>OY743144.1:1260484-1880726 GCA_963555695.1 Dasypolia templi
GGCGAACTATCAGACCGGATTGGTATGCATGAATGGACCGAGCCTACACAACCATACTACAAAACACAAGCCAATGCAAAACCAAGCCTATTGTTCAACAATTAAAGTAGAATTTCTACTGGTTACTCGTGAAATCTAAGTAACAGTAAACAACGTGTAAAACGAAACTTTATTTTTTAAACCATTAGGTTGTTAATCCTTCAATGTCGATTCAGAATCTATATTCTAAGCTATTTCGTGGTCATTGTACCTTTATAAGGCTTGGTTCTGCAGGCCCACGGCCTTATTCGGTGCACATGCACGCAATATGTGAGCAGTGCATTATTCTTGGATTATTAAATCATGTCATTGGCACACATTCCTTGGAGCAAGGCTTTTGTTTCGTTTTGTAAGATTTCTGAATGTTGGTCTACTGTGGGTGGATTATCTTGAAATATTGCTGTTATGGAGTTAAACGATCTGAATGCTTTTGTGCTGTCTTCGTGGTGGTCTAAAAATCGCCAAAACTAAGTGAGAAAGTGTAGTGATCAATGTTCCTTCTTTGTCTGTTCCGTTTTGAAGAGGCCTCTTAAATAATTAATTACTGATACTATTGTTAAACTAATTGGTACTTATAACGAGTACAATAACCCCTAATACGGTTACTTGCAACTTAAACACGGTGTTTAAGAACGTTGATCGCTGTAATAACCGCTTGACTAGATTAGCTCATTTATTTATCGCTTCATTGGTCTATTAGTGAGCCAAGTATTTACTGACCTTGGTCTGGGTTCAACGATCATTTAATTACAAGTTTCATTTTAGCCTTTATTTGGGGGCTTAACGAAGAACAAACTTGTTAACAAGATAAAGGGTTCTTATTCGTATGGGGTAGGCAGAAATGCGAAAATACACGCTTCGCCTATGCTACAAATTGCGATCCACATACCAACTCCCTTTTTCCACTTACAATCGGATAAACCACCAAATTGCAGTCAAATTGTGTAACACACGATCAACCACAATCTGAATCATTATGAAGGTCTGAATCAGTTTAATGACAACAACGTAACTAACGCAAACAATGTTGTTGAACAGTCGAAACGTTACGCAACTACCCCATACTTAGAATGCAAATAAAGGCTCTACACACAAGCACTCAGAAACCAAAGGGGTTTAGATAAAGTGATATTCTATCAAAAAATTATGGGACTTAGTTACCTATACTACGGAACTCAAAGTCAAAGCATTAATTCCAATAAAACCATTTACAGGCACTTATGAATTGTGAAGGAGTTGGTCAGTCAGAAACAGCAAGCTAGTAGCCCATTCCAAAGCGTAGTAGGTACAGGCTTTGAAAGAGAAAAGCTTATCTCAATCGAATAGCGATTGCGACTTGTCTGGGCCTTCAGGGCAGAATTAATTCAATATTTTTAAACATTTGGAATAAAAATATCATTCGCTACATTTGCAAATGTCATTGACATTACTCGGCGCCCGGGCGCCCCACCGGCAGGACCATGCATGAGCAGGCGCACCCACCGCGTGGGTGTGGGGGAGCCGCTTGTGACGCGGTACACTAATCTGAGATTATCGCCGCAGGTGACGAGAACACGTTTCATAGTCTACACGAATTTGTGATGTAATGTGGAGTTGAGGATTAACATTATAGCATAGATTACAGTTAATCAACAGGTTTTGGAAGAAAATATAGTCGTAGGTGTAGTTTAGGTGTTAAATAGATAAACACTTACGTACTTCACGAGAGGCTTATATTATAGTACACTCATATTTCGCAGTTATTGATGGAGGTGTGATGGAGGCAGGAGCCAGCCTATTCCCATCAACAGGGCAATCACAGCCTAATTGCGTAACACATTTTGACAGTTCAACAACACTCATTGCGTTATTTACATTGTTGAGCAGATTTGTTTATTCGAATTTATGAAGCAATGGATTAGCAATCTGTTTCAAAACGATTCAGATTCCGATTGATTGTGTATAACGCAATTAGGGTACAGGCTACTAATGAGAAATTCTCAATGGAAATCCCAACACAACGGTTCCGCCATGCTCAGTAGTCATGGTTGTCAGCACAAGACCAACGAGGCAGTACATAGCCAGAGTGCGGAGTAGCCTGGGACCTAGCTTAGTTCATTTGTGAGTTTCTTTCCATAGTAGTTGAATGTTGATTCTATTTATAAATAGATCATCTGAATCATCATTACACCTACTCAATTGGAAATATCTCGGATTTGTCTTCCTGTTTGTTTCTAGTATGTGACCTAAGATTAAAATCATTTGAAATTAGCCGACTTAATAATGTAACTATGCAAAATATATTTTCCAAAACTGTAGATAGTTTTTTTTTAATGAAAATCTAGCAATTTTAATCTTACTTTTTTTTATCCCTTCTAACAGGTATATCTCACGTATCTAATGAATAATATAAGACTAAAGCAAAGCAAGCTAATTAAAGAATTAATCTAATCTGAGACAACATCGTCACTGTGGACAGTAGATGTTGATGTAAGTGATGTAATAGTTATTATCTTTATTACAATGTACATCGTAATAGGATTAAACTAATCATTTCTTGGTTAATTTCGGTGCTTTAATAATGGACAAACAGGGAAATGCAATGTTGCACTGAACAGTACCTATAGAATATTATGTAGGTACAGTTGTACACCGTACGAATTAGACTCGTGAAGACTGGCGCGACACACGACACACGAATCGCGCCTATTTGTAGTAGCCTTTACTTGCAACCTAGGAAAACTGCACCTGAGTTTAAGAGTTTCAGTACAGTTCACGTGTTTCAAAGTTTAGTAACTGATAAAAATAATGTATTCCGACCCAGACACAGACTTCAGGAAATGCTTGCAGAGAGTATAAAACCCGCAAATGAATCAACGAACAACGTACAAGTGGGTTATACAAAGCCGTTAGTAAGAACACGTGGAGCCTCAGTTTCTTTGATAAATTGCGATAACACATACATAGCAAACACTATCG
Organism: Dasypolia templi; assembly: GCA_963555695.1. Lineage (NCBI taxonomy): Eukaryota > Metazoa > Arthropoda > Insecta > Lepidoptera > Noctuidae > Dasypolia > Dasypolia templi. The sequence goes on from OY743144.1 coordinate 1,263,482, forward strand.
TTTCTTACACAACTTCTAACAGTCTGGTGAATTAAAATATATTAATGTTGGAATACATTTTCTTCAGTTTTCCTGTGTTGGACCTTCCTAATATTGAATTTCTACTTCCTACCTGTGCACATGAATTTTTTTTCCTCTATTTTGATCTCTATTTTAAAACTTGAAATAATAAACTTTGTCCAAAATCGTTCAGATTTTATCGTGATTAACTAAACGCATTCGTTGAATTTGTTACTTGCTGTCATCACGGAGATTTTTTCTAAAACCAGCTTATTTTCCAAAGGATTTCGAGCGTAATTGTAAATATTAAACAGAGCCATTCAGTACTTTTCCCACGACGCTTCAACAAACAGATCGAACAAAAATACTCCAACTCAGGTGTTCAAGACTAATCCAAGAAGCTTTCAGATACTTTAAGAAACATCGTGAATGATGTACTTACTACTTAGTTATACAAGCACCAATAAATCTCAAGCTCAAAGCATTTATTTCAATTAAACCATTTACAGGCACTTTTGAATTGTTAATGTGTCGGTCAGTCAGAAATATGAAGCTAGTTGCCCATTCCAAAGCGTAGTAGATAACTATGGAGAAGAACTGGCAAGAAACTCCATAGACAGTCTTTTAAATATGTAATATTGTTACAAAAATATTAGTTACATAACTAATGTTGATCATAGATGTGAAAACGATGTAAAAAAAGACGTACACGATAAAAGCGTCCAGAGTGCAACAAATAAAAAATTAAAACAACAAAAAAGTATATATTTGTACAATTGTACACACCTACGATCTTTTATCCAAAACTCATTAATCCCCCGAGCCGCGAATGGATCGAACATTTGACAGTAAGGTAAACAAATAAAACACTCGTAAAGAAACATGAAGCGAACCGCGCTGATAGAATTATTACTTTTGCTCAAAAATAGTTCAGCAATTTAGAAGGTTCGTGAGTGACATATAGAAAAAAGTAAATGTTTGTACTTAGTGAAGAATTAATGGCAGGTATCGACCGAAGTGGAAATTTCCTGTCCTCGCAATAGTTTTAACTATGTTTTTTTGTCAATTTATTAAACATCACATACCTACTCAATACTTATAATTATCTTATTAATTATGTAAGCCAATCGTCATGTGTTGTTATTGATAAAAATATCTATACCTAACTACTTCCATTGCATAATCAGCCTAATATGTTCTTACTGCTTGGACACAGGCCTCCTCTCGGTGAGAGGGAGTGGGCAGTAATCCACCACGCGGGCCCAGTGCGGGTTGGTAGATGTCACATCACATGTCTTCGAATTTTTGGTTCTAAGACATGCACATGCCGGTTTCCTCACGATGTTTTCCTTCGCCGTTTTGAGAGCAGTGGTGTTGAAATAATTTTCACAAAGTAAAGCGCCTGTCTGGGTTCGAACCTACGACCGTAAGTCGCGGCCGTGACCACTGGGCCACCACTGCTTTTATCCATCCATTACTTACATTGGCAAAGTAAATGCATTAGTAATGGCTTCAGCACTAATTATGAATGAAAATCGATATTACTTGGAATTGGCCGTGGGTGTAAATGTAGCAAATATGGAGTTTCCAGGGAAAAGCTTTTTCCTCGAAAGTGTCGCATTGATTCCTGAGTCAAACGATAAGTTCCATGAAATACGTGTTGTTTCAGATTCGTATTAGATATTAATGTATAATTTTGATCAGTTGCCAGATATCCGGACGACAATATGTATGTATCTTATGATTTTCTTGGTTTTCAAATAAAAACTGCAACAACGTAGTTGCTACTTGCTACTGTTGCTACCACGATTTTGTGCACAAATATAATGTAAGTATAATATTATTTGGATTAAGTGGGTCATTGTATTTTTCTTTCAGTTAGTTTTACTGTTGGTCTGGCAGTTTGAGTAATGTATGCAGCCTGCCCAAATGTCCTTTCTTTGGTAATGATCGTCAAATCAGAAATAAAATACTGACAGATTGTTGTTGAAGAAAATTACGCACAGGTTTTAAATAAGATACACTAAGTACTATTACATGTCGTGTAGATACTCGTAAAAGTTCAGAAACATCACAAGAATCAATTTGTGAAGACTTGAGGCTCAAGTTAACCAGACCATGTGATTGTGGAAGACGCCAAACGAACCAAAACCTACAGGAACATTCTTAACAGAAAACACGGTGCATAAACGCATTCCAAACTAAAAGCGCTGTTTGTGAAGACTGAGCAAAAAGCAACTAGGTACACTCAACAGCACGTCTAAACTACAACATATTGACGCTTTACCATGGACGTTCTTTTTACGGTACTATCCACACGAGGTGTTTGTTTACGTGAGTTCTCTGTGTTCCCTTTGTACCTGAACGTTCTCCGTAAACAAAGATTGATTTTCTTGTAATAATATTATTATTGTTCGCCTTCGAAATTCTAGCACCCAAAGATAAAAGGTGAGCGTAAGATCATTCAGCAGGAATCTTGACGTTAATACTTCGGTGCAGTGAACCCAGACAACTGCTGTGGATAAAAAAATATTGCGAAGATTGTTTAAATTCTAGTTACAAGAATTTGTAATTAAAATCCGCCAATTCATAAGCCAGCTTAGTGTTGAACAACAGGATTGAAATAGAATTCTGTAGGTACAGTAGCGCGAACGCTTACTGTATATAAAGGGCACGTAGGATTTGAGTTTACTTTATAAGTTCGAGCAATAATTGACTTTCGAGCACTACACAGGGTGTATATTGTTCTTAATTTTTTGACAAATGTGTTCTATATTAAAAAAAAAGATTTTTTTCACAAGAACTTTTTTGATGCCAATCGATCCTGTTCCTTATAGGAATTAAAACCTCAGTTGGTCCGATTCCTTTTACAAGTGCAGCAAAATGTCGGATTATAAGAATTTTATGGCGTAAGTATGATTGATGCAAAAGGACCGTGTACCCAACTCAAACAAGGTTGTTTGTTTGAACCGAGTCCACACATTAGAGACGATTGGCTGGCCACTCCAGTGGAAGGTGCTCACGACCAATGAGGAGCGTTTAGTGAACAGAGATGATCAACATTGAGGAACCTGTAAAATATAGGTATGGGTTGATCAACACTGTTGTGGTTTTGCCAAGTAATGCCAAGTTTACTTGGCAATACCACCAAAGTGTTGATCAGGTCCTCTTTAGAAAACTGTTGTAGAACGTGTAACTTGAGCATTTTGCTAGTTGTGAAAGTTGCATTTTATTATTATTATTTAGAAACCAGTTTCAGAAAAGACAAGGAAAATCAAAATGTGATCATCATTTATTTAATTGATTTCTGCTTTTCTAATTTTCCTCTTGCTTGTAACTCAATTAACCCTATAATATTTTATTAGACACTAATGCTAACGTGTGCCATTCAAACTGATAACTGATAAAAAAATTGTTATATTATGTTAATTGTTCGTTCAAATTTTGAGAACGATTAGCAGTTTCAGCGTCATAGTCTAATCAAAAATACTTATCCTGCGAAACGATTACCGTAGTAAACTTATTATCAATCAACACCAATTGCGTGGTAAATCTGTCTACTGGTCCTAACGTGTAAGTCGTGGGTAGCCCATCACAGTACCTATGAACATTATTTACGTTTTATAAATACACTAGCGAAACCCTGCTTTGCAAGGTTTTCGCAACTCGACAGCATAGCCAAGCAGCAAGGAGCAAGGAGAACTGCACGTCATCCACTTGATTGCCAGAGATTTAATACTACCTACTTTGTTTAAACCCTCACATGTACTGGAACCTGTTTTTATATACAGGCTGTCCCGTAAAGCGATGTCAAGCCGGAGCCGGGTCAGGTCATAATAGTTACCTGAATAATTCATAAAATGAAAAGTTAAAATTTTTAGCGACAGGAGTTAAAAGACCGTCGCAGTCAATTTTCTAGTTTATTTTTTATAAATGCCCGAATTGTTTAAATACATAGCTAAGTTTTTTTTGTTATTTATTATAACTATGTTGTTAGAGGGTTTGGTTTCCGCACTTAGTCCTACATGTGGACCATTGTGGCTCACCGGACACTTTACCCGTAAAGATTAGTAGGCTACAGGAATCGGGCACAATTAAATGCTGAAACTCGACTAGCTTTTCTTATTAGCTCGTCACAGACCACGAAATGTTTTTGCTGTAGGTAGGTTCCAGGATCTACGAACAATCGGTCATGTTACGTGATTCTACCAAAATGTCTGTTATTCAAGCTGGGACGTTGGTTCGATAAATATCGAAGAAGGTTTTCAGATGAACGCGCAAATATAAAATCGTGAATTTAATGTCTACACCTTTACCTTTGAACATAGAAACAGATGAATTTTGTTAGAATTTTCTTTTGTTACACAAATATACCTGAACCAAGAACTCTAGACAAGGAGACTTACTGACGGTACTTAGTTACCTACTTGTAAAAAATAAGTCAAGGGAGCTATTTCGCAAAAAAAATAAAAGTGCCAACATCAAATTCATCTTTTTTGAGGAAAACATTCAAGTTTTCCTGGTTCGTTACTCATTAGGATAGCACCCTTGAAATACAAGGTGAATAGTAAAAGAGAAGGTCACATTATATGTCATTATTTCATTCATACTGCTTATATTCCTGTCTCTTATTGCTACAATAATTTTCGTGATCCGAAGAGATATTTTATCCTGATACAACTTCAAAGGTTCTGTACGCAGAGCACCGGATTTAAATTTGTCATAGGTGTAGAGGTTGTTGCAAAGCTAATGATGTCTTTATAATCTTTAGGTAAATTAATGGTTGTTCGTTTTTTTTATCTCTTCGGAAATAACATAACCTTCTAGAATCGTCATTTTGCCCGCTTATAAAAAAGATAAACTGAAATTACCTTATTTTCTAAAGATACAGAATCAAGCCAAGTCAAATTTAATACTTGGCTTGATTCTGTAAATCAAGCCAAGTATTAAATTTGACAAATACAACTACAACTTTTTTATCTGATCAATGAAAACTCTTAACATTACACTGCAAACCTCCATTGCAGTATTACCGTATCTCGTAACTACAGTCTGAGTGCAAACAACTGCCTTCAATCATCAGCGATCTGCCAATTCGTTGCGAGCTCACCATACTTTCTACGCTCGCTATAAAAACACTGCACATAGTAATTGTCGTGCGCCTGCGCAACACTTGCATAACCCAGTATCCGCTGCTTCCTGCTATTGTGCGATGTTTATATAATAACTTCTTAATTTTATCTGTTTTATGAGAGAATTATGTTGATTGTTGTTTAATTGGTGAGTTTATGATGAAGGAGTTTGGAGCGTGGCGAATGTTTGTTTTTAGTGACCAATTTGGAAGTCCAGGCTGTTCACCGCTACGCTAGGAGTCACATGTGCGTTCTACCGAAGATTGCTGACCCCTCCGTCTGTATTACCCAAGTTGCATGCTTTGATGGATTGAAATTTGACACATCGAGTTACTATGATCCTATGGTACAGGAACGCCGCTCCACAAAGCCAAAATGTTTAGTTTGTTAAAAAGTTGATTGCACTTGATACATATTTCCGTCCGGGGAATGTGGTGACAATGTTGTTAATTTATAATCCTCGTGGGCGTCCCTTGGGTGTCGTAGTGACTGAGGGATTGTTATGCTTTTCTCACATATCCTAAAGTGTTAAATTTTGGAAATCCTTCATATAATTTAGTTATTTTAAGCGCAGAAAGATATGGAGATCTCGTGATGAGCGAGCATGACTCAATTATCAGCTGACTTTATTTAGTAACATTTATGAACACCAGAGGTTTCGAGACATTTTAGGTAAACATAAATTACTGGACTTCGGCGTTCATATAACTCAGACAGCGGGAGTTCACGCAAGACATTGTTTTATAATACCTGAAAAGGGTCACTTATTTTGATAACCACTAAATATCAAAACACTCAACATTAGAAATGTTTACCGCTCTTTAAAAAAAAGCGATACAATTATAGCGCTAGTTATCTTCGGTTTTGATTGACTGATAAATGCCTATTAAATAATCATTGTCAGGCAATTATTTTAATAATATTTAATCGTCTTCGATATACCTCCCGTTAGTTTGATAAAAGGTGATGTTAAATGATAAATTTGTATTATCGCCATTCACAAAATCAACTGCAGAGCTTTGTTTATCGGACAATTTTCTAACGAATAATTCAAATAAAATTTTCAAGAATAATTAAAAAGTTTAATTATTCTTAGTTTTTATTTTGTAGTAGAAAGACAGGTCAGATTTTATTTTCGTCGACTTGTTACTCAAAAACAAATACTTACCTACGCATCTCAAAGTCAAAGCCCACAAAACTTCGAACCGAAATAACTTAAGAAATTCGCACATTTCTTTTCAAACAATAACAGTTCGCGCCAAAACGAGGTTTCTTCGGGTCAATACCAGCACAAAGTCAATACTAATGTTCCATTGTATAGTGGGAACGTCCTCAAAACTACGACACACTTAAAGCGACAATTAATCAATACTTCTGTATACATCTCTTCTTTTGTATTACAAGTTCTTTCGGCAGCGGTAAGTGAGGTAGCGATGTACATTACGCAATAAAAACTACGAGTATGTAGACGAGTTGTGTTCACGGTAGCAGTGGGTCCCATTGTTGTGTCGAAATATGATATACGGTACTGACTTATGTCCTACCACTGTTGTTCCGATGACTTTTGAGTTGTTAGGGTAGCCGCTGAGATCTTCAGCCAGATAGGCTTAATTGCAAGAAAAAATGAATGTGTCATTGGATAAGATGAGCTATTGACTATATATTTTTGTTGGGAGAATATAGCAAAATAGGAAGGAAGGAGGCAACAAAAATATTATAAAATTACACATTTTGCATTAACTACCATACTATTAAATCAGAACAACTTTTGTATTACATTCTTAGGTACTTACGTTGTGATTTTTATGCCATATTATATACACACACACATAACGATAAAACACAAAATGAATACTTCGTTAACAAATTCATGTCATAACTGTTTTAGTAGAAGTCATAAAAAAACAATAATGTGCAGTCATAATGCTTGTAAGTAATAACTTAACTGTCTAATGTTGAGACTGCAAGTAATACTAAAATAATAGGTAGGCAATTTTTTGGCTTGAAGGTGTCTTATAGCGCTTAACATACTAATAATGGTTTTGTAATTGCATACCTACATAATACTCAAACAGAAGAACATCGTGAATCATACGTCTAAATGTGACAATAAATGACCATAATAGACTTTTCGTAATTATGCCGATGTCCTTCCACAGGACGCCTTCTATTCCCTCGCCTCATCGAAATCTGTTCAGTGGTTAAGCCGTGAAAAGGTAACATACAGACAGAGTTACTATCTCATTTATAATAATAGTATGGATTAGTATATTAATGTTAGTATCGATAGGTATTATTTCTATCAGCGAGGTGTTTCTTTAAAAATAATAAGCATGTATCATTGACTTTTTGAAAAACTACAAAAGTGTCAGCCCTGCAAACACGTCACGCCGAAATAGTGACGTCACTTCCTCTGCGATTTGCATCCGACAGGCGACCGCTCTCTTAGTATTGTCGCTATTGTAATTATGAGTTAACATCTGAGTGTGCACATTAACACAGAAACAGTTATCTATTGACACACATATATATTGCATTATTTACCCATGTTCAAGAACTCCTCTTAAATTATTATGGTAGGATTGGTACTGCAGTTTTTCCGCATATTTCAGTGTAACTGCACCATTTATTTTGTAGTTTTTATGTGTGGTGGTAACAAGCGAGAATAACTAATAAACGATAAATATGACAGTGTTGGTACCACAACCTCATGTAATACTATCGACAGGTTACGTCTCCGTGCAAATATTCTAAAAGTAAAATGATGAGAAACATTATTACGTATTGTATCGATATCGTGGCACATCCCTTTGGGAAATTAAATTATTTTTCAAAGTTTTCTTATCTTAGCTGCAGAAAGCTTATGTTGATTATAGTATCAGAAGGTATACAGACGTTTGATGTCAAGTATAGTTACTCGTACAACCGGTAGCAGACTAGATTATTTTGATTGATTGATTACTTTGACCCGCGGGGCGCTCGGCGCTGATTGATCAACTTCCTACTTCCTAAGTTTCTACCCGGAAAAGCCTTTAAGAAGCCTGTTCATTATTCTAAAGAGAGAGACAAAAAATCTTTCTCTGCATAGAATAGACAGGGATACAATTAGTGAATACAGATTGTGTACATGTTGAGAAAGTCCGAGATTCCTCGATCGAGTTCGCCGGAGAAAGCTTACGCCTACTTCCACCTAGGCAGCCCTTGACTCAGTCGAGGCTATAGTCTATAGGTTTGTATTAAATTTGAATAGCTAGGTAAAAGGTAGTCCTACCGGAAGTCACATACAAGTGCTGTTTTGACATCAATTCGAACCAAAAAGTTGCCGTTAACAACTTGGGTGGAATAATTTTGTTTTCAGTTTAGTCATTAAAGGCTCAATTTTCAAAAACCATCAAAAGTTTGACATGATTGTGATAGTAATTTCATTTAACGTTATAGATTCTTAAGAGAAATAAAAAGGGTGTTGGAAGTCACAACTTATATTAGTCAGTAAAGAATCTAAATACGTACAGCAGAATACAACTTCCTTCCAATTACCTTTTCATTGCCTCGTTAAAGGAGACTTCCTTAACATTTCTAAGTTTCGAAGCCTTCACGTAAGTTTACACACGTGATATGGGCAGATAATTTGAAGAAACACGGCCTTCACTAACTCGAGCACAGACTTACTTCCGCATGTAACAATTCCATTACCCGCGTGCTTCCGAGCGCGCGCCTGCGCAGGGAACACGACCCGCAGTGCATACTGAGCAGGAGGAAGTCTTGGTTTCCTTATTACCTGGACATTCTGCTGCAGATGGTAAGTAGGCTAAGTAAATTTTATATACGTTTAATCTAAATTTAACGCGCAGTATTGTCGTGTCTGTTTAATTTTAATTAAGACTCATATTTCTCTAAATTCTAGAGAGCATCGATTTTCTGAATGATCATAAAATTTTAGCACTCTAGAAAAATACCATAAAATAAAACCGAGTGAATGAGTACACTTTTATAAGTTTAATTCTACTGATCGAATACAATTTTATTGATTGGCTTGTAAATAAAACATTGCGACAATGTTTAGAACGTTGTCGTGTTATGAGAAATCAACAAAAACTAATTCAGAACACACAGGTACCAAAACTGTGATGAATTTGATATTTCGGAACAGGTTCAAGGTCGATTTGAGTAAGACCCACGAATTACTTCTTACTTACTTCGTGGTTGTATTTCATTTGTACTAAAATTGTTCCTTTGCAGCAAATGACGGGTGTAGATTTTGAATTTGATAAATCATTTTTCACTTAAGTAGATTGTTATTTGTGTCCAAGCAATTCAATTGATAAGTAATTATGAGAACAATGGACAAAAAAAAAAACCTACGTTAATGTATTTGCCTTAATAATATACCTAAAATAGTAGGTAGGTATAAATGGCTATTTTATTAGATATTCATAGTTATGTAAATGCCTACTCTATTGCTAATATTTCATTAATGTCAAACCTATCAAGTTATTCTGATAGTCAACCACAGCATATTTGTAAAAAAGGCTCTTATTGTAAAATAATGTTTATGCAGATGGAGTCAATTATTAATTTACTAGTAACAATAATATTACGTATATAAATATTGAAACAATAGCGGGTTTTCGCACTCGAAACCCGTTATGTATTTAAAAATATGGTTTTTGCAACACATTCTTTAGGAGAACATCGCAAGTCAACTCAAAATCGGAGCCAAACAATAATAACATTCATTATTGACCTGAGTCGTGGCCTTCAAATAAAATTAATTATAATTCTGAGAAACAAAAAATATATAATTGGATTATAAATCCCATCCGCAACCAGTTTCTAATCAATTTAAGTAAGCACTACATAAAAACAGTTATTATGGTTTTCAACTGGTTCGATGAATCTTCGTCAAATATAAAGCATTAATAAACAATTCAAGTACCTATTGTGTACCTCACACATACATGCCATAAATTGATGCATGTTTCCCATGGGGGCAGGCTGTAACTATAAAACGGCACCAGCTACGATCCTTACCTAATCTTTATGATTCTGCTCCTTTTTTATAAGTAACTCTAGCTACTCATTGGTCAATAAATTTTCCTTTGAATGAATGAATTGCACCGATCCCAGCGTGGTTTGACCAGACTCGATTAATCGAATGAACCCCAAGATTTGCACTGGCCCGTGAAGCCTCATGCTTCATGGTGCTACAAAGACCATTGCTTATGAAGGAATAGACCGGGGGGTACTGTAATGGTAGGGAAGACGTGCCCTCAGGATAGCAAAGGTTAAGAGCCTACGGAGTATGCACTCTAGCGTAAGCATTGGACTAGTGGAGAGGTGGGTGATATTTGTCTATGGGAGGGCATCTTTTAACGACGTCGCAGACGGGTTGATTCAGGTCGGGCTTCATCCGAGAATCTTCTAGCAGGGTTCAACTGGTTTGTCGGCTGTTTACTATGTCACTACAACGTTTCCGGTTTTTGTAAATCTTATTAGCAGCATTCTTGATCTTCCACTGTGTCCATCCAATAATTGAATCGCTTGTCGAAAAATTTTAGGTCTTGAGCTCTTGTTCGAGTCTTGATAAGCTGTTATTAGAAATATCCTAAAGTAGAATGGGCACTGTTGTAACAAAACCGTGAATTTGTATTTTAATGAAAACATCAAACGTCATTTAGACATCATTATTATTTTGAATATAATTTTGATTATATATTGATATTTTGGGTGACGGTTAATTTTGGCCCACCATTAACACTAATTAGTTTGAACCTTAGTTAATTTGATCTTTCGTTTGTCTACAGGTAAGCAAGGCAAGTCGCGCTGCACACTTGTACACTTAATACTAAGTACCTACGCTACGTAAGTGCCTACACACTCAGTCAGGTGAAGTATTTTCCAGAAGACCAGCAAGGCATCGCTAGAAAACAATCCATACCTTTGGGCAATATGGGCACGAGCCTTTATGGGCAAGAGACCTTGATAGTGTCCCCCTAGGTCGACGTTAACGTAACGGAGTTTTGTATCTAGTGAGTTGATAGTGTCCCCCTAGGTCAACGTTAACGTAACGGAGTTTTGTATCTAGTGAGTTGATAGTGTCCCCCTAGGTCGACGTTAACGTAACGGAGTTTTGTATCTAGTGAGTTGATAGTGTCCCCCTAGGTCGACGTTAACGTAACGGAGTTTTGTATCTAGTGAGTTGATAGTGTCCCCCTAGGTCGACGTTAACGTAACGGAGTTTTGTATCTAGTGAGTTGGTTAATGATAAATGAAATAAGATTTTATTTCTGTAAGTAGGTTTGCACTTCAATCATATTTTAAAAACTAGATGAGATCAAAGTTTCCTATCTGACTACTCTGAGTAGAAAGATCGAAAAAAACTCAGAGGTCACAGTCTCTTTTAAATTCCAGACTCAAAGATTCGACGACGACGATCAACAATCTCTGTGTAAATTTATGGGAGCAGCTCAATCTCAAGCCTAATTGTCCTCAATATAGTCTTTGACAGTATAATAGGCTTATTGGCATAGTTTCCGCTTTATGAAACATTTGAAGTTATTATGGCTTAGTTCTTGAATGTGGCTAGGAAATTTATTACAAAAAACGTATACATTGGCATATAAATGTTGCAACATCACATTGGTGAACAAGGTTGCCTGCCTGACATTGCCGACACGTTAAATAAAATCCTGTAAATCCTGCATTGTATTCTGTAGTCCGAATTAGAAGCAGAACATATTAAGCCCATATTAATAATGGTTGTACATAACATCAATTCTAGTAAAGAAACCGTACCTATTTTATAATAATAAGGTAGGTACGGAAAAAATATAATCTCTTACTCAAAGGTCGGTACGGGTCGAATGGTAAGTTATTTGATAAAACAAAAAAAAAGGTTTTCAAAAACATTGTATAACTCAAAGATAATAAATATTTATTAACCCGACGTAATATTTTAATAACTCGTATTATTAAAGTGGCAATAACATAGGAATATAATTTACAACGAATTCATGCAAATTGGTAAAAAAAAACATATCGAATACGTATTAAGAACCGGTTGCTAACAAATTTAAACCTCAAAGGTTCAGAAAAAAAAAACTGACATTATAAGGAATTAACTAACAACTAGTCTAGAAACTTCCTATTTATTGGATGAGCGCTACTTTATTACAAACGGCTAGCTATTAAAAATGTATCGGTCTGCACCAATAGTAGTCAATCCTCTATTTAATTTTATTTATAGAAGACAGCTGCATCGCTAGGAAGCTGAGGCGACATTTCAAAATGATGTTTTAATTATATTAAGACTTCTGTACTTTATTGAAAGTTAAATATAAATAAAACATCATAATAAAGAAAGAAATAAACAAATATAAATACAAACAAACAACAATTATAAATTTAATGTGTTAAAGAGAAAAGATTTTATTTTTGTATGTTTGTTATTACGCTTTCACGGCTGAACGGATTGGATGACATTTGCCACATGGGTAGGCCATGCCCCAGGGCATTACGACATAGGATATTATTATTATTATTTATAATGTTATGCGTTTGCCACCGCCGGGCGCAGCGAGTGTATTACATGAACCTTCCGGAATACATGCTCTAACCAATGCCGATGGTGACAACCGCATCAAAATCCGTTCCGTAGTCAAAAGATCTAAGCGGTCATACAGACAGACACTTTTTTTTTTTTTTTTGGGAATGGCATCTCGCAGGTCAACCTATGAGGTTGTCGTCTGCTTAGACGGACTTGCCTGTGGTTGCCCTAATAAATTAAGGCCTCCACGCAGGACTTAAACTTATGTACTAACTTAAAAACTAAGCGACAACGCTAAGGGGCCGAGGTTCGTACCCCCTGTGGGGTACGAACCTCGGCTTAGGGCGTCGCTGGAAGAGCTAGCTGGATCAGGATTTGAGTGATTTAGAGACGAATTTAAAGCTACAGGCTCAGCGGCGCGGGCTGGCTCGAGCAAGGGTCGGGAGGGGCGTGGATTTGGGCGTCGCGGCGGGCCTCGGCGGCGAGGACGGTAGGACGGCGATCGGGTTTTGGGCTTATGTAGTGTGCTGGTGGCTTTACTACCCTCCAGTGGCGTCGTCGGGGGCGATTAAAGTATGCCTTGGTCGGCGAATACTGCTAATACAGACAGACACGAAAGATTACTTTGTTATATACAGCACACATAACATAACATCGCGCCTGGGGGTCTACTCTCTAAGTCCGTCAAGGAAGGTACCGAAAATGATCCCTCAAAACAAGTGACAAATTCAATTTGTAGGTCGGGCATCAGGATTAATTTTTAGGGCCCGCCCTAAAAATAGATAAAATATACAGATAGTAATACGTCGTAGCTTCTTTGTTTAGCTGACAACAACTGATTGACAACTTTTGAGGAGAAATACTGAAATTAAATTAGAATCATTTTCTTTTCACGTTAAAAAACCAAGCCAAGCCATTATTATGTTATACATCTTTTAAAAGCCAACTTATAAATAAAAAGAGCTAAAACTAACCTCGGTTCAATGAACGTTGTAGTGAGACGATAGTGAAAGTTGCGCTTAAGTCGCGTTTGACAAGTTCACTTACCCGCTAGCCATCGTTCTTGCAGGTCTGTATGTTTGCTGTTACTATGTACAAATGGGTCAAGATTCTATTCCTGTATTTTTTTCTCACATATTATATTTTTGACAAGTTTTTGACGTTGATTGTCGCTAAGATAATGAATTTGATCGTTTTTTCAGTACGAGAATTGGTCGTTCTCCTTGTATTTTCTGGCATATAGAAGTCAACAACAGTTGAAGATCAATGAAATCTCTTTGTTCAGCTTTTCTTTTGGGAATGAGAATGTTTGAAGTATTTCGTGATCAATTTGGTTCATTAACAGTTACTGAAGGTTACCAGCATCAATCAGTTCGATCAATCACTGTTTTTTTATGTTCACCCTTTGTTACGATACGACTCTCGGGAAAAAATACACACCTACATAAAACAGGGAACTACATTGACTCATCGCTTTAGCGAAATGAATACTGATTCAAGTTCTGCTAAAACCTACAGCAAATAAAGTGAACATCGTCGGGTGATATAACTAGTGCATGAGTAAAGAAATGTACCAACACTTATTTGATTGTTCATAATTAAGGCTTGCGCTTGAAACCTCACAATATAAGTGTGGGAGAAAGTTTGACATTCAATCCAGCGCTGCCTCAAGAAAAACGTTGAGTGGTCCCCATTCGACGTTGATTATAGACTTAGGGACAAGTTTCATATAGAAACTAAAAGAAACTCTTTAATTCAATAATTGCGCTAATACCACGTTCGGTTTAAATAGAGATACTACACAATTTTATTTTTTTACTGAAAGTAGTACTTCACTCACTTTGACTGCCTCGTTGGTCTAGTGGTCGCCAGAGCTACTGCTGAGCATGAGGTCCTGGGTTTCGATTCCCAGCTCGGGCATGGATTTCTCAGTAGCATCCCGGAGTCTGGATTTGTGCCCGGTTGATGGCAATAGGTTCGCCCCCTATAACACGGGACTTAAACTTATCTGGCGAAATGTGGATGTACTATAGGTACACCTCTGCCAAACCTTTCTGGGAATACAGGCGTGATGTTATGTTATTTTTTTGGTAGTAGTACTTCAACAAAGAACTAATCATTCTTCCTCAATCACTTATGACTGGCTTTTTTTATTACACCACAATATACCTTGTTCTCTTGACAGACACACACTATAGACAGTTGTTGCTTTAATAATATTTTGTATGTTTTGGAAAACTTACAGCTAGTATGTACAACGGTGCATTAGATGAATATGACCAATTACAAGGTTTTACAAATAGGCAAAGTTTAAGTTTCATAGCTCTCAAGGATCGTTTTGTATCGTCAGTCCGCAAGGTAAACAAAACGGAGATTCGTTTGTAACACGAAGCCAGCATCAACACTGTATCCTTTGACCGCAACATCTCCGGTAGTGGTCACTCGCGCATGCGTGCTACGTTACACAACACGGCCCGGCCGTTACCTGAGTGACGTGTTCGTTGCTCAACTCGTCAATGTAGTGAGTGATTATTGCAGAATTGCGCATTTGACGATTGAACAATTTGCAGAATTTAGAAAATAAGGATATTGCTGCGTTTCAGTAGCGCAAAATGTGATGCTTACTGAAATTATTAGAAATAATTTTAAATAGTTTTAACAGAATCAACGTTGAAATACAATGTCAGTAAATAACTATAATTTTAAAGCAATAAGATTTTTATAAAGTAAACCTGTCAAAAAAATACCTTCTTTGACGTTAACTGCCTATAAATAAATAGAAAATCTGCCTATAAATAATCTTGTGAAAGAGTTGTGTACACACAATGCAGGCAGTTCGATTATGCAACAAAACTCAATTCATGTCAGTTATGTTCCAACGTTCCTTTTCCGAATTTCAAACAAGCAGGTCACTCTGCAAAGTTTTGTAACCAGCTTAAATTATGGGATACGAACCTTTTTTGTAAAAATTCTTGCCCGTTAATTATTTAAAGTAGTTTATGCAATTTAAATCTCGCAAGTAGATGTTAAGTCATTTGCAAGTACGAATAGCAAACTTGCTTTTTAAAATTATTATAAAGTTATCGTAATGACTTGACTTCTTCCTCTCTCCCACTTACTTTATTTTAACCTTTTGCTGTGCCCTTACAGGGTCCATATTTTTGTAACTAGCTTTAAGCCCTTTATAACATATTTTTATAATATGGAATGCAATAAATAAATGATTATGATTATTAAAATTAAATTGTTTAGCTGCCTATATAATTGCGAGTTTTAGCTGTTCAAAATGCGCCTAGCCACCCACGGTTGTATTCCAAGCTGCCTATTCATCGAGACTAAACGACGATGGAGGCACAAAATGTACTTATAAAAGCTGAGATACAACAAAAAAAAACTATATTAATTAATTTTATAATTTCCTGTTTGCTTACCCTATACTTGCATACAATGATTACTTTGCAAATTCGACTTCATCAAAAAACGTTTGCTTGCAATTGCTTCAACAAAATATGCTCGATGTTAACATAGTAACATAGACACCAGAGTGTCATGGTTTACGTAAAATCGTGCAAAATACATTACTTATGTAAATACAAGTTCGGGCGCCGATGATTTACATGTAATGTTTAACAAACAGTTCACTTTGCAAACAATATTAAAGTCTCGCGGTAGGAATCGCTTCCGGACTTCTCTTTAGGTAAAATAATTATAGTATTTAAGGTTTTGTTTAAAAGCCTTAAGTTTTGAGGAGCAGCAATGGCTCGACAACTCATGGTGGCGAGCGAGAGGGCCTACTTCCGTTTCCTTCAAGATTACTTAGCTTGCTTCATACACAATGCTATGCATTTATTTTTTAATTATTAGTTTGTCAGTTATCATTCCTTTAGGTTTAAAACGTTGTTTCATACTAGGATTTTCTTCTCTCTCGCTTCATCTTTCATGCACAAATAGCCAGACCGGATAAACCTATGTATGAACCTAATGTACCTACGCCATTCAAATTGTTTCGTACGTAAATCGGGCCCCAAAATCCCGTAGCACCGAATCCAAATACTCCATCGTTATGTTAAGCGAAATACAATGTTAGGGTTCCGTATCTCGAAAGGAAAATACGGAACCCTTATAGGATCACTTTGTTGTCCGTCCGTCCGTCTGTCTGTCTGTCAAGACCCTTTTTCTCAGGAATGCGTGGAGGTATCAAGCTGGAATTTATATCAAATACTCAGGTCTACTGTCTCTTGGAGCTGTAAAAAAATTTAACTCCTAAACCAACGCAATGAAAAGATACAGCCGTTGCATTGCATGCCGCAAATTATTGACACTCGCAAGGGAATCAAAACCTACAGGGTACTTCCTGAGAACTTAGAATCTTGAAATTTGGTACGAAACAATATCTTATAGCACAGATAAAGACAAAATTTGCTAAAACCGTAAATTTTTACATAATATAATAAAAACATTTTTTTAATAATTTAAACTTACTACCCCTTTCCTCATGAAAGCGTATGAACTTTTACTTATATACCTACAGGTTTGTATGGAACCCTTGGTGCGCAAGTTCGACTCGCACTTGGCTGGTTTTTTATCGATTGGAAAGCACAAGCTTTTCAATCGGCAGCTGACAGACCTTATCGCCTGCAAGTGAAAATGAAGCCCCTTGGATCTCCTAGATCTCTTACTTGACATTAAATTAATCTAGGTTTGTAGAAGGATTAGGATTGAGGTATTTTTCTCTAAAAAGGAAGTAATATATCTCACAGACTACAATTATTTTATTTCTATAAGTAGGTTTGTACAAACACTTTTACACATCAATCATATTTTAAAAACTAGATGAGGTCGGCGTTTCCTATTTGGCTACTCTGAGTAGAAAGGCCGAAACAATCTCAGAGGTCACAGTCTCTTTTAAAGTCCAGACATAATCTTGGTCAGATCACGTGGAGACCATGTAGATTGGTGTCTGAAATGGTCTTTTGAGGAAAGAACCACACAGACTGAGTGGACCTCTCCAGGCAGTGCACGCATTTGTCAGTAATCATGCAGCTCAACTTAGAACTTAAGGAGCTCGACGAACAATACCAAAGAAAGCAGCGCGTAAAATACTCAAATTGCCAGACCATCCGCAAGTATAACAATGTAGAAACATCATCATCATCACCAATAACATTTCCAAATATGGCGAACAAGGTAATATTCCCGAGCTACTATTTATCCTACCATATTCTGCTTCCGTAGCTTTTTCAAAGCCTCTTTAACTGTCCTTATACAATTCACCCGTACAATTAAAGTAAAGTAAATAAACTCGTTACTTTTGCTTTTACGAGCTTGCTTTATGGGGTCGCTGCGTCCCATCTCATGAGTTTATGGGTTGTTTGATCACTTAATTTATGGAGTCATGGCGCCTCGTCAAAGGATTTACATTTTTACTGACGGAGTTTTTAGTCGTGATTGGATTGGATGGGGGCTCCGGCCTGACAATCATGGTGATGAATGCACTGGTGAACTAAGGGGGAGGGCGCGGCAGGTGGCCTCTGCCCCGGGACTCCGGTCCTGGGGGGGCCTAAAACTTGAAATATACTTTTTAATCAAAACCCAAACAAGACCAAAATATGTTCAGTAAGTTTTTAATTACTATATATATTTTGTGTCAGTTTGAAGTTTGAGGTCACATAGGCATTCTAAGTATTAACGTATAGGGATGGTGCTAAAAGTTTAGAGCTGGCTTCATTCGCACTTGCAACCGACATTCTCTCTTTTCTCAGGCCTCAGACAAAGTAACTCCTATTTATGTACGAAAGTCAAAAGAAGACCTTACATAACCGGGGTGGGGTGCAAAATTATAAAAATGTTGTATGGGGCAGCTGATATATTTCTACATAAAACTATTTTATTGTATATTTCATAACTGTTTCAAGTCGCACGTGTGATGTATGTGACATAGTAACTACCACTAACGATACAAAGGGAAATCCTAGAGCTAATAAGTTCCTGAAAAAAAAAGTGATGGGCTTTTTTACGTTTCCTAAAAGTGATAAACATAATTGCACACAATTTATAAATCACAACCTGTTACATTTAACAAACGAATCATGTTCCACCTAGTAATTAACATTACTCTAATAACGTTAACACTTAGATCAGATCACGACGGCTGCTGATCATGATATCTTTACAATCATCTTTTTAGCGGAACTTGATCAGAACCTATTACTTATTAACACGATAAATATTGTTGTTGGCGGTTACAATTTACATGGCTATGGCATTATAGTGGTGAAACTTCCAAGATGAATAATCAAAATTAATCTCGAATAATCTTAGACCTTTAAAATCTTTTTAGTAGAAGAACTAAAAGACATAATTGTAGTACTAGAAATCGGGACCTATTAGTACAACCAGGTTTCAGGCTGGCTAAAGTAGACTCAT
Source organism: Dasypolia templi (assembly GCA_963555695.1). NCBI lineage: Eukaryota > Metazoa > Arthropoda > Insecta > Lepidoptera > Noctuidae > Dasypolia > Dasypolia templi. Next base: position 1,282,586 of record OY743144.1, read on the forward strand.
CTTTCATGGGGTACTGTTTAAAATGTTACAATAAAATACCTCCCCACATACTTCAACTGAAATATTCTTTTTAACTGCATAGTGTGCAGGCAGGCGGCATATTATAAGTTAAAAATGCCTGGCTCAATGCTGGTCCTGCTCCACACCCACAACAATTTGATTAACATTTTAAAATGCTGTTGGAGCTGCTGCTTAAACTCAATCTCCTTTGTAATATACAATTGCACAGAACAGATGTAAGTACTATGTAATGTCGAGCTAACATTTACCGGGTCTTTTATTGACTTGAATGTGCCCTGGCGGCTGATAGTTTGTCATGCTCACTCAAATGTCTCGCTGACGGTGCAGCGGTGCGGTGGCGCGTTTGTTGGATCATTTCGCTCCCTTCAAAATGGTTGAGCTGAATTTTCCTGATTCATGTGTCATGTTCGTGAACGGGGACGTTGGGACTGGTAATTTCTTAGCTGTGAACGGTTTATTTCAATCATTTAATTATTGGATTGCTTTTTTGTTTTTCTATTTGCTGTATTCTGGACGCTTTTAACGTGTACATACAACATTGTACACTTTAAAATGTGTACAATTTTTACATCGTTCTCACATATAAGTTCAACATTATTAATGTATTTAACCAATATTTTAGTAACCACAGTATTTAAAAGAGTGTCCATGGAGTTTCTTGCCCGTTTTCCTCCACAGGTACTTACTTTGCTTTGAATCTTCACATTTCTGACTGACCGACTCCTTGACAATTCAAAAGTGCCTGTAATGGTTTGATGGTTTAAATGCCATCATAAATGTTGTAAAACAATTAAATACATGACGGTGGAGTTTATTTATCTTTAACTCTATCTAGAGGGTAGATTTTTGAGATGGAGCAGTAAGGGCAGCTACGTTAATTGTTATTTATTATTTTCTGCCAGTCTTCATTGTAGCGGTCAGTCTAGCCATCTTTAGTCGTAGTCTCATTCACTACGAATTACATGGGGAATGTTTTTTTGCGAATTTTCTAGTACTCAAGTTTTTGTGATAATTGCCCATTTTCCTTTTCATAAAAATTTCATCGTAAATTCTCCTTAGTCCGATTTCCTGTAGCTACAACGGTTAAAGTAGTTGCCATTACTTCCTCAACTCAAAAATCTTAACTATCTCTTCTCAAAAATATATAACTACGACAACTCTTTAAATACCTGTTTTTATTTAAATCCATCTATCGTATATGTACGCACTTTAGAACTATATATATTATCTTATTTGTCGCAGTCGAAAAGATGATAAAGATTTACGCGTGGGTTTTGTGATCGGATTATATTTATAAACACGACGTACGTCATACTTACACTATTTATTTTTAAACATATGCACTATATTTATCAACTAAATAATTGTATTAGGTTTAAAACTAGTTATACAGATGGTACCGGAAACTATCATAACAAGCAATTCCATCATCACAATACCCTCTGGCGAATGAAAATTCGCTCGATGAGGTTATGGATTTAGATCAAGCAAGGTGTAAACATAACCTCATTTCCTTGATCCCGCGGTTCCGTGTACGTGTCAGATACTTTTCAATGTTTCTCAACAGTCTCAACTTCCTCCGATCGAGTTTAGATAAAACTAATCGGTATTTCCCCAGCGCAAGTGTAACAATAGAGAAAATGCCATAAATCTAGCCTGTGAGACTTCTTACCCGTATCCATTTTATTCGGTAACAAAGTTTTTAAAGTGCTATACTTTAAAATTTTTGTTACCGAATAAAATGGATGTGAGCAGATTTTAAATAGTATTATACATCTTTATGGCAGATTATGTTTACATCTACCCGAAAAATCTGTGCCAACCTCGGCCTCGGTTCAATTGTATTATATTAACAGTTAAGCAAGGTCGCCTATATGTATATGTATGTGCTTGAAATATTAAACAAATTAAGAATATTAACTAGAAATACTATTACATATGTAATATATAATCTATATAATAATATATATCAGGAAATTTTAATATTTTTACATTCGTAAGCAACAACAATACGATAGTCTTAAAAAACATACTATTCCAATTAATTAAAACATAACAACATAAATATAACTAAATTAAATTACTAAATAACTAACTACACATATTAATATAAAAACACTCAGGCGTCGAAGTACTCGTCCGCATCGCTGTCATCTGGAAACGTGCCCAGAAGACTGGCAGCATTGCCACGCTGAATCGCAATGCTAATTCTTTGGCCAAAGAAAAATCCAGCCCTCTGGTCACGTGAAGTGTCGACTAGTCAGTGAGAAATTTGTTTAAAAAGGAAACGCGCACTCGGGCCCCATGACCCGAGCGTTTCGACCCCAAACGGCTCAAAACTGTAGTTACCCATAAGGTTACAGTATTTGCGCCGCTTGAGGGTCTCAGCAGCCGCAGCAGCGGCGCCAGCACAGCTCGCCGTGATAGGAACATGAGATGGAGCAAGGGTCTCGACACAGGTTGCGTCCCACACCAGAGGCCTACCCACCTTCCAAGGCAACAACGTCATACCGTCTGGTCTCTTTCCATCGTCACGTACTGTAACAGAAACTACTTCTGGATCCTAACTACATAAAGAATATAAAAACACTAAAAACACGGTTTATACGACACTGAAATTAATATAGAAGGCTTGAATTGAAGTCCGGAGCAGGAGGATGAAGGATCTTCGTAGACTTAGAGTGCCAGTATCCTTCGACAAAGCTCGACAAGTCTCCAGGCAGAAGGTTATATAGCAGAGTGCAGACGTAGAATTGATGGATGAACAGATGGTTTGTTGACGAAGCCCGGACGTCGAATCCCAGGCAGATGGTTAGTGAAACAGGTCCAGACGCCGAATCTTCATCAGATGCTTCAGCCTTTTCTTTTATAGGCCAAATATTCCTTTTCCAGAATAAATTTTAGACGATTGAAAACTTCAAAGTTTTCAAAATTATGTTTTTCTTCATTCTGACATCTCATCTGCCAGTAATAATACCAGCCTGTGTGTTCGGCCTAGATGTATTAAAACCTCCACGATCGAGTATGAGCGTGTCTTTATTAATTATTTTAGATGTCGAAATTCAGTTAATAATCGGTAAATATTTAGAAAATACAATATTTCAGCTAAACCTATTGATAAAAATAATTCAAGTTATATAAACCAAATAGTAATCTTCATAGACTAAAAGAGAAAAATTAATGACAGTTTGACAATTGACTTGTGTCACAACAATGGAAAATGTAAACAATGAATGATTTATTAAAGATATTATAAAATAAATAGTTTTAGAACGATTCGTAAGATGCTAGCAAATAAAAGAATATGATACGGGACATGAATGGATGAATGATGACTAATGGTGTAAGTATAGCATATACTATAGTACCAAGCCGTTTGGTTCTACCGGCGGTGACAAGGGCTCAACGAATAATATCGTTGATGCTGGCGTGACGTGCTATGCGACCTGCGCTCCTGTAGCAGGACAGGCCATGGTGCCCGAGACTGTCGACAGCTTCACCGCAGTTACACCGATGCGGAGCAACACAAGGTGCGCCCAAGCGGAGACATGTACCGAGCCGAAACGATGAGTCATCCATCATTGTGCCCATGGTGGATGACGGGAGCGCCTGCAGCCAAATATTGCTAGAAATATTGTAAAACATTTTAAAAGAGTAACGGTGGAGTTTCTTGCCATTTCTTCTCCATGCGAAACTACTTTTTGAAAGTGGCGCCTAGAATCAGTTCTATTTTTAATGTAAACTTTTAGCAAAAGTGCCTTATTATGGGCCTATTTGAAATAAATGCTTTGACTTTGGCCACAAGCCTGACCCCCATTCTCCCACAGCCAGCAGTCGGGCACACTCAACAGTATTAGGTGACGTGTTTATCAGGGTATTCCGTATAATACTGCAGAGCGGCACGTCCCACCGTCTCTGGGAGGACGTATTGGGACAAGCCATTTTCCAAGCGTTCAACGCATCGGTCAAACACGGTACTTCAAAATCGACCAGTGAAGAAGATAAAATATTCCTGGTTAATTTATCAGTACTGTGGACCGAGGAGAGGAAGGCCGGTAAACTTATACTTGAAATTTTGCGGACGCCGAGACCACCTAGACGAATGGGAAGTGTGGCTTGCTGCCACGCTCGGTCGCCCAGGGCCACATTTAGGATCGAAGTTAGTGTGTTTCTAATAATTTGGTCTACTTTTTCTAAAAGTTGTGGATGTTTCCACAGATGGGAGGAGCGAAGGTTATATGTAAATTTTGGTCCAAAACAACAGTATCGAATGAGTGTGAAGGCCGAATGAATGTTAATTTTGAAAAGTCTTTCCGAGACATCATTGAATGTTTTAATTTTTTCTTCAGCGAACGTTGGAAAGGATTCGTCAAGAATATTCATTTAAGATCATTCGACAAGATCCTAAAACGAAACCTTATACATCTTGATTTATCTACAGTCACCTTGACATTGTTGCTTCTTTACTTGCAACTGTAAGTTTACTTGGAAGAAAGCCGTGGATCGTTGCAACAAAGTGGCACGCATCAGTGTGCTCAATGTCCTCGGTAAAATCTATGAGAGAGTTATTTATAAGTCTCAGAGACTATGCCGAGACAAAAGGCATCATCCCTAACGAGCAGTTTGGGTTTAAACCCAACACTCTTGCTTACAACAGGTCCACCATATCATCGAACGTATAAACGTTGGTTTCCAACGTGGTTTGATGACGGGTGCTGTTTTCTTCGATATAGCGAAAGCTTTTGACAAAGTCTGGCAGGTGTCCCAGATCGTCTCGTACTCATCTTACGGGACTTTTTGTCGAACCACACCTTCCGTTATTGTATCAAAGGAGCGCTATCCTCACCCCATTACATTCCCTCAGGGCTCTTTGATGTCTCCCCTCATTTACACGCTGTACACCAGCGATATGCCAAAGAGTAAAAAGGCGCAGTCGGCTCTACCTTCGCTCTCGGTAGACTCCACTACGTCCTGAATGCATGAAGCAAATTGTCGGTCTTGTGCAAATGTTTTGTTTTTTTTTTATAAATTGTGCATTTGCACCGCGTGTATTCGCCCGATCATGACCTGTGCCAGTGCAGTCTTTGCACACGCCAAGCCCCACATCCTCAAAAAATACAGTCTCTCCAAAATAACCTGCTACCTTCGTTACGAAATCCTTTATGTCGACCTGAAAATCTCCACTAACTGTCAATTTACGAAAATCAAAGCGTTTCATCGCAACCATCTGGTGGTGCGAAGGCGGCATGCCTTGGCACCGACCCCGATGAGCATATAACTCTCCATCATATGAAGAAACTGAGGCACTCCTAAATCCAGTAACATAATAATCATTTATTTAACTTACGAGTGTACACTAAGAGATAATGGAAATGCGGACTAATTACATCCTTCACACGAATACGACTAATATGCTTTTGGTTTCCCTTTCTCTCTTCCTCGCTCATACACACACACATACACACACACACACACACACTTACACTCCACAAATAACTATGCTTGGATTCGGAATCTGAGATAATTATCAAATGTGATACAACAAATTCAATGACATACGCCATAGGATTCTAATGCTATTGCAACCAATTAACTTTTTCTCTGCTTTTCTCAATGTTGTTTGTCAGTTGGAATGAAATGCAGATTGTCTGGGATTACGAGTTCAAGTATCTAACCTATGTAATTAATTATCTGTAGATTCTATATTCTTATTTTTCGTAATGTTACTACTTTGGTATTGATTCTGTCATTAACAGGCTCTGTATGTATTCACATAGACGTATGGAAGAGGGAGGTATTCTGGCACAGGTATTTCCATACTTAAAAGAAGGCCTCTAAAATGTATTTGCTAAAACCTGTTGATTATGAAAAAAATAAATTGAAATTGAATTGAAATTGAAATCAGGAGAGCAGTACGGTCAACAGTACAGTGATCAGAAAACACAAACCGTCACTCCGACCTCGCCGCCGAGGACCCTCGCGACGACCCCGATGTAACTGTCAGCCAGCCCGCGCTGAACCTGTAGCTTTAAATTCCAATGATAATAATAATCATTCAGTCTTCAATCAGTCTTGATCTAGCCTATCCCTTCTTGCTGTGCTCCCTCCAGCGACGCCCTAAGTCGAGCTCTGTACCCCATAGGGGGTGCCCTTAGCGACCAGGCGCTTAGTAATGTTCACTTAAAAGCATCAGAATAGTCTGATAAAGTATTCACGACCTCTCAATGTCAATTACGAGATGCGATTCACAAAAAAAAAAACAAAGTGGCAAGTAGCAACATAAAGCTTCTAGTGCAACCACCGTGACGTTCGCATAATGAAGTCTGGCTAACTTTTAAGGGTCGGAGTTTTATTCCGTGTTGTAACATTATGGGTCCTTTTGCTAACGAGATTTCCTGATAATGTTACACCAACGGTTGCTAAAAGCCTGAGCAGGAGGTAAAACTGATCTTAACATGGAAGATATTCCTTAGAAGAATAAAACTATCCTACTAAGGCAAAAACTTATTCAGAATAGCTGAGTTTATAACTTATTGAAAGTCTGTTATTGAACGAAGTAGACAAGTTTTGCAAACCGGTTCACTGACGTAATTTCTACCCTTCTCATTTCAGTCTTCAAAACACCGAAATCCTTCTTATACCCAAATTAACATAAACTCTGACGTCATCAAAAACTGGACTTCATGTCACGGAGACCGCGTTATTAAATGTATCTCACTCACTGCATTCTTACCCGTTCACCTCGAAACGATTCGATTGACAGATCATTATAATCTGATCTTGTACACACAGATTACAATGTGCAAGTGGGCGTACGTCTCTTGTTCTACACTCTGATTAGATATTATCAGTAAATATGCATACATTATGATTTAGCAAATGCATGTTCCTTAATATCACGCTAGGATTGAGAGGTTTAAAACGATTTAGTTCCGTCTTCAAATGCTTTAGTTGGTATAATACTTTTAACATAACAAAACATCACGCCTTGTTTCCCCAATTCAAGACCATCTTAGATTAACATATCCTTTAAACCACACGTATATGATTGTGATGTCTCGTTTTAATTCAAAAGCTGCATAAACTTCTGTAAGACTAAAATAATAACCAGATGTTGTTTGTTGCAGGTGAGAGCTGCGTCGAGAAGCCGCTGGCGACACTGTGGCGCAACTACCAGCAGTCGACGAAACCCGACGTCGTCATGAAGCTGTCCGTCACCAACTCCGGCCTCAAAGGGTTCACCAAAGAGCACGGACTCACCGAGTACTGGTCCCACCGCATAACTTACTGTGCTAGCCCACCGCACTACCCCAAGCTGTTCTGCTGGGTGTACCGCCACGAGGGCAAGAAACTCAAACACGAACTCCGTTGCCACGCCGTTCTTTGCACCAAAGAATTAATATCAAAGAAGATAACAGAGGAACTGCAAGTCAAACTGAAGCAAGCCTTAAGCGAATTCAAAAAGGACAGAATCTCAAAACAAAATGCTAGGCTCAGTCTTGCTAACAGTGTCTACGATAACCCGAGTATGCCTCGCAGAAAGATCCTACTAAGCGTCGGAGCTATGAACTACAGACCACCGCTAGAGAGGTCAAAATCAGCTCCAAAACTGGGGGCTATCGAAGAACTTTGCTCGGAAGAAGATGAAGAGGAGGCGGAGATGAACGCTAAACAGAACGGCGAGCCCTGGTCACGAACGTCTTTGACGATGGACAACTTCTATTCCTCGCAAACGCTCGACAGACGACGGCCCGATATAAAGTCCCCGAGGAAGACATCATGTCCCGAAGGAGTTATAAATAGAACGCTATCCGACACTGGAAGCGGTACCATCACCGTCTCCGATGAATTTCTGGAATTGTTGGTAAAAGAGAGCCAAAAGAATGGACGTATCGATGATTCTAGTCATAGTGATGGAGAGAAAGAAACAAGATTGTTGGAAGCAATTGCCGAATCGAACGAACTGAGTGAAAACGCAGTGGCTGAGGGCGACAGTAAGGCGCTGATGCAAAGTAACTACCTCGTCACGGATAGCGACGACGGATCTGTTTCTTCGGGCTGCGAGACCGCCAGCACGGTGACTGACACCGAGCCGTCATCCCTGCCCTCGTTCCCTCAGGAAGACCAGAAGGAACATGCTGACACTGCTGCCTCTTATATGGAACAAAGCTTCGAACGTAACGATATGAGGAGCAGCAATAGAAGCTATAACTCTGTGCACATTATGAACAACTCTGACACCACCGTCACCGACGAGGTGAACCACGTCCCGATCGGTGAAAAGAACGCCTTCAGGCGAAGGTCCACATATCCCCCCTTGCGTGCGGATTCTAATATCATGTCAGACTTTGAAGAAAAGTTTGAATCTCTCATTGACAATTTGACCGATGCTGACAGCCTCAACTCGAGCACAGAAACTGAAGTGTTCAAGAACACTGGCGACAATGACAGTGCCTGCAGCGACGAGTCGGGGTACTCTGAACTATTGGATGGCAAAGAGAGTATAATCGGTAACACTATTATGGTCTAAGTTTCCCAAACTTTAGCGGCCCCTATCCGAGTGTTTGTTTTCAAAGTAAATTTACGTCCCAAGGACAAGTAACGCTCCTCTGATCTCTAGCGGGGCGGCTGCCATGTTGAGAATTGTCGAATTATTTCCGAATAGAATTAGAAATTCAATGGTCTGGCAAAAACAATGCACGTAGGTAAATATTATTGTGAATCCTTTTTTTAGGTTATAAATTATATGTAATGTTACAAAGGTTTTAATGGGTTATTACGACGAATTTTAAATATTGAGTCGAGGCAGCCAGTTTCCTGTCTGAATTGTTAATATGCTGGTTGCCAGTCTCCGTCGTCTATCGTGTGTTAGAAACGCACCATTTTATTTGTAAATAACAGGGTACAATAGTACTTCATCCAGTTGTCGTATTACTATGTTTAAATGTTTGTATATATTGTAATTTAAGTTCATGTGTTAGATGAAATTTATCGGAGATTTTATTTGTAAAAGATTTATTATAGTTACTTTATGGATGCGAACATCTGTTGTTTTTGTCTATATATTTATTGTCTAAAGTAAGTATATTTGTTGAGGTGGCTGTAGGCGGCAGATTGTGGGTGCGAGTACATGTATATGAAATGTATGGGCACTTATGCAGGCGCGTGGGGTTCTAGGACACATAGCTACGTAATACTATTATGTTTACATTGTGGTCCAACGTTGCTCCTCGTAAATACTGTTGTTTATCAGTTTGCCTCTTCAGCAGACCAATGACCTTATGAAGTATATGATAGGACGAAGCAGTAGACTACCAGTATCAAAGGTATCAAAATGGAGATAACTTTAAATTTGAACTGGAACCATAAATTCTAACACCGGACAAATAAATTCTGCATTCACAATGTGAATGGATCTCTGTAAAAAAGAATATGGCTTATCTGCCTTTGACTATTCTACTGAATCATCTCGTCATCAAACATTTACCAACCTCCATGTGTCTGCTTCAGGCTGTGTCTATAAAACCCCCTGATCACGACCAGTCTGTATGTACTTACGCATTCCACTTGCACATGTCTACACGATACCGGGTCATTGTCATCCTAATCATATTTGTAGCGGAGGATATTTTTTCGATGAAAAATAAATGATAAAAATTATGTAATGTGATTTTATTTTGTTTTCCAAATGATAAAACCTTCCTATTTTATGGCCAAACAAAACATCCCTATTTTATCCCATAAAACAATTTCATTAATTTAATTCAATGAATGATATAATGAGTTACTGCGGAACGTAATAGATTAATTACAAACGAAAACAAAGAGTTTATTGACTAATTCGTAGTACTTAATGGGCGAAGTCATTTAAATGCACTTATCAAGGGCGGTTCGAGTAGTACCTGGCGCAGTACCTTCCTACTACTTTTAAAGGTACTCTCAATCAACGCTGATGAGTCTAAGATTGGAAACAGTTGAGCATCGAGGTTCGAATCCTCTTGCCTTTGAGAAATCGAGTCTTTGTAGCGGTTCAAAAGTTTTCAATGATCCGAAACTAACTTCCGAAACGATGGATCAATTCAAAACTAGATTTACAAATAGCAACTAAAATGCATCGCATGTTAAGAAGAATTTTCCAAACACAGCTTCTAAGTTACATGAACTTCGGGATTTGCATACTGCTGCAGCTCCAGCGAGTTTTCATTGACATGATCAAAGGAGTAAGTAAGTATTTTTGTAAGTGTATTTTATTTAAGATAGGGGAGTCTCCTTCGCCCAGCAGAGGCACTAAAAGGTTACAAAAAAAGAGAATGTTCTCTGCTGTGTGTGAAAGATAGAGAAAGATGCCTTTGGCCTGAAGTGGGACAGTATGAAAACTAGATAAATAGAAAAACTATGTCGATTTCCATATTATGTATGGCCCTCTTGTTAACATTTTCATTTGGGTAGATTTACAGAAGTCTAAGAAAGTTAAAAAGTACTACAACCTCGCCTAAAAGAAAAATCCTAGTACCTATTGAGCAATATTTGATTAAGAAAAAAATACCTACGCTTTGCAAACAGATTTATGAATTCATTTCATCATTACGGACGCAATTGCCTAAGATGACATAATCCTGTTTTTCACAACACACAGAAGAGAAATGTGGCGATTATTTATTTAAAAGTTACAAACGTCAGTATGGCGGGAACAACTCTTGTAATTTGAGTACCACATAAATTGAGTATCCAAGTTCCATCTGCTAGTAGTATAAATAACCAATTAACAGTCGTTACGAGTATTGAACAGTTTAGTGATTTAATTAACAAATAGAGACTTGTGTTATTTATCACAAACCTGCGAAATGTTCGAATTAATTATTGGTTTGATCTAAAATATTGACACATGTAAATTGAAAGAGTTTCGGTCCGATATGTAATGTTACTGGAACGGGTTTTCCGTGATAAAGTGCAGTGAGTTATTTCACATAATTCTTGAGGATAGGAACACTGCAAGTCTATTTATGTATGAAGGAGGTAAAGTAAGCTTTACCTGTAAGTTAACGTTCTGTTCAGAAATAGTGATATTACTTCAAACTAAGCAGTATATCTAGGAATTGTTGATCATGAACAAGCGACTTTTAAGAAATCGATATTTCTTTATTTTGAATAAGTTAAATATAAGTCTAATAAGTAAATAAACCCTCCCGAATAAATGGCCTAAGGGCGAATTTCACCAATGAAACTGCACATCTAAAACGAGTTCGAGAGCTGTCAGTGTTAAAATTATTATGGAAAATTATACGAATGTCAGTACATATACATTATTATGTACTGTCAGCTCTTGAACTGGGTTAGAAAGTGCTGATCACTCTCAGTTTCATTGATGAAATCGGCACGAAATGATGGTGAAAACTGCATCAAAATCCATTGCCTAACTTAGAAGATCTGAGCGGCCACTCAGACTGACACGAAAAGCGTCGTCAATTTGTGAAACGTGGGACACTCAGAATGTTTCTATACATATTTTTTTTTCAATAAATCTTTTCAAAGTACTCTCCACTAGCCTCTATATAAAGTTTCATGCGACTGAACCAGTTTTCGAAACGCTTTTTCCAGTCCGCCGTAGACACCTCGTTTACAGCCTGCTCGAACGCTGACAGTGCATCTTCCGGCGACGAAAATTGTATCCCATTGAGCAGATTTTTTATTTTCGGGAATGAAAAGAAGTCACACGGTGCTAGGTCAGGGCTGTACCGGTAATCCGGGTGTCACTATTGTGTAGATCGCCCGGAGGACACGGTGGAGTTCTGCCCAGCTTGGGCGGAGCACCGCCGTGTCCTCGCGGAGGCCCTGGCACAGGCAACTGAAAGAACACGGGTGGGTTTTAGTCAGTACAAGTCTGACACGAAGAGCGGGAGACCCAGAGCGGGAGAAGTTATTTGATAATTTCCCACCAAAAAAAAAAAGGGCTGTAAGGAAGCTGAAGCGTGCTGTCCAAGAAGTCCCTCGTTTTGAGCGCGGTGTACGAAGGCGCACTGTCCTGGTGGAGCAGTAGAACGCGGCGCCCTGTGTTTGCTTGTTGCTCACGACAGAGAAAACTTCTGCCAAGTATTTGTTAGTATACCATTCAGCGTTGATGCTTCTTTGGTTCCGTAAAGGCCCAAGTAGACACCAAGTAAACCCGTCAAATTAAAAAAGCTCGCGATCAAAATCTTCCCCCCGCTTCTAGATCGCTTCACTTTGGTAGGCGTTGATTCGTTTTGAAACACCCAAACCATCGACTGGCGCTTTGATTCTGGATTGATAAATCCAAGACTCATCACCTGTAATGATGTCGTAAACACGCCGAGACGAGCCTGCTTCAAATTTGTACATTGCACCCGGGCCTGCTTCTGAGCATTCGGCGAGGTTGTGCGGCACCCAGCATGAAACTATGCTCCTCACGCGAATATGCTCTTGTAGAATTTCATGAAAGCTTTCCGATTCAACCTGCAGTACGCCTATTGTCTTGAATTAATTTATTCACTGCTACTCGTAGCACGTTTTCTTCCGTAACAGCCGTCAAAGGGCGACCACTTCTATAATCATCCCTCAAAGTTAGTTGACCGCGCTTGAATTCGTTATACCAACGATACACAACCGTGTAAGGCAGCTGTCTTAAGGCTTTCATCCCTGAATGCCATTTGAAGTCTATCGTACGATTCGTCCCGATTCAGGCGACAATTGAAATCGTAATTAATCATAGCGCGAAAATTTTCCCGGCGCAGATCCATTTTTTTTTGAGACACGATAATTTAAACTAGCTCACAAACAATGTGGAGAGATTTTTTGTACTTATTTTTACTAACAAATAATCATATTTTCAAAATAGACTATTACTGTCTAATCTCTCATACATAAAAAGTTTTTTTCGCAATTCTTTCTGACTGTCCTGGTATGTTTCGATAGATTAGTGAGCCGGGTCCACTCGAGATACCTTCTTTTGAGACAAGGGCAGCTCCTATATGGAACACGGTAACTACTGTCCGTACTGACTGTAGTACCTACCAAGATCGCAAAAACTAAAAATAAATGTCACTTAAGTTCGTTTTTAAACCCAGATAGTAATTGAATGGATGTAATGTTAAGTGTGTGTGCGTATCGATGTGCGTGTTGTTTGTTTGGTGTGTTGTGTGTGTTGTTGGTGTGATTTTGTGTGTGTGTGTGTTTGTGTGTGTGTTGTGTCTCGTATACAAAAAAGCAAGCAACCGATTTCAAAAATAGCGTTACCATTAGTCAGGGTTGCTAGTAGCTAACTAGCTAGCTAAACAGATACAATGTTTTGACTACAAACTCACAACAAGCTATCTTAAGTTATTCAAAAAAATACAACACATCATACTATATAATAAAACGCTGATAAACTTGTTTATGGTTACATTGATTATCCGTTAGCAGGCAAATGAATGTTCGCAAAAAATAATGAAGTGAAGACGCACACTGATGACCAGCAAGGAAACTATATTCGTGTCTAATTGCTGGAATAACAACCATTTATGTTCGAGAAACTTACGCAAATTATTTATTTTTGTATGTATAGTCAGGGAAACTAATTATTCAGCAAATACTACGTCAATTTACCGTGCTAGCCATTTCACAAAACTGTCATAGAATGGCAGATGTGATTTGAATGTACGGACAATTAAAGTTGGTGAGAACCCAAGCAATTTGATGAAGAACTAATTTCCCTGACTACCTATTTGTCATGAATGATTAGATTTATTATTAATAAAAATAATGCGATACCAATGAATCTATTGAGGAAAAAGATCGTGTGGTTTGCTTGTCTTGGATACCCACGTATTTGTAGGTATATGAGGAAAATAACATCATCGTGACAAAATCTGTAGGTAATTGGATGATCTGACAGGCAGTGAGAGGCCAGCTAGAATGACAATCCCTGCTCTTTTCTTCTCTCTATTTAAAGAGTTCTTTGCCTTGCAGTGAAACAGCTGCCTAGACTATGAGGTGACCAATAACTTCATCGCCATTAATATCAAGATCTCAGTCAAATTGCACCTTTAGAATTCGACGCTGTACCTGTGGTGTCTACCCCAAAATGAAATAAAGGCATTACCATTTTTTTTAAGCTGTCTTTCAAGAGCCAAGTTTGTCGACCTCGTCGATACAGGTACAATATGACCTCACTCTTCCGAAGGCAGGCAGAATTCTTACTCCAACGAAAAGTAATGCCTTATTTGGGTAAATCTACTTAATTATTCCGATTGTAGGCACAGCCTTCGTTTTTTGCGAGGCAATTATTTTACAGTTGTTTCGGAGGTAAACTATTAATTTGTGTATGAAGATACTGTTGAAATGTCTGTCTGTCCGTCAAAAAGTTAATCTAAAAGAATTACTTATTTATTTTGCTCTGCTCTTTCGTAAGAGAAAGCAGGCAGTAAATAATATAACATTAATACAAAGATTATACACTGAACATTTAGTTTCACAGTATTCTTCCTCTATAAAACCATTACTACAGTCACTACCTGTACCCATGAACTTATATAAATGGAATGCTAATACTAGTAGTCTGGTAAGACCCTTAATCGACAAAGTACCAGCCCGCGCCTTAGCTGAGCCTGCAGCTTTAAATTCCCCCGATAATAATAATCATCAAAACTTGATCCAACCTGTCCCATCTTGCTGTCCTCCCTACAGCGACGCCCTAAGCCGAAGTCCGTACCCCACAGGGCGTGCCCTTAGCGAGCAGTCGCTTAGTAATGTAAGCTGTTTGCCCCTCCCTGGAGGCTTAGAGTTCGCTTAAGGCAGCCACAGGATAGTCCGGTTAAGTAGTCACGGCCATACACAAAAAAAAGAAGGTCCGGACCACCAGTTAACGTCGGCCTACTGTTTTCTTTCCACGTCGTTTGGTGGATTGCACTAGTCAACAACCGTCCGAAGATCGACCAGCGTTCAGCGATATGTCATATGTTTTGAGGCGATCAATAGCGACTGGTCGACGTCTTTAAACCGTAATCTGGTTGCACCTTTATACACTGCTTAAATATCAGAGTCTGCTGACAACGATGACCCACACGTTAGTACTCCATGTCCTATCTACTCCGTGTCTGCACTGTGGTAGTACCGGGTATTATCTCCTATGCTATTAACTACGCCGCGGAAGCGGATGCTGTGGGTTCGACTCCCGGCTCGGAAAGTGAAACGAGTCTGTTTTATTGGAAGGGTTTTTGTATCATCCGGATTATGGTAACTATGAAGTTTAAGTATCGTTTTACAAAGTTAGATTTTATGTTATCTTAACTAATATTATAAATGGGAATGAAATGTAAGTGTTTATTGTTAAAAGTTAGATTTGGATGAAATTTGGCAAACAGATATACCACGTCCTTACCCAGGACATAGACTGTATCGCAGACGAAGTCGCGGGCAACATCTAGTTGTTGTTGTTATTGTAGCTTTAAAAAAATATTTTCGCCTTTTTTTCGACTAGTAAACAAAAGATGGAGCTATTTAATTCCCGAATCACTTACCATACTTTAGGATATCGATTGGCCCAATTCTGTCAGTGACCCCATTCTGTGTCACGGTAATAAGGAGCCCGTTTATATGCAATGGCCCCCACAGATTTACACACAAAAAATATAAGTGGAGAAGGCTTAATTTACACTTCAATTATTACTGTCTCGCTACTCCTCAATTCACCACGTTTTCTTATTGTTTAGCGATTACAGACCAATCACGATTTTTTCCTGAATAGTTTTATCAACCTACATTTTAATTATCAAACCCTATCACAGTCATTGAGCTCCTATTTACGCTAAAAGCTTATGCAGCAGCTTGAGAGCAGTGCTGGCCCAGAGGTAACGGCCCCGACTTTGGTCGTGGGTTCAAACCCAGGTCGGTGCTTTACTTTGTGTAAATAATTTCCATCCCTCTCGAAAGAGAGGAGGCCTGTATGTGTGTCTCATCATTGAGAATAATAGGCTGATTATGCTATGCTTATGCTTAAGCAGACGCTCTGCTTTTAAACTTTAACCTGACTTCAAAGCTTTCCGACTTTTGTGCAGTTGAGAATCGAATCTGTCGAAGATTGAGCAGTCAATGTTAAATTGACACGCTGCAAGGACTTTATATTGAAGCAGCCTCTTCATCCTGCAGTGTCGAATCAGGAGGTAATGTAACAGCTATTGCTTGATGCCCCGTTAAGTCAACTGATTGATAAACGTGGCCCCTGTGTGCTGTACCACCGGGTGACAGAGTCGCGCAGGTGAGCCGTCACGCTTCGTTGGCGACGAGGTAACATGCGGAGTTTCGGTTGTAAAGTACTGCCGTACATTTGTTGGGTGATCCAGCAAATGTACGGCAGTAAGCAGAACGCAGATGAATAATAATTATTGTACCATAAACATTGCTCATCCGATTAGTTTTAAAAAATGGTTGTTTTGATTAATTGCCTACAGATTCAAAGTGAACATTTTCTATTGTTTTTCAAAGATTTTTCGGCACCTTGAAAACGAAATATAACGGCGATTCTCCCGGACTACAATTACCCTGTAAGGGCTCTTTTACAGAAAGTTGTTCTGCAGTTAACATAACTCTACTATTAAAACTGCTAATTAACCCATCAATTCTAAACCGGAACAACAATTACAATGAACACTCGATCCATCGACTGCTGAATGATTGGCCATATGTTGTGTCGTCTGTTGCCACGGAGATGCCCTGGTTCGGTTCCCGGCCAAGGAAATCCCCCGTATTGACCGGTCACTTCAAATGAAAGGCCGGAAGTTATAAGATACTGATGAACATAGAACGGTGGACTTTAATAGTGATATTGTAAGGAAATTGTGATCATGAATCGATCATTAGTGTTCCGTGTTTTGATTCATTCAAAATTAAGGAATCCTAGTAAATAAGGAATGCTATGGGGTTTTGTATCAATAAATATTTTATTTATTTAGTTTTTTAATAAATGTGGTAGGTAACATTTTGAGGCTTGAGTAGACGATTGTTAATATTTGTTGATTACTAATTTCATCATATTGCTTCTTGTAGTGAGAATGAGTACAGGAATAGGCAATTAGGCCGAGTCGTAAAGTTCGAGTGCATCATCCTGATTTTCGAGCACTACTTTGTGAGTTGCAGCTAATGGACGATGGTTTAAGTATGGTGAGGTCCTACCAACTGACGCTGATCGTCCTCAGCATAATATTAAGGGGAATCGGGGTCTTAAACGTAGGGTAGGTAGACCTAGGGTAACCATTAAATTTGATTTAAGTGTATCCGAACAAAGTACGTAGGTAATAAATTGAATTTCTGATGAACCATTCAACGATAATAAAATTACGGTTTAGGCATAATAGCGCAAGTGGGTACATTCTAAGCCTAGCTGTATCTGTGTCGTAGCAATTAGCCATTGTATCAAAATGTCATTAACCCCATAGTGGGGCCTCTCGGAATTTAACACGATTCTCGTAGCGGGTCGCGTCGATAAAACAATGAAAATATTTCGCAAAAATAATGCTGAATTTAAACAAAGGCTTATTTTCGCGCCCAATGCGGAACTACGCCATTGAATGGGTATTCAAACATGGGAATACGTTTGACGGGGAACAAAATACGAGATTGAAAAGGCTGAGTTTTGTGTGAATGCAGAAATTATAGGATATTTATAAACCTGTGCGTCGTGAATCTGTGATGAATTATTTCGTGAGTCAGGTTTTTTCCTTTAAGACTAAGTGCGTCCGGGACAAGGTGCATAAGCATAATCAGCCTATAACGTTCCCACTGCTGGGACACAGGCCTCCTCTCTATGAGAGGTAGTGACCCGTAATCCACCACGCGGGCTCAGTGCGGGTTGGTAGATGTCACATGTCTTCGAATTTTTGGTTCTAGGACATGCCGGTTTCCTCACGATGTTATCCTTCACCGTTTTGAGAGCAGTGGTGATTAAATTATTTACACAAAGTAAAACGCCTGCTTGGGTTCGAACTCACGACCTACAACTCGTAAGTCGGGACCGTTACCACTGGGCCACCACTGACTTAAGTAAGTAAGGACAAGTTGCATTAAGTAAGTAAGTAAGTTTTTATTTGTTGAAACATGGTGTAAGTACATGAGACATTGCATGCAAGATAATAAAGAGGTACAGAAAAGTTCTAACATGTTCAGCCACATATCGTGACGCACAAATTGGTAGGAAGAGATGGTGCATAAACCGTGATAGTATTCATCAAAATTCAAAGCAGTACTTCAATGTCATGCATACCTGTTATTTGCATGGTTACTGAAATGCTAATTTTATGTGTTGTTTAATTATAATTGTAAGTGACTGTGCTGTTGGTGTGCTTAATCTAAATAAATTAATTAGTCAATAACATATGAATTACTATCATTAAAATTCCAAATTACAATTTTTCCAACATTCCATTAGTTATGGATGGGTGAACAATCATATTTTACCGGTGATTCTCAAATCATAGGAAGATTCTTTTTAAATCTTTGCAATATTACTTATTAACTAGGTATTTATTTTTCGAGCTAAATAACTTTTTAACATAGTTAATAAGTTATTTAGTACGAAAGGCAATCATGTCCAATCGTCTGGCCTTACTTCGTTTCCATTTTGTTTCAATTCAATTTTCAATTCTTTATGCGTACCATAATGTATACAACGTGTCGTTTTGCATTCTCGTCAAATTTCAGGAGGCTGTTATGAAATACATAAATAATCAAATAAAATTACGATACTTGTTCAATAATTATTACATACTTGTTTTTTTGTTATTAAAGTTTGACAGTTTTTCAGAATAAACGACTTTCAAAGAACAGAATCGCTCCGCAGCATATGCGGCAGGCAAGGTTGCACGGCTATGTCGCATTAAAGGGCAGTTACAGTGCGCTATCACACGGGCCGCGTTTTAACATGTGCGTTCCACACAAGTCGATTTCCGAAAATTAGAAAAACAAAAATAAATCTTATTTTTTTACTATCGATTCGTGTCGACAATCATTAACATAGTAACCTCCTTGACTTTGACGAGGATGCAAAACGACACCTTGTAGGAAAATAATTATATTAGTCACAATTATGAACCCTGCCGTGCACAGCATAGATCAAGTAGGAGAGGAGGAAGAACCCTGGGTGTTTAAAGTGATAAATTTTATTACCAGTAGGTTAATTAGTTTTATCAATACAATATTGAATTTATGAATTATAATTCTTGTTTTATAAATTATATGAATTTATTTAATTAACATTGTAATAACGATTTGTTTATTAAATTAGATATAATTGTTTTATTTACTTATTATTATTTTATGTATTACGTAATTAATATTAACTTCCTAGCCACTTTCAAGAACTAAGCCTTAATAAATTCAAAACACTTATAAAGCGGAAATTATGCCAGAAGGCCTATATTGAAGACAAGGAGGCTTGAGATTGAGCGGATGTTTAATTTGCTAACTATTTTACTTTTTTTTAATGATTTTTTCTAAATTCGTACCTTTTTAGATAAACAATGACATGTATATATGTACTGTATGAAGATAAATATTGTTTTAATTTTTGAGAATAGGACTATGTGGGTCATTGTATTTTTCTTTTAATGATGGTCTGGCTGTTTGAATACTTTATGCGGCCTACCCAAAAATACTTTTTTTGTATTGTTCGTCGAATCGTTGAGCTCCTTACTTCTGAGTTGAGCTGCACGACGATTGACAAATGCGTGCACTGACTGGACAGGTGCACTAAAATCCGTGTGGTTCTTTCCTCAAAAGACCATTTCAGACACCAGTCTTACATGATCCTCATATGATATGACCAAGATTATTTTAGGATTTTTATTTACACTTTGACATTGATCGACTTTATGTATACAATGACATGTGATTATGTCTGGACTTTAAAAGAGACTGTTTGTTTCGGCCTTTCTTCTCAGAGTAGTCAGATAGGAAACGCCGATCTCATCTAGTTTTTTAAAATACGATTTGTACAAACTTACTAAAAGAAAAATAGTTATTATCCCTAAGGTAAGTTATTTATTGGACACTTAATAAAAAAAAAAAAGTTAAAACGTGTTTTGAGTAGGCTTTAACAGTCATTATATGAAGTTACTTACAATTGTATCATTTATGTAATCGCCTTTACTACTATAGTAGCATTTGCTTACAAGGAAAAGCTTCAATTTATTGATAAAGATGTCATATTGTTGTATTTTATCCTGTCTATTGAAATCTGAAGCCAACCTAGTTAGAAAAAAATCTATCTGGTACCACTATTTCTTGCTTGTTACCAAGTCCTCGGTTCCTGTTGTTTGGGGTACTTCCGATCAGTGCTCATCTAAAGCGGCCACGGTAGGTAGCCTGATCAGCTCCATTTCAGTTTGGTAGTAGCTCTGTTGGTGAAAAAATAATGAGTATAAAACTTTTTCAAGAAACCTGCTAGGTAGATACTAGGTGATAATAACAGGCTCATGCTAAAATTCAACGAATAGACTTCATGTGTAAATGAGTAAAAACTGTATTCCCGTACTTTAAGGTAAAATCTTGGCAACTGTTTTAGTGTTTACAGTTCATTTCGATGCTTGTAGTGACATCTCTTAACACTTACGAGAAGTTATGTCACTTTTAGTTACCGCTAGATGGCGCTGATTTGAGATAGTTCAATGTATTGCAAATGTTTTTCAGCTCAGGATAATATCGGATACTCAAAAGTACATTATGCTTAACATAAGCTTTACATCAATGTTTACTACTGAATTTGCAAATTATAAAATCAAATGCTCATGGTTTACACTTCCATCTATAGTTTTATTTGAGCACTACAAGGCTTTGTAACGCTAGTTTTCAGTTTGTTCGCTAGATATCACTGTTGGCAAGATAGTTAGTAAATATTAACTTTTACTAGCTTGTATAGATAGATGTCGCTATCAATTTTCACTAAGGTGATGATACCCTTCAAGATAACAAGAATAAATTCTGGCAAGCGCGACTGCTGAGCGTGAGGCCCTGGGTTTAGTTCCCAGGTAGGGCCAAGTGTTATAGGGTTTTCTTTTAGACAATTTCTCAGTAGCAGCCCGGATGTCATCTACGAAGTATTGCAATGGGCTCACTTCCTATTCCACGGGACCTAACTGGCGGAATGTGGGTGTACCTACTATTAGCCAGGTAGATATAATATGCACAACAGGCAGGCGTGCTTTTTATGTTATGTTAATTAATTGTATCTTCATCTTTTTTCCTACATTTAGCTATGGAAACGTAAGTAATCTCAGCCTTTTTTTTGGAGCCCTCAGGAACCGCGACATCAACCGTGTCGGCCTCCTATCAGACGTCATTGTACAATCACGTAGGTAATTTACAACACCTCTCAAACTACCGAATTTTAAAACGTTCTGAAAACAAAAGTAATGTAATTTCCACGCCTCACAAAGAGTTTCCACGAAACAAGGTGCTACTGCTCTTAAAATGTTTTAAAACAACGCTTTTGGCAACAATACACCCATAACTTTGATGAAAACAAGTGTCCTTTGCAAGTTTAAAGGTATTGAAGGTAAAAGATCCGGTAGCCGACTGAATGGTAAATATTTTGGTGAGCCATTGTAACCAGACATAGAAACCCGGCGGGGTGTTGACGTGCTCAATAAAGGTAAATTGGGCAGGTTGGGCTGATAAATGGCAAGTGATGTAATTGTTACAGAGGAAGTTTTTATTTTAAAATTCATCATGCTTTTTTTGAGGCGACGCGCGTCAGCAAGGTGCAATTAATTTTCATGGGTCAGGGGAATTAGGGCCTCTCTTATTTTTTCAACTACTGAACATCTGTGCGTCCCGTCCCTGCTTTGAATGGTACCAATCACGGTACCTATCCATGGTGCAGGTGAAATGTCAGTCCCTACATGATACAAAGCAATGTATTTTAGGTTTACATTGCATCAACAATCCTCCTTGCAACGTCTGCTATGTACAGCTATACAGGTTCCTTTAAGCCAAGTCTTATTATATCTCTACTTAGAGAGGCTTTCATGAATTAGGTATTTATAAAATTACTTAAATACAACAACAAGTGGCTCTCAATGCCTCTTCTAATGATTATTATTTTAAAAGCGATGGAAGTGGGGCAAGCAAGACTGCAGCGCAATGCGTGCCACAGAAATATAGAAACAGTATTACAGAATTGACACTTACATAGAATCTACCTACAATAGCTGCAACTTCTCAGTTGTCACGCTACCGTTGCCCATTATTGTCGGGCTACCAATCAGGTGAGCTTCATTAGCTGATAAATGATAAAAACTCAAGCGTGGCACGGTAAGGTGTGACCAATTGACCGCCCACGACTCTATTGGAGGTGTGCACATTCAGGCACATTGTGCAAGTTGTTGTGCAAAACTGTGTTGGTGCACGATACAATAGCATTAAAGGAATTGTTGGGGTTGTTCTTCAGGTAGGAAAAGGTTTTGTGAAGTACGGCGAGGACAATAGATTGAGGGAGGGCTAAGAACTCATGTAATAAGAGATTCTGTTGAAAGAAATGGCTTAGAAATTAGTATGGTAGTAAATTAGTCGTAGGTTACAAACTAATGATTTTTAAATAAAAAATTATTAGGGTGTCAAAGTTGGTAAGTACCTAACGGGTTATAAGGGATGGACAGGAACCGACGACCTTGCTGCTAGTTAGGCGACATATCATCAGTACCCAGAGGTTTCATTCAGAAACTTATGGATATACTCATATCCGCGGTCCTTGCAAGCCTGCCGCCAGGATTTGTCTGTAAATCTGCTGTCAAACCTCATATCGGTATTTCAGTGCCTAATCTCTTGATAGCTGTAATTAATATGTAAGTACTTACCTACGACAGTAGAAGAGTGAAAAGTTCTCTTTTCCTGAATCTCTCAAATACATTGCTGAAATGCGACCGAAATCCTTACGTTCAAAAAAGTAGATAGCTTATTAATAATATAGTTCACAATGTTCCGGCTTTCGGCCAACAATAATGCGCGAGTTGGGTCGGATTGTGACGGATATTTGCGTGTGCCCTGATCGCCCCACTTAACCCAACGCTGTGACCAATCAAACACGTTTTGGCACTCTACATTTATTTAGAACTTACATACTGCTAGGCACCGATTACGATTAGGGAAGTAGGTATTTTAGTGTGGTCATCAACTTAATTGTATCATTCGTATTCGTACTGTAGGTATTGAAAATGTAGATCACCTGAGTTAGATATTTTCACTACCTTCACACTTTGTATTTTAATACAGTTTCAAGAAAGTTCAAACTTGGTATCAGTGTTATCGAAGCACGGTTTGGTGACAAGTTTTGTAACAAATCTGAGATGTTTTTATTTTTATTACCTGCGCTACGGGTCGGGATAGAAAATAGTGGCAATGTAGCGCCTTGCCACAACAAGATAGCATCGTGACGCACTGATACAAATGAATCAAATGTTTACCTCAGAGATTAAGAGTGGCACACTTATTTAAAAAACAAACAACCGACCTCCAAAAAACACATTACGAAGTGACAAATTATCTTTATTTTCGGAACTTTAAGTTGGTTTCTTTGGTTTTGTATTTTCGTTTATTGCCACCGGCTTTATTTAAATTAAAATTATGTTTTACTTTGAAGAGTTTTTTTTTTGGAAGTCGGTTGTTTTCTTTTTGTAATAATTTTCCAGTTTTCAACTTATTTGTTGTGAACTTACCCCCCACAAATTAATATATCTTCACTTACTAAGTAAATAACAGTGATAGGAAGTTATACTAGCATCATCAACATGCGCTAAGTGGAAAAAATACGTATTATTGAAGTTACCTCAAACATCAGTCATAATTGTTTGAACAAATTTATATGCGACCTCCATAAATATCCCCTTAAAAAAAAAAAAACTTTTTAAAATCGGTTTATAAATGGCGGAGTTCTGAGGTAACAAACCTTCTCTTTTTGTGAAGTTGGTTAAATATGGGTTGGAATAGAAATTCCGCTCAAATCTTATAACTGAAATGAAAAATGAAAAATTCCAACATTGAAAATGACCGTGGTCCCTTATTGCATTCATTTCATTCCATTTTAAACGATATCCCATAGTTTCTTCTGCTATATTTATCAATGAATGTTTGCTAATAGCAGGATATAATAAAACAGACCTCGTATCAACTCTATGTGTCTATATTAAAAGCGGTCCGTCTTGACAATTACTCCGAGCCCTGAGGTCAGAGACTCGCGAGTCGCGGCGAGTTAACCCAAAATGTACCTAAGTAGAGCGAGCACCGCTCACCTAGATACACTAACTTTGAGCATAACTGGGACAAATCTATTGTTTATTTATTTGATTTTATCTTGTTCTTGAAGAATGTGGACTTTTTTGGAAGGAAGGAAGTTTAGCTTCCAGTTTTTAGGGTAATTCACAGTGAACTGTGTTCACCAAAAAATGTTGTCTTATGGTAGCTTAAAACTATGCTCCCATAGTGACGAGGATATGCTAGGCAAGCTTCAGAAAGATATAAGTAACCATTGCATGTTAGTAAGACGTAAAAAACCCGTCTGCTCCTCCCTCTACCTCCAATACTTAAACCGGCATTCTTGTAATACCGAACATTAAGAAAAGAACCTCTACGTTACCAAAATATTAGAATATTTAACGGCAATCCGCAATAAACACACGCCCAATAAAACTTTGCCGCCTTTATGACCGGTAACGGCAATTATCTCGTTCAAGCCTGTTTCCTTAACTGTACACAGAGATATACAAACAAAAAGTCATAAAAACTTTAAAAAAGTAATCCTTAAACCATGTGTTCAAGACTCTTTGGTCAAATACTTTTTTAAATAATTAAAAAGTAAATAGAATTCTCATCATGCATTCTATTTTTAAAAGAAGTTTCGATAATGTTTGTCTTTTGTTTTTTGAGTGAAAGACTTTCATGTATTGTGATATTTGTTTCGCCAATGTTGGGCAACACGTGTTGGCCAATGTTGGTGAGCAACAATGAATATTGTGACAAATAGTTGTGTATGGATGATTACAACATCATTGTTTTACTTATACTATACTCAAAGCCGATATAATAAAGTGTTAATGTTCCTCATGATGCGTTAAACAATTTGTGGGACAACAATGTATACTAATGTTAAAAAACATTAACGTCTTTAGCATTTAATTCAGGAAATTCTGCCCATTATTCCCATCGCGTCACTTAAATCCAGATAATTATGTTTGAAGAAATAAGTCGAATTGCCAACGGTCCCATACTAAACATACCTTCGTCCATAAAAGCTAAAAAATACATAACTTTTCCAAAGGGTGAAATAAATCCTATATTTATATGACGACGTTGTTAAGGCTGCGGATATCTAGTGTGCATCCATGCTTCCCAGGCTTGAGTCTTTTCAATCGCTACCATTCCTTACACGGTTAGTTCTACTCCTTCTAGTTAGGCTGACGTCTGCCGTGTCTAACGCGCCTGCTGCTGCTCCCGACTCCCGACACACCCACAGGTATGCCTGCTATGGCCAGTGATCTACTTAGTTCGCAGACAGCTCCTATAAATAAGCTGATGTAACGCATGATCAGTTGCGTCCTGGCTGGAGGCCTTAATTTATTAGGGCAACCACAGGCAAGTCCACTTAAGCAGACGACAACCTCATAGGTTGACCTGCGAGATGCCATTCCCAAAAAACATGATCAGTTGCGCGTGAGTGTCGCTTGTCGCACGTATCGCACGGGATGCCGCGCGCGCCGCAGACCGCGACGTGCGTCCGCGCACGTCTGCGAACACACGCGGTTTACTTGCTGAATGTATATGTTTCAGAATATGTACGAGACATGTCGATACTCCTTGCAGAGAAAGTTTAAGTATAAGTGAAAAACCAATGAGAAATGGTGTAGTATAATGTAATCTGGAAAAATTGCGGTGCTTTGGACCCGTGCCACGAACGGTTCAAAACAGTAAGAACATTTTATGCGAAGCAGTTCATGCCACAACAGTCGACTTGGACGCGGCTAGCTTTAAAACAGTTTTTTATAGACAATCAAGAATGTAGTGAGAGAGCTCTTCAGTCTGAAATATGTTGTTTGAGGAAGCAGGATAGGTATGGGAGCCGGAGTAATTACAGGCATATGTTAATTTCCTTTGCAACTATCCTTCCTAATTTACCTTCTGTGTCCAAAGACGGCTGTGGTCGCCGCCTTACCACCCAGCTAAAGAAACAGACCACTCAAGTAAGGTTATTATTCCTAACAACTCCCTGTTCAGTGATAACAAAACAAGCAAACTTCGCAGATTGGGCAAAAATATACCGAAATTCTCATAACCTCGTTAACGAAACATAAACACCCTACATAGAGGCAAACAAGCCGATCAAAATCGGTCCAGTAGTTCCGGAGATAGTGCTAACAATAGAACAAACAACTTTTACCGCTCCGATACATTCTGTCCTGTTATGGCCAAAAGCTATTGTTTAAAAAAAAGGTAACATCTGTACTTTGGCGGCTTCTATACCAAGTTAACATAGGACTTGACCTGAACCTCAGCTTTCACGATATAAAGAAGAAATTCCCTTGTTTTTAATCAGTGTAAAGTTTGCAAGGGCAATTACGGTTAGCCTTAGATTCTGTCATGGTGTATATTGCAGGTGCTATAAACAAACAAATAGAGCTACCTTTCTGCCGATGCCTTTATGCTCTTTGTTCGCGATAGTACTGTTTGTGGTCGTAAAAGTCATTGCATTTTGTAGGTTTTGTCTCATTGTTTAGGTACTTTTACGTTGAATAGAAGTCGGTGGAAAGAATATTGTTAAGTTGGGAATATTTAAGTGACAACTGAAGACTGACTATTTGGAAGCTGCGAAGTCCGAAACAATAATGCACTCGTCAATATTTGATAACCGCTATGAATCAATTTAAAAAAATTGTTGAAACCAATAGCTGGGCTTTTGCTCATAAATCAACTACAAAGTCAAACGTGGAACCTGTACCCCCTTCCCAGATCACAGATCGTGCTGCCAGACTTGAGTTGGTCGGATGACGGTTTCGAGTTAGCTACGAGACTACTTTGACACAGCAGCACGCTAAGCATCTCCCTGTCAAGGTCGCGGCACAGGTGGCGGGTTCTTCGAAAGAGATACCGTGGCCCTGGCGCAGGCAACTTAAGGAACACGGGTGAGTTTTAGTCAGTAAAAGTCTGACACGCTCTAGTCATTTGATATGACTTCCCATCCAAAAATAAAATAAAAAAGCACGCGCATCATGACCAGCTTTTGTCAAAGAAAAGACAAAATGGCAGATAGAATAGACAAAATGACAGATTTCTTTTATACATCTGTTTATTTGTCTATTCTTCCGTCGACAAAGTCGTTTTATGGTGTTCATTTGCACGCGTATGCTGGCCGAAATTACGTCGCGTAATTTTCGCAGATATGTCGCCATGGCTACGCTTTGAACGATTTAATATTGAACGAAATATATTGACATTGCATCATCTTCATAAGCCTATAAAGCAATTCACTCAATCCCTAACTATTATACGCTGCAGCGTATTTAGGAGGCTTTTATTATTTCCTGTAAACTGTATCCTGTTTCTGTGTGTGTATCCTTCAAACAATCCACGCTTCGCTTCTTCGGCTAGAAAGTGAGTGACTTCGGAAAGAATTAAATGGGGATATGGGTAGGAGAAGTAGACAAAAATATGTACATCCGAGCCCTGGTGCCACTTTAAATTAGCGTTGCCGTTAAATAAAAAGAAATGCTGTCGTTTTTCACTATTTATTTCAAGAGGAAGTGTTCACTTTTACGTGCCTACCCCAATACAGTTTTATTAAAAAACAAGTTTCAAAGTTGTGAGAGGAGCGCTCTCTCAACTTTGAAACTGATTTTAAATCGCTTGATCCATCGAATGCACCCAGAATCATAATTCTGCCAGCCAGCATAATGTAAGGTTCCCTATAGCAGACAACCGTTACAATAGCTAACCCTTTTGTTGGCTATACATCCAAGTCATGCAACTCTTAAGCAGCTTCCAAGCGACATGGTCCCGATAGGCACAAAGCATTACTGGTACAAACGCCACATTAGGTACACCGAGTTAACAAAGTTCTTGAGTTCAAAGCGGATTGTAAATCTTGCAATTCATTTGAAGCCGTCATATAGATGCTTGGTATTTAGATTTGTTGACGCTGGATGGTAAAAAAAGGCGCCGTGTAAAGTCAAAGTCAAATCATTTACATATTTCAAATAGGCACATAAATGCCACTTTTGAACGTCAACATTTACAAAATATGTAATTGATTCTAGTTGCCCTTTCCAAAAGGTAGTTTAAGAAACTCCACCTAAAAACGTTTAAAATTTCCGACAATATTTTTTACTTATAAATTCATTATTTAATTACATGTGAAGACGATGCACATACTCGTAGTATAAAAATTACTACACCACAATAGGTAAAAATAAAACTAGGTTAAATAGGTGACAACAAATAGGTAATATATTTATTGTCACCTATTTTGGACTTGATGTGAAAAATCTGTATATTAAGGTATGTTTATAAAACAGGAAAGTTTTATTGTGTTGGTGTTCCAAAAGTCAGTTTTTGGGCCATTTTTGAACTTTGAATTTGAGATTTTAACAGAAATTAGAAGTTTTGTTATAATTAAATTCATGGAAAAAAGGAAGTAAAATGACATACTCGTATTTTATATACAACATCCATTATGAATTTCTTAATGGTCTAACCTACTCTTCCACATTCTCGCATCCAGCCCACATTCTATTAATCTCGCAGTGGGCATAACGGTGAGCTCGTCACCCGCTGATTGATCTCGCCAGTGTCAACGTGATCGACGAGATGTTATGCGCGGGCGCACACAATTAACGGCGTCGACACGTGTCGTAATACTAAAGTGTTTGGTCAATTTTTACTGCCGACTGGTGTTTTATGGGCCATGAGATATTACTTGTTGAGTTAGAACAGGGTTTTCAACACTATGGGCATTTAAATTTTACGCTTGAAACTTAAATAGGAAGAAAATATGATTTGATTTTGTACGTATCTTAAAAAAATTGATTTAAAGGAGGTTTAATGAGACCTCAGTTATCATAAAAACCAGAGAGAGTTTACCTCAACGTCAAAGTTCTAGATTTTGCTACTGAGTTTATTGAAGAAAACCTTCATAGCTAGGTGTAGGTAATGATATTGGCATCAATTTTGCTCAACAAGGAAAATAACTAACTTTTAAAATATTGCTCAATTTGATATAACTATTAGTGGCTGATTTTATACCAATCAATCTGAACGCAATCAGCACATTTAAACTACGATCAAGTGCCCCACGAATGTAATTCAAGACATGTACGTTCAGCAACGTTTACCAGAAGAATCATGAACAAAATATGAAGATCAATTTGTACATAATAATAATTTTTATTGCGCAATTCACTACAGTTAACTAAGTCAAACATGTTCCATAATCGTTCAGTAGTCAATAGACTTTCAACTTGTCGCTACTTGTCTAAAATACTATAAAAACTAATCAACGGTAATACGGAAACAGTTACTGATTGAATGTGATGACTAACTTGTAACTAGTTACAACAGGAAGAATCACAGTATACAACTGTAATCAATATTTTTATTAATATTAATGATCTTATCAAACATGGTTTGTTAATAAAATATTTTTTGTTGACGTGAATAGATCCTTAAAGTTGTTTGATGAACGTTGAGCCTTTCGATGCGGTCATCGGTCTCATATTGCCAGTACCCATTCGACCAGTATTAAATGAGATTTTTTCTCAAGTGCGACTATTAGTGGTCGAGTAGTCCGTAGTTTGTTATTTAACAATAGGATGTCGCTATTAATAACACACTCCATTGGGATCATTGGATGTTCTACTTTCTTGTAGTCATTATTTCGTCAAAAGGTAAGTTAAAACAACTTTGCTAAAACTTCTAATCCATTTACCTCAGTATTATTTTATTTAAGTATTCTAAACACACAATACGGCCAAAACCTGTGCCTACTTTACAGATCTAACCGTCCAATATATTGAAGTACAAAATTCACTGAGCAAATGTGTGGTTTCTCACAATTCCATTTATCTTGTACTAATAAATATCAAGAGTATATTTACCTTCACGGCCTGGTTCAGTATTTCTGCTTCTTAGCCAGCACTTGTTAGGCGCGCGCGTTGATATCTTAACTGAGAGACTCGCGGTGAGAATATTATTGGCGATAAGACGATATCACATTTTAGCGACATATTGTAGATATTATTATTATTTGAGAAGGTAGAATACATAAGTATTGTTATTTGTTGCTTGGTATGCCTAATAAATTGACCTAGGTGAACGAGTTATTTTCTGTTAGCTTAGTGCCAATTTCACCAGTGAGTCAATCTCATTAGTGAAGTCCCCCCCTAAGTCAGCCTACGAATGTTTCCACTGTTTAGACATAGGCTATGTGTCTGTGAAAACATTCCTTAGCCGATAACGCTTACAAAAAAGCACGCGTGGCTTTTCAAGTCATCAAAAATCCAATTTATTTCATATGGTATTTATTTTATAATTGTGCTGCCTTTCTTTCAAATAAAAAATCCTATGTCAATATTCATTTACCCACCTTCCGCACAAAAGCTAACAAAACGGAACCACTCATCTTCATTCAAAAAAGGAACATCAAAAAGAAAAACACTGGCCGGCGAAGCAAAGAATACGCAAATTAACGTCGCAAAAACTACGTCAACTTGGTCAATATACCTCTCAAAATTCTGTTCATTTGCAAAAACTCTTGTGTCCTACATCGCACACCGTTATGGAAACTAGGACACCCCTCCCTCCCATTCTTGCTTGGTCCGTATCCCCTCTGAGATGACCCAATGATGGCAAGTTGTGCAATCGTGATGACATGTCAGGTTTTAGTAACGGGAACTTAGATGATGACTAAGATTTGGGGGTCCGGAGGCTGAGAATAGTTTGGTGGTATTCCATAGAAGT
This sequence comes from Dasypolia templi, assembly GCA_963555695.1. Taxonomy (NCBI): domain Eukaryota; kingdom Metazoa; phylum Arthropoda; class Insecta; order Lepidoptera; family Noctuidae; genus Dasypolia; species Dasypolia templi. The sequence goes on from OY743144.1 coordinate 1,313,591, forward strand.
GTGTGTGGAATTCTGGTTGGTAATGTAAAGTTGCAGGTTGTTCCGACCGACCTGCCTGGTACCTAGCTGGTGCAGCTACTTATCGAAACTGCAACACCAAATATCATTTGTTATTAATCTTATAGACGTAATTAAAATGTCTTATGACCCACCGGTACCCACATATATTTGAACGGGGACTTATTTGATGATTTTATTACAAAAATACGAGTCAATTGGCGCCATTTCTCTTGCGTTTATGCTCAGTGCTGGTTCGATTCCCACGCAACTATTATCACGGCCTACAATTAAACATTTGTTCCGTGTATATTTTCATGCATGTGTATTTTGACTTGTACTGCCTACCTACACTTGTGTTATTGAAACTTAAAACTGTATAATTCGCATTTTATGAAAGTATGATAAGTCAGAATGAATACAACGTGCTTAACAAAATGTATGGGTATAAGATGAAGGAAAACTTATATTTATTTTTGTTAAATACTATACCACTGTGGAGCAAGAATGTTGTTATTTTTGCTCAATAGCTTATAGTGGCATTTCACTTGCCATAAAGTTTTTTATAGGCCACATATGTTTTCTTGTTTTATTTAAATTATCAAATAAAACAAGAATACATCAGCAAACATTACTATTAGTGTTAATCCCATACATCTCCACCTAGCGCATAGGTACTAAAGCCACCAATATAAATAATAAATAAATTAAGCGACCGAGAGAATTGTGTCAGTAAGCCAGACACGCCATTAGCATGAAGCCGAATTGAATGAAACTCACTTACAAAGGTGAGGCTTTAGCCATGAGAGGAGCGGCGTGGGAGAGATAGCGGAGTAGAGCCAGCATACTCGTACCACACGTATAAAAGGTAAGAGATAGGTAGCGATGGGATAGCAAATTAGTAGATAGAAAGAGATAGCGTATTAGTGTCGTTAGTTATTGAATCAAATTCACTTGTAAGTTGAAAATAACTTATTTTGGTGTTGGGTTGTTTTAGTTTTACGTTTCTAGGGGCTAATTTTAGTTAACTTTAATACGTAGAATAAGTCCTGTCCTGAGTATTTTTTTTGCAGTTTTTCCTTTTATGGAATGTACATTTTAATCCACGGATAAAAAATACATGACTTTTGGTAAAATCAGCCCTTAGTGGTATTGCCATAGTGTCCTTAGTGGTCTTGACCTGTTTAAGATCTACACATCTCCGATATTGTCATCTGCACATATGTTTTACACCCAGACCAGTTCTATCTCTGCAACAAGTCACTTTGCTTGAATTTTGACATCACGCCGTGGAATTCTTTCTACAATCAGTCATTTTGTATTTCGTTTCTTCTGTTTCTATAGTGACCATGCCATGCGTGCAGCACAGAACTCACAAACACTGATCACAAAAACAACTATAAACAATGTATCCATTATCACATACTGAAAATCCATTGCGTAAATTGCGTAATACTGACCAGATTATGAATTTACCTACTATTAAATAAATGTCAAAAAATGAAGGTTGCCATTTTTAAATATTAAATTTTGTACAATTAGTAAATTTCATCTTATTTATTTATTTTGAATTTATTTGTCTAGGTGGTGTTCACGCTGCACAGGTCGACATAATCAAGCCTGCCAACCAACCTGCCTGTCAAACTGCGTTGACTTGAGGATGTCGCAGAAAACCAGCGCTGTGGTTCCGTTTCGCACATTACGCTGAACGATGACCGTTTTGCGCAGATGTGACATAAGCGTCACATTTTCCACATATGTTTAATTTTTAATTTTTGTATCTTATTTTACATTATACTTAGTCACAAATTATTAATGTGAGGCATAAGTTATAAGAGGAGCGGGAGCCATCATGAAAGCGGAATAGTATCACTATGCCAGACGTGATTAGCGAAAAGTGAATTCTACTTATAAAGGTGAGGCTATAATCAAAGCTATAAAAGAATCTGGCAAAATTGTTGTAATTTGGAAGGCAAATAACAATTTGTTGAAGTGGTGCCAGTAAAACATAGAAATGGTATTGACATTCTCGTACAAGCAATTCAATTAGTGAAGAATGGGAGAGTTGTTGTGACATTGATTTGTGTTTTCAGAAATAAAAAGAACTTAAACCTAATATTCATAGTTTTAGTTAAAGGAGTCAAACATATAGTTTCACAAATTTTCGCTCAAATCCTCACACTTTATGCATACTAACGCATAGTAAGAATCGTAGCTCACACGTGGAATACTATGCTTTCTGTCTACGCCAATGAGAAATCGGCATGATATTATAATTATCAATTACACTGTCTCTCCTAAATACAGATTTCTCTGTGATCTAGCCAGGGGAGCAGCGCTTCACCCACCAATCAACATCAACTTCAAAATGTGAACACCATGTAATTAATAATGAATTTTTAATTGTAAATACCTCATGTACTACAAAACATTAATGAGCCTCGACAAATTATTATTGTATTATTTTGTAGGTAATTTTAAACAGCACCTAAGCCCGCTCATAGTAGCACCAAGTCCGCGACCTAACCTATTTATAAGAAAGCGATTCATCCATCTTAGTAATGACTGCCATACCGCGTTTGATGCATGGTCAGCAACAACGGTCCGATAATAACTCGCGAATCACTATTACTAACAACTATAACATGATGTATGTATGTGTGTCGCTCATACTTCAAGTTGGAGATAAATCTACGTGATTTTGAAAAGTAGGGAAGTAATAGATCTGTAATCAAGCATATATTTGTTTTGTTGGGAGTTTGTTGCGCCATTTCTTCTTGCCAGATTTAACGTTATAAATGAATAGGTAATGGGTGGCCGTTTTGGGGCCTTCAATCAGCGCTATTTATCTAATTAATACCTAATTGTTTTTTTTATTCGCTTCTGATCTGGTCTGATCCGTAAATCTACTGTAAAATGTCATGTGTGTAGTCGTGATTGGATTACAAAATTAACGAAAGGCCTTCATTAACCCAAAAGTAACTGATTCATTCATAGCACCAGTGTTCACAATTCCATGCAGGCTAATATTCAACATTCAGACTATGGTGTGCGCTATGCCACATTCAAAATAATTATAATCTTTATGTTCAGAACAACAAGGGTCAAACTAATAATTTTCCGTTCAGGCTAATAGCCAAAACTAACGCAGTACTCACAAAAAAAAACTCAATAGGAAACATAATCGGTTTAGTGAATCATTTCAAATGAACAGAGTTAATGAGTGCTAATTGTGCGACTGATACATTTAAATAGCGTATGCGCAACAATGAGGCTCAACAATTGAACAATTCATTAGAACAATTTTATTAATAGCTATCGAGAATTAATAAAGGTTTACAATAGACTATACTTTATTATCTGGCATACCATAGCAGATCAGATTGGTAAGTACTTTGGAGTTCAATTTCTCTACTTACGAAGTTCCAGGTCAGAGCCTTTTGAGTTCCGGACCATCCGAGTTCAGTATTTGTACGGTGAACCGCGCGGCAATACGTCACAATGGACGTGCAGTTGACTGTACCTATTGATATGCTCCTCAGTCATGCAGCGTTCTCCGCCGAATAAATCACAAAAAAAAAACGAATATTTCGATAGATCAGACGCAGTCAGTCCCGAGTATAATGCAGGCTGTTAATGACCCTGAATTTACCAACGTAAACGTACGTCCTAGACTGCCAAGGGTTGATTCTACGAATGATCGATACGATGATACGAAAAGCCCGTAACTCTCCCAATAATGATATCGTCCAAATCTCATATAAACGTTACCGTAATTAAGAAGCTTAAATCAGCATATTAAAAGTCTGAATTGGAAAAGCTAAATGTAACCCTAAAACACTCTGAAACAAAATAAAAGAGATACACATACAAAAAAAAGATTTGCTCCTCCTCTAGAACTTCAAAAAATACGTACGGACCCGTATACTGCAGTCAATCAAGTATGTAAGTTCTTTGCCAACATTGGCACAGACCTAGCCTCTAAAATTGTGGCCCCCTCTCAGCCTTTGTCTACACCAAAGACTTCCTCTACTGGTTCTTTTGTCATTCTTGACGTAGACTATTCTGATGTTGACTATTCGGTTGAGTCTACCATCATAAATTTAAGACATGATAGTGCCACGGGGTGGGACGAAATATCTTCTTTGCTCCTCAAAATAATTCGTAAACCTCTTGTTCCCGTTATAACACATATAATAAACATACCAATAGCGTCAGGAATTTTTCCGGAACTCTTTAAGAGAGCCTTGGTCCATCCAGTGCATAAGGGTGGGAGCAGGGACTGTGTGAATAATTACAGACCGATCTCGGTTCTTTCGGCAATATCTAAGGTTATGGAGAGATTGATAAATGGTCGTCTACTTAACTTTTATACAAACATCAAGTCATAGCGCGCAACCAATATGGCTTTAAAAAAGGTCTATCTACGGAAGATGCAATTGCCGACCTAACGGAAACTGTTGCTAAGAATTTAGATAATCATCGTAAATGCCTGTCAATATTCCTGGACCTACAGAAAGCCTTTGACACGGTCTCTGTTCCTACTCTCCTGTCGAAACTGGAAGCTGTAGGCATTCGGGAAGCAGCGCATGAGCTATTCAAGAGCTACCTCCAAAACAGGAAACTCCGTGTTAAGATAGATTCATACACTAGTGACGATGAAACATATGGAGTTCCGCAGGGCAGTGTGTTGGGGCCTACGCTCTTCCTAATATATATATGACCTTTGCACACTAGTCCTCCCCAATTCCAAGATTAGAATATGCTGACGATACTGCGATCGTAGTGTACGGGTATACATGGACTGACGTGAAATATCATGCAGAACATTCGCTTCATACGGTTGTGAGGTAGCTGCAGAATAACCTTCTGTCACTTAACTTGTTTAAAACCAACTACATTCCTTTTTCCATTAGTCACTGGACTAATGTTCCATCTGATTTAAATGTTATCGCTCATACCTGCTTGGACTCCTCTTCATGTTCATGTTCAGCACTAACTCGTGTTAGTCAAACCAAATACCTGGGTGTACTGATTGATGACGGACTTATGTGGTACTCTCAAGTTGAAAGCCTAACGTCAAGGGTCACGAAACTTATTTATATCTTCAAGTCTCTAAGGCAATGCGCTGACTCCAAAACATTAAAAACTCCAAAACATTAAAAATGGTATATCTTGCACTTCGCCAGTCTTTCATCAGTTATTGCATTCCGGTTTGGGGTGGCACCGCTAACACTAAACTGTTAGGATTGGAACGTGCCCAGGGGGCTGTGCTCAAGGTGATGCTCAGCAAGACGTATAGATTTCCCACAAGTGAATTGTACGTGGAATGCAGGGTACTTACTGTGCAGCAGCTCTTTGTGCTCAATGCCACCCTCAGGAAGCATAGTCAGGTTCCTCCTTTAGATCCAACCACTCGTAAAGCCAAATCTGCGTGCCCATCAGTTTCTCACAAAACAGCTTTCGCTAGCCGACAGCTTTATGTAATAAGTTTAATCATTTACAGAAGGGTCAATAAGCATATCCTAATGAGTAATTAAATAAATACGAACTCAACACTAAATTACAAAACTGGCTGTATAATCAGGACTATTCCCTTACAGAAGACAATATTTCTAAAATAATGTACACATATACATAACACACATAAATAAATAAAGGTTTCTTTTGTACACGAAGTTACAGTAGAACACTGACTCCTAGGTCACAGGGTTTTCCTAGTTTAGGAGACAGGGTTTTAAACTAATTGTGCAGCCTTTTCCCAAAATACAATGTATCTGTGAAATTTATTTGTATTGGTATTGTATCAATCAATCAATCAATTAATTTAAACAAAACAAAGGACTGTAGTACACGTTTAAAATACCGTTTTACAAAATAAGTACTATTTCTACAAACGTGTGGGTGAGCACTGCTCTCCTAGCTAGGTTATGGTAACCTGTGTTAAGGAGAAGCAGTCCGGTACCCTAAGGTACAATGACGTAAAAGTTACATAGTGCTTCTGATGTTATCAATACAATTTCGAAGACTTGAGTTAGAAAATTAAGTTTAAGACTATTTTGATTTCAATAAAATAAAATAATATAATTTAAGTTAAATGTGTGTGTGTGTGTGTGACTGTGTGTGCGTGTGTATGTGATTGGGTGTGTGTGTGTGTGCTTGTCCATGTTCATCACCTATGTTAAGATATTTTCAGTTTCATCATATGACTTGCTTTGGAGGTACGTTTGTACAATCTTCTTGCATTTGTAATAAGATAGACCGTAGATTTGACACTCTTCGTTTATTTTTTGTATAGAAACGGACCAAGAAAATGAAAAAATCTCTTGACAAAAGTTGAGCATACGCGCGGAAGGGTGCATATCCCATCTTTTCGACGTTTACTACGTTTTTTATTATCTATTATTCGGTATAGGGTGCAGCGGTGTTGCAGAATGACAGTCTGTAGAATGAAGTGTTGCCGAACATTTAACAGCTTGCAGTCATTGTATAGTTGATCAGTTGGAAACAGAATCGGACGAAAAGTGGCTACTTTTAATATGGCCCTATGTGCTACTTCTTGCGGCTTGAGGGTGGTTTTAGCTGCGCCTCCCCAACAAGAAATGCAATATGTCACGATAGATAGGCAAAGTGCGAAATAGACATTACGTATTATAATGGGATTGGCAATATGCCGGAGAGTTTTAAATATGTATATCAGTTTGCGAACTCGTCCAGTTAGCAGACCAATATGAGACTTAAAGTTGAGATGACTGTCCAAGACTATTCCAAGGTATCTGATGCTTTCAACAGAGGTTATAAAAGGGCATTGACATATTGAACCCTGTATTTGAGGATGATCAGTGCTCACACTGATCATCCTCAAATATTTGATCGAAATTGGAGTCTTTGGCTAAGAGACCGAGGTCTTAGAATAAGTCAGAAATTTTGTTTTGGAGGTATTAAGGGTTAGAGTGTGGGAATTAAGCCAATTTAACGCCACATCAAAGCCAAGCTAAGCTTGCTGCTGTAGTTGTGACCAGGAATCCGCGTTGAAGGTTATTGCTGTGTCATCTGCAAAGGATATTACCTTAGCATTAACGATATTGAGATCACACAGGTCATTAATAAAGATTAAGAAAAGAGTGGGTCCCAAAATGCTTCCCTGTGGGACCCCGTAGTGAATTGAAAGCTCGTCGCTGTAATGGCCATCGATCCTGACTTTTTGCGAACGATTGGAGAGATAGCTTTGAAAAAGATCCAGTTGATGCCCTCTGACGCCTATTTTCTCAAGTTTGATTAAGAGTGTAGATACGTGTCGAACGCTTTTGCGAGATCTAGAAAAATAGTAAGGACCTTTTTATTTTCATTTATATGATCAATGACAAAGCTGGTCAGGTCATGAACTGCGTCACAGGTTGACTTATTTTTACGGAAGCCATATTGTTGTTGCGAGATTATCTTGCAATGCTCCAGGTAACTAACCAATCTTTTGTTAATCAAGCGTTCAAGAACTTTGGATAAAGTAACAGCTTTATCCAAAGTACAGCTATAGGACGGTAGTTATTCGGCAAGGTTCCGTCACCCCCCTTGAAGATTGGATATATTATTGCCTTTTTAAAGGAAGCTGGAAAAACTGCTGTTTCAAAACAAATCTTGAACAAATGGCATAAAATTGGCGCCAGAGTGGTGGAAAATTTCTGTAGTATTGTAGATGAAATGCCATCCCAACCAGTAGCAGCTTGTGGTCGCAGTGAATTTATGATAGATATAATTTCTTCCGGGTCAGTTTTATCCAAGACAAAGGATGAAGTTGGTGCAGTACTGTTTTGTGGGGTAGGTGGTTGTTGTGAAGGCGCCGTTTTTATAATGTCAACTGCAAGTTTCTTGCCAATATTGACAAAAAAGGAGTTCACATTGCTACATGACTGTGCGGGTGTGGGTGATGAGGATAGCAATTGAGTGGACGAGCGTGTAATTTTTGTGGTGTTTGTTATACGTTTTATGGTATCCCAGAGTAATTTTGGGTTATTGCTTGCTTTGCAAAGTTCTTCCGCATCGAAGAGCCTCTTCGCCTGTTTAAGAATTTTGTTACAAAAGTTTCTATATCATTTATAGGTTATATTTAACGTTTCGTTATCTGGAGACAGCTTGAGGTTTCTGTGCATGGCATCTCTGTTTCTCATGCACCGTAATAGGCCAGGAGTTATCCAGGGTTTTAGAATCTTCTGTTTTGCAGTTACTTTTTTAATTATAGTGTTTTCTGCTATGGCTAAAGTCAGTTCTTCAATGAATTTGTCGGTAGCGGTATTTGCGTCTGTTGCACTAAGAATAGGGTTAAAGTCTATGTTCAAAATTGATGCGCCAAGTGCCTCATAATTGAGTTTTGTTATGTTAGACTTAGTGATGATAGGGATACGTTTGCTTTCCAAACAAAGTAGTGAAGAACCATGGTCGGTTACCGTAGACTCATAGACAAATGTGAGAGCAGGTGACCTTGTTCTCAGGATAATATGGTCCAGGCAATTTTTTCCCCTGGTTGGGAGGGTATGAGCTGGAATAAAACCATGAAAAGCGAGGGAATTCAAATACTCGTGGGACCATGTATCAAGAGAAGAAGATTTGATGTCAAGATTTAAGTCACCCGCTATCACAACTGTTCCGAGGGCATGGAGCGATGGAAGTATGCGATTGAGGGCAGAGAGGAAGTTCTGTATGTAGTCTGTAGATGGTGAGCGATAGATACAGAGTAAGGCTACGTCAGGATTGATTTTTATTATCAATCCTGAGGCAGATTGGCACAAGTCTGGTTCCTCACCGACCGCTACAATTTCCGACTTAATAAAGACCACGACGCCATCACTTTGGTTCATGTGCTTGGTTGTTTTAAAAATCGTATAATTGGGAAGAATTGGAAGAATTGAGTTACTAGAACATGGAAGCCAACATTCTGTCAGGACTATTACGTCACAGTCAAATGAGATACGATGCAATAGAGTTTGTAAGTTTGTGAAGTTACAATTTATTGATCGAATGTTTTGTGAAAGGACTTTCAGATATTTATTTGGGGTTATCGAAAACGATTTTTCATAAGTGCCCATGTAGGTCTATGTGAAATAAAATATTTTGATTGAGTTTGTTCCGGAGTGCATGAATGAGTCACTGATACAGAGAGTTCATCCATGTTATTGATTAGGTGAATTGCGTTACTAGCCATTTGTAAAAGATTTTATAGTTGAGAAGGCGACGACGAAAGTTTGCAAGCTGTCGGTATATGTAATACTGGTGTGCTTGAGGTGATGTGACTGTGTGTGTGTGTGTGTAGAATGTGTGATTTTGAAACGAATTGTGTGTGATTTGTTTGTGTTTGTAAATCGTGAGGGCAGTGTGTGAGAGTTGTGTTTGTTTTGTTTGGGTGTCTGATTACCTCAATGGTGGAATACATACATGTTATGAAAAAATCTGTTGAAAGCGAAAACAGTAAAAACAATGCTAAGAATAAAGTCAAAGTTAAGATTAAAATAAAAATAATTAAGACTGGAGTGAGTAGAAAGTTATGGAATTTAACATCTAGTCATTTCCCCAGCTCCGTTTTATTCAGGTCAGCTTCGTTTTTAATCAAGAAATGTTTCTTCCCCAAGGCCTGACGAAGAAATACTCTGCCCTGATCCTGAGATCTCAGGATCAGGGCAGAGCATCTCCGCTCGGAGGGCGGTCTTCGCCGCTCTGTACCCCTCGTACAGTTCCGCCTGAATGGCTTCCTGCGGAAGCCTCGGAGCCTGCGGTGCCTGGTGTACAGGTGTCGCGCAGCCACGCACGCCTCGCGTAAAGCCGTCAGCTCCGCGGACCACCAGCACACCTGGCGCCAAGCACGTCCAGGCTGGACCCGGGGCATTGCCACGTCACATATTTCGGACATGGCCTCCCGGAACCACTCCGCCTCGTCGTTGATGTCAGCAGGCCTGTCCGGTGGTGACACCCAGTCCTGCACGATCGAGGCTTCCAGGAGGAGCTCCCGGTCCAGCTGCTTCAGCGCCCACCACGGATCACTCGGGGCCTGTCGGACCGGCGCGGTCGAGGTCTGGGCGGAGACGTCGAACCGGATGTACCGGTGGTCGGAATAGGTCTCCACCCCCTCCATGACACGCCAGTCAATGACATGCGGCGACAGAGGGGGGCTGGCGAACGAAATGTCCACCACTGATTCACCCCGCATTCGCACACACGTTTGGACAGAACCCCGGTTTAGGACGACCAGGTCTGTCTCCAGAGCCCAGTCCTCCACCATCCTGCCCCGCGTGTCCGTGAGCCGGGAACTCCAAGCCACGTTCTTGGAATTGAAGTCCCCGAGGACGAGCACGGGGAGGGAACGTAACTCGACGACGACGACTATCAACTCCGCTAGGGAGTTGTGGAACTCGGCGAGAGTTCGGTTCGGAGAGAAGTACAACCGTGCTGCACGCAACCCCGTCCCCTCTTAACGGCCTCGAGGGACGGTGCCGGCGGCGGCCAACGAAATTAGGGCCACTGAGCCGCTCAGGTCCTCCACCCAGCCATCCCTGCGCGAGCCTGGAAAGCCCTGACTCAGATTTTTGTAGATAGACTAAATGTTCTAATAAGTTTCAACATACAGAGTTATGTGTGAGTTTTGTTCACCACGCTTTCTGACTACGTGTTGGCGATTTCAGACCATTCAAGTCCCGACAGTTCTACCATCACACCACCTACTGCGGAACTAGTAAAAACTCTTGTACCATCAATCACTCAAGCGCATCTATTTCGGCCTCTATTAGCACTGATAATAATTAAGAACGAAATTAGCTTAACAAGACTGATTGTAGCCGTTAAGGCGAAGACAGGACGACTTGACTTGACGTGACTGACGGACAAAAAAACGAAGTGCGAGGATACTGCGCGATGATTCATAGGCTCATATACGCACTGATAATATCATTATTTTCAGTTGTCATGACCATACATTTTATCCAAGAATTATTTTACTACATTTTTTGCCGCATTTTTTTTTCTTTAAGTAATGCAATTTGCTATCGCTATTCTATTTCCATCGAGTTATCAGATATTCTTGCTGCTTGGTAGTAAAAAATTGATGGTCTCGTCATTTTCAGGGTAACATCATAGGGCCTAAAAAGGCCACTTTGGCAGAATCATAATAGTATAATAAAAAAAGTCGCAAACTGACAATTCATAACATTATCTGCCTACCATTCCTATAGAGCACGCAATTCATCTGTTTGAAACTTTTGGATGGAAATGAATCGCTTTTAGAGGAATAGCTTAGTGTGGCGTTTTTAGGCCTTCGCCGTGCCTCAAGTTTGATGGTCATGTGACTTTATTAATTCTTCTTCTTCTACAGTCTTCAACTTCTACAGTTTACAACAAACTCACAGAACAAAAAATTACCCGTCTGGGTTCTCTAACAATACCCAAGTAACAACCACAGGGCTATCGGTGCCTACAGTTTTTGCGCCCGAACACCTGCGAAGATATAACATCGGAATAAAATTGCGAGGCGTCAAAAAAAGATTGTCTTAACTTTACTGTTACTCATTGACCCCCTTTTGATTTGCCGCCGCGATGATATATTTTGATTTGAAAACTACTAAGAATGTATTTCGTTTTCATTATTATTTGACTGTTCGATAAAGATTGATATTTTAATACTTACGGTGCTTTTTGAGTTGTCAAGAGTTTGCCTCGAGTAATGTAGAAGTAAGAAATCGGATAATAATTGAAAACTGTGTAGTTGCTACTTTAAATTGCTTAACAAGAAATAATCAGGGGCTTATCAAGAAGAACTTTTGTGTTTTAAAATTCTAATGTTGTACTCTGCTCTTTAGAGACACTGGCAGATACAAATCTTATTTAAAAACGATGTATCTTCTATTTTTTTATCTTTTAAATAAACTACCTACCTATAGCAAACCTCATCATTTCGAGACAATTCAACACTTCGCCCACAAACCCCTGAAATGCTCGTCCACAGTACAGGACCATGATGGCGCGTGACCTAACTTAAAGATACAACGGTACATCACCGCACACCCATCGCCATCAATAACCACCAGACGGAGAAGTCGCAGTCGGCTCACCAGTGATCAGTCTTGCCGCACTAAGTGGCAATCCGAGTTAAAGTGACGCTAACTATATATTTTGGTTAGTCCACCATTTGTAATGTGCCACAAATGTTTAGATTTATGACTCGAAAAAATGTGACCAGTGTGAAAAAATATTTTATGCAATATTTTTTTACGTGTCAGCCAGATTAGGTGACTAGGGAAGCATGGCACAAAGGCAATCTATGCCAGCAGTGGGTGGAACGAGGCTGCCGAAGATGAAGAAGCATAAGCGCATTAGTTTGAAACTTTGTAAATGGTTTCTTCCACTGGTCGAGTCGCGGAGGTCAAATTACAATAGTTTGTTGTTAAAATCATTTCACCTTGGAGCGGAAAAATTCTCAGAGCCTTATTATGACGTCAGCAATAGGGTCACATATACTTTAAAAGATTAAATGTATTTCTCTTTCCATATTCAGTAGTTAAAGTTACAAGGCAATAGAATAAAACCACAAAAAAAACAAATAACACACACACAGAAAAGACACAGAAAAAAAAAAATGTTTATGTTACTTGTTCCATAAGTATACTAAACAAATAGAATTAGGTCACTCAGACATTTGTCGTAGCAAACAAGCTCTACGCGCTACGCAGATAGCGATTTCGTAGACGGTCACAAGAAAAAGTAGGTCCGGCTTAAACTCAGCTACGAATCAACCAACATTCAATATTTTAGAATTTCTTAATAGGTTGGAGTTTTATGTGTATTGGATAATAAGACTCGCCTTTGACCACTAATTATTTAACTTGAGGCTTTTGATGATGATGTACACTTACTTGCCCGTAAGTAACTTATACGCCAGGGTGCCCGGCGATAGTCGCCGCAGGAGACGCCCTGAGCATCGGGAATCGCAAGCAGATTCCCGGCCACCGTAGGCGCGGACTTACAGACGGCGAGCAATGGGTAGCTCGCCGTCCGGTAAGGACCAGGCCTGGGTCGACGGCGCGTCGCGTTTCACGCGCGCTTTAAAGAGATGTCAACACCAAATGACGGGGTCCAATAGGGACGTCGCCTCAGGGTCGCGGGAAATTCGAAAGAGAAACCGTGGCCATGGAACAGGCGAATGAAGGAATACGGGTGGGTTTTAGTCATTAAAAGTCTGACACGCCCTCCAGATTAGCGGTGGGTAATCTTTATTCCGGCAAGTGAATTGATTCACTTATTCCGACTCCGGGTCCGGTACCGGTTCACCTTATTTATTCCTTTGGCACCATTTGGCACCGGCACTCACTCGCTCATTTTGGTTCCCCGGTTTCGCAGAACATTTTATTCATTTGCTTCACTGGATCATTTGGCACATTTTGAATAATCGAACAGTTGGTTATTTTATTGATATTATGATTTAAATTTCATACAGCTTATTATTTTTATTTTACTTCCTTCCCCGAAGTATTTTATTTAAATAAATAACAGTTTTTAGTTAAAAACTGTTATTAATTTATTTATTAAAATCTCCCTTACAACTATCATTACAAGTGCATACTTAATGCGATAGTATGGTCTGTTAAAGTTTGCAGAAGAATACAAACATTCTCTAAAAATAAATAAAATACATACATAATTTTGTTATTTAACCGTGGTCTGTCTTTTGAGCGACTCTACAATGACACAACAATCACGTTTTATGCGTGCCAGTCAATCCATATTTAACTCTAAGTCAATTGAAATAAGAGCGCACCGTACTGTTAATGTGTCCCTACTAATGTCGTAGTGCCAAGGTACTATAGCGATACGACGTGTTCCGAGTACTTCCGAGTGACTTGAGCGAGTGATAAATGATAATGATAAATGATAAATGATTTTATTTCTGTAAGTAGATTTTTACAAACACTTTTACACGTCAATACTATTTTAAAAGTAGATGAGATCGGCGTTTCCTATCTGACTACTCTGAGAAGAAACGCCAAAACAAACTCAGAACAGTGAACGCGCGCTCCGGAATCATTTGGTACCGCGGTGCCGGTAAGGATAGTGAGGAATAAATAAGGTTTACGTATCCGCGTTCGGAACCGGCTCCTTTGGATCAGTACCTCCGGAGTTACCCACCTCTACTCCAGATCCACCCAGAGCGGGAGAAGTCATTTGATGATTTCCCACCCAAAAAAAAGGGGGGGGCAGCGAAATTTAAATTTTCTAATGCTCTTTGTAGTTTGCAAATTAGATCCTGGGGAGTTTGTTGCGCCACTTCTTCTTCCCAGCTAAAGCACTAGGAAGTGGTGAAGGGCGGGCGTTTTGGGAGACTGTCTTATGTAATTATGACATTCAAAAAGGGCTGATTCTCAGCCTATTTTGAATAGCATTACAAATAACATAACATCACGCCTGTAATCCCAGAAGGGTTAGGCAGAGGTGTACCTATAGTACACCCACATTTTTGAATAGATGACATTAAATTTGATTTCATTTGAATTTCAGGTTGTATGTTGACTGCCAGGGTCACGGGGTGTTCGAAAGAGATGCCATGGCCCTGGCACAGGCAAGTGAAGGAACACGAAGAGCGGGGGAAGACATTTGATGATTTTCCACACAAGAAAAAAAGGTTGAATGTTGAAGAAAACATGATTCGTGACCGTTACAACTTGGTATTCACAGAATTATAATCACTCAACTTAGAAATTTGTAATAATGATTATATTTATAATTTAAAATACAAACTCGTTACGGTCGCGAATCAGATTTTGTCAACATACATCCTGGCACTGCTCTGCTAATTGCAAAAAACCTAACATAACATCACGCCTGTAATCCTAGAAGGGTTAGGCAGAAGTGTACCTATAATACTCGGACATCCACATTTCACCCAAATTTCGCGGGCAACCCTGGCGTTTCCCCCTTAAAAACTCCCAGATTTTAACCATCGGAAAACTCCGACTGCGGTAAGGTATTCCACTCAGTGTTTTATGGGTACACTGCAATTTTAAACAGAATTACAATTAATGCTCTATTATTTATGATATAATAAATAGTATTTACGTTGAGGAAATGCTCGTTGACTACTGCAACACATTAAGTATTATATTCCCACCTTTATTGAGTTAGATCACCTTTCTGTAAAATTCAGGTGTATGCAAATGTTATTTGCAATTGATGAGAACTACATAAAAGTAAGTATACTGTTTTTATGATATGAATTTGACATCAATCAGAGCATTTTAGAACATTTAAATGATAGCACTCATTATCTGTAATATAGTTTGATACTCTAGTACAGTCACCTTTTTGAGAATTTTTTTACTAGAACAAATGATTCAAGTTGACCCTGATTCAAAATAATAATAATAACATAACATAAATATTAAAACAACATTACTAATACAAAATAGTCACTAACCAATCCCATGCCATTAAAAGTGATGCTGCACCCATCTATTAGGTGATTCATCCCTCTGTTGGAGCCCTACAAATGAGCATGACCTTAACATTATGGCCTAAACACGAGGAGGACCTTGTGAGGGCCTTCGCAGGGACCATAAAGAAAACCATCGGTGTCCTACTTACCAGCTGAAAAACAAACATACTTCTACTCAAACGACAAACTAAAACCGTCCTTATTTTAATAACTGTAAGAGTGGAGAAAGGTGAAAGTAAAGTTTGTAGGTCTGTAGGCCTGTCAGCGTGCGCCTGTGTGCGTAAGTGGTGTATTTGAGTGTCAGTGCGCGTGTACGCAATGGAGATAGCAGCCGACAGGGGAGGCCAACTTCAAGTGAAATGCGCCGCTTTTTGTTCGAGGCATTTATTTTTAGATTTGGAATTTTGTTTTAAATATCGATGAGTAAGGAAATAGTTGATTTAAAAGTAACTTTATGCTGTGTAGTATAATTAAATATTTAACGATTTTCAGCCACGGAAGTATAATTACAAAATTTAAAATTGGGTCAAGCTACCGTTTATCGTAGTTAAAATCAAACGTCCTGCATTGTTTGTTTTTGGCGGCTTCTAACCTTCTGATTAGTGTTCAAAACATAATTACTGTACGAATGTTTCCTCCAAAGTGCTGAAAAACTATATAAATTACAATCGCGCTGTTGTTGCGTGCTTCCGATGCAATATCCTCCGAGTTAGTTACTGGCACGAGACCTAGTTCCATATCATAGCTGTAACTACTTGAGTGTGTGTTATTTTATGTAAGAATACTCCTTTGATTTTAATTTCTTGAAAGTAGTATTGTATGTAGTATGTATAGTTTTAAGAATTGTTGTCATTTGTTGAATAACAATGAGTGTAAAAAATTACATAAAAACATTATTTCACATATTTTTTTTAAATTATGATGATCGATTCTTGCATTAGTTTAACTTTTGGAAAAACTTTTTATTGAACATATCTTTTGTACGTCTCGGTTTTTAAAATATCTAACGGTAAAAAAACCTCAAAACAGCACATCATTATTTCGGCCACACATCACGAATCTTACGGTAATAATAACACAACATCAATTAACATAATTAATCACAAAATCATAACTAATTAGCGAATGTAATAACCCGCGACTACGTGCTACGCGGCGTAGCGGGCCGCGGTTCGCCCGCCCTGCGCATGCGCGGTGGTAGAAAACTTTTGGTGGGAAGTGAGTGGGGTGCGCCCGCGCCGTCAGTCTCACGACACCACGCGCGCGCAGCGCCCGACCGGAGTGAGTGAAGTGTAGTGCGGACAAACCACAATAATCACAGTGACGCTAAACAACGGGGAGAAAAAACATAAAAATTCAGTGTACGTTTAAAAAAAAAGAAAAAAAATTCAATCACGCTGACCGAAAGCGAAGCGTTTTGGGAATTGTTTGTAATTGGCATTTTGTTAGTGACGTGACAGTGCCGCCGGTTTGTGGATCACACAGTGGATGCCTTATACTTCGGACGCCAGTTTTTTTAAATATTTTTTTTTCAAGTTTTTTGTCGATACCTTATTCATTATAATAATAATCTTTCTAATTTCTACCCTCCTTGTAAATATTTGAGAGATTATTTTTATTTTGTATTTTATATTACTATGCCAATCACATCTTTTCCTATTTTTTTCTTTTTTTTTCATTTTTTCTCTTTGTACTAACGACCGAGCTATTACTAACTGCATGAAAAATCCTGAAGAGTAGAGAGAAAGAAGTTATTTAGAATATTTAGAGAGCTGTTTGTAATTGTTTTTGTAGGCGATATGTTTAGTGGAGTGTAATCGGAAAATGTGTATTTTCCGGTGCGGGGCTATCGGAACGGGTTCGGTTTTCGGCTGATAGCTCGAAGGTCGCCCGACTGGTTCTTTTACAGTTTTAACGGCGCGGCCGGCCCGTAGCGACACAAATTATTTACCACCATTCCTTTGTTTTCGTTTTAATTTTAACAGTTTTATTATTTATTCATTAATGTTTTGAGAAGTTATTTGTCTGGATTTTATGCGACGCTTAATTAAAAGTATAATAGTTATAGTTACTAAATCTTTGTAAGGTTAAAGATTATTACATTTTAGCAATTTAAAATATATCGCATTAATGAGAGACAGGTTATAAAAAAAGTTATAATCATAATTTGATTCTAAGCTAAATTAAAACTAAATCAGAGAATGGGGTCATTACCCATTTCGCATAAAAAGCATTAATAACTATAACTAATCGCAATCAATTAAGAAGTACGTGTAAAAGATAATTAGTTTCAAATAATAGTAAGCTTTAAGTAATTCATTAGACCTATTGAGAATTGTGAATCAATCGATGAAACTGTGGGAGTTATTTTTTTGTCTATCTAAACTATTAGGATGTAAATTAGGTTAAAGGTGGTTAGTAGGCAACTAATTTTTTTGGCAAATTCTAAACAATTTTTCAAATAGTTATCCCTCTTTCTAGCTAGCCTACCAGCCCCTAGCTTGCCTCCTCTAGGCCCTAGGCGACTGTAGTAAATTTCTTATCTTGTTCTAGTCCTTCTTTGTCCCCCACTGTCTGACCCCGGGTAGTACTCTGAACATTGTCGAAGGCGCAACAGACTTTCTCAATGATTACGGATTAACTGATTGATTGATAAATAAAGTGGACATGATTATGTTAAGGATTTGACATCAACTTCTAAGGAACGACTTTGCTTCAGTACATAAATGTAAGTATATAATAAATACTTATAGTTTATGTAAAAATGAACTTTAACAATCAAATATAAACGTTGGATAAACTTCTTAAATTAAATTAACTAGAAAAATATATATGTAAATATCGGTAATTATTATAGATAATAATAATTATGTACTTGTAGATAGACTGGGCCCGCATGGTGGATTACGGCCCACTCCCTCTCATTGAGAGGAGGCCGTTGGACCAGTGTTGGAGCAGTGGCAACATCATAAGCTGATTATGCAATTATATAGATATGACGTCACATCACACGTATTTTTATAAGTGCAAAACTAGCAAGGCTTTCTGCGAATAAGGTTGAATTACTGTAAACGGATGACGAGACTTCCAATCAATAAAGACAATATCAATGACCTTGTTGTTTCTAGGTAAATGAACTGTATTCAAATAAATGAGCACAATGTTGATAGAACATACTACGTCATAGCTTCAGATAAGTAAACTTTTAGATTCTCTTCCTTGTCACGTTACGGAGGCTAATTAACTCTACATACATACATGAACTCACGCCTCCTTCCCGGGGGGATAGGAAGGATAATTTTTTCTACATCAAAATGATCGAATAAATGTCTACAGTTTCCGAAATATCCCAATACATTCACATACAATAAACAGAGCCTATTCATTCCGTAAGCTATACTCCTAGAATCATCCAGGCTAGATTCTATAACATACTCGTAATAGTTAACCTACATAATTTCTGTAGAAATAACCCCTTACGTAAACATAGAACAGTGGCAATCCGTTCATGCATTCATTCATTGAATGTATTGCGGTCAATTTTATAAGAATTCAGATTTTGTTTACTCTCTGTATATCACTTGCACTTTTTAGATCCTTGTGTGGATTTAGCATTGATAATACTTTCCTACTTTTGCTATTACATCTCGGCATTCTAGTTTCTCATTGTGAGTCAGTTATTGAAGATAGATCTTTTTTATTTGTTAATGTACTGCCTTCTTCTTTATGGTAGGAAAATAAGATGAGCTTTCCATTGTCACTCGAATGTTAAGGAGATGTCTAATGTTTGGGATGCTTTTGCTTAATTAAATACGCCCAATTAACAAAACACTGTGATAGGACACTAACTATTTGAATATGAGTCCTCTTTAGTAAGATGATGAGACTTTACTTGAAATACTTACTATTTCATTAAAATAATTCAAACTATTCATAAATTCCTAGAAAAAACAATTAACATACGCATCATTCTTCAATGATGTTAATCTGTTCTTCGTAACAATTCGGCCACCTTCGTAAAAACCTGACCTACATACAACGATGTTCCGTGTGCCGCCCACAGAGGTTGGCTCAGAGCGCGCCAGCACATTGACTCATCCGCAATGATGTGATGATACGACGTGTTTACGTTTCATGCTACCCTGGTACTTTAGTGCGAATATGTAGAAGCTTTTCATACGCTTTTTCCAAAGTCTTCATACATTTCGGTCAATTCGTGAGTCTCGTGGTTTACTAATCAGGATTTGCGTTTCGATTGATTCAAGAAGGTCATGGAAACAATGGTTATCTATTTAGTTTTTAAACTGTTTTGAATCTATATAAACCTTACTTTTTAAAGTTTTCTACATTCATTCTGAAGCTCTTTTTTGTCGTTCAAGACCTGACACTTAAAACAACTTAATTTAAGGACTCTTTTTCAAAACTCTTATGTAGATGGAGATTGGCGTATTTGCTGAAATACTGATCATTTAAAAGGGTTTATACTTGCCAAAAAAGTACAAAATTTTGAATGTTATGTAAGTTTACTAGCTTCTTGAAAGACTTAATAAATTTACAAGGTAAAATCAACTTGAAATTGTCAAAATTAAATATTCTCCAATGAAGCTTTCTTCAACGAACTTACACTGAAACGTTTCTCTTTACGGTTACAGGCGGTAAGATATCGGCTAACTTGTAAACTATTACTCATTAAACTCACGTTAACATCACGTTTAACTTCACATGGCATTCACTACTTTAATGTTAAGCTTTAATTTTGAATCGGTAATACATGCACTTAAAGAAGTCACGCCAGAAGGTTACTAAGATACTGAATGAAAATCTTAAATCCATTGACAGAAAACGCACAGCCTAAATTGCTTGGTCTAGAAGCATGAAGTTCTGCGCAAGAGTTTCTTCTCCGACATAAGTCCGAACAAAGCATAGATTATTCATCCCCTAAAGCGAATAGGAGATAAAAGCTCTTATTTGTCGATTGAAAATTCCATCGTTTGCATTTATTTTTGAACTGTCTCGCCGTGCTATGAATCCAACCATCATCCAACAATTTATTGACACCGCAAACAATACAACAAAATTTCAAATTAAATCTAACATACAAAAGTCAACACAATCTATATCAACAACGAGGTTTAACAGTGACACATATACGGGCGCGTGGGGGGGGGGGGGGGCTGGGGGGGGGGCGTGTGTGCAACTTTCACTCGCGCGCCAGAGATGTGCGGATCAGCAGCAAGCGGCAATGACCATGCAGACTTAATGTCAAGTGCAAGATAATGATGGCAGTTGAATGGCTGCTGACGGTTGGAAAGTGGCTGCTAAGAGGAAAATGTACAAGTGGATTTTGATTGTGATTTTAAGATAATGTAGAGACGAAATTCTTTCTTTTTCTTTCTTTCTTTCGGAACGGAACGGAATCTTACAACAGATACTACGAATTTATTCTCATTTAAACGTTGGCCAAATGGGTAAGAAAGTACCAAACACCAGAAGCAAACAGGACGTTTACGTTACTTAAGTAATAAATGCAAAATGAGTCAAGTACTAACTTAAATAGAGATGCAAATAGTTCTAATAAACATGACACACATTACTGAAGATTTCCCGAAGATTTCAGGATGTTACAAAACGTAGGAGTTTCCATGACCACTTGTTGGACTTCCCAATAAGCAAGATCATTGCAGTTGCATTATTTCATCAGGGCTAGCCAGAAGTCTGACTCAGTCCGAGTTATGTCGACATAACTAGCTGAATCGATTCTGTTGTTGTCTGAGAGATGCTCTAAGACGAGGTCGTACAATAATCTTGACCTCGGGTAATCCAATGAAAGTTAACATAGATAAGATATTGAGAGAATATATTACTACACGTACTTAGTTTTTACCGCTGACCATTTAATGGGATATTACAAAAGGTTTCATCAATAATTATGTTGCTGTTCGGGCTTCTTCTAGGAAATCAGTATCTTATCTGTTTCGATAACTGAAATTTTGGAAATCAGGGGTAACTACAATTATGTACTTAAACTAGGTATTTAGCATAAAGCATAAACAGCCTATGATGTTCCCACTGCTTGGACATAGGCATCCTCTATAAGAGAGGAAGTGGGCCATAGTCCACCACGCAGGGCCAGTGCTGGTCGGTGAATGTCACATTTCTTCGATTTTTTTGTTCTAGGACATGCCGGTTTTCTCACGATATTTTCTTTCACCGTTTTGAGAACAGTAGTGATTAAAATAAATACACTAAGTAAAGTGCCTGTCGGGGTTCGAACTCACCACCTACAACTCGTACGTCGGGCCCATACCATTGGGCCAGCACTGCTGCTAGTTTACTTACCTGCTGTTCAATTTATCGATTACTACAGCAAAACTCATAATCTTTTTCATCATAAACATTTCAGTCTGTAAAAAATTGCTAATGTCAATGTAAGTTTAAAGCGATGTCTGAAATAACCGATGACTTACGAATATATAGATGCTTGTTGCAAGTTGTCTTGACCGTTTTGCATGTTTTGGTCAATTTTGTAGTTAGTGTTAGAGTTACGACCACCAAATCCGTGACAATTTAAATGCGATATATGTCTTGTCCTGTCGTATATGTCGTGTTGAACCGTTGATTTAGTTTTGGTAGTTATTATTTCGACAATTTGTCACTACTTATAGTAGTAGAGGATCATTAAGAAGCAGTATTTTTTATGTTTTTTTCCTAAGCTCTAGAATCTATCGAAGAGTTCTACTCTGAGTTAAGGGGGTCGATTTCGAACTTACATTAGATTACAGCTACTAACTGCAAATGTGACTTTAACAGTATAAAGTGTTCTTTCAGTTCTCTGTTGGTTACTGACATCTAAGGTTATTCTTAGATGTCATTGACCAACAGAGAACTGAAAGAACGAATATGTTGTTAGGAAACAAACTGGAACTTGTCTGAAACCGTGGATCCACACTGAGCAAGCATTGTCACTAAGGGTCGTTTTGTCCCAGTCATTTCAAGAAGATTTCTTGCAGTGAGACATCATGTGACTGTCTAGTACAGATATATACAGACATGCTTATCTACAACAAAGTGCATCAAAATAATCCCATACGTGTTTGAGTGTAGAAGTTGAACGCAGACCGGCGCACGCGACGTTTGCCGCATCGATAACGACGTGCGGACATTGGCCAGCGAGGTGAAAGCGAAACAGCTGATCCTGGTACTTTGGATAAAAGGGTAGGCAGGGGGATAGGACCTGACAAACTTCACTAGACTAGTGAAATGGTTTTGTGGTGGTAAATCAACTTTGCTGAAACTTTTGTTGGAGTAAAAGATGCTTGGGGTTATGTCCAGAACATGGACAGCAGTGTCCTCAATTTCTGTTTTTTTTACTGGAATTAATTATGTTTATAATAGTATTTTTTTCGATTTGTTTGTTTATAACATGCATTGTCTAGTCAGGTGAAAGTGATGAGGACATTCTTTGGTCATGTCATTGACCTGTTAGAATTTCCCCCTTGCACTAAACGATACTAGTTTTGTAATATCAACCGCACGTCTATTGTATCACTTTGATGTCCACAGTGCCTTTATTTCGCAGCAATAAGGGCGGTTCTTGTAGTTCAAGTGACTCATGGTTGACGGTACAAAGCTCTGCCCGCATATGTAGTTGTGAATGTTCCGGAGAGAAAACTACATCATGTCCTTGAATATATACAAGATAAGATACCAAGCTGCCTTTGTCTATAGTGCCAAATATACCAAAAACTCAAACAAACTCGTAAATGAAACATTCAACCAAAAGAAATGAAAATTCAACAATCATTAAAGTTTTTTTTCACGAAGTGTTTGTTCACTTTGTCGTTTCAGTATGTGACTGAGTGACTTGTTTCAAGTCTAGAACTGTTCTATTGAAAAGGTAAGGTCATCCCCAATGCCTTCTACGTCTCTATCAACTCCTTTACAATGACTTGTCACCATTTTTACTTCACTATTTTTGAATCAATCACCCACTATTGCCTACCCCGTATGCGAACAAGCTCGATGTTAGCAGCAAACAGTCAAGTGCGTAGTAGTGAAGAGAAAGCCGCGCATCAGGCGGACCGGTCGGCGTCCACGTCTAAGTACTAGACTAGAACATGGTATTGTGACCCACATTGAACCTACCCTAGGCTTTAGGCACCGACTATTATTACTAAGATCGAGATTAATAGGTATAGAAGCACCTAGTTGTATCTGCTTTGAATGAGTTATTATAAGGAATAGTAATATCATCGATGGTTTAAATCAGCATAGTGAAAATCTGGATAGGGAGAAGATCGTACATACGTCATCTTTAAGCGATTGTCTAATCCCAGCGTAGACTATGTTGCAGCTTGTAATTTATAACGAAAACTTTCAAACATTTTTATTCATATATTTACTCTAATTACGTAAATGTAAAACGAAAGAATTGAACTAAGAAGACAATGTTAAATATCTATTTTAGCGAGACTCCCCGAAACGCCGCTTTATAAATTAAACAATTAAGTTATCGTATATAAAGTATTAACAATAATGGCAACTACACTATTTCCTTAAAATGAAACCTTTAAAAAGTCATAATTATTATTACGAATCTTTGATATAATAGGTTGGGGAAAAAGTTTCTTCGCATTTTTTAAGAAAATTCAAAACATTTTTAATATAGTTTTATTTACATTTAACTAAAATATTTAGGTACCATTTTGTTCGATAACTTTTTGCCATCTTGTAGGTAGGGACATGATCCCATTGCTATAGAAATTTTGGGATTTCTGATCAAAATACCGCGACAAGTGGTTTTGGCAGTCCTCTCGTGATGTTAACCTAACACTTCCTCAAGAATTCTGAAGAGACCTAAACAGGTGAAAATCTGAAGGTACAAGCTCAGGACTATACGGCGGATGCATTAACACCTCCCAGACAAACTCTCTTAATTTTTGCTGAGTGGCTAAAGATGTGTGCGGTCTAGCGTTATCATGATGAAAAACCACACCCCTTCTGTTGATTAATTCCGGCCGCTTTCTCTCAACTTCTTGCTTTAATCCCATCAGTTGTTCGCATTAGAGTTCAGAATCGATGGTCCTGCCTGGTGGTAACAGCTCATAATCAATAATGCCCTTCCAATCCCACCACACACACAGCATCACTTTGTTGCGAGGTAACCCGGGTTCCGCCACAGTCTGTGAAGCCTTTGACCACGACCTGTTTCGCACGTTCTTGTCGTACGTGATCCACTTTTCATCACCAGTTATCAGCTTCTTCAAAAATGGTTCGGTTTCATTAGGTCGTAAAAAAGAATCACAAATTAGTACACGGTTCATTAGCTTTCTTTCAGTGAGCACGTGAGGTACCCAAATATCGAGCTTTTTTGTTAACCCAGTTTTTTTCAAATGCTGTTTTATGGTCAATTCCCAGTTCTTCAGCTACGTCGTAACTACTGATATGCCGATCTTGCTCCACTTTTTCAAAAATGGCATCCCGTTTATCCGTAATAGGACGACCAGAGCGACTTGCATCTTTGACATCAAAATTTCCGGATTGAAAGCGCTTAAACCAAATTTGTGCTACTCTCACAGACACTGCACTAGGTCATAAACATCGCAAACATTTTTCGGGGCTTGCGTTGCATTTTTACCTTTTTTGTAGTAAAATTTTAAAATGTATCGAATTTTTTTATTAGATTCACTCATCTTGACAGTACGAAAAACAAATAAAAATCAAAAAAATTCCTAATTTGAATTTGGAATTATGTTCTTTAAAATTTAAACTTTCAATGATACCAAAACCAGCCAGATACAAATAGTATAGCCAAAGAGATTTTAATACAAGTTCATACATACTTTAATGCGTAAAGACTTTTTCCCCAACCATGTGTGTCGCTCGTTGATGTCTTATACAGGCACAAACATTGTTTGAGGCAATCTCTTACATCTTGAAAAGAAGAATTAATATTTTGATTTATATCGAAATGAAAGTGTTCATACAACAAGTCAAGTATAATTTTAAAAAATAACCCCATACTTAATAAACATGGAACATTATAATAACTATGTAAATACAAAAGAACGAATTTTTTAAAATTTTGGCCATTTCTAAAGACCACATGTTTTCGAACAATAAGGTTCTTTATGTGCATATGTTAAGGCTTTCTCGCGTGTTGCTTTCACGTATAGAGCCTGCGACAGATGTCCTTCGAACCCTTCAATCAGTCAATATTTGAATTGGGAAGAACTCCGGCAGGTAGGAGACAAAAAAACGAACATGTGCGTACTGTGGGAATTTTTGGGAGATGTGCCGATATCTTTGATCGACGTACGTAGCTACAGCTCCCACATCCTTTGTTTGAGTATGTTTACTCCTTTTCTCAAAGCAGAACTATTTAACTCTTCTGAACTACTAGTTTCGGATCGGGAGTCGGGATCCTATACTAACAACTCTTTGCATCCTCCGCAAAGTCAAAGCATCCAAATAAACTATTATAAGATAATTTGGCACTGCTTGTCGAATTGATGAAGAATAGTTACAAACTATTTTAGTAAACTTATAAGCTAAAATATTTAGCCATCAGTCGAACAGCATTTTTCTTTATTTATCCGTCACTTCATAGCCATT
The DNA here is from genome assembly GCA_963555695.1 of Dasypolia templi. NCBI lineage: Eukaryota > Metazoa > Arthropoda > Insecta > Lepidoptera > Noctuidae > Dasypolia > Dasypolia templi. Next base: position 1,339,665 of record OY743144.1, read on the forward strand.
CAAATCCATATATTGCCAGCCCCCTTACCTACAATGATTGTGGTCTAACAAGTCCGCCTCTTTAGTTCAGCAAAACGAGCATGATCAGGATTTCCATGTAATAGTTTAACGGCCAGACCTACTACAAGCTAAGACATGTGCCATAATTATACGTTTATGAACAGGTATCAATATACCCAATAGCCCTTGTTTACCCTTTCACGGAAACTTCTATTAATACACGCCTATTAATCTAAGAAACTCCTGCCACCTTATTTTTATCCCATCACAAACGCCTATAAATTTGGCAAAAAAGGGCCTCCTTAATAGTAGAGGCTATTAAGCTACCCCTAACAACGTATAGGCAAACAACCCTTTATTTACATCGCCCTTAAATCCGGAACGAACCGGATATCGTTTCAATAAGCGGCGGAAGTGACGTCACGTAACATGACGCCGCACATCCTTCACTAGGTTAATGGGTGTTCCGTTCGGAGGCTTTTCATAGTTTTTTTGCTGATCTGCTGATTTATGCATTGTGGGACACATCATTATAATATACTTGAGAAACTACTGAGTATGTTTAATTTGATCTTCACATTTTGGCAATAATCTGTGAGAATTTGGAGGTATGAATGACTTGAGCATTTATTATATGCAAATATTATCTTTCTAATTTCTATTGATTAACTGATTGCAAGCTGGACTTGTTGATGTAAATTCTGGCTTTATAAAGTGTTGCTATATTTTACTATTTGCACCCAATCAAGAGCGTCACTCATAGTGTTAATTTGTCTATAAATGAAGAAGAAGAATATAAGGTACTTAATGGGGCCCAATTTCATCTTCAACTAATTGTCTATCCTATAACTAGCCAGAACCTGTTAATGATTTAGTCAAGTTCCTAACGCAGCTGATGCCAGTACTTATTATTATTATTGTCTATCCTATAACTAGCCAGAACCTGTTAATGATTTAGTCAAGTTCCTAACGCAGCTGATGCCAGTACTTATTATTATTATTGTCTATCCTATAACTAGCCAGAACCTGTTAATGATTTAGTCAAGTTCCTAACGCAGCTGATGCCAGTACTTATTATTATTATTGTCTATCCTATAACTAGCCAGAACCTGTTAATGATTTAGTCAAGTTCCTAACGCAGCTGATGCCAGTACTTATTATTATTATTGTCTATCCTATAACTAGCCAGAACCTGTTAATGATTTAGTCAAGTTCCTAACGCAGCTGATGCCAGTACTTATTATTATTATTATCTATCCTATAACTAGCCAGAACCTGTTAATGATTTAGTCAAGTTCCTAACGCAGCTGATGCCAGTACTTATTATTATTATTATCTATCCTATAACTAGCCAGAACCTGTTAATGATTTAGTCAAGTTCCTAACGCAGCTGATGCCAGTACTTATTATTATTATTGTCTATCCTATAACTAGCCAGAACCTGTTAATGATTTAGTCAAGTTCCTAACGCAGCTGATGCCAGTACTTATTATTATTATTATCTATCCTATAACTAGCCAGAACCTGTTAATGATTTAGTCAAGTTCCTAACGCAGCTGATGCCAGTACTTATTATTATTATTGTCTATCCTATAACTAGCCAGAACCTGTTAATGATTTAGTCAAGTTCCTAACGCAGCTGATGCCAGTACTTATTATTATTATTGTCTATCCTATAACTAGCCAGAACCTGTTAATGATTTAGTCAAGTTCCTAACGCAGCTGATGCCAGTACTTATTATTATTATTATCTATCCTATAACTAGCCAGAACCTGTTAATGATTTAGTCAAGTTCCTAACGCAGCTGATGCCAGTACTTATTATTATTATTATCTATCCTATAACTAGCCAGAACCTGTTAATGATTTAGTCAAGTTCCTAACGCAGCTGATGCCAGTACTTATTATTATTATTGTCTATCCTATAACTAGCCAGAACCTGTTAATGATTTAGTCAAGTTCCTAACGCAGCTGATGCCAGTACTTATTATTATTATTATCTATCCTATAACTAGCCAGAACCTGTTAATGATTTAGTCAAGTTCCTAACGCAGCTGATGCCAGTACTTATTATTATTATTGTCTATCCTATAACTAGCCAGAACCTGTTAATGATTTAGTCAAGTTCCTAACGCAGCTGATGCCAGTACTTATTATTATTATTATCTATCCTATAACTAGCCAGAACCTGTTAATGATTTAGTCAAGTTCCTAACGCAGCTGATGCCAGTCCTTATTATTATTATTGTCTATCCTATAACTAGCCAGAACCTGTTAATGATTTAGTCAAGTTCCTAACGCAGCTGATGCCAGTCCTTATTATTATTATTGTCTATCCTATAACTAGCCAGAACCTGTTAATGATTTAGTCAAGTTCCTAACGCAGCTGATGCCAGTACTTATTATTATTATTATCTATCCTATAACTAGCCAGAACCTGTTAATGATTTAGTCAAGTTCCTAACGCAGCTGATGCCAGTCCTTATTATTATTATTGTCTATCCTATAACTAGCCAGAACCTGTTAATGATTTAGTCAAGTTCCTAACGCAGCTGATGCCAGTACTTATTATTATTATTATCTATCCTATAACTAGCCAGAACCTGTTAATGATTTAGTCAAGTTCCTAACGCAGCTGATGCCAGTCCTTATTATTATTATTGTCTATCCTATAACTAGCCAGAACCTGTTAATGATTTAGTCAAGTTCCTAACGCAGCTGATGCCAGTACTTATTATTATTATTGTCTATCCTATAACTAGCCAGAACCTGTTAATGATTTAGTCAAGTTCCTAACGCAGCTGATGCCAGTACTTATTATTATTATGTTTACTCCGAAATCAATACAACAAGAAATACTGAGAGATACTGTTATGTATGCACCTCCGAACACGATCCTATTGGAGACTCCATCATCCTAAATGAGTAGTAACGAAGCCTGCGTGCGAAAGGGACCGCGGTATATGGACGAGGGAGATGACGCACGGGCAACGTCCTGATTTGTCAATAAACTTGACCCACATTTCATTGAGAGCTAGTCTGGAAGGCTTCGGAGGTAAAGACGTGGTTACAAGGAGGTGAAAAAAAATAAAAATTAAGAGGAAAAACATCACTGTCTTTTTAAATGACTGATGAAGTGATGATCTTGATTGACAATTAGAAAATGAATTTTAAGTCCGACTCTGTACTTTTGTTTGGTAGAAGGATAAATAAACATTTTCAGCATAATGCTAGAAAACTGAACACTTCATTGTTTAATCTGAATAGAGTTATTTGATGGGAAGGAATGGGAACAAAATCTTAACTGTAATATGTTTAGTTTTGCAAATGAAATCTCCTCTCCCAATACAATTTATTGTAAAAGAAAAGTAGAAAAAAAGTTTTGCGAAATTATATCAAGGAACTTTTTATACTTTGCAAACTACACAACTACATTAGCTAAAAACAAAAGAAACATAATTTTTTGTTGGCACTAATCTCTATAAAAGCCTACTTTGAGTAACGTTTGTGACCGCGGTTTTACTCGAGGTCCTTGTCCCTTGTAACGGTGCGTCGGTTTCGGGCGACGGAGCCCGGTCGTGAGCCCCGAGTGGCCCCAACACCAAACCAGTGGTCACTGCCACCGTACGCACAATTGTGAGATTTTATTCTATACCTAGGTAGAAAAATTCATGTTGGAATTAACCGATCAGATTCTAGGAAAACATCTATGGTGACTATAAGTTCGTGTTTAAATCTAAGTTCAGTTAAAAGAAGAATTAAATTTCTATTTTAGAGCATCAATCAAAGAACTTGTCAAGTTAACACATAATGTCCAAACAGTATCTATTCTCCAATACTGTTAACAAAAATTCTGTGAAAATATAAATGTTAAATTTCAAGCAATTTCAACCCATTTTGTAGTCCAAACAAAATCCTATAAAAGTCCTATAAACAAAACGAAAAATCGCTCAACAAAAGCCATCGTCCATCTTATTCGTAGCAGTAAATCCATCGTCCCTAGATTATGTTAATGCCGCCACGTGGCGCGGGCGTCGAACGGCCTTGTTCGCGCGCGGCGAGGCGTGCGCGGGCGCAGTTACTCGCTACGTCACACCGGCCCGTACGCTAACTGTACCACACGTGCTTGCCAATACACTGATAAGCTTTGTTTGGTTGCTCATTAGTTTGTGCGCTACGAGCTTGTGCTTGAAAATTTTATACAATTTAGCTGGGAATTATCTTTTTAAATTAATAAACGTTTGGAAAATCATTAATGATTGACTGAACATTATTAAATATTCATTAAGTGTATTTTACAAACTTGAGTTATAATGTCCCTTCTCATTTACACCGAATAGTTCGTGACCCCGGTAAGCTACGATCACGTGCGCCTCAAAGAGATGTCAGCACATAGTGACGGGGTCCGATAGGGCCGATGCCTCAGGGTCGCGGGTTGTGCGAAAGAGATACCTGGCACAGGCAACTAAAGGAACACGGGTGGGTTTTAGTCAGTAAAAGTCTGACACGCCCTCCCGCTCCACTCAGAGCGGAGAAGTAATTTGATGATTTTCTACCTAAAAAAAAGTGATAAAACACAATAATCATGAATAATAATTATTAGAACTATTATAATCGTAAAATTACTCAAGATGATGAGTACGATGTTCTTAAATGACACTTGTAAATTAAACTTTAATTGAAAATTAAATTAAGTATTTTTTTTTAAACTGATCTATAAAATAGCTGTGAAAACTACATCTTTATCAAAATATCAAATAGGCCACAAGAACAAGTAAACGAATTAAAAAATCCTATTTTCTAAATTAACATAGAAATGTTTGCGGCCTCTGTTCCCCGTTATAATAACATAATAAAATCCAAGTCGATTGCATTCATGAATAATTATAATTATCATCCTACTGTAAGCTTACAAAATTAAGGAAATAAAATATTTACGATCCCTAACTGGTCAGATAATACATAAATTATTTATTGATAGGATCGCAGGCGCATTAAATAGGGCTTTATGTTTTACACAATAATTGAAGTTTGCTTACTCGTATAACAATTCTATCAAAGCCTTAATTATATCAATTTAGCTAATACTTGACAGGCCTTGACAGGACTGTAGTTCGCGAATCCCACTTTTTGCGCTCTGGCCTGCTAAAAACAGGATGAAAAATAAGTTTAGACCAAACATCTTTCGCAACCTAAACAGACTATACGTATACATATAATGTGTAAAAAAGTTGTATTGTTCTTAAAGTAGCTGATTTAGTTTCTTTTTTTTTTCTTTTTAGATCAGCAGCGGTACACAGAAGAAAGGAATGAGCAGCAAGCAAATCCGCATTGCTTTACATGATCAAAACACCTTTAATTCTGTCCAGTAAGTGTCTTTCAATATACGTATAATCCCGGATTAATAATAATATAACAAAATAAGTCCTCATTACAACACATAACACACCACACGCTGCATTTACTAGACTTCGTTCCGTTAAATTTGCAAAAACCGCTGGAAGAAAATAAGAGAGCACAGAAGGAAAACATTCTACAAAATGAATAATAATTTCTTTATTGTCAGGCAACTAAGGTCCATAGATAAAATATTAAACTAATACATATTAAAAACATAAGGCACTAGTATTCTATTAGTCGAGTTATGAGTCGAGGTCCATGTAGCCTTCCGCGATAACGCCAAAACACCTTTCGACCAAAATTCTTCCTTCATGAAGGTCTCCAGCAGCCTAATTGCGTAACACATTTTCGTAAACGATTACGACTAATATGTTGTATTTTGACAGTTCAACAACATTCATTGCGTTATTTACATTGTTGAGCAGATTTTTTTATCGAACTTATGAAGCAATGGATTAGCAATCTGTTTCAAAACGATTCAGATTCCGATTGATTGTGTTTTACGCAATTAGGGTACTGGTCGGACCGCGCATCACAAAAGAGAAACGCCGTTTATATTTTGATGTCCATGTTTAAGACCCGCTGGAACTCTAAACATATTTAAACATCATTCTGACTTTGTTGCTTCAAAAGATTGACGAAACAGAAATATGTTCTTATAATTATCGCACCAAGTGCGCTTAGTGCACCAGCACCAATTTCATCCCTAGTTAAAGTGAATTGCTTTTCCTCATTTATTGCACAAAGTGAAAACGTGCACGTGTTGAATTCATGTCAAAAATCAAGTAAAACACTTGATTTTGTCATGAATTCAACACGATTTTCGGCACAAAATCAGTACAGTCACGTGATCAGTACTTGACTTTGAATTGAGGTTTCGAGGCCATTGCGGGGGAGTGCGGGGGAGTGCGGCGAAATAGAGACGCAGGGGGGGAAGGCTTTCGTCTCAAAAAGTGAAACGGGTCTAACTGTAAAGCCAGGTTAATTGTCGGATTTGTTTTTCGAGTCTTATTAAACTTGTGTTACATCTGAGACCATTCACGAATTCGTGAGACTTTTAAGTAACAAGTTTGTTAAAAAGTCTGTTCTTTTTCATGTGATCTTGGATGATTAGACTGATGATCTTTTGGCAATTTCCCACACGGGTCTTTACTATCAGATTCACAAGCATACGTATATATTCTGTCTTATTTGTATTTTGATTGAGCTTTAGAGAGAGAAAAAGCTTTCGAAATGAAACATGAAGTTTTTAAGCTATCATTTTATAACGTAGTGTAACATTGTTTACTTTCATTACATTAAGTTTGCAAAGTTATTTTTCAAACACTAAAGTCAAGTGGTATCAAACTCAAAAGCCTTGCAAAATAATTATGATCTAAGCTAATACTGTCAAATAACAGTTTCGCGTTTGACAAGATAAACTACACACTCGCACTACAAGTCTTTAATCATCTTTAATGCTAAATTGCTTGTATTGTCTATTCGTTGAACAAAAAACAGCGTCGAATAGTTATCCGAGTCAGCGATCGCTTGTTGCTTGTAACGGATGATTAACAAGTGGTTTAAAAGATGTTCCAACTAACACTGTAATTATAGCTCATAACTATAAGTTATTTATAAGCCAATAAAAAAAACATATCATACTACTTAATTGTTGATTTTGAAAGTTTACAAAAAGCGTTTATGAGTTAGTTCTTGAAGTATTTTACAGATTAATACCTTAACTGGCTTCTGCACGTGCATCAAAATTATCCTTTGTTAGTCCTTCACCAGGATGCTTTATATCTCCATGACAAGTTTTATCGCAATCCCTTCAGTGGTTTAGCCGTGAAAAGGTGACATACAGACAGAATTACTTTAGAATTTATAATATTAGTATGGCTAGTATGGCAGTATCAATGTAAAAGTTAATGACGTTTGCAAATCTATTATAACTTATATTTTTCTCAAATTCGGAAAACACACAATGTGAATTCATTTCCTTATAAATGTTGTATTTCTTAATAAGTGAATCCAATTGTATGAGTAGGATTTCTTTAGGGAAAAACGACTACTTTCTTTTCACAGAATATGTACTAGGTGTTATTCGTGAGAAGATTCTCACTAAGTAAGATAGGCCGACGGGCTCAAGGACACACAATGATTAATAATTTATTTAATTTAACAAACATGAATCATGCTTAATGAACGTAGCTTTCTATTTGTGAGAAAAAGTTTTAACTAAATTGCAAGACCCGTTAAATTCCCGAGACGATTCTCAAATTTAGCTCAATGAGATAACTGTTATCGGAAATACCAAAACAAATACGAAATATCTAAAATTAACCACATTTTTTTTCCTCTTTCTCACATATACAAGGAAAATAAACAACTTTCTTTTGGCAAGTTGCGTCACGTAATCCGGCTTGCATCCGTGAGATGGCACTTATTTAGCACAAAAAATTGGGTCAATCGATGAAAACGGGCCGCAACTGGCTTCTTTGGAATTTACATATAAACTCGCTGGCGGTTATAAAAGAGGCGTACTTTTATTTTACTTACAACGTTGTTGCATTTTGGTCTTGGCCCCTTTAAAGGGTTAATTTATGTAACAAGAAAAATATGTAATGATATCGTCTGTTTTAAAAATATATGATGCGCAAAATTACAACGTGAGTTTTTGATGGCAAAAAGTTTTATTTCAAACCACAAAGTTACAGTTAGAACGGTTCGGAATATGACCGACGGTAGACAGGTAGCCCAGCCCAATTAGTTTATATTCAAAGAAAGGTAATAATAATTAATACCTACAGCAAATTATACACTGTAGGCATTCATCCAGTAGAGAGATTCATTTCACATATGAACGCAATTGAAGAAGTTGAACTGCCACTTGCTTTATTTACATACCAGGCATGCCTAATGAAAAAAATGCTACTTTCCTACAAAAACCATCGTGGCCATAACCTCTACAAAGTAAAACTAATAATAGTGAAGTTTGAAATGCTGGGATTGTTTTGGAAGCCGATGTCATGGCAGAAGATTTAGTTTGGTTTACAATCTCAGGAACTTAAAACCCCTTCATAAATGTTACAGAATTAACAGAATCAATAATGTAACACTTCTAAATGTGTTAACCGAAAGGACTTACAAAAGTGTAACAGTAATATATTTGTAACAGATATAAAAGTGATAACAGTGTTATTAAGTATAACAAGTAAATTCGTTTTGCAAAATTTAGCTGCAATCCGCGTTGTTGCCTAACCGTGCAATTATTCTTAAAACTGCTTATTTCTGTAACACATTTTAACACTTCTAAAAGTTTACACTTTGATTCTGTAACATTGTTGTATCTGTTACATTTAAAAATGTGTTTATTTTAAAACAGTATTATAATATTCTTATTACGATTACAGTTTGTGTCCCCATTCGATCTTATAAACTAAACATATTATCATTTCACATTTCGCGTCTGCGTCCGCGTTGTCCTTTTTAAATAACACAACGAATTTGATGCGTTTCCCACCCTGATTTATAGATCTTTTTTCCGGAAGGCGTATGAATATAATACGTTATTATACATATAACAAATATTGTCTCTTGTTATGTCAAGAAGTTAAAACCGTGCAAAGCAAGGACTTTTATTTTATTTTAATTTTGTTGGTAAACGGAGCATTACAGTAAAAATCCACCTTTTTGAACTCGTTCAAAACATACACAAAAATCTCCGCATCTCATCTCACGTGTCCTTCACCGATTCCACCGGCCAAAGGTTCCGAAAACCGTATTGGGGTCATTCCGGTCCCGTTACCTCAAGGAACCTGTTCCCTCCCGGCTACCCGGTACATGGTGACTGACAACTACTTATTAGCTGCCCAAATTATGTACTTACTGCAGTTAATTTCAAGTGGTTTTAGTACGAAAATCTTAAAATTGGTGCGTGAAAGAGCTTTTGTGTTGCGTTTATGGGGTAAAAGAAATTGATCCGTAGACAGGTTTTATGTGCGGTTGTGTATGAGTATTTCTTATGGATTCTTTGTTCTGCTCATAGACTTCAGAGTGTTGTCTCTTTGTATCCTTGTTTTAGGTATTTTTCCACCCATTTGAATTGTGAATGAGCATGGCTTATTTGAGGTAGTGGGAACAGGCAATTAGACTAGAAACCTTAAATAAAAAGCATTTTCATAATTACTATTATTAAAAAGAGTTCGTTTAAGACTATTATTATTTGGGAATGTGAGGTCAACAGTCACTAACAAAAGCACAGAGATCATCCTCGTGAGTACACTTGCGTACAAAAGCACAGAGATCATCCTCGTGAGTACACTTGCGTACAAAAGCACAGAGATCATCCTCGTGAGTACACTTGCGTACAAAAATTTGTCTCAAACAGTTCTAAATACTAAACGTACGCGTTCCACATAATAACAAGGCGTCGCTCGTAAACCCACATAGTGGTCACATACACACATTTTTGTGGCCAAAATACAGTTTGTTTTTTAATTCGGTGCTCAACTGGTCTTCTGTTTAACGCTTTTTTGTGGAAATTAACGGTTTTTAGATTTTTTGCATAAGTGCGGTATGAAAAAGTCAAAGTCAAATCATTTATTTCAAATAGGCATATAAATGGCACTTTCAAACGTCAACATTTACCAAAAAAAAAATATTGATTCTAATTGCCCCTTCTAAAAGGTAGTTTCGTATGGAGGAGAATGCCAAGAAACCATCGTTACTCTTTAAAATGTTCTACAATATTTTGTACTTAAACATGAATTATTTAATTACATGTGGAGACGCACACCTCGAATAAAATTACTGTACCACAATAGGTAAAAATACTTAAATATAAAGCAATGGCTGGTAAATTTATTATGTGATATATTGACAAATATTGTAAAAGTAGATCATGTCCATATTTTTTTTTTTTCCAATTTTGTATGGGAGTTAAAGTAATTACAGAATCAATGTCAAAAAAAAAAAACAATTCGAAATGAAAAATTATACAATTCAATAAGCAAGCAGTTTGATTTTGTCGAGCCTCTAGGAGCAGGACCAGCATGTTTCCAAGCATTCTTATCTAGGAAGGACTGAAATACAATAGAGCGGGGTTTTTGTTTCTTAACATTATTAAAATATTAATAGTTTAGGGTAAGGTTTTTTTAATAATCTGCTAAGCCTTTCCTCAACTGTTTTGAGATCGGTTTTGAGTCAAACTGGATGCAGCTAAATACCAGTATTTTACAAGAAGCGACTGCGTATCTGATCTGACCACCACAACCCAGTTACTGGCTACCACGATACCCCTCGGTAAGACTGGACAGCCAGTCGTCCAGGGGCATCGTAACCTTCAGCTTCTGACAACCTGAAACGACTGTCAAAGTTCCACGAATGAGAGCCGGGACCAAAGCCATAACGTGCTTTTCGAGGTTAAAATATAATTTATAGTATATTAGATTCTTATTTTTGACCCAATCATGTCTTCAATTATTTATTCGTCCATGGATCAAAGAAGAAGCTACATCTTTGATTGCCCCACTATAACAAATAAATAACCCCTAAAATGGTGCCCCTGTCAAATACTGCAAATGACATGCGAAACTAACCCGTTCATTACCGCGGTATTATGCGATGCCGGTAATAACATGCCGCGTGAGGTCTTAGCGGTGTGGGGGTTAAGTCGGCTGGTGAACACAGTTATCAACTGGTTATTGACAATAGCAAGTAATAAGTCTCGGGTTTAGCTGAGTTTTGGAGCCAAATGCTGGGTCATTGAGGTTATTTTTGAACAGAGAGGTTTGACAATAGTTGGGATTAAATAAAATTAAACCTACGTCTAACGTTGATTTCATGAAATGTATAATCTCATAAATGCGCATCATAATATTATATGCCAAAGATTTCATAAAAACATTGTGGCGATGCAATAAGTTCTAATATTTTGCGATATTTTTGTTCTGCAAAAACGACATGAGCATGAGAGAAAATTTCTCAAATACCATTTAAAATATTTCGTGTTTCGTTTTTATGTTTAAGCATAAAAGGTACAGGTTTTTCTCGTCTACTTAATTTCTTACTTAGCAGCAATGTAAGGCTTTTTACCGGTAAGTTAAGTACAGGTAACATACATAAATCAAATTCTTAATTTTCCATCAAACCTCAGCGTCTCTCCGGAACCGGAATGTAATTAATACCTTTAAAATAAATAAATGTTTTACGTCAGTTTAAGTGACTAGATACCAGCGATTTTTGTACTAAAATGACGAACATTGTTAAGTCTAAGTTCTAGGGGACTTGATCACTTCGCTATCAAAGACTCTGTAGGTGTAACTTAAAAACATTTCGTAGACATAAAAAGTTTTTTTTTTTCTGAAAATAAATCATCAATATGATAAGCTGCTTATCATAAGCAACTTTAGCCTGGAGGCTCAGGTTTCGAAAAATTGACCAGAAAAGGCAACAAATATATTTTCCTAACATTGGGACTAGAAACGTTCGAAAAGCTAGTACTAGGAGGTTACACCAATATTCTTCAACAAATTTCGCCATTCTCTTACTGCTTGAGCACTAACAGTATCCCTTGTGTCCATTCAGTCCGCGGACACCCAATTACATGAGATTTAGCCGAGCTCCGTTACGCCATATTAAATTAATTCGATGTGTGTTCATAAACGTATGTATAAAACCGGTTAAGTGTGAGTTGGACTCGCACATGATGGGTTCCGTACCACCGAACAATATTTAACACTTCACATTATAAAACACGTTTCTGGTTTGGGATCCCTTTTATTTTTTACTCTGTTTTATTTTTATCATTTGGTTGTAACAGTGGCAATAGAAATACACACTTTGAAAATTTCAACCGTCTTCCTATTACGGTTTTTGAGAACCAGCCCGCTGACAGACAGACAAACGGACGGACTGCGGAGGCTTAGTGATAAGATTCCGTTGACACCCTTTGGATACAGAACTCTAAAAATGAGCTGGCGTTACTTAATTAAATAATGTTGTCGATACGAGATGCGATAAATGGCGGACCACTTAATAAATTATGTACGGCAGGTTCAGTTCAAATAACAAACATAAACTCAAAAATACTCAAATCTTCGGAATACCCACACCGATGTTAATACTTATATGCTGTTGTGTACCGTAAAAAGTAGTTTGATATATGTGCACATGGATGCGCTACTCAAAAAGAATGCCAACTTTACAAAAATATAAACGTGGTCACAAGACTTAGAACGTAGTCTTTAGTCAGAAGACTAAAGCAAAAGTAATTGAAATAGTTCAAGAAAAGTATTACTTGAGAATGAATTCTCATCAAATAATTAAATTTCTTCAACAAACACTACACTAAAATTTCTTAAAAATATCTCGAAGAATCGTGGGAAACGTTATAAAAATATTAAATTAATTGTTTCTCAAATGCTCCAATTAACATCTTAACAATGTGCTACTCGTATACGCCACTGTGACGTCCCTAACGGTAAACTAATCTAGTTCGTTTTTCAAAAATTCAATCTAGTTTTACAGAACTGGCGGAAACCGTTAAATGATGAGTTTACGAGTTTAAAATGAGGCTGTTTTTGCTCACTTAATAACTTTTGTTAAGGAATGAGGAATGATTTGTATCTTTTAGGCGAGTTATTTTGAAAACACTGGGGTCAAAGTTAAAAGAAACAGCTTTAATAAAGGGAAATAAAAATATAACCTACAAAACAGTTTAGGAGCTCGCGATAGATGACAGTATAACATCTATTTTACAATATTATAATTTTAAAATTAACAAACATTGCTGTTTGTTAATATTTGTTAGCACATATTCTTGTTCATTGCAAACATTAACAAATCAAAGTACTTATCCCGTTGATCAATACATTAACCCCAAATAAAATCATTAATTATTTTCGTAAGCCTTCCAATCACTCAGCAGACATGTGTGTCAATATGATCAGGTTCACCGAACAGTCGAATAAAATGAACGACTTCACGATGACGTCACGACGAGGGTGTTCCTAATAAAGTTGTCAGTGATCGCCATTAATGAGAGATTAATTGCAAACGGGACGTGCGCCAGCGCGGCCATCTATGGAGGACAGAGGCAGAAAGTTAAAGAAATAATACATACATAACATCACGCCTTGTTTCCCCGAAGGGTTGGGCAGAGTACACTTACGCAACGATAATAAAATCTGTTTAACTTAAAATATACCACCAGACCAGACCAGATGTATGTACTCGTATGGACGACGCAAACGAAACAAAAGGATTTCAGTATCGTAGCAGGTGGCGATCTGTAGTTTCTGATTATGCTAGGCTACGCCTGTGGGAAAAAAGCTTGAGTTTATGAATGTATTTATGTTTCAATATACACACTCATACACACACACAGCTCACAGCTGTATTTCCCGAAGTGTTAAGTCCTAGGTAACGAGCATATTATGTTAATTATGTTTTTGAAATTTTACTTACCACTTTTCTTGTGTTCATTAAGAATGATGGCTAATATCAAAAATGATCAAAAAAAAATTATTAAAAAAAAGGCATAGTTTAAATGAGATAATCGAAAAAATCTATTAAATCGATGTAAATATGACGAAGCTACACGCTTTAAAAGTTTTTGGAGGGGATTATTCCCGTCCTTGTCGCGCGGTACGGACAATGTACGGCGCTAGTATGAAGTTTCATAGTCGTGACGTCACTTCTACGACAGTCCTTGTCTAACATCTATTTTAATACATTTGTAACTTGATATTTTTTTAAGGTTTTCCACTGCTTGTAATAAAATTAAAAAAATTGTCATCATCCCAATTAACGTGATATCTTCGCCGCTTGAAAAACAGCTCCGTTCGAGTTAAAAATTAACCGGATGATTTTGAAACAGAACGACTAGTACAACTGAGTATCAATGTGTCTCTACAGTCACAGTTAAAGTAGGTTTAATTATTAGGTTTATTAATTCAAAGACATGTTGTAATAATTGTTATTGAACCTGTAAAGCTTCTTCTAACACCTCTTGACCCGAATGATTTCTAAAGATGGTTCATCGTCTAAGATCATCATCAGCTACTTCACACATTTCCTAAATATCGAACACTGTATCTACGTAGTTGAATCATTTGCTTTTTCATTTACTGTTGACTACACTCTTGCGCATAACAGTCCCGATCGATCACTATCGGATCTATAAACAGATCGTAATTGTGTTAGATCTACAATAAAGATATAGTTGGATCACTTGGCCTCGATCAAGGATCGAAACTGTACGTGAATTAAGTTGTATAAGTTTAAACAGCAGTAACTGTAAGAAGTGGCAGGAAGTGATTGATGATGTGCGCTGTGATAGTGTTTGATGGTTTTGAGATAACTGTCGTTTAAATTAAAACGATGAGGATTTTTTCACAAAGTACCTCGTGGCTTAATTCGCGCGTGAAGCTATCAAATGTGAGGTTAAGTTACGGTTGACGTGGTCGAGCTACAGATGAGTGACTATTCTTTACAAAATGAGACCTCTCTGACAGTCAGAGAGCATGTCATACCAGTTGGTGTGCATACCGTATGTACACCTTTTCAGTCGTAGACGATTGTCGGAAAAGTGATTGACAAGGAGAAAACCTGATATGCAGGTGAGCTGTAGGCACACCTCTGGCTAACCCTTCGAGGAATACAGGTGTGATGTTATGTGTAAAATCTATTTTTTTACCGATTTAAAAAAAAAGTGGAAGTTTTTAATTCGTTTGTATATTTTTTCCTCAGAACTCCGTCATTTATAAACCGATTTGAAAAATTCTTCTTTTGTTTGAAGAGCTACACTAATAGGGTGGCCCCAAATATATTTGGTCAAGTTCTGGTGACTGGTGTTGGGGTTAGCTTCAATAATACGTATTTTTCCACTTCGTGTATGTTAAAACAAAACCAACCAACTTCCAAAAAAAGCAGTACAAAGGAAAAATTACAAAAAAAAAACGAAAATGCAAAACCAAAGACACCGACTTCTGAAATTAAAGTTATTTTAAACTTTGTAGTGTTTTTGTTTGAAGTCGGTTGTGTTTTTTTTGTAATGATTTCTTTATTCATTGTCATTTAAATTCATAAGTTCGTGGTGTGCTCTCACAAAAATAATAAGACTCAGAACAACTATCTGCGGCTCCAATATCTGTTCAGTATGGGAATCGAACCCGTGAATCGTAGCGCATAGACTGAGAATAAATGCCCCATCGAAATATTCTTCTCGTAAAACTCAAACACATCTTTATTATGATACCAATAAGCCTCCTTCTAACAACATTATTAAAACAAACTCAGATGACAAGTCCAAATCAGTCAACTAAATAATTCAAAGTGTTCAAGTTCTTGCGAAGTTTCACGGACCTGTTCGCAGCAGTTACAATGTCACGGCTGCAAGAAACGAGGTGCGCCGGCGACTGCGAAAGAAAGTTGATGACGCACACAAACGCACACACATAATGGTCTTGTGTGTGTGCACGAGACGGAGGCGGGGCGCAAGTGAGTGTGTGTGTAGGGCATTAGATGGAGCGATTGGAGGATTTTGTGTCACTAGGGTATATAAAATAGGACAAATAATTACCACCTTCTTGGATTGAAGTTTGTTGTTCAAAATATTTTTACATTTATGGTCAAATTCTAAGAAAAAGTGGATGAGAGAGAGTAAACGCAATAGAAATTTCAATGCAGTATCATTAAGAAAACATTAACCCTTCATGTATTTGCGACAGCAAAATTGTTCATCCTTTTATAATATATATCGTCCTTTTAACCAACATAGTATACTCTATATCGCTGCAAAGAACACTCGTTATCATTAATCTGACATAATTAAAATAAAAACATTCAGTACGCTTCACTTTCACTTGCAAAATTGCTTAGTCATAACTTATTTTTCAAATCATTAACAAGTACTAGCGTTGTGTGTGTGCGTGTGTGTATTTACAACGTCACTAATACACCCGCAGTGTACACACGAGCAGACGTAAGCCACGTTGTATGCACACTCGCTCACACAGAGCCACCGCTAGTAGGTCACCGTAGCGCGGCGCGCGTTGATGTCTTTTCTATGGACATTAGCGCTTAGGCGCGGGAGCAGATTTTTAATTTAAAATTATAGGATGGCAACGATTTTATTAGATTTATAGTTCGATAGAGAAAATTATGATGTGTTTTCTCTTTATTATTTTTCGAATAGTGTAAGTTTGCTATGTAGAGAAATAAACCGGACAAGTGCGAGTCGAACTCGCACAAGAAGGGTTCCGCACCACAAAGCAAACAACGCCAAAAAAATAATTACTCTTGTATGGAAAATAAAATTATTTTGTTTATTGATTTGTTGTTATAGAGCCTATAGAAATACACACTCTGTGTAAATTTTAATTGTCCATCTATTATGGTTCATCAGATACAGCCCGCTGACAGACAGACGGACGGACGGACATACGTACAGGAGGCTTGGCGTTGGCTCCCTTTGCATACGGAACTCTAAAAATTATGGAAATGAATATCTAGAAAAAAAAAGTTAGCTTGATTGTGATTTAGAGACACTTTAAAAGTTGATAAATTTTCATAATATAATTAAGTTTTAGATTGTCTGTTAGTGAATATTTTATGTGTTTGATTCTTTTATTAGTTAATTATTTAATAACGATACTTTAAATGGCGTGATACCCGACAAGGACTATATTCACACGAATAATAAACCCAAAAAGTCCTTATTAACTGCTTAATAATTACTATTGCGAGTTACATTATGTAAAAAAGGCTGTGTTTACAGTAAAAATGGACATGGCTATAGCAAAAAGAAATGCCCAAGTCATAGAAAACCGTATTAGCGGGGCTCCGCGAAATGTAAAAGTCGTCAAGTCATGTCAATAAACAATAAAAAACATGCGGTTATCAACCTTACTACTCAAACCATAAGCACGTGAATAATGCGCGTTTTCTATTTGCCAAGTAAAAGTTTTGTTATACTTGTAGTATTCGGAAAAATGGAAAAAAATGCAGTTAAGCGAAGTTTACTGACAGTGTTATTAAAACGTGTTGTCATGGCATTTAACATCATGACAATTTTTTTTTGTTAGACAAGGCCATTAGCGTTTTAACACTCTAAAAGTAACTTAACATAATTTAAGCTAACATAGGCTAACATTCGGGAAATAAATTAACATTGATCACCAAGTTGGACGTTTTCAAGATATAGATTGAATATGACGTCCAGAGGGCCTGGATACAGTTACATTCTATCAGTGATGGACGAGGCAAAAAGCCGAACGATTTTCGGATTTCTTTCTTTACTTATGCTGTGATACCTTCATTATTACCTGATTTCATGACTGTTGGTTAACGGCGACGGGAACCCCGTTGGATTTATTTGCGAGTGTCAAAATATGTCGCATTATTGGTACTTTTTTATTGCGTTGACTTAGAAGCTTTATTTTTTTAGAGCTCCAAGGGACCGTAGATCGTATTTGATATTAGTTTCAATTTGGTGCCTTTTGTTCTTATGAGGAACGGAACCCTATAAATGTTTTGGATTGACATAAGCTACCGAAAAGCTTATGTCAATTCTGTTGAAAGGTGTTGTAGAATTCGGAACGGTTTGAAAGCGATTGCTCTTTGGTTCCTTCAGGGTGCTTTTTTACGATTTGCCCAAGAAGTATAAATTAGACCTAAAAAAATACGCAAAACAAAGAAACATGAACAAATACGTACATACATTAAAAAACATAAATGTAAATTAAATTGTCGAAATATAAATTTCGACAAGAAAATGGCTTACTTATCTTTAATTGTTTATCGTATTATGTGATAAAACAAGATATCAACTTTTTGACTAATTCGCTCATTGACTGTGACGTTCAAAGTATGCAATTGAAAAAGGAACAGCTTTTTTGTTATTTCCACTCATTTGTCTGACCGTACGGCGGTTAACGTATTATTTTTTAAGTTACAAGCGATTAGCGATATAAAGGCCAATAGAACACTAAATGGTGCACATAATAAGAGTATTCTATCTATATATATAAGAAAAACGTGAGTAGTATACATTGACGGAAGTTTGAAATAAAAATTATAGTTTCATTAATTATTTAATTATATTTGTTCAGTCAATCAAATCTTTTGAAACTTGATGACAACACACACTCCTAAATCTTAAAACTAGCTGCTGCCCACGACTTCGTCTGCTATCCAGGATAAAAATAGCCTATGTCGTTCTCCAAGTCACAGTCTATCCATGTGCAGAATTTCATCCAAACCCGTTCAGTCGTTTTAGCGTGAAAGCTTAACAAACAAACTTACTTTCGCAATTATTATATTTACTTTAGGATTTGTATCAGACTTTGGCACACATACTTTAAATATTAAAAAAAAATGGCAAGCTTTCGTAACCAACCAACCTCCAATTCAAACTTACTTTATACTCAATTAGTTACGTTATCGCTCTCCGCGCCCTCCTTGCACGGCCAGCCACCTGCAACTGAGTCCCTACAACAGCGCACTCGTAGCACCGAACAGAAAATAATTACAGCCTCATGTGTCGGTGAACGACCTGTGACGTAGCATTTTATATTAATATCGCCATGAAATATAATAATACTGACAGTTCCGTTTAAGACTTTTGCTTATTACTGCAAGTTCAGTCTATGGTATAAGGAAAAAAAAATAGCTTTATGAAGCATTTTTAATTTCCAAAATGCTTCGGTAACAAGACGAAGACTATATTCGTTTGGAAATTACGGAGACTAATTTTATTTGGCACTTTTCTTCTCTGAGCTTTTATGACTGCAAACTACGTGGTTTGGAAAAAGTTAAACGATAGTGAATCAATCCTCACCATTCATTAAACTTTGTTAAGTAATTTCTGATTTTCAATCATCAGATAACTCTTATGTGGGAAATAAATATGACGATTCCACATCTTGTGAATATAAAATATGCCAAACCGCTATATTTATTCTACAAACAAAAGTTAAATCATCTGACGATTGAAAAATCAACCATTTTAGGTATTAAATTGTAATATACCTACAAAAAAAGGGACGTACTTTTTCTCAAGTCATGGTGGGTATTAATCAGACTTTGAACCCTTCAAATAGAATTAACAACACAAACTATCTTCAACCCTTCGTCTCCCTTATCAAATGTAAGAAAACTATAGTTGTCGCAACACCTGTCAGGTCTTGTTAGAGAGCATCGCGCTTCATATGTCAATGGGAGCTGGCAGGCTGGCAGGTTTATGGTGTTCCCATTAGTGGGTGCCATCAATTCATTCGCACATGCGACGCCATCCTTAGCAGCTGTCAGTTCATAAACATGTTTACTTGTTACGCTATATTGTTTTTCATGCATAACAGAATGATCAGCCTTTTACGATCCCACTGCTGGGACACAGGCCTCCTCTCTGTGAGAGGGAGAGGGCCGTAAATCCACCAAGCAGGCCCAGTGCGGGCTGGTAGATGTCACAATGTTTTCCTTCACCGTTCGGATAGTAGTGGTGATGAAATTATTTATAGTAAGTAAACCGCCTGCCTGGGTTCGAACCCACGACCTTCAACTCGTAAGTCCCGTAACCACTGACTATTGGTTAAACTGTGAAGATTAAAGTTTTGTAGTTCTGTTATAAATAAGCATATTATAAGCATTGTTATTTATATAATTCAACCTATTATAAATAAACTGACTGCCTCGTTGGGCTAGTGGTCGCAAGAGCTTCTGCTGAGCATGAGGTCCTTGGTTCGATTCCCAGGTCGGGCAAAGTGTTATTGGGTTTTTCTTTCTAGAATTTCTCAGTAAAAGCCCGGAGTCTAGATTTGTGACCGGTTGATGGCAACAGGCTCGCCCCCTATTACATGGGACTTAAGCATAACTGGCGAAATG
The DNA here is from genome assembly GCA_963555695.1 of Dasypolia templi. Lineage (NCBI taxonomy): Eukaryota > Metazoa > Arthropoda > Insecta > Lepidoptera > Noctuidae > Dasypolia > Dasypolia templi. The sequence continues at coordinate 1,359,933 of OY743144.1, forward strand.
TGGGTGTACTACAGGTACACCTCTGCCTAACCCTTCTGGGATGACAGGCGTGATGATGTTTATAAATCAACGTTATTCTAAACTGATGCTTGTTTGAGGTGTTCGTTGGTTTGTAATAGGTCATCTCTGGAAGTACTGATTCGATTACAAAAACTCCGTCACTGATAGAAACCTATATTATATCCGAGAACCACAGGATATGATTTAGGGTGTACTTCCTCGTGGACGTAAGTCGCGGGCAGAAATTAGTTGACTGATTGATTCTATCATGATGTCCTGTTGCAGATATGGCTTCGAATAAACTGCTTTAAAGTTTTGAGAATCTGTCTGACGCTGAAACTCCAATAATAAAAAGCATTCATTCCCCAGATCATACAATCAAATTTGTTTCAATCACCTAAATAAGTGGGTCGGTTCCCCTTCCATATAAACACATATTATACCTATATACAATTGCATACATCAGAAATTCTCAGCTTATTTCCGACCTTAGACACTAAAATATCATTCGACTACCTACAGCAGTGAACCTCAGCCTGATAAACGGCTAATAGCCAACCGTAAAGCTGTCGACATTACCATAAACAAAGGCTAGTACTCTCGGTACAAGCGCTCATAACGATGCATGGTACGTTCAACAACACATCAGTTACTACATAAACTACGAATTCCGCCCTTACTGCTGCGACATGATAAGCTGTCAATGTCAAACTGTTACGATGTATGTGCAGTTCAGTGTACCTAGTCGGAGTGAGCGCGTATGTAAACAATGGTTAACTGTACCGCCACCTTGACTCGGACAACGAGTCGGCCGACGTTTAAATATTCTCGTGTAGGGACGTACAGGATGATTCCATTTACAAACATGTATTTAGGAAATACGTAAATCTTTTCAATTTTTATTTGTTTTTTTAGTTCTCTCCAGTTGCAGTCCAGTGACATGAAAAACCAGAGTCATGTTCAGTCATATGAATTTTAGTTGCTTATCTTAAATCGTCTGTCATCTACTTCTACAGAAATATGTAATTGTGTAAAGCCGCAAAACTGCAGCACGTTTAATTAAAATAATAAACAAACTTATCAGAATAAATGCATTCAAAATTGGATTGTGTGATCTATCTATTCAGTGACGTAGCTACTGACTTTTCAACACAAAATGCAACATATTTAACAATAGCAACTCTCAGAAAACTAATAACAAACATACCTCTATTTTATATTACAAATTATAAATAAACAACTGTGTTATTGGCCAACCTTCGAATTGCACTAGATGTGCAAACTAGCCAACTACTCAAATTAGCTCGTAACCTATTGAAGTATCGTAGTATTGCGGTCTACCGCTAATAATGATGATAAAACGGCAAAAAAGTTATAGAACTTATCTAAAGTTAAATAACCTTAATAAGTAAAGAAAGCAAACAATCTGTATTTTTATAAATGTAATTTCATTAAATAACGATGTAACATTTTACAGAAAATACATAAAAATATTTTATGTAAGTATGTTACATCGTTGCATGGATTCACTCAGAATGACAATTTCTTTTATTTTAAATGTCCAACAAATTCATTGCACATTATGTTGAAAATACTTCTACTTCTTCTTACTGCCCTTGTCACGTGTAATTTTGGATCGGCGCAACTCGTTTTTTTTTCGCCTATTCTCTCCCGTCAGTAGACAAAAAAAAATCGCAATGATTATTGTCGAACTGACTTTTTTTTTATGGATTTTAACTCTGTCTGAGTGTGTTATGAAAGTAGAATGCAGGATCTGTATTAGTGAACAGCCTGTATGTACACGGGAGTGCCACTACGTCACAAGTGGTCTAGCGGCTCGCGCATGCGTCATACGCGTCGACACATCATATAGTACGTACGCTGCGTGTGCACATGTGTGAGTGCAATGCTAGTTATTAACCTTTTTGTGTTTAAAGATGAGATGTTGGAACTGGTTATTGAAATATATTTAGATGTTTAGGTTATTTGAGTTCATGTTCTAACTTATTGGGGTCTTTGCCCGGTAGTAGGGGCTAGAAAAAGCCTAAAGTATGTGTATAACATGACATTACAAATAAGTGGCGAGGTTATTAAAATAAAGCAGTTAGTACCTATTAAATACAAAACTATTGATCGTTTTTTATTCACAAAAAACAAAACTGTTCCTATAGAATTAATAAAGAATGATAAAAGAAGAACCACGAGTTTGTTCATGAACCATGGGTGGAGGTGGAGTAGTAGTCGGTGTTTAATTTTAATTATTTTAAGTCTATCTTAATATTTCTTGAAACAATTCAATATACACACAATAAGATCAAAAGAAAATATAGTAACCTCTTATCTTACGGACACCATGCAGCCAACCCATTGCCCCTGTGCCTTACTTCGCCAGGGGCGCACGCGCACCATAGCCACGCTATAAGGCACTCAATATCTAGATAGATCTATAAAATCTAAGCTATAAGATACTTATATATGTATATTATGATTTTCTCTAAAATCTAGATTACCGCGTTTGAATTATTTATTTTGGATTGTAATATAGAATTTACTTGTTTGTTTGACTCAAATGAAGTGGGTTTTTTCAGCGAAAAGAAGTTATTAAACAGCTTGCATTGTCAAAGCTCATCTACATAATTTTAGTTACATGTAGTTCGCGTAGCGTCCTGAACACAACTATTCAAATGACGCTTTGAAACATACACAACTAGCTGGTATGTGTTCGACTGAAGATCTTTATGATTGTGTATTCCACATAAGAATAAACCGAGATAGGAGAGCACCGATACTGCAAAACTTGTGTATTACAGTCCAGAGCTCCTCAAAAGCCTCCTAAGTAGCACTGTAGTCTGAGACAAATCTTCACTAACTAATTTCACCCTTTGCCCTAGAACACAAAACACATCTAAACTTATAATTCCATCAATTTTTCCCCCAAAACACAGTCGTTGAGTCCACCTGTCCTATTTATATTCACGAGAGGATCCTCAAGGCCAGGCCGGTGGTTGACCCGTAACTGTACAGGGCTATCCCGAGTCGCGCTCAGGACGACGACCTCAGGACGAGCGGGGGTTCTTGTGGGCAGCGCGGGATTCGGACAGTCGGGTTGTTACCGAGTATGATTGTCTTGGCAGGTTGGAGTAACGGTATGTTCGTTTTGAGGGATATTAGCGCGGTTCTAAGGTTTTTGTATAGGATGGTGCTGTTTTAAAATATCCCAACTTCCTAACTAATATCATACACGCGAAGGGAGTAGTTTGTTTGTTACACTTTCACGCTAAAACGGCTGAATGGATTTGGATGAAATTTGAGGCACAGACCATGACCTTAGTAAGGACATAGGCTGTTTTCCAACGTGGCTCGCAGACGAAGTCGCAGCCAGCAGTTAGCTGTAGATACATTTAATTTCCAAAGAAGTTATTTCTTGTGCAATGTTTTTTTTTTTAAATAATAGCTCTTGTTAACGTCCGTCTCTTTCGAATTTTAATAGAAATAATAAATATAGCAAAACAAGGATGGCGAGGTTGGACCCACGTAATTTAAAATTAACGGATCACTTTTATACTTATTTCTAGCTAAGTAAACTAAAAAATATATATAAAACGAAACATGAAAAGTACCTACAATGTAAACATACCGTACTTACAAAAAAATATATACATTATTTTGTGTTATAACGGCATTGAAAACGTGAAACGGAAAATGGAACGTCAGTGTCAAATTGTCATGTCAAATGTCATATTTGTCATTCCATTGTATGTGTACAACGGCTATTTTTGCGATTTTGTGGATTCTTGACGACTTGGCTTACCTTTGTGCTAACTATTCTGCACACCAACCCAGACTACGGCATTTACTTCTGTACCCTAATTGCGTAATACACATTCAATCGTAATCTGAATCGTTTTGAAACAGATTGCTAATCCATTGCTTCATAAGTACGAAAAAAAAATGCTCAACAATTTAATAACGCAATGAATGTTGTTGAACTCTCAAAATCAAACAGAGTAGTCGTAATCGTTTACGAAAATGTGTTACGCAATTAGGGTGCTGGATAACGATTTGCAAGTGATGATACACATATGTAGGGGGAGCCTACGAAATGTATGCAATAGAAGTTTGCCGGAATGAGACTCCTCTTGAAGGGATATTAGTTGACAACCACCCATCTATTCAATGGGTCTGAATTCAATCAAGTCTTAAAACACGTACATCGCAGTAGATAAGAGGCTGGAGGGTCGAACTGCCATATTAGAATTTTATTTTAATTGCCCTGTGGTAACACGACAGTGGGCTATTGCTCTGATATTTAGAGCATATTGTGCTACATGGGCGATCAAAGAAACCAGTGCTTTGTCTCTGCACCAGCTTCTTTCTTTTAATTAGATAATCTTTTTAGGATTGAATAAGGAAATAAAAGGAAAATAATTATGTTCAATGATGACTATTTTAAAAAATTAAATATATTTTGTATGAGTAATTTTACAAAAATAAATAAAAGAGATTCATTTATTATTTTTATTTAAAAACCCCTAGTTTATTTGAAAGAACGGACAGGAGGGTGATGTTGTAAAAACTATCTGTAACCTGTTTTTTTTTCAGTTTGGTTTAATTCGACCACCGTAATAAGAGTACATAGAGTTCCCTTATCCCTGCAGACGTATATGTTAGCAGTTTTAGGAATAATCAATTAGACGGCAACGTATATGTGTTTAGGTTTACGAGTTTGAATAAAGACTAGTTATCGCAAAAAATACGGGCGATGCAGCTCTTCCACTACATAATGCAAAAGGAACCTTAGTACTTCATATACATCAGGTTTATCTGGCTAAATAGATGCCTGCATCGTTGGTCTAGTGGTCGCAATCGCTACTGCTGAGCATGAGGTCCTGGGTTCGATTCCTAGGTTGGGCAACGTGTTATTGGGTTTTTCTATCTGGAATTTCTCAGTAGCAGCCCGAAGTCTGGATTTGTGCCCGGTAGATGGCAATAGGCTCGCCCCCTATTACATGGGACTTAAACATAACTGGCGAAATGTGGGTGTACTATAGGTACACCTCTGCCCAACCCTTCGGGGAAACAAGGCGTGTTATAGAGATTTCTATTCTGAATCAGCATTATTATTTTTGGCCAGGAGAAGACCCTGATGTTCTTAGAAAGTCAGGTAAGTAGTACTCCAACGCGCGTTTTTGACTCCGATGTATAAACGTGGACGAAGCAAAAGGAGTAGCTATGTAAGAATCGAAGCACATGCTACCTTCCCTCACGGCATACTCGTATAAGTGTGAGTTTAAGTAAATATGTATAAATAAGCCATTCTGTTACTAAATAATAAACAATCTTCTACCTTTTATATCTTTTCTCTCCCAACTTCTCTAACCTAGTTACCATTTGCTATTTTGTTAGTCTTATGTCGTTCTTTAACTATTCGTAGGTTTCCATAATATACGCGACCCCTATCAATGGGTCCCAAATTACATACAAGCTCGCCATTCTCCTTTTAAATTGAGTTTGATAGTGCGGTTGTGCCACGTGGTTACAACAGAATCGTCACCATTTTCAAATAAAGACTTTACTTGAAGTATATGCGCCAACAACTGGAACAAAAACTTAACAAATGCGCCTCCGTTTCAAAAATGAACAAAAAAAATCCTACAATTAAAATACAATCTGTAAAACGAATTGAAATGCTAATCAACCCTTTTACAAGTTACATTAACATAATGACAGAAACAATGTCTTTATTTGTCACTCATTTGCATTTTACTAGTTCACAGAAGAAACATAACATCTCTCTCTATTGTACCTTGTTTTTTTTACATTTTGTTTTTTTTTTTTGTTAGCTGCCTAGTGGTAGCAAGCGCTTGTGCATGCGCAAGTGCATGAAATTCGATTCCCGAGTCGGCCAGTTTATTTGGTCTAACCATCTGTAATTTTTCAGTAGCAGCCCAGAGTGGATTTGTGCCCGGTGGCTGGCAATAGGCTCGCCCTCTGTGACATTGGTACTTAAAGATGGAGGCTGGTGGGGGTTTATGGTGTGCCAAATATGCCTGTTTAACCCTTGGAGGGAACCATTTACTAACATCTCTTCCTATTGGAATTTTAAGGACATTAAACTCTTAAACAGTATACTACGATCATCAAGTCTTACAATATGTTGACGTTCCAAACAAAGTCTTGACGTAGTTCAAGAGGGACCTGCTTGTAAAGGACATTTTGACTTTGATATTACATAGTCGTAAAGGTATCGGTTATTTGTGGCTTTTGAATATTAAAATAGTAGCTACAAGGCAGGTATATGATACTTGTAAAATTATCGTTCGTTGCAGCAATGTCCAACAGTTAATACAATTATTGATATGAAACATGGGTACTTTCTACATCTTGTCAGCGCAACGTTATGATATTTGTTTACAGTATAGGATATTGCGATACAATTCTCTTTATTGGGCTTTTGAGCGTAATTTTATAACGTAGAATAAATGTTTTGTAAACGTGCGCTTGCGCAACTAATCGTGGTTTATTGTCGAAATAGACTCGTTTCGTTGTTGTACGATTTTTCAGTTCTGTTGCCATTCTGATACTGTGTTCTTTGAAGCCAGTAAAACAATTTAAATATGGCGTCTTAGAACAGAAATTAAAAAAGTTCTGCCTGTGTTTGTGTTTTCAATATTTCTGTAATCATGTCTAGTATAACATGAATTTGTTTATTGGTAGATGTTATGGAAAAATATCTTTCATACCTACCTGTTCTGAATATTAATTATTAATTAAATGCTATTCTAATGGTAAATTTTCGGGGTATTATTATACTGGCATGGTAGTCGAATCAAACGAATATGGACGCAATCAGTTAAATAATAACTGAAATCAGAAAATGACCCATACTTTTACCAAACTAAATCTCAACTCAATCAATTGATACCACTTACCGTATCGTACTAATAAGGTCGAAACAATAGCACCTACACGCCACGCGTTCCCACACTGGGCCACGCTGGGCCACCCAAAATCCACTCAACCTCGTTGTGGTGCGCGCATACCACGGTCCACTCCTAAAAAAAACCCGTTGGGCCTGTAACGGTACCCGCTGCCTTGACAAGCGACCAAACAAATATATTAGGCAATTAGGATGTAGGGATCAAAGCGCCGCCGACTGTACTTGTTAATGCTAGGAAACAATTGAGAACAAGAACAGTTACAATAATAAATGTTTAACCTATGCAAATTGTTTTTTTTTTCGGTGTATTTGCATTTTTGTTTGGGTAACTTTTATAACTTACTATTTATCTCACTTTATGGCGGTAAAATAATAAACCGTGATTGTTTATGGTTAACAAAACTATGGTTAACGCGATATTAATTTGAAAATCAATGAAATATCATTTATTTGTGACTGGCTGTTGCCCCCGACCTCGTTGGCGATGCAGGATAAAAAAGTAGCCTATAGCCTTACCCAGGTTATGGTTTATCTGTGTGCCGAATTTCATCCAAACCCGTTCTGTAACTTTAGGGTGAAAGTGTAAGAAACAAACTTATTTTAACGTGTATAATATAAGTTAGGAGTGTGACTCAGTTTAGTCGAATTGCCATTACACACTACAATTCAGACAATAATCTCTTCCATAAAACAGGTTTATTCTAGTACCGATACAGTAATATCTGAAATAAATATCACAAAATCGGTATCGGTACTAAAGCGGTATCGAAAATGCGCTTGTTCTTGTTGTATCTGTTTGAAAGAGATCTTATCTGACAAGAAGGAATTGATTATGGAGCGATAACAGTAATATACGCGTAGTGTGGATCGAGCCTTAGGTCAACTCGTGATTGTGACTGAAGCTTATTCAAAATTCAAAGTTTCAGGTAAAAAAATGAAAAGCAACACGTCTGTTTTAAATAATTATTGCAGAAAATAAACCGTACGTTGCTCATAAAAATGCGCGATGGAGCGAAAAATATATTTACCGATATAACATTATGCATATCTGTAAATTATTAACATAATCGGTAATGTTATCAATTCAGTAAATTCTAGTAGCTTTCTCCGTCAAACTCTTCGAGGCGCTATCGCCTGTCAATAGCACAAGCATCAAGAGCCTAGCCGCGGGTCTAGCCTTGAGGTAGGTTTAAAAACTGGATTCTCGTAAGTAATCATCAAACAGAAACGGACATGGCTCTATTGTCGTGAATCAGCACCGTGAAAATCGAAAACCAGCCCGCTTGCTACCCAAATTCCGACTTTATAACCTCCGGTCAAGGTTATGTTTTGAATAGCCAACCGTGGTTAGTTACGACCTGTGTATAATAAAGTAGTGTTTACGCCACTGACATACTTCCGTGTGTGTACCGTTAGGCGGCCCTGTTTCGCTTATACCCGTTTCTTTCACTCTCGTTTATACCGCATGTTTTGTCTCTTTCTGTGCGCGACAAATTTTCGATGCGGGCGCCTCGTGTAGGTTGGCCTACAAATTAATTTCGTGATACGATTTTTTTAAGAATCCGCCTGTCGCGGTGGGGGTAGCCGTTTGTCGGTCAGTGTGTCGCGTGCTTTATGTTAACTTACCATGTCTAAGCTTTAGTGGTTTCGAGTTCGGCCCGACATAGGATTAAGGATTAACATTAAAGCTTTGGACCATAACTTTGGTTTAGCATTGAAAATAAATTTATGGATGGATAATGAAATTGGATGGCTACTAATACCATGTTTAACTTCGACCTAGATGCATAAAAATGGGTTCATTTATCTCAAACTGTTACTAAGCAAGTGCTACAAAAGTCAATAAATAATGCTTGTGTTGTGATGATGCCAACATCACACAAGTTCAAGCTCACATTCCATCATTTCTAGTAAACCTAGATATCATCAAAATATTTACCAACATGTTAGTTATCATTATATCTGAGTCAGAAAGTGCCTAGTAACAGACTGACACATTGAAGCTGTTACCAGTGATAATGAGACATACAAACATAGACATACTGATGATTCGAAACTGCTAATGTTACTTTTTAAGATTTAGCGCTGATACAATACGTGACAAAGTGTAGACATGTCTTGCACATTAACACTAGGTGCTGGTTGTGGTCTTCTATTTTTGTAATGTATATTCCGATGTATAATAATGTATAAATTAATAATAAACTTGCACTCTCTTGTACCTACTTGACATTAAGTCCGCCTCGGTACATTTCTATGCTTAAAGTGTTAAAAAAAAAATAACTTCACTATTATACATATTTTTTTAAATTTGCTAGAGGTAGCAATACTACCGAAAAAATTTATATACATCGCGTTTTTAGACGCAAAATTTTCTCAACTTCAGCTAAGTTCTGCATCATTACTAACCCTCCCCGAAACCACAACTTCTGAACTTAATAAGCAATTGATACACTCCACTTTCCTCGACAATGGATTACCCTACTTAAAGGCAGCAGAAAACGTTAGAAAATCCAAAATTTCATACTTTCTTCGCCGTTTGTTGTCAATCATAACCAATATTTTATAAAAGATCGTTTTGATTTACAAAGGCAGACGTGTTTCTACTTTCACTCGGTCGGTCCATCGGAGCGGATAATTTATGGAACTGTGACAATTTCTACGGAATTGGGACAAGAGATGTTAAAGTCTTGTATTTTTAGTCGCGTCAGAGTTGTCACTGAGACCGGAGATACGGCGGCGCTGGGTGACGAATGTTTTACGCCCTTATTGGCAAATGTTTTAATACTCGTAATTCTGGTGCAAATAATAACGAATTAAATTAGTAAACGTTGGCCTGTGAAGGTGTAAATGAAAAGACATAATATAACGTTTAAAAAGAGGAGGAAACCTTTTGTAGCGAGCGATCAGATATAGAGGCAGTCAATGAAAATGATGGTAAATGTGGAGGGTAATGAATTACTCAAACCTTACCTTGTGAAGGTTAATTTTGTTCGCTGAATGTTAAAGAAATGAAAAGGATGACACTATTATAAACATTAATAACAACGTAGCGCATGAACAGTAAACACTTGCTGCTAATTAACTCGCCAAAAAATTACGTTAATCTTAGTTGCCCGCGCCCGTTCTCCGCCCGACACATCCAAACATCCTGAACCGTTCGCCTCGCTTGCTTGCACACAATTAACTTAAATGGTTACTGCTATATTTAAAAAAATCCGCATCGAATGTTCATATCGTATACCTAATCTTATACACACCTTAGGGTATTAACCCAACGCCTCAGGGTCGCGGGTAATTCGATAGAGATAACTGTGGCCCCGGCACAGGCAACTGAAGGAACACGGGTGGGTTTTAGTCAGTAAAAGTCTGACACGCCCTCCCGCTCCACCCAGAGCGGGAGAAGTCATTTCATGATTTCCCACCCAAAAAAAAAAGGGTATTAACCCAGGTCTTTATAATTTCGAGGTTTACATTGTCTTCCGACAAATTTGCTGTTAGTTATATAATACAGATTTTTTTCTAAACTTCCTTATGTAAGGCTCTGATGGAATCAGGAAGCTTTAAAATTGCATCTTTAACATCAGTACTCTAGACGATTGACTATAATTATGTAAAAGTAAATAGGCTATTTTCAAGCCTATCAGTTTTTGTTATCTGCCTAGAGTTTTGTTTCATCTTTCATTTTCATTGTCACCCATCTCGAATGGAAAATCCTGAGGAGACAACATGGCGGCTCTTTCTTCTTCAGGCCATTATTTTTACCATTGATTGATGGGGGTCGTAGTATCCAAGGATATCAAGGCCTGTTCAGCTTTTGGTCTTTTGTTTCGACAGTGCGCCTACTGAATATTACAGTAGGTACTAAATATTACGAAAAATAACAATCTTATATACAATTCTCGTCTATTAAAGTCACGTTCAGTATGCAATCGGGTGTCTTGGTAACTATTTTTTTCTGCAGCGGGTTGCGACAGCGATCGCCACGGCCGGCGCGCGCGCAATCAGCCTTTTATCCACACTACAGTATTTTGCGAAAAACTCAATCAAGGCCGCGTACTTGGCAGCCGAGACAAATCTATATTTTAATAGTATTTTTTCCGTAGAGCTATCGCAACTCGTTGCGTGCAGGCATTGGTCAACGGTGCGTGTTTTTGTCTGTACCGAACTGATCGTTATGAAAATGCTTGAGAATTAAAGGATAGTTTTTTTCGTTAGGAAATAGAGCTGCTAAGAAATTCCCGAAACAAGCTAAATGGTAAAGTTAATTGTTCGGTGATTATTTGCGACCGCTGTGACCTTTTACTAAAAGTTCGCTGGCAATGTCCAAATTTTTCACAAAGGTGAATGAACCGTTCCTGTGACATTGAAATGTTTCAGTGAGTCGTAGCGATGTAGCAACAGTCTATTAGGGAAAAGTTTTTATTGATGTCTTATTCTAAATACCTGTAACAAGTTTTTGCTTAGAATTCTCTACCTTTGGGAAATTGTGAAGGACGAATGTTCCATCGACATTTGGATGAAGGAGTTGTATCGTAACGTGGGCTCTCCTAACATCCAGAAGAGCACTGTGAAGGGCTGAGTGTATTGATTAATTAAGAAAGATAAGAAAGAAAATACCTCCGTAAAGCTTTTGGTTGAAGAAAACCACATGCTGCTGTTAGCTGTTTCATCTTGTTTGTTTCAATTATCTGTGGCCACTTGTTTCAGTATATGCAAGATTTATGTTTGTAAGCTAAAGGAGATCATAGACTGTGAAAAAAGGTTTACGCACTGAACATCTTTACAATAAAACAGTTTTCATCCGTTTATAACCAAAAAAACACGCAATCTATAAATCTATTTGTTTCAGTGCATAATTACCGGTAACCTAATCGCCAACAATGTTAATGAGTAACTCGTTTGATTTCGTTAGCGGCACCGTATCGCCGTGAACACGGTCAGGAATCGGGGCTCCGGTAACTGTGCCGGATCGGTGCTGGGCTATCTGCGGCTACTATCAGCGTTGCGTTTTTATTGCAACTGTTTGTATGCTTGTTGTGGTCTTTGGCTGGAGATACGGGAAAAACTCATTTTTTTTTTAACTCGACAAAATCAAAGATCCAAAAATTGTTCACGCTTTATTTTTTTGTAGTCGGTTTTAATTCTTAGGTTTATGATATCTACAAAATGAGTTGTGACAAATGATATTGATAAATCATTTTATTTCTGTGAGTAGGTTTTTACAAACACTTTTACACGTCAATGACATAATAGATGACTTAATAGAATAATATATTTACCTCGTTATTTTATTTAAACTATAATTCGTAATAATTTTTCAGATATATTGCGCTTGGTGATTCGTGAATATATTTGCTGATTTGAATATTGTAACTACCGTTTAATCTGCTGAACATTTGAAAAGCCTCTTTATATGAAATCTAAACAGAAAAACATGAATAAACACGATTTCAAATTAAATACATTCTAAATACTTCAATTCTAACCTAAATTGATTCATAGAACGAGCTTACCTATCTGTCTCCACATTAATTTAATACCGTACGCCCCACTAAGCCTTAAAAGCGTTTTGTTTATATTAAAAACAGAATAAAAATGTCTAGAAATAAAACAGCAGCAACTGTGGGCCGCAGCACTGTTAGCTATTGAGGCGTATCGTTCGCGATTACCGCCTGCATCTCTGATTGCGTACTAGTACGTACTAATGCTCGGCTGTACTAATATTACACTGTGTTTAGTCTAAATTATGTTTCTAGTCCTTTTTTATTAGTCGCGACTTATTGGCCATGTTTTACAAATGTTACGAGGATATTTTCTTGATTACGTAGTAGTAATTGTTTTCTTTTGTTACAGATAGCACAGCAGGGTGGCGGCATCTAAGTATGGCGGCGGAGGACTGTCTCTGGGCTCCGGCGTCGCGGTGAGGCGCGGCATGAAGTGCGCTGGAGTGGCGGGCGCCAGCGGCGACGAGCTGCTGCTTGGCAGCTGCTGGCTCGACCCCAAGCTTGACAACTCCTCCCCTCCGCCCACCTGCCACGAGCTCCTCGACTCCCTCCTCGCCCCTACCCCCCTCGCAGAACTCAAGCCACTCCCCCCCTTCACCGGCTACACCGGACACCTATCTATCAATGGCATCTCTGGACACCACTACCATGCTATCGCGCAACGCCTTCCAGAAGAAAACAATAACTATCCGACGCAGAGCGGCTACGGCACCGACCATGACGTCGTTTCTTCGTCTACGTGCGCGGCTGACGCGGAACCTCCCGACTTAGAGGATGTAAAACCATTCCTCGACGGTCCCGACACCAAGCCCTTCGCGGACACCTCCGCCGCGGACTCCTGTGCCGCATCCTGCTCGCCGCCTGCCAAAATGTTCGAGGACGGGCACAAGCAGGACATGTACGACATCAGCTCGATAGAGGACATCGCGGCCATCATCGGCTCAGCCATTGCCGACACGACTGTCCCGTCGCAACCTGAAGATCCTGATAGGAATGACTCCAGAGACAGTTGGATGGACATCGACGCCTGGATCACGGGTGCGTGCACACAACCTGGTGATAAAATTGTACAACAAGATCTTGCGGAGTTTGGTCTGCCGAATTCACCTCCTTCGGGACAAAATCACCACTCCAGTCTTGACTACCCCTGTAAAAACCATGACTTTTCCAAAAGCACTGAGTTTCTTCAGAAAAACTTAGGACAAGCGGGGTCGACGCTGCAGTCCTTGTTGACACATGGTTACATGCCACTATTACAAAATCGGCTGCAGAATGGACCGCCGGTCAAGCAGGAGGCTCCGAGCTCAACCAGTTATGGGATGGATGTGATATCAACGTCGTCTCCGCCCGGGAACGCCGTCTCCACGACTGATGGTGTTGGTGGGTTGTTAAACGGCCGATATGCACCGCATTATGCGCTCAGTCTCAAACCTGACGGACTTTGTAGTCCAGACAGGCTTCTTGGCTACGCGCATGCTCACACTACGACTTCCACACCAGCGAGTAAGAGTAAAAGGAGTCGAGCTAAAGCGAAACAAGCGAACAGCGGGAACATGCACGGCAGCTCGCTCTCGTTCCCGTCGGCGACGGCGGCGGAGCTGAGCGGGCTGCTCGGCAAGGAGAAGCCGGTGCACAGGTGCGGGATATGCAATAGGGGTTTTCTGAACAAATCCAACATTAAGGTCCACCTCCGGACACACACGGGGGAGAAACCTTTCCGCTGCGACGTGTGTGCCAAGGCGTTCCGTCAGAAGGCGCACCTTATCAAACACCAACAGATCCACAAGCGAATCGGCAGGGACTAGCAGGTGTAGGTTCTAGCTCAAAATGAAGCATTTTGTAGTTTATAATATAGTGTGTCTATGACTTAGTGTCAGTGAGCGGTAACGCAGTGCGCGCTGAATCTCATGTAGGCTATTGTAAATTTATTTCGTCAGGAACGGAGACGTTGCGACGCCCCATCATAGAACATTGGCAGTCAGTCCAGTAGATGTCGCCAGGCGTTCCGACGTCCCCTGTACGTCTTCGAACGTAGTTACGTGGTGGTATCACGAGTAATTAATTTAACCCATTAGTATAACATTCCTAAGGACAAGTGCAATGTTAACTAGTTTTAAGTGATTTATATTCTCTGTATTATATTATTAGTTTGTAAGTTCTTGAAGTTTTCCGCTCCGCTCCTTTATAATTGTTTTCTGAACTATCCGTCTCATTAGTGTAGTTATATCTTCTATTATTTCGGTCATGTGTTGCCGTCACATTGACTCATGATATTATGATGCGTCAAAAGTTGCTCATAAAAAGCGCAACGCTTTAAAACGGACAACACGTGAACGAAATATATATTTTTGTAATGTAGAAACATTTTTAATTTAATTTTAAATGTGAATGGTTACTCCGATTACCTATTGTTAGTCAGAATTTTTTATGATATTTTTTTCTTTTGAATGTATAAATAAGTACTTAATTAATTTAAGGAAGAGAAATGACAAAGCTCATGAGGCTAACACGATACTGCCAATTGTAAAACTTTTGTACTTATAAACTTTGTATAAAATACTCTTTTAAAATATTACGTGAAGTAGGGATTTTTAATAATTTGGTTGGCAACATAGTTTATAAAGTAAGGTTAAGTTTTTATCTATTTTTGCTAGTTATTTATTTTTCGCGCCACTTCTTGGCTCTTTGAATAAACTTTCTACTTGAAGTAACAAGTATTAATAACATAACATACCTCAGAATAACACAACAGTCACACAATGTAAATAAATAAAAATCTTTGCGACTTATGTACATTATAGAAACATCATTTATTTAATTTTCATCGTTTCATTATTTCTATTTATAAGGGAACCAAAAGATTTGAACTAAAGAACAATTAAACTTGCAAAGATTTTTAATGTTATTATCAAAGTAATCATTCATCATTCCTTCACATGTAACATCACAATCAAATTAAATCGTAACTTAAAGTTTAATCACATACATTAAAAGGTTAGGTACCTTATCGTTATCCCTTAAACACTTAAGTCATTTAAAAGCTCAAGTTCATAAGATTATCATACACACTCACCATCACTCATGTACTTGCATTTACAATTCATTCATTCTAATAACATCACACAGCCAATTCACTCCATGACCACAAGATCATCACGATTCATTTTTGAATGGAGCCATACATATCATCATTGTCATATAATCATTGTATTTGATCATTTTCCCTAACACTAGCTATTTATCGTGTTGAACTATTGCACCAACAGTCAACATTGTTGCACTATTTCCGTCATCACGTTTAAAGGGTGGCCTTGTTTTCACTTTTCTATAATAATTCAAGGCTTTAAGGGCCACCAATTGCACGCTTTAATTTAAAAGTTCAATAGCCCTTTGCAACACTGGATACTTTTTGGATTCTATCGTGAACAAATATCCTACGAAAAAAAAGAACAAAAAAAAAGAACAAAATAATTATTAGATACTTTATTGGCCAAATTTTACAGCCAATCAAAGCGCGCAAGCCAGTTTATTATTCGCGTACGCTAGATGCGCAAACGCACGCGAACGGAACTCGACGCGTCCGGGAAGCGGACGGATAAAAAATTAAATTCATACTAATAATACCGATCCGCTGTTGCGTAAGATTGCTATTCGTTGGCAGTTTGTAATTGATGTTACGGCATTCAGTATTTGGGGCGTTTACCTCTATAAGGCTATGGGCTGCGTGATCCGGACTGAGGAGGAATTAGAGATGATTAGCGGACTAATGACGCCAAATACGCCAAATATTAAGTGCATTTATTTGTTATTCATGGCATAAGACCATGGCATAGCCCACCTTGTGATTAGGCGCTGCCTCTGCCTTTTACAGCCTGTTTGTAGGTCGTTCAGTTCTTATCAAAACCATATCACCGTTTCACTTTGAAACTCCACATCACATACTCTCACATGAATTCACAATATCATTGATCACACAGAAAATAGAATTTCAAAAACAGTGGATAAGAAATCGAATAAATTGTGCATCATTAATTTGCCACTTTCATCGATTTCACAATGAGCAACTTTGCAAATCACTCATCTAATTTACAACAATAAGTTGCAAAATGTATTAAAAATCATCATGAAAATTGATTATCATATTTTTTAATACACTATTACTATTACTTACTATTACTTACTCTCCTAACATTAATATCATAGCACATTAATTATTATGCATCACTGACTTAGGACTGTGAACTTTGACATAAAGCCACGTTTACACTAAACATTCCACTTCCATACATTCTTATCTCACCCATCTGATGTATCATCTTTCATCTTCTGTGTATTCGAAACACACCACTGACATTCCACTAGGAGCCTGCGACAATCGTGGAATAATCTTTGACTGTTTGAGGCGTTAAAACGCTTGTCGAAACAGACGAGCGGCTGTCCGTTAGGGGAAATACACGCTGCGGGCCAACACGCGGTCGAAACGCTGTAATCTAACTCGAATTTTGTAAAGTCTAGCCTTGATACTTTTGTTTATTAGTGAAATGAAATAAAATGAGGTTAGTCACAATTGCATTAATTTTATAACAAACACCTTAAGCAAAAGCATTATTTTCACACTTAAACCAAATATGTACAGTCAGTGCTTACCATTCAGAACAATAACCGTCTGTCTAGACTTTAACATAATTGAAACTGATGAATCATTAAATGAATGGTCTCTTTTAGAAAGACTTCGTAAAATGAAAGCAAAATTGAGTACTTACGCGTTTCTGTTACATTTTATTATTTGCTTTCTCTAATAAAAGAAATATCACTGGAACGCTGCAGTTTCAGCAATTCAGAAATTGCAATAAAATTATATGTTGTATGCATGCACAGCTTTATACATGCAGGCGTTGTAACTTTTAAAACTTTCATTAAGAATTTTTAACCCAGAATGTTATCAAAAATCTGTAACAGCTCGGTTTTTGACTGAACAGCTTTGCATGAAGTCAATAAAGCTTAAATGAAATGCTTGCTGCAGTTGCAATAATAAAACTCTTTGTGGACGTTTCGACCGCGTTTCTCGCGGTGTGTGTAAGTAGAACTTAATAAAAGTACCTTTTTGTTAGAATAGAAATTGTTAGCGCTAAGTATTTATTTTTCAATTATAATTTTTGTAATTATTAATTAATTGTAAAGCATTACAGTTGACGAAAACAATTAAATATTATGCGTTCTTTTTAAGCGGCGAATGTTATTTTTCAAGAGGTTTTTCCAATAGGTTTGTAAGTAAATTTGTAAATTAATGTAAAATAAATGAAGATTTTTTTGTTAACGATAACTTCTTGTTTACTTTCTACATTCCTTCCACTGTGATCTTGGATTTGGTAAGTTTCATGTTGTTGCTTGGCGAATTATATAGATTTTCTTAATACGTTTAATTACCCAATATAAGAAAATGGTCTCAATAACAATAACTAAGAATCACACATAAAAAGATAAGCAGCAGTTTTCTAAAAATACACGCAGAAACATAAGTGGGTCACATTAGACATCTGAGAGCAAACAAAGGTGTGAACACACGAAGTGAAAGATCCGACTATAAGTTTAGTTCACACAACACACGTAACGTTCCCGAGCGTCTCGGAAGAAAGTCGGATGTGAAAATTGTCATAATGCACACACAAACGACAAATTGCCTTTTTGCGTCAACAAGTGCTCTTGCGCAGGGCACACAAGAGAAAACATACGCACACAACGACAAAAACTCGTGCGAATATAACTCACACGTGCGCTCGAAATGTCAACGTATTGCTGTGTCGCTGTCGCTACACGCACACACAATCAAAGTACGGTGAGCAAAAAATCGTTGCGAAATTAAATTAATTAGGTTTTATTATATTGCAACGTAATGAATTTGTTAGTATCGGTTCTGTAACAAATCGATGTTTTATATAATCGACGTTTGCAAATCTGTATCAGTTGTTAAATTGAGTGTAAAAAATGCAATGTCAAAGTTTTACGTTGTCTCAAGTTTTAAAACTAAAAGTGTAACTTTTAGATATGATAGAGCTGTAAATGTGTAGTTTTTTTTAAAATGAAAATCCTTTTTCTCGTTTTACTGTATAATAAGAACATAATCGTGTACCTAATTTAATAAGTTTAGAAAAGACCTTAAGAATATATTTGTTATTAATAAAACACAACATCCCGTTTGTTAATTCGCACCCCTGCATGAGGAGAATTTTATTTTTATTTAGTGCCATTAAATTCAAAGTTGTAAATAAAATCTTAAAGTAAAGACTTAATAAAAAATATGCCTGACCGCGTGACCGCGTGACCGCGTGACCGCTCAGCGATCAATAATTAATATAATGCATCTCTTTTACTTAGCGGGACCTACAACCTTTTCATTTTGGGAAAAAATCGTTAATAGCTAAAGTCTTTACATTTGTCAATGGTGAGTGCTTACTTAATAATCTAGTAACATGTTATTAAGACTTGACTTTATAATTAACAATCAATTATGAAGCCAATTTGAGTACCTAATTATCTACCTAGAATAGAAAAGAGTTAATTAATAATGCTCGTACCTAATTCAACTCGTTTTAATTTTCGAATAAGTTTATAATTATTAGAACCAGCGAAATCGAAAAGTATAACCAAGTAGGTACCTAAACTTATATTTATGTAATGTTCCAGGTAATAAAGAAATAAGTCCAATTAAAGACAGAAAATCACATTCTTTCAAAATATTTTTGGCAAAAATATTAGTGATTCAAGGTCGGCTTCGCTTGCTATCGGTACGCTGCGCGCGCGCCGGAGAGATTCTTTCACCAACCCACTTACATAGCGCGGCTTGATTTCACCGCCGCGCGCCGCCTGCCGCAAACTGCTACTACGTGCACACACTAAATGTGAACTTAACACATTTTATGCATATTTTATTTAATAAACAATTTACTTACTATAGGAAAATATTCAAACTAAAAAAATATGGATGGATTGCGTGAAAGATGACATGGCTAGGAAGGAATCGAAGTCTAAAACAACGATGACAACGATGAACTATGTAGAAATGATGCTTATTTAACAGTATAAAAGTATTTCAAACAGTGTTGTGGTGTGTACAAGATCTAATTTATATTGCGCAAGCTCACATCCTTGTAATTTGGCGGTATAACGTCTCAATTAACGTACTGACATGTACTGTCATGTATTTGAGAACACATTTAATTATATAAAGAGTTTCAAATAGTCATGTGAAAAGCTCACAGTGACACACTCTATAATGTAATCTTAATTTGAAGTAAATTGTAGGTGCCAGCGCTTTAGACGAAATGTCTGGAATAAAATTAGAATAGAAAAGAATATTGCTTAGTGTTGCTGCAGATAAAGTCTGACAACAATAAAAATACACACTATTTAAAATTTTACAATATCATAAACAAATAAGGAAAAAAGTTTATTGACACAAAATACATTTGTATACAATACCAATACTCATCTAAGTTCATTAGATCACAAGTAGTGAAAAAACCTGTCTCCTAAACGAGGGAAACCCTGGGACCTAGGACTTTGTTCTACTGTTACTTCCTGTACATAAGATATGTGTGTTTAATACCCATAATGACCTGATTTAACTATAAATATGAATGTGTGAGTATGTATGTAAAAGTGGGGAGGCGGGGCTGTATGAGTAGGATGGGCTATGGTGTGGTGTATGAGTGAGGGGGGGTATTTGTGTGTAATCATGTAAGGTGTGTTTGTGTGATGTTGCATGTAAATAACCAATAAAGAGAAAATAAATAAAAATAATACGTATTCTAACATGGACAGGATAGACACAAAACTAAACTATGTACACGAACTCTTCTAATTATTAAAAAAAATACAATTATTTTCGTCACAAAATCATCCAAGTCCCTACACGCAGCGGTGCTAATATATAAATGCGATGCATGCATTGTTTACTCCACGCGACGAGAATGAACATCACGCCACAACCCGCACGAGACCAGCAGAGTGATGACCTCAGAAGTACAGATCTGTGAGCTGCTTGTCAATACTGGATTGAGATAGAGGGTCTGATGAATTTATTTTGTGCTGGTAAAGTTAGGTTTGTTTTACCCTTATTTGGAGATTTCAGTGGGATGATGTAAAGCTGTGCTGAAGTGGCAATGGACCGGCCCTATTCGCCTTAGAACCGATGACCGTTAGGTAGAGACCGCGCATCGGCAAAGGTAAGGTGACTGGTGGCAGCTGGATGAGTTCCCTAAGAATCGCAATTGGAGAAGCCTATGCCCAGCAGTGGACAACTGTAGGCTCACGATGATGTAAAGATGCTGTAAGTCCAATGAGAAGAAAGTATTCAATTAAGTGAGTAAGAATGTACAGGAACAAAGCATAGCTTGCTAGTCCAGAGTACTCCAGTAGGAGCCTGATTTCTTTTCTTTGCAAGAAGTTCTACCATGTCCGTCAGGTACTAAAGACAAAGAGATTGAGAAAAAGATAAATAGTAAAAAAAACATTACTTATATCTACCACTACAGGGTAATCCAATACGATAAATACGCTTAACCCTACTTTATCGATACTAACATCTAATTGTACAACAAATTAAAAACAAAGCATTCATTGTTTAACAAATATTATGTTCTGAGTTCGTACAAGTTGCAATCTATGTCAACGCTTCATTTAATATGAGGCATCTGCTTCATATTAGAGCAATTAACATTAACCTGACATTAAAACCAACAAACTAAGTCACATAGTTATTTTTAAGCTTTTTAAATTCCGTGCATAAATCTAGATATTAATTCACAATTCACCATAAAACAACAAAATCTCAATTTCTAACATTACCAAACGCCCACCCATCCTTTTCCAAACCGGCCACACCCCCACGTAAAGTAAATGTGAGCGAAAGGTCAGCGCAACCTTTGCCTTGTAGTGAAATGCTTGCGAATGTGCGCCCGCGCCGCTCCTTGCCCTTCATACTTGAACTTGTGCGCGAGTCGCGACCCGTGCGCGATGCAAGTTACAAGCGATAAATGGTAGTGGTCATCAATAACCGAAGAGTGGGTTATGGTGACACACAGTGACAAAAGCAAAATTTGGAAGTTAGCATTTTCTAAACTACAGTATAAGTACTTATAGGTACACCTCTACCTAACCTTAAGAGAAAAAAAGGCGTGAAGCATCAAAATTAAGTTCTTTGTCATTTGGTTACAAAACTGCAAACCACGACGAAATTCGATTCATTTTCCACCGTGATGTTTAATTGATTTGTGGCATGAATTGGTGCATCTTAGATGGTAACGGCGATATATCAGGTTAAGGTAATATGACAGCAGTAAGAAGCGCTGATCGCGGTAAAATTAAGCAATTGGATTCAACCATAATAAATATGCGTCTTATGCCATGGGGGCAGACAGACAATACAGAATCACCGTGTCACCTTTATATGCATATTAATTCACACTGAAACTCAAA
Organism: Dasypolia templi; assembly: GCA_963555695.1. Classification (NCBI taxonomy): domain Eukaryota; kingdom Metazoa; phylum Arthropoda; class Insecta; order Lepidoptera; family Noctuidae; genus Dasypolia; species Dasypolia templi. The sequence continues at coordinate 1,381,857 of OY743144.1, forward strand.
ATAAATCATTTGTTTTAAATAAACTATTACCAGTCACTTTTAAACTGTCAAGAAGTCGGTCAATCGGAAACTTGAAGCAAATTGTAGGTATTACATATTATCATGATGACGACTTTCTCATTTGAAGTAAGAAGCGGGCCCTGTTTACATAATATAACTGACAATGCTTATGTTTTTCTGTTTGTAATATTGCATAATGTAACTGTTTGTTGTTCTTATTTAATACAATAAAATAAACTGAAATGCATGTTTGTCAAAAAATTACAAAATTGACACATTGTCACTTCCGAAGGTCCGAACGACGAATTGTGAAATTGTCGCCTGACGCTTGTCGGTTTTATTAACAAGAGCCCGAAAAGGTGGTAAACAAACAAAATACGCTCCGCTCGTGCCTTAAACTATGTGACCTTTACACGACGCCACAAAATTTAGACTGCAATGATTAATGACAGTGATTTGAGCGGCGCACGCGTCTCTGAGCACATCTCAATGCACGATAAACCAGTTAATTTGTGCTTAACGACTCTTGTAGCAGCTTTATGAGCTCTGATATTGATTGGAAAATAATTGTAATTAAAGTTTAGTGAGTTTTTTGTGGGTGTAGAATTATGTTATGTTTACCTACCTAGTACATATTTACAGTCTTATTGCTAAAATATTTAAAAAAATACTTCAATAACCATCTGTTTCCGTGGCTAGATAGTGGCTTATCTAGAACATGACCATCTTCTAAACTTTGATACATAAAAAGCAGTTATTTGGTTAGTAAGTAATTCGAATATTTGCATTGAAGATTGATTCAAAATCCTAATTGACATTTTGCCTTTTTAAATTTAAAAAAAAACATTTTATTTTAAAACTAAATTCAAAACTACGATGATAACCAAACGCCTATTATCAGCCATATTTTTTTTAATTACACCATTTACATAGTACTTTACCAAAATTAACCCTTCTATGGAGACAAACGGCCAAGCATCTGTATCATTAAGAGTGAAATTAAATACACAAGAACATTAAAACTCGAAACAACCTATTTCCCTCAATAGCCAAAAAAATTGCCAACCGAATTTATTTTGGAGCGTATAATAAATGCGACACGCTCTAAAAGTTATGACTTACTTAGGCACACGATATTTCGTGCCTAGCTCTATTTTTTACAACAAACTTGCTTAGAAAGACTTTTTGAACTCTCAAGCACGATGTGTTCAAGATCAGCCTAACTGCGTAACACATTTTCGTAAACGATTACGACTGCTGTATTTTGACAGTTCAACAACATTCATTGCGTTATTTACATTGTTGAGCAGATTTTTTATCAAACTTATGAAGCAATGGATTAGCAATCTGTTTCAAAACGATTCAGATTCCGATTGATTGTGTATTACGCAATTAGGGTACATGTCAGGCAAGTCGTTGATTTCTTATCATTTAAATAACCACGATATAACAGCATTTAATTTGACTACAAATTTTCGTAGACCGAGTTTCAAACATCGAGATACGAGACGTACGAAGGTTTTCCATATAGGCAAACGAGTTACGGAACTCACATTTAGTTGGGCAGGACACATACATAAATGGTGGGATATGTTGAGGAAAATAATTTAATTAAATGAAGCAGGTTTTTTTTTACAAAATCGGCCCTTAAAAATAACGAAGACGCCTAAGATGAAAAAACGAATTATCACCAAAAATCCCCACTTGAGCTAAAGGCGAACCATAACCTTGACCAGGCGACCTTAAACGTGGTTTCCGGAAGCTGTGCGGGGGACGGGCCGGCGGCGGCCCGGCACGGCCCGGCCCGTGAAAGTGTGCCGGTGACACCGATCCACCGGCGCTGCATCCGCGACGCAGCTGAACTATGACGGGGCTTTACTTTGCTTATGGTGGGGTGCTGGTGGCGAGGTAAATGAGATGAAAACTGTGAATTTGGGTAAGAAAAACAGAAATTGGTTATGATAAGGAATCTAAAGCTATATGTACTGAAGAACCCAGACAAGCGCTTTACTTTGTGTAAATTGTTTTATCACCACTGCTCTCCAAAGGGTGAAGGAAAACATCGTGAGGAAACCGGCATGTCCTAGAGCCAAAAATTCGAAGACATGTGCCATCTACCAACCCGCACTGGGCCCGCGCGGTGGATTACGGCCCACTCCCTCTCACAGAGAGCAGACCTGTGTCCCAGCAGTAAGAACATTATAGGCTGATTATGTGTGCACGTTCTGTATAAAAATAACCATATAAATGTGCCACCCAAAAAATGAAGTTTTTCTAAATGAAGTACAGAATACCTTCATTTTTTCACACACATTTCAAGCATATGAGAGAAATTAAAGAAGTCATGATCTCTGAGTTGTTAACTAATTTTGAATAATTGACCTAAAATGACGTGCAAAGAAGTATCTTATAGGTTTGACTACTAACGGCCGAACCCAATAGCGCAGGTATCTATCTCCAGTTTTTAACGTCCCAAAAAGCCAAAGTATGCAACTCTATAACGTGTTGACAGCTATCTGTTTGACATGGACAGATAGAATTGTACTGTCCACCATCAGTAGCGATCTGTCTTAGTAGGGTTTGGCCGTTAGAAAATAAATACATAAGACAGTTAAAGAATCAGTACGGTTATCAGCGCCGGCCTCGCTGACCTATGCATAGTATTAATTAAACCAGTGCTGTTACTAAGAAGTTACCAGTATTACTAATATTACTTAAAGCAATCGTAGAGAAGTGGACAGCGAACTCATGTACACTGATGATAATCGTTGATGGGATTTTCTATCTGGTTTACTACCTTCGTGGTCTAATCTTTGTAAGCACCACCTCAGGAGCATTGGGTCCTGGGTCCGATCCCCAGGTTTATTAGTCATGGGAACATGAAGTCTCAGAACATTCCACTACAACATTTTGTTCATTTAAACTCAAACTTTTGCACTAACTTCTCAGTAGCAGCCCGCTGTCTGAACTTGTATAACTGGCGACAAGCTGTAATAAAGGTACGTAAGGAAGTAAGTAGTAGTAAGTAGGTAAGGAACGGAGAAGTGTATACTTCTCCTTTCCTCTAAGGGTAAACTGGCGTAAGATGTTATGTTCTGTGACTTTGAGGGTGTAGTTCATCTGGCTATCTTCATGTGCAGACACAGGTAAATTCGGTATTATGTTAACAAGAATGACTCTTTTCTACAGACTTCATAAATCTGCCTATCTGTTAATGTTGAGACAAAAAAAAAGTAAATATAGAACTAGTTTTTGAACCAGAGCGGAGTCTGTACAGTAGAGTATGTATGCTGAAGTTACAAGACTTTTTACTGCAGCAGGACCGATCATCGTTGATGGTCCTTCTAGTGGAGACCCTTGTTTCAGCTAGATGTCCTGGCGTAGAAATTGGCGCCACAGTACCAACTGCACCAGACTGTGATAGGAAAGGCGAAGAAGATTCATCGATTGACCGAAAATATTGTATTAAGATTACGCATGCAGGAGAAAAGCGTCACAAACATTATGGACATGCTAAATAAACACTGATCCAACTATCAATGCCACCACTTTTCAAAGTCAAAGTCAAACTATGTTTACATACAGCATGCCTAAAGCATTTTCATGTATCTGCCATACGGGGAGGGAAGGGGGGCGACAAAAGTAAAAGTCGGGTCGACGAATAACAGTACCCGTGTTCACTCTCGACGCGGCACACTTTACTGTGGGCACGTTGAGGCAAATCACGTCCGAATAACTCCTTAGTTACTGGACGATGTTACTATCACAAACACACAGTTTTTCCCATGACAAAACATAGAGATATACAGAGATACTTCTGATTATTCTTCAACGTTCATGCATCATTCATAAGCGCCACGTTATTGATGAAGGTTATTAGATACTGAATCTGTGGATTGATTAAAAAATATGGCAAACAAACACAAACAAACTTTACTTGCTTTACTTGTTACAAACTTTGCCTAGATTATTGATTATTGCAATGCTCCCTATGACCGAGAACAATTATTGAATTTTCGTAAACGTTACCTACATTATTACTTAATCCTATTTCTCATCCAACCTTTAATTCAGTAGCGCAACGTAATTTTTTTTTTGCTTACTAAGACCTACGTTGTAAAACCATTTTTTTTAATGTTAAAAACGTATAGGTACTGTTACAAAATGAATTGCAACCAATCTTGAAGAAAGAACACGGTCGTTACTTACGCATATTAAAAACAACGCATTTATATCGATACAAAGTTAAAGTATAGAGGTTCCCACGAACCACTTTAGCTTAGCAACCAAGGATAACCAATATATTATTATAATATATTATTACAACAGATATAACTAATTGTAACTTATGATCCTTATGAATTTATAAATTCTATTCAATTTTTGATTTGGGGATTTTGATGGGATTTCTTTACATTTCGTGAACCTGACCTTGGCTTCAACATTGATTTTATATGCCAACTGTTTCATTAGTCAAGGTAGGACAGGACATAGGCAATTTCTATACCAAAATGTGGGTAAATGAAGAAGTATTAATATTGAAAAATAAGCAATTTTAAGATAAAGGACATCACTTGGTCGAGCGTTCGGTCTCAGGCTGGCTCGTAACAACTTACTAAGAATGGCCGAGAAAAATGGCGGACAGCTATAGGCTGATGATAATGAAGTAGTAGAACACTCAAATGAATTGGTTACTTGTAGGGAAACGTGCAACATCACTTCAACAACCTCAACTGATGAAATGTTTGTCAGACACGAGCATTTAAAACATTTCCAAACGAACTAGATTTGGTATCAATCCAGTTTGACCTAGAAAACAATGGAAATAACAATAGCTTTACAAAAACCGAACTGATATCACCCGGTGACGATACTGCCCAAAATGATCACCTACATGGTAACGGTACCTGCAACGGTGATCAACCTTCGCGAATACTAAATGTAGAGAATCATCACTTTTGAAGATTTGTTTATGAAAAATTTGTTGATGAATTTAAAAATATGTACTTATTTTATTGTATTCACGCATTACATCTATGATACTGCACTATTGATACAGCAGTTAAATATAAAAATAACAAAACGACAATAATATAATAATATTTACGTCTTTGCAAAACAGTGGGACATTACCAAGTCGGTTTTTATCATCGGTTTCTGGTACCAATCAGAAACCGATGAAAAAAACCTATGATATAGAGTCAAAATGAACTTTCTTAGGGGACCATTCTGGTAACTGTGATTTAATAATTGGTAACATTATTTTAAAACTTCGAACAAATTATATTACGGTTTCAATTTTAATAATAACTGTACACTATAGTGGTCAAACTTTATATACAGGGAGGATCATTTGAGTAGTTTGGCCACGAGGAAAGACCCATGGTCCAATTGTCATATGGTCATATGCCTTGTATATGTTAAGTAAAACAGCCGATCGGACAACGGTATTAACAGCATATCATGGTCTAGTGGCCTCAACATTGAGGTATGGAATTATATTTTGGGGCAATGCAACGGGTAAAGATACAGTATTTAAGTGCCAAAAAAGATGCCTAAAGCTCTATCTACAACTTACAGACTACAGACAGTTGCAAACCGTATTTTTTTTAATATGAACAATGCCTTCGTTGTACATATTTAAAACTTCCATGTTTGTCAAAAATAATCTGCACTTTACAAGAGTAAGTAGCCAGCGCCGTTGTGACCGGTTGCAAACAGTTGGGTCTAAAACTGCAATAAATAAGAACAGTGTTTTCGTAATGGCTCCAGATAATATATATAATAATAAAGAAGATAGTAAATGGATATATATTAAATTACCGAAATGTATACGGAATGAAGAAACTGTCTACAAATTTAAAAGTAATTAGTTTTTGTTTTTATTAGACAAGACGTATTACTCTATTGAAGATTTTTTGAATGATAAATTATGATATATTTCCTATAGATTTACTTCCTGCATGTAAAATTTAATTAAATTGACAGTTCTTTATTTGATTGACATTTATTTAACTATTATTTCTGTTTTAAAACTGGTACTACATTACTACATTTTGACTTTTGCTTTTTAATACCTGTTTTTAATTTACGATCTTATAACTACTATGTTTTATATTTTCATTTCATTGGTAGAACATAGTGCTCGACTACAAAAATATGTATATTAAAGACCTTTCATGTATACCTATGTTTACAAATAAAAATGTATTGATTGATTGATTGAAATTTCCTTATGGTCAAATCAGTTGGACAAAAGAGTTTGACTACGGTGATTTCAACTCGGTTTAGTATCAAGAGCAGAAAAGTAATGTAAATTTAATCATAATAAATCATAAAGAAATCAGTCTAGCTATCTAATCCGCTAGGAATAAATCAGCCACGAGCACAATTTATACCATCGTACTATACAGATACTAGATAGTAACGATTCTGCTGACATAGTCGCGGTGTTTAGGCCTGATTGAGCCGACACAATAATAAGACAGCCTGCGCTAAACTCATGATATGCTATACTTAACTTTCCTTTCCACAGACTATGAAAATAATGAGACTAGTTCTTATCCAACGTATCGGTGTAATGTATACTTAGGTATAATCTGGGAAATAATTATATGAGCGAGCAATTAATAAAAAAATTCTACACATACAGGAAAAAGTCAGAGAAATGAAATTAAAAATGACAACATAAAATGTCTTACTTTTAAAACAATTTTCTGTAGGTCTTACAGAAATAAAGAAGACTGAAGAATGCACCATATACCCAAGCTCAAACTCAAAGCATTTATTTCAATTAAACCATTCACAGGCATTTTTACCTACCAAAACAACACAAGCTATGTTAAGCAAAATCTTACAAATAGAAATAATGGAATGAGACGTTTATCCAGCAGTGGGCACTGTCAATGGGACACCATGGGTTAGGATGATAAAACGATTCAGTTATTCTTTAAAGACCATAGAAAAACTGCATCGTTTATGTAGTATTAGTGACCAGCTCAACTGCAAAGTGTGAGGAATGACTTCGATCCCGGGAGTGGCAGAGTTTTTGAGCTCTTATTATAGGAAGTTCACAACAGCAGACCAGTTTGGGTCCAGGTTATGGTAATTTGGCTACCTCCTATTACATGGAACTCATGCCATAACTGGTGAATCAAAATCATACTCCCCATAGGGGGGGGGACATGATTTTATAATGACACGTCTTTAGAGATTATAGAAGATAGTGATAGAGGACACATGTATCAGCCACTACAGCAAGTTAACTGTAACACCCGTTAAGGTAACACTCATTTCATTATAACTACGTGTTATAATTAAACAAAAAACTGCAAATTATATAGCTTACAAATAGTCAGCCCTCGTTCGCATACATAAATCTGATCTGTTATTTAGCTGTAATGTGTCAGTCATTCACGCAGGCAGCTTTCCTGACAAACGACGCACACATACAAACACGTGTGAAGGACATGTGCGCATGAGTTCCTAGATCAGGGATGGCGAATGTTTATTGTATTGACACTATCAACTTGTTTTTGGATCTTGTCTCGTTCTCTACTTGAATAGGCACTTAACCAAAAAAATATAGACTGGGCATTTAAAAAGTAATATCATACATGTAAAAACCAACAGACTTAGCAAGTAAATAGCAAACAGATAGGAGAACGCTTCTGAAATTTTGTTTTGTTATGGTCAGAACTCAATACTTTTATTCCAGTAACCAATGCGAGTAAATGAATCGTTTGATGCTGTTATTAACGTACATAATATAATGTGTATATAAACCTCCTTACACTTCGTTGGCTCTAGGTTCACCAACCCTCCTACGTGTGGCTACTTGTCTAGTTAATACGTCAAGCTGCATTGACAGCGAATCGCAATGAACGGCTGAATGGCGCACAGATGGCCATGTCATTGGTATGGCAGTGGTTTCGCCCTTTGTCGGCACGGAAGGCACTACCTCTGATTTAATTACGTTAGGAATTGGGCTGAAATGTACGTCGTGTCCGGTTAGGGAGCTACACACAGAGCGCCGTGTGGACGATGTGATTTTGTTTTAATTTGAAGTTTTAGAAATCAATGTTACTGCGTACTTTTGGTTTTGTAATTATTAACAAGGCCGCCTTATAAAAAGTAAAAACCGATTCCCCGAGGTTGTTGGCAAAGATCATACTACACCTGCGTTTTGTCAGTAATTATTAAGTCTCATGTTTTAGGGGCGTATGTTATGAGACAACCGGGTACAAGTGAAAACCGGAAAACCCTATACGCTGGCCGTACTGAGGATCGAATCCAGGATCCAAGGACGCGGGGAAGAAATATTCATCAAGCCATTAATCCCAATTTAAGACAAACCGGTAGCTACAACGCTGGTTAGTAAAACAGATAATGACACTTTATAATTAATTGTCAACCGACTCTACTTAACTAGTAGCAATAGCCGCATTGATTGAGCGCTCGCCAAGATAGTATATTGTTATGTTTAGGTAGGATGAAGCCGACTCAATAATATACATCTTTAAAACAATGAATGTATCTTGATCAAATTATGGCTATCTTTTTGTAATCTTCGAACGCTGCACCTATTTTCGCAAATGACAGTGACAACTGACAAGTCCTATGTTGAGAATGTGGAAGTGTGACGTTTATTGGGTACCAAATAAAAAACCCGCGCAAAAAGAAAAAAAATGCGATTAAGCATTTGGTTCTCTATGAGGACGAGCAGTATGCATCCAAAATTATTATGCTGTCAAAGCTTAGACCACACACAGACTGACAGACTTATAGATGCGGCTGTAAGAACTTAAACTTCATGAGCCTGGCTGTAAGTAAGTCGGAAAGAATGATCAAACAAAATTTGGCTTTCCTGAAAATCATTTTCAAAAGATCTCAAACTTCTCGCCTCATGGTCTTCTATTTCCCTAAAATCATTATTTTTCAAGTCACAAAATAACCCAATAACCAAACCCCATTGACTTTTTGCTTCGACCAAAGTTTGTGTATGTGTGAGAGTATGCACGAGCGCCTGTGTGCGTCGGTGCTCGGCAGCGACGTCGGCAGTGGGTCAAGAAACAAGGTCACGCCATTTCTCTCGACGGGGAGGGAGGGGGAAGGGCTATGCGTAGGCGCAGATAGACGAGAGTCGCAGAATTCGAGCTGGATAAGTAGCTAGGAGTTGAGTGGGGATTGTGGAGTAAAGGCGGACGTATTTTGGATATTTAGTCTGTGAGAAAATAGGAGGTTAGGTAAGTACATTAGGTACAAAGGGGAGATCAGTGAGGTGACGTTATGATAATATCTTACAAACAATCCGAGATTTGTGTGCTTAGGAAGTAGGACTTTTTGTGTGATGAAAAACTGAAAAATTAATAAGGGAAGTCTGCAGGTGCCGAAAAGGCGATCATGATAAAATGGTTAGAAATCTCCACCAGTGAAAATTGCCGTGACGACCCGAATGCCAAGCGATCACCTTCTAGGCTAGGTGCTCGGCTCGAACCTGCTCAGCACGGGTGTAAATTTTCAAGTAGTGAGGTAACATCATTTCCATAACTGATTGCGGTAGTGATGATGTGGTTGACGATGACCGATTTGTTGACACTACACTTTTTGTAAAACCCTATATTTTTAAAATAGTATTAAACCATGGAGTTTGTTGCCGGGTCTTTCCCGTAGGAAACGACCAGTTGGAACCGTCCACCTCCTAGCTTCTGAAGTTTCATAAGCCTACTTAAAAATAAAAAATTGTGAGAAAAATCCTACTAATATTTTAAACACTGAAGTTTGTGAGTATGGATGGATGTTTGTTACTCTTTCACGCAAAAACTACTTAACGGATTTGGATGAAATTTGGCAAACAAATAGTTTATAACCTGGATTAACACATAGAGTACTTTTTATCCCGATACTCCAACGGGATCAAGATTTATGCGGGTGAAACCGCGGGGAGCAGCTACTTAATAATAAAATGAGAATAATAAAATGTTTAGATTTTTGTTTTTGATGGTGCACGCTGGCAACTCAGGGTTTCCCAAAAACCTCATAGATCATAACATACCTACATTTTCAGCTCACTGCTGGAATCCAGGTGACTTAAGCCTCCTCTCTGTGTGGGTGTCTAATCCACCACCCAACCCTGTGCATTATATTCATTTCTGTACAGATTTATAAAAAAATGTTTACGCGCCAAACATATTTTTAAAACTAGATGAGGTCGGTGTTTCCTATCCGACTACACTGAGAAGACACACCAAAACAAGTCTCTTTTAAAGTCCAGTAAGTGTTTGTAAAACATGACGGTATGCACCACACCAAGTTTATATTATTAAGTCTAATCCAAATACCGTAATTGGATCTCCTTAAGTGCAACGCAAAGCTTAGTAAGGCTCTGAATGAATCCCGCCCACCTTTGAGCAGCGTCTGAGCATCTGCAAACAAAAATAGTGTAACAATGAATATAATATCGGGGTCACCAGTTAAATTAGGCACACCCACAGGTACAGAACTGTTAGAACATTTACATTTCATTATAAATGATAAATATGTATGCGTTGTAATTAGCATTAAGCTTAGTGTTATGTTTCACAATTTCATTCACTGTCTGTCTATCATTACTGTTTAAGACTTATGTGTTCCACTGTAGGGGGCTTTTCTCTGACGATTAATGAACACAACGCTTTTCCTAGACCGCTGCTTGTTTTATTTATTTTATTTTATTCTATTCGGGAAACTTACAGCTAACTTTTACATTGTCCTTAAATGATACAAAATTGAAGGCCATTCACAAGTTTCCACTGATAAACACTAGAAATACAAATTAGAATAAGAAATATGTAAAAAATACCTGTTACATAAATACAAACTATAAATAGTACACAATCGACAAATACAAACTAAAATCATTTAGACGCAAACAATTGCTTTTCAACAACAGATGCTTAAACCGAGATACCCTGGTATTGAAATATGAGTTCACCGGACAGTTTATTAAACATTCCGCTCGTCCGGATTAGAAAAGAATTCTGCCTGTAATGAGTTGGAATGAGGGACATGTAACAAGCTAGGTTTAAGAAACATTTTGCAGTGTGTAATCCTATACTGCCTAACTGCTCAGGGCAATCTATCGTAGTACCATTCGCGATTTTAAATAAGTACGTCATATCTGCAATGCGTCTGCGCTCATACAGTGGTAAGATGTGAAACCGCTTACACCGCGCTAAATAATTGGGAGTATATGTCCTAGTTTTGTACCTACTGTTACAGATTTTTTGTTACAGCTAAGGCCCTTCCAGTCTGGCGTATGATCTGGTCGCATGGTTGAAATTGCGAGAGAATTACTGACTTTAAACTGAAAACTTGACGGCTCACTAGATTCGTATGCTAGGCAACCGAAGAATGACCGTGGTACAAAAATTTACATTTAACAATAATAACCACCAAGATCATTCAGACTACACACTAAATACAACATTATTGTCAGATCTAGAAACTAAAACGTCAAAGACAGTTAGCTAAAATATTCTTAGCAACAACTGAACAGCAATATTAAACGAATGAATCGAACTTTATCTGAGTTAAACAAACCTGCATTAATGAGTATAGCTTATAACAGATCTGTAATCTTAATCGATATTAATCAACGATGCTTCCTGTGGATAAGGAGTCGGACAACGAAGTGTAATGCTGGTACTAGGCCTTCCCACGACGATGGCAGAATGAGGTGACTATGAGCCGCGGGCTGTAGGTTAGCGACGAACAGAAGTGAGTTCTTGCTTTATAATTATTGACAAAGTAAGGCAAGATGTTAAACGTTGCTTAGTTAAAGAGGTCCGTAGTTTGTTTCATTCTCAACTCCGTTTATGTTGCGGTTAACCGATTTTATATATCGAATCGTAATGTTGATACCGCAGAATGATATTCGGCGGTCAGCACAGAACATAAACACGCCTAAAACAGGCGGTTCGTCATCTTCTTTACATGTCAGACCGAATTTAAAATTTGACACTGGCTGATAAAGTTTGACATTATTAAAGTTTATGTTATTTTGATCTTTACTTTAACATCAAGTAAATAGATTTAGTTTGCTATACAAAAGTAGATAGAACACTTGTTTGTGCCCTGGTTCATTCCTTCAAATCATCTGGTAGATAGAGAGTCCCTATCTGGACCGGGCACTAGGAAATAAACAGGCCTTCGTTTTTTGGAAGTATTCCCGTTTGAGCACCTATTTTCGGGGCACCGATGCATTGAGCACCAAATGTATTCCCAAAAAAATATTCAAGTAATAGTTTATATGATTTGCTGGATGAAATGTAAGTGAGTGAAAGAGATAAATATTTTGAGGTCGTCGAAAAGTCTTTCATCAATTGCACAATCAAAATGGATGACTATTTATGACTAGGTACGATGTTAAAAGCAGGAAAATTAAAAATGCAGCTAATCCAAAATCTATTAAACTCGTACAACACAATAACCTAGAATCCTATGAAACCATACACATGCAGTCTTCAATCCCAGATATTTCAATTGAATAAACATTCCATATAGCCTAGATAAGGCTCACGCTCAGTGGACAAAGTGTGCCAATTTTAACAGCCAGCGACCATTATACAGATGTGCATAATCTTAGCATGCCCTCCCCCCCCCCGGCCACCCCTTTCACCTGCCCTCTACTCTTCGCAGCCCACTTCCGCGACACACATTCCCAAATCAACCGGATTGGAACCTAGATATTTTGGACACTGTTTTTAACTGAAATGATACCGTCATGCGTCGAGTTAGAGTTCGGTTTCCCACGACGTTTTCAGTTTAAAGGAAAGTATGACTTGTTATTTTTATTTTAAGGTCGATTAAAGCGTTGAAGACGAATGATCAATGAATTCAAAACGGTACGCGGCTTTTCGGCGCGTGAGTTAAAATTCGTATAATTTTGAAACCGCTTCATTTGATCTTGGTCACTTGAACTTTAACTTTGGGTCCTACTAAATAAGGTTGCGAATAGTTTATCGTATTTTGTAGGCTTAGGAGTAAGCTCAGCTAGCAAACCGAGCTATCGTGCGACTATTTTTGACTTGATTAACGTTTATTTTTCGTCGGTCAGCATGCGCAGGCGCGATGTTTGACACACTGTGCACAACTTTTACTATCTTTTCAAGTGATACTTGGTTATAATTGTTTACAATTACGTACAACAGAAATACTACAGACCTACTGGGATAGTACTATGGCGTTTATTCGTGGAAGAGTTGTAGAAACGCGTGATTGATTTAAAGACGCGCCCTATAAACCAGTTTTCTTAATAGAAGCTTAGTGCTGTGTCAGCCTAGCTATTCCCGCAACTACATCTGCACTGAAGTCGACAAATGTACTAATAGGTACCCTTGACATATGTTTTTTTGAAAACATTTTCCAACAACTAAAGAAATTTACCTACTTGCAAAACAAGTAAGTAAGTTGCCAGCGCGAGCGCTTTCGTGGGCGGTCCCAATCACTCATGAACTACAATAGGAAGCAACACCGCCAGTTGAGGTTCTGGTTCTTTGAGAGAGGCGTATAAGGAATCTTTCCAAGTAGGTTTCCTACTCATGTATAGTGACTGGCATAGTCAGTATTTAGGTGGTTACTCTGTAACCTTTCAATATAATTTGAGGTATATGTAGAGTAAGTATATCCTATACAATGGGCACGTAAGTACTTGTGTACCTATTTTGTTTATAACTAGCGAGCCGCCCCTGCTTCGTACGTTTGAAACGAATGGACAAAGTATCGAGATGTCTTTATGTTATAAAAGTATTCTGTAGATAAATGTTCCGGAATAAATGCTCCCATAAAGCAACTTTCATTTATAAAATGTATAGAAGATTTTGATACTTTTTTATTATTGATTGTTTTTCAGTCACAAACTATGCCCCTGCCATGTTATCCCTCCACCACCCTTTTTTTTTTTTTTTTTTTTTTGTTCCCGGGGTGGAAAATCCTCATGGATGTCCTCCGCCCTGGGGCGGGCGGAGGGGTCTGTCAGACTCTTACTGACTAAAAACCACCCCGGTGTTCCATCTCACACCTACGCCGGGGTCGCGGGAACACATTATTCAAATCAAATCAAATCAAAATATTTTATTTCACATAGACCTACATGGGCACTTATGAAACGTCAGATTCTAGGTGCACGGTTCCAATTGGTCGTTTCCCATGGAGAAGAGCCGGCAAGAAACTCCATGGTTACTCTTTTAAAAATATGTCTTTTACAATGTTTTCCAATTACAGTGATATTAACAGGTATGGGAGGACAGTGTAGGCCTGTCAACAAGTACCATATGTTAAACAAATAGACAATTGTCTATAATTTAAAATCCACAGGGCCTACGACGTTCTCACATTTACAAAATATAAAATAATCTAATAAAGTAAAATCAAAAACTAATTAAAAATTGTAGGTATATAATGTCAAATAAAATTATGTCAGAGATATGTAAAAGTCCATATCTAATAATAAAAAATAAAAATTAAACACAATTATTTGGGAGCAGTTATTAGTAATTTACATAGTGATGCCGTTTATGAGGTACCAGGGAAGCCACATGTGCAGAAGGAATTATTGCCAAACTTTCTTGTCTTCGACGTAGTCTTTAATCTTATAGTACGCTTTTTTGATAAGGACACGTTTAATGTGGGCTTTGAACTTTCCATCGCTAAGTTCTGTAACCGACTTAGGCAACTTATTATATTCTTCCACAACCCCGGCTGGTGCCGGCCCACTTGCGCGGGTCCCGTCTCGGGCGGGGGGAGTGAGGTGTACTCCCCCCGCAACGTCTGTGAGCGGCGCACGCGGAACACTACGCGCGCCGCCTTCTCGGGTCCTGATGTTGGGGGGCGACGGATGTCCCCGAATCCGTTGCCCCTGGACCCATTTAGGGGGGCCGGAAGAGGGCGTTGTCCGCCCTCCTCCGACGCCCGGTGTGTCTGCTGCGGGCCGGGTCGAGAGTCGAGATCTCTCTCTCCCTTTCCGCAGCCTCCTTCCGCGAGATGACCGTCTCGCAGAAGGAAACCACCGCGTCCCAGGACTCGACGCTGCCGACCATCGAACTCACTACGGTTGGCAGCGACAGGTCACTGCCTACTTCGGTGATGAGGGCACGGCGCGGCTCCTCCCAAGCGGCACACTCTGCCAGCGTGTGCCACGCCGTGTCCTCCCGGCAGTCGACGCAGTGGTGACACCGGGCGTCCGGCTCCCTGTTTATGCAACACAGGTACTTCCCGAAGCAACCATGCCCCGAGAGCACCTGCGTCGCCCGAAACGTCAGGGAGCCGTGCCTTCTCCCGAGCCAGCGGTCGAGCACCGGCCGGATCGCCTCGATGGTGCTGAGGCCGGCGGTAGGGCGTGACAGCCTCACCCGCCATTCCGCCACCAGGACCTCGCGGAGCTGCAACCGATGCTGCTCGATTTGTTGCTGCATCGGTCGCTCGCCCCGCTCCCGCGCTGCCTCGCGCCACCGGTACAGTGACGCGAGCACCTTCGCCTCCAGGTCCCAGGGCGGTGATCCGGCCAGTGCACAACCCGCCTCGAAGGAGATCGTGCGATACCCCCGAATGACTCTGACGGCCATCGCCCGCTGCGGCTTGCGCAGGACAGCTGGCCGTCAGGTCAGACGCCCAGATCGGCGCTCCGTAGAGCACCATGGATCGCACGATCCCCATATAGAGCCGCCTACAGGCGGCGCTCGGGCCCCCCAGATTGGGAAGCAGCGTTGCCAGCGCCCCGGCCGCGCCCAACAACTTGGGCGCCAGCCGCCGGAAGTGGGGTCCGAAGTCCCACCGGCTGTCGAGCACCAATCCCAGATATTTCATGGTGGGCTCGACAGCGATCCGGACCCCCCCGACCACAATGTGTGATCCGGCCGGCGGCGCCCGCCGGGGGCCATGAAACACCATGGCCTCCGACTTGTTGAGGGCCACCTCCAGGCCGAGGCGCCGTATGCGGCTCACCGTCAGTGAGACCGCCGCCGTCGCGAGCAACGCTGCCTCCCTGTGCGAATTCCCCCGGGCCGTGACCAGCGTGTCGTCCGCGTAACACGTCAGGTCCGCGCCCGGCGGGAGCTCGCCCCTCAGCACCCAGTCGTACCCGATGTTCCACAGGAGCGGTCCCACGACCGATCCCTGTGGAACACCGCACGACACCTGATGCTGGTTTCCGCCATCACGTCCCATGTAGGTGACACACCTCCCCGCCAGATAAGCCCCAACGATGCGGCGGAGGTAGAGAGGCACCTGATGATAACGCAGTGCCTCCCGTATGCAGCTCCAGGGCAGGGTGTTGAAGGCGTTGGAGATGTCCAAGGACACCACCACCACCACCCCGCCCCGGGACACTGTTTCCTCCGCCAGGACTCTCACCCTCGACACAGCGTGGATGGTAGAGCGCCCATGCCGAAAGCCGAACTGGCTCTCGTCCAGGTCCGGCCCCTCTCTGCACAAGTGGCCGACGAGGCGGGCTGCGAGTATGCGCTCGAACAGCTTGCCCACCTCGTCGAGCAGCACTATGGGCCGGTACGCAGACGGCGAGTCGGCAGGGCGCCCCGCCTTCCTGAGCAGGACCAGACGTCCTATCTTCCACAGACTGGGAAACTGGCCCCGCTCAAGGCACGCTGTGTAGAGTCCCCTCAGTTGGGGCTCCAACTCCTTCAGAGAGAGGGCCAAAGCCAGGCCGTGAATTCCATCGGGCCCCGGAGCCACGTTCTTGGCCCGGAGCCGCATCACGGCCGCCCTCATCTCTGCCTGTGTCACCCCTGGGACGCTGATGGCGTTCTCCATCTCCTCCTCTGCAGACTCTGAGGCTGCGGGCAAAGCCATCGGCGGCGGAACATGCTCCGCTCTCGCCACTCTCGGGAAGAGGGCTGCTACCACTTCCTCCAGCAGCTCGGGTTGGAGACTCTCCGTAAGTGGGGGCGCCGCGGCTCGAAGTTGCCCTCGAACCGCTTTATACGGGCGCCCCCACGGATCCCCGTCCAGAGTCTCCAACATCCTCTCCCGGGATCGCGTCCTCGCCTCGTCGATGGCCAGCCACAGAGTCTGCTTTGCCGCGCGGTACACCTCGTACAGCGCGGCCTCCTCCTCGGGTACCCGACGACGTCTCCTCCGGTAGCGGGTGTACCGGCGTCTCACCGCCACGCATGCGACGCGCAGCTGCGCGATCTCGGCGGACCACCAGTACACCTGGCGCCTTGCACCCTGTGCGTGGGCGCGGGGCATGGACGCGTCGCATATCTGCGTCATTGCCCCGCGGAACCACAGCGCCTCCAGCTCGACGTCATCGGGTCCGGTCGTTGCCGACCCCCGGAACCAAGCCTGAGCAATGGCTGCCTCCTCGAGAAGCTCCCTGTCGATGCGCTTACGCGCCCAGCGCGGGCCGTCCGAACGCGGGACTGATGTCCTGCGGCCGCCAGCGGTCTGGGCGGAGACGTCGAATCGGATATATCGGTGATCCGACAACGTCTCCACCTCCGCGGCGACACGCCAGTCGCGGACACGGCTCGCGACAGCAGGGCTTGCGAACGACACGTCCACTATGGACCCGCCCCGCTGCCGCACGGACGTGTAGGACGAGCCCCGGTTCAGGACGACCAGGCCAGTCGTGATCGCCCACTCCTCCAATGCCTCACCCTTAGCATCGGTCACCGGGGATCCCCACGCCGCAGACTTGGCGTTGAGATCCCCGAGCAACAGCACCGGGCGAGGATGGAGCTGGCCCACAACGGCACCCAACTCGACAAGGAACCTCTCGAAGTCGGCGAGACTCTTGTTGGGCGAAAAATACGCCCCAACGACGCCAACGCCATCTGCGAGGGCGGCTACCCAGCCGTGCCCCCGAGACGGGCTGACGAGAGCCCCGCCAATGATGGCCACCAAACCGTCTAGATCTCCCACCCAGTTATCCCTGGGCGGGACCCAGTACGGCTCGGCGACCACGGCCACGTGAATCGACCACTCTGCCATGCTCTGGAGCAAGAGATCCTGAGCTCTGGCAGAGTGGTTGATGTTGCCCTGGAGGAGTCGGAACAGCGCCATTTATGCGCAGTCCATCCCCCCCTCTGCAGCATTCTCAGGCCGGGAGTCGGCCGAAGAGGAGCCCTTCTGGCCCCTTCCCCTCCTTCTGTTGGCGGGCACGCCACAAGCTTTCGCCCCCCATCTGTGCCCGGCGGGCCTCCCTGCAGCCGTGCAGAGGCTGCAGTTTGGCGCCGCGGAGCACTGGGCCGCCTTGTGGCCGGGCTGGCCGCAGCGATAACATTCATCGCTGCGGTCCGTTTCGGCGGTGCACCGGCACCTGACATGCCCGACGTCCAGGCACCGGTAGCAACGCATGGCCCTGGGCTGCAGCAGTTTGACTCTCGCTGCAACCCATCCCACCAACAGACGCCCAGCGTCGGCCACCTTGTTCGCCGCATCCCTCCACCACCCTTGGTTGACTGATAGAGAATGTTTATTGTGCGCAAAGATTAATAAATAAACATACAGCCTGTAGTAATTATCTCACTGTAGAATAAGGCATAGAGAGACGGAGCGAGCAATAGCTGCGGTTAATTTACACTCACTTCACCTAGGTGAAGTGAGCGTCGAGTGAGTTGTCAGTGCCACTGATGCTAGGGATTGACCACAGAGTACTATTACTTTATAGGGATTGACCGAGCCGGGATGACACTGACAGCTCACTCCACGCAAGTCTTCACGGTGAGATTTTTACAGAATCAACATGCTGGTCTTAGGAGGCGAATTAGAGGTAAGATTAAATAAATGCTGCCGTAGAAGCTATACTAGAACGACAAAATGACAAATGAAGCAATGAAAATTATTGGAGGTGATAATGAAATTGAAGAATTTGCATACGAAATTTCATACGAAATTTTAAGGCATAGTAATTGATAAAAATTATAATTAGAAAAAACATATTGAAAATAAGGCCACTAAAGAGTAAGAAATCTCAGTAAAACTGTGGGACGTAATGCCTCTCTATTGGCTTACCATGGTTTTGTCTCATCTGTGATAAGATACGGCTTAATCCTAGGGGGTAATTGTACTGACAGCAATAAGGCATTCCTTGTGCAAAAAAAGTGTTTACGAGCTGTGTTTGGCGTACACCCATTAGAATCGTGCCAACCAATTTTTTTATTTTTTATAGCTGATAGCGTCAATGTTTATAAGGTAGCAAAAATCTCAACACGGTGGCGCATACGGTGAGCCAAGCTTGGGCGGAGCACCACCATGTCCTCGCGGAGGCGGTCGGCGGCGGCGATCTCTCGCTCCGGCCTTGGTCCAGGCCATGGTACGGAGCGAGATCGAATGGGAAGCACCTCCTTCTGCGAAGCAGTAATGCTCGCGAAGGAGGTGGCGAAGCGCGGGAGGGAGGAAACCTTGCGCCCTCAGGCCCCTAGTCGCCCTGGAGACGCCCTGAGCGTCGGGAATCGCAAGCGGATTCCCGGCCACAGTAGGCGCAGGCTTGTGGAGTAGCTCGCCGTCCAGTAAGAACCAAGCCCGGGTCGATGGCGCGTCGTGTTCCACGTGCGCCTCAAAGAGATGTCAGCACTAAATGACGGGGTCCGATAGGGCCGATGCCTGCCGAGTCGTCGTTCGCGGGTTGTTCGAATGAGATACCGTGGCCCTGGCACAGGCAACTGAAAGAAACACGGGTGGATTTTGGTCAGTAAATGTCTGACACGCCCTCCCGCTCCACCCAGAGCGGGAGAAGTCATTGATGATTTCCCACCCAAAAAAGAGGCAAAATTTCAAGGGATCCAACAAAATTGGCAATGCCAAGATGTAGAACTGATAACCAGCTTATACCATAAACATCTCTGAGCATGGCTTATCTAAAATTGTTTTTAAACTTTAATAGTTTAAAAACAATTATGAATTCTAGGACAAACGGGAAAGTTGCATAGAATAAAAATTAAATTAGTCATTTTTAATATTATAAGACATTTGTAACCTAATTTCCTTGGTTGTCATTTGAAAGTTGACATTTAGACAATTTGTAATTTATTCATATTTCTTTGACATTTGTAATTTGTAGAGAATTCTTGATTTAGTACTTTTTATGACATGGGAATTTAATCATCATCATCATCATCATCATAATCAGCCTATAACGTTCCCACTGCATTTAATCATTTTGTTTAAATTGATTAAATTAGAATCATCGTTATTGTGACAAAAGCATGCCTTATTTAGTAGGCGGAATATGAAGAACTATTGTGTGTACCTATGTGTTATAAAATCTGTAAAATACCATATTTCAGGCAAATGAATCTATTTATTTAACTAATGAAAATAAATTTAGTAGCAGCGGCCTTAAGGTTAAGATCAACTCCAGGCTTTTTCTCCAAGAGAGTAGAAGAAAGGGCATGATGCCATTGCCACACGTTGATGCATTGTATGGTAGTAATGGATGTAGGTACAACACATCACCGATCACAGCGACTTATTTTGTCTTCTAATGACCAATGATGATGCCGTCTTCAGAGCGTCAGTTCCCGTATTTTAGGAATACTCGCATTCTAATACTCGCATTCTAATACTCGCATTCTAATACTCGCATTCTAATCTTAGTCTCAATATTTCAAAATACAAACAATTTACATAATTGTTTGACAAGTTTTTGACATTGATTTTCCCTTAAATGAGATTGAAACTTGAATGTGGACGTTTTTAAGTACGAGAATTGGCCTTCACTAATATGTTTACAGTTAAGAATCAACTGGCATATAAATTATGTTTCAATAATCCTTTTTTTTTTCATACAAAATTATTCGACAAAGTCGCGATTATTAATGTCAATCACCCTTACCTGAAATATGACGTCGCATTTTCTTAGCATTAAATATGTTTGAATAAAAATGAATTACTCGTATTTATCAATGAAACTTAGACACTGGCATACTGGTGACAATTTTTGACCTAATTTAATTATGATTGATGATATCTCCGATACCACGCATTTTTGGACCACCTATTGTAGGAGTTTCCGATGAGCCTAGTTATGGGATATAAAAAAAAACAGGTTGTAGATGTTGTAATTTTATGAGCTATATTATTTTTAAACTTGTAGCAACGTCTAGCTGTATAAGGCATGCATACTATTTTATGCGGCTTTTTATGTAATGGCATATGGAACCTACGAAGCTAGCTTATAAACCAGTGCAGCAGTGATAACACTACTTTATTTTTGGGTCACCCCAATCACTAAATATATTCTTACAACAAGTCGATCCTGTTAGGATCGAAAAACCAGTAAATGAAGTTAAAATACCTAAACAAATTCTGAAGTCTAATACATAATGGAGTAAATAAAAATGTCCACATAAATTTATACTTTTATTACTTGATTTTACCCTAAAAAGTGAATCCTCCACGAAACGAATACCTAAAATCCCCAGAGAAAAACGTAAGTAAGTTTCTTTACTACCAAAAGTATGGAAAATGTTTTTGCGATTTCGACTTTTTCAGCTGAAAACGTCAGTTGGTACATTAATGAAACAGGATTGGCATCAAAAAATGTTTTCGTGAAAACTGTCAAATTTCTTGCTGCCTGTAAAAATCTAAATCAGTGAATGCCAAACAAAATTTCGGAAAGTTAAGGAGGCCTCCTTAGACCATTTACCTGTAGCTAAAGCGGTTAAGGTAAAACCTGCCCTCACTGCCCCTCAAAATCCACCGTGTACTAATTCCTTGCTCATGTACTATTTATTTTTTGCGACAACTTTGTCTTAAATCTAGTGATAGGCAGCGCCATCTCGCGGCTTACTACTACAACTATATCGCTACCCGCTGTCAATTCCCCCCTCAAATACCAAAGGTATCGGATCGACCGGCCTCACCTGAGGACCACACTAAAAGAAAATATCAAGAATTAAAGATACCTGGGTAGGTACTAATTAATGCAGACTTGAATGAAATTAAAAATAATGTTTTATGTCTGATTTATTTTATTTTTATCCCCAAAAGACACCTCCACCAACAAATGTTAAACAATATAAATCATCTTATAAAAATAATCAACAAAATAAAATTCTAGATTATATAGTGAAAATATAATTTTATGACAATTTAGGGTCAACTACAGTGTCAAAATGAACAAAAATTTTTTTTCATGAATTGTTGACATGCGGATACGATGTAATATTTATTTGCAAATACCAATAAATCAGATATCAAAACGTGGCCTCGATAAATTTGTTAATAAGTTGAATAATTTATACAAAAATTATTTATAACTTATTTATATTGTTAAAATTCCACGTAGTTACTTTAAGAATTAAATTGGGTTAGTAATTTAGAAATGGAAGTTTTAAAAATGTATAAGTTTGACAATTTATCAAATTTGTAGATACTTGCAAAGAAACAAACGTAATTAGGTACATTTTTAACAAAACAGTCAAATTCGATCTACTTTTGTCATGACTGTAAGTATTGTAATTGCTACTAAAACTGGTAATTTATACGAAGTTTATTAAGCGAAATCTAGAACGATTCAGCTTTCAAAAAGTCAAGATAACGGCCTAAGCAGTTTTGAATCAGTTCAGTGTTACTATTTCATACATAATTATCATTTTATTATCAATACATTAGCATTGATTATGGAAAATGTGTTTCAAGTAATTTATTTTGATGTTTAAAAGCTGATTAAATTAATTTTAATTAGAAACTATTTAAATATCCGCATGTAGGTATGACGAGACATCGAGATTTTCATCTTTGTTATAAACACTTTTTCAAATGGTAGTTCAGCTGATAAAAAATAAAAAGTTGGCAAATCTATGTTTCATAGTTTATGCCTCATCTTAAACTTTATTGTCATAATTAAAAGTTCGATTTGTTTAATTCGTTTTGACTATAATCAACCACATTATTTTACTCACCCGTTGGCACACACTGGTACGTACAGTATCATCAAATAAATATGTTTAAGTACGTAAAGTATCATCAAATAAACATTAGAATACTAACTTCAACATTATTTATATATCCTTAACTCTAAAACATATTGATACCCGTATTTGACAACAGGATTTAAATACCAGTCAACTTATTATAAACATTTATACTCAGTCAACATCCTTTTAATATTACTTAATTGATTAAAAAACGAAACAAAAATAAATCTTCATAATTTCCCGCTTAATTGAGTACAGCGCCATCTATACGCAAATTAATCAACTACTATAAAACTAAAAAGGAACGTTTTGATAACATTAGTAAAATAACATTAAATTTATTTTTGGTATCAAAGCGTCGAGAAATAATTAAATTACAGCAATAATTTTTGTTCAAGAGCTGCCCACAAGGGGTCAAGCGGCAATGTGAGAGCGTATGCGTTGTACACGTTCGTGTCAGAGATGACAGATGGGGTTGTTTCTCCAAAGGCCACGTAATGTTCGCTCGCGGACACAGAGGGCGGCAGCGACGTCGGCCGGCGTCGGCCGGACGCCATGAGGACACTGCGCATCATGGCCGTGGACTTTATACGTTCTGAAATGAAAATAATTTAATAATTATACTTATTATGCTACTAGATTATGCCTTTTTAATATTATTGATCAGTCGAACCATTTTGTTTTCCAGTTTTTGCGAGACTCACGCACGGCAGTTGATTTTTATTGGTACCTACCTACCCTATAACATAGTAATACTGTTCAACAACCGAAGCTAAGAGCAATAATCTTTTCAATCACTTCATGAAAATGTTGTTCTCTACAATTGTGATTTGAGTGGCTGCTGTAATTCAAGGTAGCATTCGAAATTCAAAGCAAATGCCATGAATGTGTTTTTGTCTGTTAGCAAACTTTTGTGTTGATTAGCCTTTCAAACACCAAGTCTTGAGCTAGCAACCGGGTCTTCTTGATTAAAAGCGCCTGAGCAATGTGTGTTTATCTGTAGCTGGAAAAATAACGCTACCCAAATGTGGAACACTAGGTAAATTATGAAAATGTCAATATAAAGTCAGTGTCAAATCATTTATTTCAAATAGGATTTATTGTAGGCACTTTTGAATGTCAAAAAATACAAAAAAATGTCTGTTAGCAAATTTTTGTGTTGATTAGCCTTTCAAACACCAAGTCTTGAGCCAGCTACCGGGACTTCTTAAAAAAAAATGAATTGATTCTAGTTGCCCCTTCCAAAAGGTAGTTTTGTATGGTTCAAGAATGAACTACACCACCTTTTAAAATGTTCTACAATATTTTGTACTTGTACATTAATTATTTAATTATAATAAGTGAAGACGACCCATTAAGAATTAAAGTTACTATACCACAATAGGTAAAATTAATTAAATATAAAGCAATGGCTGCTAAATTAATTATGTGATAGATGGTGCTCACATATTTAGAGATATTGTAAAAGTAGATGATTTCCCAAAAAAAATACAAGTAATCATTTTGTGTGCGATTTAAAGTAATTATAGAAACAATGTATAAAAAATATACAGTTCAATAAGCAACCAGTTTGATTCTGTCTAGCCTCTAGATTATCCTATGGAGCAGGAACCACTGTGTTCAAGCAAAACAAACTTTTACTCCTCCCAACTAACAGAGAATTTTTTCCACGCTTCATGTTGAATAATGTAAGTGATCAACAGCGATCTCGTACCAAGGAATTAAAAGTTATAGAAGTTGAGGCTAAGGTAGGTGTACGATTTTAGAAAATTACAATTACGAATCACTATAGATTTATATACTGGTGTATTAATAATTCCTTAATTAATTTACTACACAACACCTACCATTTGTATGTTATGGGAAGAGATTCAAATACACTTTGCTATTATTTTTTCTCAGGCGCGTATAATCGAGATTAAAAAATTAAGGCCTGTACAGTACTTGCTGGTGTGCGCGAGGTCGCCGCACCGCTTGCTACAGTACGTACCGTCGGCGGTGCTGAGCGGGCAGTACTTGCTGGTGTGCGCGAGGTCGCCGCGCGCGCCGCACCGCTTGCACACGAAGGCGCGCAGCACGGGGCACGTGACGCGGCCGGCGCCGTCCTTCAGCGCATGCGCGCGGTAGTACGACTCGCGCTCGCCGTTGTTCTTGCAGAAGCGGCACTCCTGCCAATAACGAAATCAAATGGTGTAGATTACTGCAAGGAACTTTTTGCGTTAGAATGAAATTGAAAGGTGCGTTGTCGGTAAACACATCCTACATCTTTGAAACTGTAAAGTATCCCGTAAGGTATATATCCTTACGTTCACGTGGTGAGAAACAAGAATGACATAATGGTCAAATTTGGAGACGGCCTTGACGAGGCCTCTATTCGGAACACTTGCGTTTAAACCCCGATTTCAAGCTATTTTATTACGAAACCCATTTAAAAATGTGACTGTTTAATATTTTCTATTCGACGACCTTTATGTTATTTTGTTTACAATAAAACGATCATGCTTCAAACTTTAAACAAAGCATGAAGGCTCCCCGCTCCCGCAAAGAGGCGCGACGCCACAGCGCGACACAAAGGCACCGCTCGTCGCGCTTCACGCGGTGCCTTTGTGTCACGCTGTGGTGTCGCCCCAGTGTGCACGAGACTTGATGAGCAGTGTTGTAGCAGGCAGCACTTTGATAGCAGGTAATACATCATTAGGTAGATATAGCTAGGTAGGTTATATAGCTTCTTAATTTGATAAGGCGATGTGTTTTTTGTTTTTGTGCTCACACCATAATTAAATAATAAGAGTCTATACTTGAGGATTTGTAATTGGCTCCCTGGTGGCTATGATCTCCTTTTTGTTTGTTTTTATTAGCTGTAAATCCTCCATGTACTATAAATAAATAATTTGTAGGAACAAATTATTAAATGACCACGAAGCTGAATTCCGCGTCTGAAGAAAGTTAAAGGCGTTTAACGTTCCTTTAAATATTAAGTTAATCTATCATATTTAAGGGGACGACGAATATCGCACGTTATAGAAATTCGAGGCCGGATTCGGAATATTGCTATCTCTGTTTGACAAAAGAAGGAAGTGAGGGACGCGGTGCGCAGCCGTGTGTGTGTGACTGTGTGAGTAGATAGATAGCTATTATGAGCTGTACTGTTAGTACAGTACAGCTCAGGTCCACTTAGTACTGTACCTTCCATGCAATCGTAACGACTCTGAAGATATTTCTATCTATTACTAGTTAGGTATGTTCATGATTTGCGTTGTTTTTGTTGACGACTTTGGGGAATCGTTTGTAAATTGACAGACTTGTAATGCGTTTTTTGGAAATATATATAAATAATGCCGGTATCTCAACATAATTATAAGAATATTTCGGCATCTAGGCCTTCTAGAGAAAATCAAGAAAAGTACCTAGGTATCTGCTGTTGGTGTTGTTGAATAAATTATATAAGGTAGAGATAAACTACGATAACATGGCGCGCCCCTCTAAAATTCAAAACGTTTAAAAGTATTTGTGAAAGTATTTACAATGCACCACGAAGATTCACAAGGCATGTGTGCGTAATGAGACGGCCGTCAAACAAAAACAAATCCACGGATTTGTTGCTCGACTAGTCACGTCATTAATCGCTCATTATTATTAGTAATGGCGCTGCACTGACGTACTCTATGAAAACGACACGTGCGTTGTCTTGCGCTCTCGTCAATTTATGATTAGTTGACCAACAAATCTGGTAATAAGTGAGATATTACGAGTACTGATTGCAAAAAAACTATGAATTAATTTTATTGTGTTCAAACATTGAAATGTAATTTACTCTATACCTTGCATGTTTAATGTTTTCAATAAAATGAAACCTTTATAATGTCATTTACAAAAATACGTAATCATAATTATTATAAGAAAGTTTATAATATGTTACGAGCCAAGTGATAACAAAGGCGTTATTCATACTGCCCGGGCATTAATAATAATACCCTCATTAATCACTTGGCCCACAACATTAATAAAACATAAATAAAACAAACATAAATCTTAATGATCTCTATTGGCACTGGAACTAAAATTTTCTTCATCGCTGTTTAAGAAGCTTGATGTGTCATTTTCAGAATCAGATTCTCCTACGTGAATAATAAATTCTTGCTCGTCGTCGTAGTTTTTCCAGTATTTGGATTCAGTCTCCTCCACATGTCTGCAAGTGTTGGTCCACATCGTGCAATCGATCATGTCTAGACGTTCATGAAGTAATTTCATGATGGATGTGTAGTTTTGGTCTACATTTTTGTTTGCGACATAGTTTTTTAACACTCCCCAAATTTTCTCAATCGGGTTTAAGTCGGGATGATATGGAGGAAGTCTTAAAATATCGCAATTATATTTTTTTGCTTCGCCATCAACGGCGTAATTTGTAGAATTATCTTTATTCTTTAGAATGAGATCATAGAGTTCGATTTTCTTCATGTCTTCCTCGAAGTCGATGTGTTTATTCACCAGCCAATATTTCATGGCTGCTTTGTCGCTGTTGGAGGTGGGAACTTTTTCTGTAAATGTGTTATGGTAGGAGGCGTTATCCATAACAATTACGGACTTTTCTGGTATGTTAGGCAGTAGTTGTGTTATGAACCACTTCTTGTAATTGTCATGGTTCATATTGTCGTGGTAGTCGCCTGTCTTCGAACTGGCCTTGTAAATTAAACAAGCATTGGGGACAAAACCATTTCTTCCACCAGCGTGGACAATTATGACGCGTAACCCTTTAGATTTTTTTTTCTTTGCTACAGTTCCTTGTTGAGTACCCCATGACTTATTTTGTACATGTGTGGTATGAATGTAGCTTTCGTCAGTATAAACAATATTCCTCCCTTCTTCTCTATATTTCTTCAATTGTTTTAAATATTTATAGCGGAGGAACTGCACATCATGTTTTTCAACAAGTGCTTGACGATTGTCTTCAGTAGTTTTCCACTCATAACCTAAATCAAGAAGTATACGCCATAATGTCTCCAAACATCCATCAAAATTTATCTTTTCAGTAAGCACCCTTTTCAGAGCTTTTAGTGTTGGATATTGTTTATACTCTCTATGAAAGTTACTGACAGTACGCCTTATTACTCCCTTGTCAAATTCATCAATGTTACGCTTTAAACGTTTGCGAGGATTTTCGTTTTTATGCGATGAACTCATTTGTGTGCCAGTTGCATCACATTTTGCTTTTTCTTTGAGAATTCTTGTTACAGTCCTTTTACTAACCCCCACAGCTCTTGAAGTTCTCCATCTAGCGTCTGTCAAGCGCTCCACTCCATTTTCAGCCTCGTACTTCATATGTTGGTATACTGTAGCTATCACTTCTCGTGCCTAAAATATATAGAAAAGATTTTACATTAATTAATTAATAGACATAAAGGTCAATCAAAACATTAGGTACATAAACTTATTTCACAAACATACAAAATTACCTGACTCCGCATCATCTTTTTTCTTGAATTTTCCATGACTAACTTGTTTTGCAATCAGTACTTTTGTATTACTGAGCGACGTAGTATTAATAACTCGACTGTCTCAGACCGCTGCCGGCCCGCTACTGTGAAGACGAATACTTACAACTACATACAAACTCCTTCGTAAGGATGTCACTACACACATTGAAACAGTAATTTGGAGGGGCGCGCCATGTTATCGTAGTTTATGTCTCTACTTATGGTACTTATACATCGTCATCGCGCGTGGTCTTAGGCACCGTCCTAATACGTACACGCGATGCGGTAAAAACTAGTGTCCTAATTGATCATGGCGTTAATTGACGACGCGAAGAAATAAAATGGCGGCCAGCCGGCCGGGCCCGCAAGGCGAGAGGGGCGCGGTCGCGGTGTCTCGCTGCGCCGACGCGATTCGCGCGAATTTCATTAGGACACCTATTCGAATTCAGAATGTTTGATCGCGCGTTCGTATGAGCTAAGTTCGTACGAATAGATTTGCAAACATTTTGGTCGCGCGACAGCGTCGTGCGATTGTCAGTTAGGACACCTATTCAAGTTCAATATGTTAGATCGCGCGTTCGTACTAGTAAAATTCGCGAGAACCTGCGATGATCGCGCATTCGCGTTCTATTCGGACGATGCCTTAGGGGGAACCGGCCGACGCTGTACGTCGAGTAAATACAAATTATGTATAGGGAAATATATAATTTATTCCCTTGGTCTCCTCTTTAAAAAAAACTAAGGCTTCCTCTGTCATGTAACAAATTTTTCTGTCCAGACATATTATTTAAAAGAGTGTCAATGGAGTTTCTTGCCCGTTCTTCTCCATAGGTACCTACTTTCGCTTTGGAATGGGCAACTAGCTTCATATTTCTGACTGAGCGACCCCTTGACAATTCAAAAGTGCCTGTAATTGGTTTATTTGAAATAAATTCTTGAGTTTGAGTTTGTCTTATTTATGTACTCAAAATATACGTTTTTTCTTTCTTAGTAAGAAATAACGTTAGAAAAGTCCGTATTGTAATGTTACGTATCAACATTTTCATCAATTTACTGTATGTGTACTAAAACAATTTACTTGTTTTATTTTTGTAATATTTATTTTCTTAAATTGCAAAGTATTTCTCACACATAAATTAATGTTGACTTCATAATTGAATTACACAAAGAAAATTTCAGTTGATGTAGCAATGGTTAGGTTACTCGATACCAAATTTAAGGCCAATCTGAATCCAAGTTCACAGCATTCATAAGTCAATAGTGTCAAAAATATTACAATACAATTATGCAAAAAAATACGCACGCCCAGGATAATAAAGTAATCGTCTAACACTGACAACAAACACCGAAAACCCCGGCGCGCGGCGGGCAAAACGTTGCGGTAAATCGGTTATGTGTGTGCTTGTCCGAGCGATACTTATCTAATACCCTGAGCACGCACAAATTGACATTTGCTTGACGCGATAGCACTACTAGCTATTGAAAAATTGTGATAAATTTTGATGTGTTCCGTAATACCAAAACTAATGAATTAAAACTTGATCTTGTTTCTTTTTTTTTCGACTTTTTGCAACAAGATAATATAAGCTATGTTTCTAATACAACAACATTACAGATATTGTTGTTAATAGTACAGAAAAAACGATAAGAAAGTATGTCATTTACGATGTAAAAAAGTGCGAAATCCAATTAGCTTAAACTTCATTTTAGATAAGTAGTTTGCAAAAAAAAAGATGTAGGAACTTAGATAAATACTGTCTTCATCCGAATATAAGCATAATGTGGTGGCCATATGCTTAAATTGCTAATGGTTTCGGTATTACGTATAAATGGACAATTCAGACGTCGCCCTGCTCTTAATATGTAAAAAAAACTGTTAAAAAGTACATTAAAAGTGTACCAGGCACACGTGTGTAAAAAGCACGCAGGCGCAGCTTCATCACACTCGCACGTGTGAAGTGTGCGTGAGTGAGCGAGAGCTAGTTTCTAGTCAGGAATATGCGCCATGCATTCTCTTTTGCATGAAAGAGATGTTTTCGTTTTGGACTGTGGGTGGTGGAAGGTGGTGGGTGTGTGGACGCAACACCTGTTCTTGAAGGCTACGGTTATGAATCTCATAAGCCACCCTCGAAAGAATGTAACGCTACTCAAATGAGCACCGAACAGGCTAATGTATCACGGCTTGTAACCATAGTACTGTGGGTTGTTAAGGTGCTAAATGGACGCATTAAACGCGACTATAAGTTATTTCGACAGGAATAATTTAATAAAGCCATGATCCGTAGGTTTACTGCCCGGTTGATGGCAAACTGGCGAAATGTGGGTGTACAATAGGTACACCTCTGCCTAACCCTTCTGGGATTACAGGCGTGATGTTATGTTACGTTATGTTAGAGAAAGAATAAATACGCCAAATCAATAATTGAAACAATATAAACAGGCGAAGAGCACAATTCATACAAATAAATAGTGAAGCGTTAAATATTTCTTTTCCAATTTTAACCGAAGAAGATTTAATATTGATTGCGCTAGGCACATTTCAAATCAAACTAGCAAGATCGTATGTCAGTGAATATTTACGTGGCAGAATATATTATATAGAAGTTTGCCAGGAGATAAGTATAAGTCAAGGCTTATGGAATCGATGAAAGTTACTGCCTATTATTACGAGGGCAGATACACTCACGACACACATAAAGAAAAACGTATAATTCGTACATATTAGTAAAAACCAACTTGACAGGAAACGCTTTGCCACAGCTTTACAGTTTAAGTTTAACTGTCAATCGTACCATAGGTTGCTACCTTGGTTGCCCGGCTATATTTTTGGATTATGTAATTATAATTGATAGTAATGAATAAGTAAGAAGATATTTTTTTACTTAAATCGGTAACTGTGAAAAGTGTGTGTGATAATATGCCAAATAAAAAAGAAATGGTTAGCAAAAATATTTTTTATTTTTTTATTGATCATTAACATAGTTTTCTCATTTCATATACCGACTATATCTTTACCGTTACCGGCGTTACCTAATCATAATACAAATATAACACTAGCACTAGCCAAGCAATGATTTAGGTCAAATAACGTACTAAAAGGAGATTACTTGCTCTTAATGGATTTTTACAACTTGTTTTCGTAAATATTTTTTCCTTACTTGGACATTTAAATAAAAGTATATATGCCTATATATACTGTGGTGTAGTGTAGGTGGTCGTATGTATTACGGGAACAAGTACAACATTTGACCACATGACACAAATTGCTACAAAGGTTGGTACAAACTCCATACTTACTCCATACAAACCTGCCCATTGTCCTTCTGTTATTTTCACACATTTTAGTCATTCAAGACATATTTAAATTCTGCATATTTTTAGATTATCAAAATCAAAATATTTTATTTCACATAAACCTACATGGGCTCATTTGAAACGTCAGATTCTAGGTGCACGGTTCCAATTGGTCGTTTCCTATGGAGAAGAGCCGGCAAGAAACTCCATGGTTACACTTTTAAAAATATTTGTTTTTTACAATATTTTTTAGTTACAGTGTTAACAGGTATGGGAGGACAGTGTAAACCTGTCAAAAAGTATCATATGTTAAACAAATAGACAATGGTGTATAAATTTACAATCCACAAGGCCTACGACGTTCTCACATTTACAAAATATAGAAATAATCTAATAGAATAAAATCAAAACTAATTAAAAATTGTAGGTATACAGCATGTAACCAAAAACCCTGTCCGATCCTGAAGGGTATTATTTGGTATCGTAGTGCGTACACAAATACGTAATCATTTAATGGATACGAGATAATTATTTTTCCCCAATGAAAACAATTAATTTAAAAAATTAAAAATAATCATACCAAAGCCAACACTGATCGCTCGACAGGGTTCACCAGAGTTCACCTACAGTTTCGTGTCAAAGAAGCCGCCTGAGCGCAGCGGTCTTTTGTCGCATGCTGCCAAAGAAACGTAGGACTAAAGACATCTACGTTTTGCCTACGCGTAGGTATCAGCTGATATTTTAGTGTAGGCTTACGCACAATGACCCCGATTTCTGACCTTCTGTTTATCAAGAAACAATTATTATTGAGTTAATGTGATGTGCTTTTGGCAATGTACCCACTGTAGGTATCAGTTTATTAAAAAATTTACTTGTTACATACCTCTATCTATCTAGAACACTAGTACACATTCGACACCTTTTTATTAAATTTGCACGTACTCGCAGCGCACATGTGTACGATTTGAGTGACTCGAAAGCTTCCACAATCCGAGCTGTTACTTCGATTTCCGAATCACACATTCACTCACAAATAAAAATTAACATATTCAAATATTCCTGATTGGTATACGACATTGTTCGCGATACGATAGCGGCACGTGATACGTACGGACATCCGATCGCAAGCTATCTCCACGTGAGACTGGCAACCAAGTCGGCTACATCAAAGGGTCGAGGACTCGTTATGAGTACTTACAATGCGGCGAGAGCACGGCGGTATCCTTTGAAATAAAAATAGGCAAAAAATAAAAGATTTCGCCGGCCGGTGGAGTGTTGTCAACTTATGAAAATTTACCATATTTAGTGTAACGGACGCCGAGCCCGCGTTATAATATTAAGGACTAATACGTGTATTAAAATAGTAACTAGTAAGGTGTTATCTTTAAGTGTGTATATTGTTAGTTAAGTTAAGTAAGGTCAGATCACATATTTGCTTTGTAAAGATGTGCCGCGTGTTATTTTTAAATAACACGCATCAGTATTAGTAATATAAAAGATTCCTCGCCCGCATGTTAACTAGTAAGGTGTTATCTTTAAGACTGTAATAAGTTATGTTAGGTTAGATCATTTTCGTTTATGTATATTTTTTATTTATTATGCAGGTACGCCGGCGGTGACAAGGGCTCGACGAATAATATCGTTGATGCTGGCGTGACGTGCTATGCGACCTGCGCTCCTGTAGCAGGACAGGCCATGATGCCCGATACTGTCGACAGCTTCACCGCAGTGACACCGATGCGGAGCAACACAAGGTGCGCCCAAGCGGAGACATGTAGCGAGCCGAAACGATGAGTCATCCATCATTGTGCCTATGGTGGATGACGGGAGCGCCTGGAGCCACAAGCCTGGGGCCCTATTATGAACTCGTATTTCCAGGCAGTGTACGGCGTAAACAGAACTGCCTTGCAATTTCGTATTATGAACTCGTCAAACAAACCAGTCAGCGATCACGTGACACCCTGGCCGACTTCTGGCCGAATATTGCCTGGCAATACCGTATTACGAACGTTCGTTTGACATTTCGTTCCGTATTAGAACTGTCAAAAAGTAACCTCACAATCCATTCAGTTTACGCTGCTTCAGAGGAGCTTTTATTGAATTGTTTAGGGTTTATTTGGAAATTATTGCAGTGTTTTCTATATAACATAAGAATATATAATCATGTGTGACGAAAATGAACTGTTTGAGTTCCTGGAAAGTGATTCTTCTCGGCAAACTTGTGAGGCCTCACATGTCATGAGACGTGTGATCGCACGCAAGGCTAAGAATAGTAAAATACACTTTCCACTAAATAAATAAAAGGATAATGAACGTATTTTTGAAATCCTAACAACGGCCTTTCCTTTTGGTGTTCACCTTTAACCCATAACAGGCTTACAAAATCCACGGATTTATCCGTGAAGAATATGGTAGTTGTTTTTATTAGGTACCTATGAACTTTACGTAAAGTTTTAACCAAACATTATTCTCACTTTAGGTTTTCGTTTCTTTATCATAGTATGCTACTGGCTCCTACCAACGCCCCACTGGTGATAGGCTCTCATTCAATGTCCCAGCCAACATTTTCTATTGTAATTACCTATGCAAATCACTGAGATTACTTCACACTTCTTGGTAGGAATATAAAAACTCCAACAATATTTTCAGCTGAACATAAGTTAGGTAACGCGCCGACGAGGCGAGGGCGAGAACGCTCATCCACTATTAAAATAAAACTTTTATTGTTTTAATATTTTATCATGTTAAAAACATGAATATAATAAAACGCTTTCGCCATCTTTTTGTTTATACACGTACTCCGTAAATCTTAGAATGGATCCTTCCATAATACAAACAATACGATAGTGTTCTTTCATAATGTTATTGTTATTAAGTAACTAATGTTTGTCAAACAATAGGTACTACTTTCATTGAAGTTGTCGAATTCCCCGCTGACCTTCAAGTGGAATACGTTCGGAAACCTCGCGTTACAATTTGCAAACAGAAAATATACCTAATATAAATTAATGTAATCTACAATAGCACAATATAAATTGCGTTCATATTTTCACCCACTGTACTATAGTAATTAGATTAATATATAGTAATTCTTATTTTTGTCATAAAATACGTGATTTAAACAAAACAGTAACTTAGCAATAAATATATAATTGGGTTTCTGAACGTTACGTCAGAGAATTACAAGCCAGCCATAAACAAACTACCCAGCGCGAAGTTGCTCAGCACTAGGAATGTCGAATGTACGAAATTTAACCAGCCCGTGAAATGAATTGCATGGAAATTGACTGGTTTAAAAAAAAATGTAATAGGCCCGCAGCGTGCCTATTACGAACTTTTAAAAAAACACTGCAGTACAATAGTTTGTGTACAGTAATTAGATAATCTTTAAATACATGAGGACGATAAACCTAGAACAAAATTACTACAATAAGTATAGGTAGGTATAAAGTATAGAAACATTTACAAATTAAACAATAATAGATTCATTACTTACCGAAATAAAATAATGATAGATATAATTGTATAAAGTTCAATATTTACAAATATTGAACTTTATTTAGCGGGATAGGCCCTCATCAGCGATATTACACTTGCACTTTGTAAGTAGGCGTGGATTGTCGGGCGAAGAAAATGGAGATACTAGTTACAGCACAATCACTTTATTTCACTCACAATGTCTTATAAAATAATCACCATGAAATAACCTGAAGGCAGAGGTCCGACATATTAAATGAAAGTATGAGATATAGCAGTAACCAACTCTTTTATTCCGACAGCTTGTTAATTAATTAATTAGATCGCGATAATAGCTCTAGGCGCTACGGCAGGCGCACCGGGCCGAGCCTGCCATAGACTAATATATATAAAATGAGGAGCCTGCCACAAGAATGATCCCTTCCAACGCTGCGCACTCGCTTACATAAAGTGGCCTGAGTAGTGGGGAGGTGAATGTGGCACTTTGCACAGCGTAGCTCGGCCCGCTGCACTTGTCGTTTACAAAGATCACGCCGACATATACAATAAATTGTGACCTAATATTATTTATTTATTTATTATGGGACAATAAACAGCTACAATATAAAATGTTTACAAATTACAATAACATAAGTAGTATTAACCATATTGCAGCCCACTACATTATCCTCATGTTAACAAAATTAAGATAAGGTAAGAAGTGTCACAAGGTAAGCATTACTCAGAAATGCGAAATTACCAAAAAATAAAAATAATTTTGATTATTAAAATACCATAAAATTTATTAATTATTAAAAAAGAAAAAGAACAATACATAATTTGTTCGATAAAAATTCAAAATTTGGGATTGTTCCTCATTATCACAAATCATAATTTAAATTCAAAAAACAAAAAATAAAATAAAGGAATTGACAGTAGAATGCAATTAATTAATAACAACAATCCGAATGGTAAAACTAAATAAATTTAGAATAAAATACTCACACCTTTCTTATTATCATTAGATAAGATTTTATAAACATTGGTCTTAAATTTCGATTTCGACATATATCAATATCAGTGAAGTCGCGATTATAAGACTCCACTATACGACGAACAGGGCAACGCAATACTGAATTAGTCCGACAGGCATTTACAGCGAACAATGTTCCTGCTCGGACACTACGCTAATTTACGGTGCGGGGGACCACATAGCATAACTTACTCGTGAGATCAATGGAATCGAAGTGATTATGAACAATACCATGTAGTGTGTTGGCTTCTAGAAACTTACGTCTAGATTCTAAAGATAACATATTGTATTTGCTAAGTAATTGTGAATATGACAAACACCGTTTATAGCACCTATAGTACAAGGCGCGAAGGAATTTACGCTGGACTTTCTCGACCATCACCCTAATTGCGTAATACCACAATCAATCGGAATCTGAATCGTTTTGAAACAGATTACTAATCCATTGCTTCCTATGTGCGATAAAAATTCTGCTCAACAATATATAGAACGCAATTAATGTTCTTGAACCGTCAAAATCAAACAGATTAGTCGTAATCGTTTACGAAAATGTGTTACGCAATTAGGGTGCATATCTGTATATTTCTTATATAACGGATTCCAGATTGGGACCGCATATTCGAGCTGCGAGCGTACAAGCGTTTTGTTTATGTTTTAACAAACAATCAATCAATGTGTGACTTAAAGTAATCACCGAATGTAGAATTAAGTCATAAAATAATTAAATTAGCAAGCAGTTTGATTTTGTTTAGACGTTAGGTTGTCCCGTGAAGCAAGACATGCTGGATGTTACCTTGGATAACTTGGGAACGCAACCACTGCTTTAAAAAAAACGGAAAACTACAAAATTGGATACGTATTTGTTGGCAAACAAAAAACGTGAAATTTACTTGATTGTATTGACGCAAAATAAATCTTGAACTTAATGTGACTGCAATACCTCCTCCAAAACGGTTTCCTATACGTTTTGAGAGCAGTGGTGTGGTGTGGTTTGTGGTGGGTTTTATCTTCTGCCATACTACGCAGCAATAATGCCACAAAGTTACCTAGTCATTTTTCACGTGGCAATTTAAAACCAAAGAAAAAACAAGGTTGCCACAAGTATACATGCTATCTGGAAGGTGTTTGCCGGACTTCCGGCGATATTGACAACCCAACGAGCTTTTGGACGGTGGTGTACCATCCATTCCAATTACCTTCTTTAAAAAAACACTAGAAGACAACAATACTCACGCTAGCGACTTTCTTGGGGCGTTTCTGCAGGTTCCCTCTGGCCTGCTCGAGGTCTTTCAGCAGGGAGAACAGCACGGTGTCGGGCAGAGAGGCCAGCACACGCGCCTGCTCCACAGACAGCGACGCCGAAGCCTCTGCGCCCGCGGTCCTATCTGTGAAGATTTATAAAACTGAGGGTTTCATACTATACAAATTACAAGACCACCAAAAAAAAAGGGACATGAGAATCAGGAAGTGGGGTTTAGGTTGCCTATGGCGTTTTATTATTCATACCTTCTGCATGTGCATATTTTTAACGGCTCTTAAGGTTTGCCCTTTGAATGTTGTGTTGAGCTGCATGATTACTGACAAATGCGTGCACTGACTGGACAGGTCCACTCATTCTGTGTGGTTCTTTCCTCAAAAGACCATTTCAGACATCAATCTACATGGTCTTCACATGACCTGACCAAGATTATGTCTGGACTTTTTAAAAGAGACTGTGACCTCTGAGTTTGTTTCGGCCTTTCTTCTCAGAGTAGTCAGATAGGAAACGCCGATCTCATCTAGTTTTTAAAATATGTTTGACGTGTAAAAGTGTTTTTAAAAACCTACTTACAGAGAAAAAATAAAAAAAATGGCGGTGTTGCATACTACATACTACATCCAGGTGGCCCAGCGTTGAAACTAGTCTGGCGGAATCAATTGCAAAAATATTGTTTGTATTGGCTTTCCGCAAAGTAACGTCTGATCCCATAACTACGCAATCTACACACATCACCACAATCTAGGGATATTTTAGTTATATATGCATTGAAATGAAACTATGTACAAAGAATTGAC
The DNA here is from genome assembly GCA_963555695.1 of Dasypolia templi. Taxonomy (NCBI): domain Eukaryota; kingdom Metazoa; phylum Arthropoda; class Insecta; order Lepidoptera; family Noctuidae; genus Dasypolia; species Dasypolia templi. The sequence goes on from OY743144.1 coordinate 1,420,088, forward strand.
AATAGCATTGTTATATCAAAATGTGCAGTATTTTCAGCCAAATCGGTTCAGGCCTTTTTTTATAGTTTAAAAAATAACCTTCTTCAGACTCGATAGGAGTGGAGCTAGTGAACTCTTTCGGGTTGAACTCCGGCGCGGAGGCCGCGGGCCGCCAGTGCGTGCGCGGCAGGCGCGGCGCGGGCGAGCGCTCGGGCGCCGGCCACGACGCCTGGCGGCAGTACGCGCCCGCCGGGCCCATGCCCGACATGCCCGAGATGCCCGACATGCCCGAGATGCCGTCTGGAACAGGAACGACACATGTTACATGCTAGGTACTTAAATATACCTGGCGAAATGTGGGAGCACTAAAGGTACACCTCTGCCTTACTTTTCTGAAAATACATTCGTGATGTTACATTAAAGTTCGTCTTACCGAATGTTAGAAATCTAGGACCCAACATCGTCTTAGATAAAGAGCTGCTTGAAACAGTAGACTCGGCAGTTTTTCTGGGCATAACAGTAGATGCCAAACTTCAGTGGGGCCCACATATATCAAGCCTAGCGGGGAGGCTCAGTTCAGCCGCCTACGCTGTCAGGAAAGTAAGACAATACACTGACGTTGATACAGCACGGTTAGTCTATTTTAGTTATTTCCACAGCGTTATGTCCTACGGTATTCTGCTGTGGGGCAAAGCTGCTGATATTCAAAATATATTCGTCCTTCAAAAACGAGCTGTCCGAGCAATTTATCAACTAGGAGCCAGAGTTTCTCTTAGAGATTTTTTTAAAGATATTGGTATTCTTACGGTAGCATCACAATTTATCTTCGCCAACATCTTATACATTAGGCAAAATATACACTTATACACTAAAAACAGTGATTTTCACAATGTTAATACTAGAAATAAGAACAAACTACGTGCTCCCTTTCACCGGCTTCATAAGGTTCATAACTCATTTGTTGGGCTAGGCATAACCTTTTATAACAAACTACCCTCTTCTTTGCTAGATTTGCCTTATAATGCGTTTAAAGCTCAAGTAAAATCCAACCTTTGTTCAAAGGCATATTATTCAATTGACGACTACTTAAACGATAAGAATAGCTGGTCGCTGTAATTAACTCAAGACAATGTTTATGTTCTTTCTCCAGAATCAGCTTACATACTGATAGGGTATACGAGTTCGTATATTTATTTTAATTTTATTTGACTGTATAAGTCAATTAGTTTTAGTTACCTTCATTTATTATTGACATGATCCGCTCATTACAATGTTTTTCAATGAGTTGTATTGCAATAAGTGGTTAGCTAGCGACCTCGACAATTGATCTTAAATTATTCTTGCCTGAGCAACCGGCAGCGAGGTCGTCATGCTCCCGTAGATGTCACTGCTTGCGGTAGCGTCGGGGATCGGGTTGCCTCCTTCCCTCAAATATGGCGAGGGGGGCAATGGCTGATCTTTGCGTTATGCTCGTGAACGGGTGCTGCTTGTGGTGACTGGTCGTCTTGCTGTCTATGGTTTTGATTTTGTTAAAGTAATTGTTCTGTTAACTCATTTTACTTCGATGGTCCTGGTTTGTCATTTGTGTTTACTTAAAAAATAATCCAATAATGCATATGTAAGATGTCACGCCCCTTATGCCTGGAGGCTTTTATTTGTGTATTATGTTATGTTGTTTTTTTCATTGATTTTTTTATTGGTTTCTGTTTTGGGTATATTGGCGTGGCTAGCTTAAATATGGCAGATAATTTAATATGTTATTTTTTTTGTGTTTCGGTTTTTATTCTTTGATTACCTTATAATTATATAATTCAATGGTTTTCTAACTAAACAGACAGCTGTGCTGCTGGGGAGTTTGTTGCGCCACTTCTTCTTCCCAGCTAAAGCACTAGGAAGTGGTGAAGGGCGGGCGTTTTGGGGGACTGTCTTATGTAATTTTGACGTTCGAAAAGTGCTGACTCTCAGCCTAGTTTGAATAAATGACTTTTGATTTTGATTGATTTTGATTTTTGATTAAAAATAAATAAGGTTCGATCCCAACTAACCTGCGCGGTTGCTCCAGATCCTGTCCTCGATGGGAGTGTAGGGAGAGTCCAGGCCGTTCATCTGGAAGTCCCTGCTCAGCTCCTCCAGGGTACACTTCCCCGTCGCCACTGAGGATGAGGAATTAAGATGAAACCATGAGCTTAAGTAGCCTAGAACCTTCTGTAGTATACTGTCTACTAACGATCCAATACTGACACGCAACTGATTCCCAGTCAAGTTTAGACAGGCTGCTGAGGCTGCCACTTGAAGGTGTACAAAGATGTTTAAAAACGTTTGGAAGTGCCTATTTGAAATAAATGCTTTGACTTTTGTCTGTCCATACCGATGCCACATTTTTCTCCATCGATGAAAATTAGTAAGAAGGTGTTTTCTGTGCACCGCGCTAAGCAATCGTGTAGTGAAATTTAAATTATGAGGGGTGTCACTATCCAACCCATGGTATAGTATATTACAGAGAGATGAAAACAAAGTGCACATAAGCGTGGTGGAGTCTTGTTGGATCCCTCATTTAAATAGATTGTGATGTTTTTATGAGACTTTGCTACTAAACTCAAAAGATAGGGTTTTTTCAACCGCAAAAATAACTTTGTTTTACATAGTTTTTTCGATAAATACCTAGGTACTATGAAATACAAACTTATTATCGTGGCCGATAAAATCAATACTGCGCATGAGTAGAGCTACGTACGCATTCTGTTTGAGTATAGCAAAAACAAATCGATCCTACTTCAACACGTCTTATCGTCGATCGTCTTTCTCATTCTAACTCATAAATATTAGTTTTTACTATCCGAGCCCGCCCTTACCACTTCACAGAAATTCTCAATTTCTCATAGTGCCTGCTATTCTTTAGCCTTATCACACGTCTCACGATATATAAACAAAAGGATGCCTAATAAAGGTATTATGTATTAGAAATCCTTGGAACTGCCTTTCTTTTTGGTGTCACCCTTTGCCCGAACATATTCTCCCCGACTACGGAAACCTTCACTGTGTTTTTTCTTTGTTAGTAATCAATTAACTACCCACATAATTATGTACCTACTTACATAAGTAACCAATTTTTATTTCCCACATAGTTTAAAATTAATCGTTGACACAAAGATACTCACGATCTTGATAGCTGAGTGACTTCTGTTCGACGGGCCTGTCGTTACTGGGCTGGCTCTGGAAGGAAGACCAAGTATCCTGAGGCGGCCATGATGTAGGCTGCAACACAGTTAATATAATTAATTAATTATATACTGCATCATTTAGGGCCATGCAGCAAAAACTTGTCGAGAGATCGTTACTCCGTTCGGACACTGTAGTGATGCTGGTTATTTGATGTCCGAATGCGCGAAGAAAGCTGACATTCCGAAATGTGCAACGTGCACACGATTTAAAAAGCTCAATGATCACAAAACGGGAGACCCTGAATGTCCTGCGAGGAAAATAGCAGAATAGGTACAGGTATATAAACTCTATCAATCGATGGAGTATATACCTGTATTCTGCTTCAAAATTCGAATTATGTATTTTTATCAACCTAGTTAATAATACCTACTGCTGACTCAATCATATTCGTGTAGCAAAGTGCTAATATGTAGCAATTTTTCGTAAATAATATTTAAATTATCTACATATTTAAGCCCTTAATTATTAGTGTGTAAGTAAATTATAACATAATAAATTCACTAACTATGTCAATGTTCATAAAACGTACCTATGTTAAAAATTGTTAATAAATCAGTTGTCCTAATAGTAATTATAAGAACTCATGTCGCCTGTGATATAGGTATATTGTGTATATTATAATATTATTTCTAAGATTTAAACTTAATTATACCAAAAAAAAATTTTGGAATAAACATTAATTTAATTTTTTATTTATTTACGCAAATATACATATACGCAAAAGGAACAAACGATCACAACCTTATAGTCACAGATATTATAATACCACATAGTAGGTATAGTAATGATAGTGTCACTTTAAAACAAAAACTCTATCCATACATTAAAATAGAGCACAGTTCTGTTGTTTTGAATTAGTTTGAATCTGTGGTGCTTCAGGCTACAAAGCGTTTAATCTTTTTAACAAATCAAAAATACTCTTAGAACTTATTTTAAATAAGGATCGTAGCAGAAGGCGTTTTGTAATTTTTGCCTAGCCCCATGGGTAGAAGACGTGAGTGTCATCATCAACATTATCATTTCAGACGAAAGACGTCCAATGCTGGACATAGGCTTCCCCCGCGTGAGTTTTTTGTATGGATAAATACATTAAAACGTAAAAGTAACATCATCAGTAAGTAAGAATGTCGACTGACTGCCTTCTGATATGTCTTGTCAGTCTAGTGTCGGGGGTTCGCTGGTCTAGTGGACTGGTGGTCGAAAAACCGACTGTTGAACGTGAACTTCAGGTTCGACTTCCAGCACGCGCAGCATCACCGAGTCGACGTAAAATTGACAAAATAGCAGATCTTTTATCCATCTGTCAGATTGTCTTGTCTTCCGTCGACAAAAGTTGTTTCTAAGGTGGTGATGCTACGTGTGCAGACAATAAATTAAGTACCGGGTAAAACGGGGTGAATAGGGATGCAGGGGTGAATAGAAACGAAACAATAAAAGGGATTTTAACATTGAAATACTATAGTTTGTTGCCAACAGGGGCACTAAATCGTTAATTTCAAAACACCCCTATTCACCCCGTTTTACGGTACCTATATCTGTCACTGTCAGTGTCAATAAAGTTGTATTTCAAGCATTCGTTAGATCTACGGATATTTTATAAATAGTTTTTAAATAAGAATGTCGACTGTCGATTTTCTCTCACAAAGTTAGCTCCTTGTTTGTGCACTACTATCATTATAACATTAGTATTAAGTACATAACTTGTAAAGAGAAAATAAACGTTTAATAATTTAAAAAATATATATTTCGACGCAGCTCCGGCAGCTAAAATTGGGTGCTTGTTATAAACCCCCATGACCCCCCCACAGTGTCAGAGTCCTCAAATTGATTCTAAACACAAATCAGGTACTTATTCAGCACCTTAATACTCCTCAGTTATCTCGATATTTGTTAGTTTTTTTATCGTGTTTAGACTGTGGACGAAAAGGGGTTTTCGTAAAGTCTTTCCTTTATCCATAGTGACTTAATTTGAAAATGAAAAAGGAAACCGTTCCGATGTATTTAAAATGTCCTGTTGATCAAGCTAGAAACGCACGGCATTTGGCGACTGGTGGAGTGTCCGTTTCTTTTAGTTATGTACCCTACCCTACATACAGCGTACAAAAACGTAACTGTTGCTAAGGTCGCAAATATCTTTCAAATACTTACTTAGACGGGCTTTATTGTTCCCACTGGTGGGACACAAGCCTCCCATGTTTTGAGAGGGAGTGGGCCGTAATTCACCGGCCGGTTGGTAGACGTCACATGCAGGGCCACGCAACCCCTGTGTGCGAAGTGTGCGGCGCACACAGGCGCCAAGACAATAGAGGCGCCGCCGCGCCGGCCGCCATCGAAATTATTTTTGTTACACTTACACAACAACATATTCTTTGTAGTGGAGCATTGATAAGTAAAATAACAAAACATAATTATAATGCGCTTATTGTTCACGCTTTGGGTTTTAGTAAACATTAGTTACGAGCCCAGCGTTAAAATCAAAAGAACCGCCGTGAGTTTTTTTGAATTAATTATGAACGTAACCCGATGCGATGCGTGCGACGCAAGCGGGGTGGGGTCACGGGGATTTCCCGACTTTAAGGAACGAGGTGCGCATTGATTTTTTTATTAAGATTAAGTTCTAGCTTTCAAAACATTATATAGTTTGTGTGTTAGTGATTGTTTTAACGTGTTTTCACGATGAGTGATAGTACTCAAGATAAAGAAAAAAAATTATCTGGTTGTCAGAATTTAATAAGGAAAAGAAAACAAGAAGATAAACGTGATAAAAATACAACTAAAATAAGTAACTATAGTATTTAACGGCTCTACCATCCACTTCCAAAGAATCATTAGAGACAGAAACCAGTCATTTTATCGATGAAGATGTTATAAAATCTGATTCAAAAAACGCTTCAGGTACCTACGTGCTTCATAAGTAATTTTCTATACAAATAAATATAACTTTAGTCTATTTGTAATGTAAAAAAAAAAACATTTTCTTTTTTAATTTCATTACAAGCCCTGCTCAGCTCGGGACTAGACGGCGGAGTTTGATTGTCCAACCAAATCCAACATTTTATTTTAAATTTATGTCAAATTAATAAATATTTTTCAATAATACTGGATTCTACACCTGACGTTTCACACGTAGAGCAAATTAGTATAATAAGATTTGTGTATTTTAACACAGAAAATAGAAAGTTGGAAATAAGGGAGCATTTCCTAGCTTTCTGTCCAATTATCGATACAACTGGCGCTGGATTAACGTCATTTATAGTAGAAATCCTAGCCGAAATTAATTTGGACATAAACAACTTAAGGGGACAGGGCTATGATAATGGATCAAATTTGCGCGGTCAGAATAATGGTCTTCAAAAAAGATTGCTGGGTCTAAATCCCCGCGCTTTCTATGTACCGTGCGCTAGCCATTGTTTAAAAATAGTAAACGACGCTGCCAATCTCAATCATCATACGACTGGATTTTTTAGTATTGTGCAAGAATTATATAAATATTTTTCGTCCTGTACCAAAAGATGGGATATTTTAAAAAAAATTGTCATAAATCTGACCTTAAAACCATTGTCTGAAACAAGATGGTCAAGCAGAATAGATGTATACTATAGTGTACTCTGTGATAGATGCTATCAGACCGCTGTTTACAAATTTACCAGAAATTTATGATGCCTTATATGAAATATCAAATGGTTATATCATATGATCAGAACCCAAAATATGACGCTAAATGTCTAGCAGAAAAAATATGCTCCTTTTCATTCATTTGTTCAATAAATCTATGGCACATGATTTTGACAAAAGTAAATTTTATGAGCAAAATTCTGCAGTCCATCGATATGAATATGCAAGTTGCTTTAGATGCTTTAACGGAATTAAAGAAGTTTATGATAAAAATTAGAACCGACGCAAACTTTGAGGAAATTGTAAATGTTGCCATGAAAATTGCTGAAAAGTTAGATGTCGAGGCTGAATTTGAAACTTCCAGATCCAGACCCCTAAGACGTCGTAAGACTCCAAAGAGTTTTGATTATGAACACGAAGACCAAACTATAAATGATCTGAAGACCGCTTTTAAAATTAATGTATTTTTTTATTTATTGGATCAAGCTTTATCCTCCGTGGACGAGAGATTTAATTTATTGAATAATCAAAATGACGTGTTTAATTTTTTATTCAAACTAAGTGATGACCAAAGATCAAAATCGATTAAGAAGTAGCTGTCATCGTTTGCAAAAAAAACTTTCTGCTAATGATTCATTGGATATTAACGCCGATGATTTTTGTGAAGAAATTGTGTCTCTTTTCAAAAAATTCAATAATAATGTGGTGAAAATTCTCGAATTTATATATTTAAACAATTTGACAGCTGTTTGCCGTATCATCACCATAGCATTACGAATTTTGCTAACAATGTCAGTTACCGTAGCAAGCGCAGAAAGGTCCTTTTCTAAATTAAAACTTATAAAAAATTACCTGCCAATTACCAACAATGAGCCAGGAAAGATTAACAAATTTAGCAACAATATCCATAGAGCAGACCATATTAGACCTTATACACGAGATTATTAAGGATTTTGCAAACAGAAAAGCGAGAAGAGTAGAAATAATATAATTTAAGTAAGTATGTTTATATTTTTACATATTTTAGACTCTTGTTGTTTTTTTTTAACATAGCATACGTAATAGTTAAATCAGTATTATAAAAGTCAGCTATTTTGTTATTAATATCTAAGTATAGAATTAGTTATAACATCATAAATAAAGTATGTAAAAATTAAATTCATGTTTTATTTTTTCAGTAATTGACAAGCGGAAGCGAACTGGTTTTACCTATTTAGGAAAATATTATCTAAGTATGTAACTGGAGACATTTATTTCGGTCAAAATTCACAAAAAAAAAAAAAATTATAACATGATTCGTGAAAAAAAGAGGCGCTTCATAGGTTTCGCACACAGGTGCTGTGGGGGGTCGGCGCGGCCCTGATCACATGTTTTAGATTTTTTGGTTCTAGTCAAGAACATATCGGTCGACAAGTCGGGGCCGTTACCTTACTACCGGCCCACCACTGCTCTCAATTACTTTGTTGTGATTAATTTGTATAATACTTAGGAAATTATGAAATATCGCTCTACTATTGATTGTGACTTGAAAAAATATTCACGTCGCCGGTTTTAATTTATATAAACATGTAACGCCGAAGATGTGCCATGATTTTATTGGGTTTATCGTAGGTTCCTACCGTACCTACCTATGTAAGTACCTTCTTTATACAGTAATAAAGTACTCATATTAAATAACACATCACACCATCCACTATCGCCAGAAATTAAGAAATGTAGGAAGTTGAGAAAACCAGTCACGAACAAAACTTAAATTTCCGTCTACCCACAACTTATAATTAATATCAACAACGATTTTATACAGGTACACCACCACACGAAAATAACATAAAAACAAATGAATCTATAACTTTTACAATGAAAAAACATCCAGAATTTGCGAAACACAAAACTAGTCCGTACTAGTTCCTGCTCCAGTAACATTAACTTATTTTTTGTTTTCCAAAATGTCACATTAATTTCCGAAAAATATATTTAAATATAACTTACCGAATTCGATGAACTGCCACTGCCATAATCACTGTAATAATTCTGACCGAAACTCATTGTTCTAAATTTAATTTTCCGTGATTTTGAAATACCTAAACGAACGTGTCAACGTGCTCATTCCGAGACAACTAGTGAGTGCGGGAATCTCAGGCGGAAATGCGGGCAGCGGGGGTCTCATTCATTGGTTGGATGGTTGTACAGGATCTATCATTGGCAATTTGGCATTAATTGGGCAGCGGCGGCAAACTACAAAGCCTTTAGTAAAAGTGCGCACAAGACAAGTTTGCGCGCGAGTGTTTTTCCAAGACTATAGCCCGTCACAGACGTAGCTTTAATATATATTAATATACCGAGATATATATTATAGTATAGCAAACTACCACACACGAGAACTATACTATAATATATATTTTGCCCTTACCTCGCCTTTGCAAGCGCACGGTTTTAAAGGCCAAAATATACCGAGATATATATTTCGACATATTTTGGTGACGTCATAGAAATATATATTATAGCTGCGTGTGCGGTCAATCGAAATTGTGTATAGAAAATATGTCGTAATATGCCTTGCTATGATTCATATTAATATATATTATAGCTACGTCTGTGACGGGCTTATAGCTCTGTCAGCACTTTCAATCACTTTCGGTTTTGGCCTATTGATGGCGATTATTTACTTTGGATAACACTGAACTCAGCACACTCTTGAAGTCTTGACACAACGACGAGATGGCGGGCATGGCGGCAAAAAAGTTACATGCTTTGCGACTATTTCCGAAATTCCGATTATGGCCTCGGGCAGACATAATTTGCGAGCATGCCCCCCCCTTTTTTTAATATACTCTGTGCTACAAAGTTACCCGTTTAATTTGATATCTTCTAAACAAACTGAAACTGTATTACCTAGTTATGGACCTACATATGTTTAGGTATGCTACGTTTTTGTGATATGTCAGATCGATAATGTCGTCGAAATAATAAAGGCTACCGCAAACAGGAGCGACGCGACAGAGCTACACAAGGGCGTATTTGTGTTGCGCTGTCGCGTCGCGCCAGTGTCCAGGAGCCTTACGTGCATTGCGTGTTTACAGTAGGTATACACTTTAGCCAGTACCTATGTGTATCATAGATGACCTATGTTTCCAAATGTCTTGTCTTAGATGTGAACAACCGAACCACTATCAACACTGTAATCTTTTTGGCATTAAAGTTTACTAGACTCTAGAGCCGCTTGAAATTGTCTATGAATTAGTGGTGGTGCTTGGGTTTGTTTTCTCAACCTGAAATCATTTGAAACGCTATTTCATTTAGCGACATCTGTGAATATTTTTATTAACTAACGGGAGCACTGTTCAATGCCGTATTAAAACCACACAACAACATAGATGGCGCAACTTTCAATGCAGGAATGGTATTTATTATCTTTTAATAATTGTCACCCGACTGCGGCGCAGCCCAAGTCGAGCGTAGTTTATCTTTTTGTCTGATTGCATCAAAAAAATGTTTTGATACCATCGTCATCCGTTGTGCATGACTCTTTGCAAAACACCTTGACCTTCGGCTGCACGATGAAATCGTAGCTAGCTACCCTCCCCCCCCCCTGTTTTGTTTGACCAATGAATGAAGGGTGACCGTCTGCTTTATTTTGACCAATGAACATCAATCACTAGTGATCGATGCCAATGAATAATGAATGTCTCATAGGAACGATGGCCCTTTTTTGTAACGGTAATTGTTTTTGTTTGATTGTAAGACGTCTTTTTTCTTAAATTTTTATGCTATATTATTTCAGTTGCAACTTGCACTTCTAACGACTCAATATTGCCCAAATAACGGAAGAAGTGAATATATCGGTAGGTAAGTAAACATAATATGTTTGATTTTAAGTAATTGGTGTCGCTTCTCTTGTCACAGATGCCTATAAACTTGACAAAAAAATTGGTTTAATACTGTCAAACCACGATTTTCCATTCTGAAATTGACTAAATTGACACCACTTAAATACATAGTTTGACAGCACTAAGATAATACCTACTGAGATACAATTTTAGTGAAAATGGCAATTTTTCTATTCTGAATTTGACGATTCTCACCAAAAATTTTGATTGTGGGTACTAAATCTGAACATGAATCTGATTATTTTTAATCGCGATTTTAAAAACGTGTGGAATAAAATTACATCGTTGTCGAGAACTAAAATTCGTCACACTTCTAGGCTACCCCTTCAGTGCGCGTGCGCCTCCGGCTCTTAAATAATTCCCGGGGTAGGGAAAACAAGTACCACGTTGTAAAGACAAAAGAAAAAAAAAATGGAGTCGCGATTTTAGTTGTCAAAATTATTTTTAATTTAGAGAATATTTTAATTCTCTTATTCGAAAGTACTGAACGAAACACTGCCCGACCGAACACAGAATAATAATGGCGCCGATTCTCTTACATTACTAAACTATCATTAATAATATTCCTTACTTTCGAATATGAGAATTAAAATGTGGTTTTTCTATCTAGAATTTCTCAGTAGCAGCCGGGAGTCTGGATTTGTGCCCGTTGATGGCAATAGGCTCGCCCCCTATTACATGGGACTTTAACATAACTGGCGAAATGTGGGTGTACCTACTATAGGTACACCTCTGCCCAACCCTTCGGGAAAACAAGGTGTGATGTTATGTTATGATATGTAATTATATATTAAAAATTATTTTAGTGTCATCTTAGCTTAAGACAGGTGTTATTTGACTTCTAGTCAAATCAGCAACGACTGTTTTGCCTTTGTGAATTTGCACATATATTTTTTTCGTTTTATTTAATATTACCATCTAGCTTATTTAAAACTTATAACTAATATTATAAATGCAAAAATAAGTTTGTTTGTTTGTTACTCTTTCATGCTAAAACGGCTGAACGGATTTGGATGAAATTTGGCACACGAGTAGACTATGACCTGGAGAAGGACATATGCTGTCCCAGTAGCACGTTCCCGTGGGATAGTTACTCCACGCGGGCAGAAGCTAGTTTTATATAAATGGAGTACTAATGAGTAATTTAAATTTAACTTGAAAAACTTCAGAAACCGGGCATAGTATTTTATATCGAAGAGCGTACTTACATTGCGTATTCTTAGCGTCTATTGTTTCTGAATTTTTTTGATGACCCAGGCAAACACCCAATCTAGTGAAATGTGGGTAAAAAGGTGTGTAAACGATTCAATTCAATTATTAATCTTTTTTGCAAAACATAATGAACACATACGTGTGGTAAGTATTAATGGAATAGAAACAAATACGGGCCCTGTCGGGCAACATTTAAATAACTAGGAGAGAGGAAGATCGCTATTATGATTTTTCTTATTACAACTTAATATTTTTATATTTTACCCTATCGTTCTGTTTTTTAAACATTAATATTAGTTAGTATATAGGTAGTTATATGATTATGAGTATTTTATCACTTATTTATTTATTCTCTGAATATAAATAATGGTAGAATTTGTCGGTTATTTGGAGTTGTTGCAGGATGTAATGCAGGCAGCATTACATCCTGCAACTGCATTACATCCTGCTTTATTAGTTTCAGTATGGTCTTAAATTTGACACCTGTATTTTTTTATTAGATAAAATTTATACCCCACCAGCACCACCGGTTTCCTATACTTAATTAACTTTTTGAAATCATCTTTATAACTATCTCTTTTTTGTTCTACTCATAAATATATTGTTTAATAATATTATGTATATACCTTTAAATGTATAGTGTACTACAAGCTGACCTAAATGTATGACAAAATAAAGTTTCTTTATAACTAAAAATAATACATTTTCTTTTTTTTAATTAATTTTTCCAATTTCTATTCGCTGTTCGGAACGGAGACAAAACCATCAAATCAAAGATCATACAAATTAGTTCCAGCCGTTCTTGAGTTAAAGATGGTGTAACTAACCCGACTTTGTTTTATGTGTATAGATTTGTAAATATGTAAGTACTTTGTCTTAGAGAGCTCTTTAACTTTAAGCTTTTCGTGTCGGACTGCTGCAGCGGTGCGACACGAAAGGTCTTCATTGAAAGAGTCCTAACCGATATACTTTCGACATGTGGCTTTGTTTAGTTAAGTTTTTAATTTATTTATTATACTTACTTGTGATTGCATGTGCTGTTGTTTTATTTTTTAATTATTTCCGCTTGCGATTGCTAAAAATAAGTACGTATAATTAATTTATACAAAATATTGAAAAACATTTTAAGAGTATCTAGGTAACGGTGGAGTTTCTTGCCCATTCTTCTCCATACGAAACTACCCTTTGGAAGGGGCGGTTAGAATCAATTCTATTTATTTTTATATCATTGCCATCATCTTTTGATATTTAAAAATAAACGGGTTTAGTCCATGTTCAACCCCCACAATCTTTACCCCCGGCCATGTTGAACCCCTAAATGTTGTCCACGTTCAACCCCTGGGGGGTTAAACATGTATTTTTATTTTTGAATGTCTTAAATCCACGTTCAACCCTCAATGGACAGTGAAACACAAAAGCTTTAAATTTACTGCTATTACTTAGCTACGTTTTTAAAGTCTGCCTATCCTCTATTTGTCCTATATTTCCGCAGTTACTTTGAAATACAAATGAGTTTATTCTATCTCATTAGTAGTTGGCCGGTTGTTACAAGTGCATAACTTATTCGTTATATAAAAAGTATATATTGAAGTGACTTTGATAGTGACAGATATTGTATTTCTAATTATGGCTGAGATTCGGTCTACGAGTAGCGGATTTTTAATTTTGATTTTGTGACTTCTAAGCGTGGAGTACGTGTACTACTTTTAGCAGGCCATCAGTATTACCAGAAAAAAGAATATAAGAATGGCTGTACTTACTGGCGTTGTGTTAGTAGCCTAAATGTCATGGAACTGTTACTATTATGACAACACAACGTCAAATTATTAAATCAACAGTGCATAGTTGCACAGCAAGTTAGGCTAAAAACGAAGTAAAAAGGTTAGTTCGATTTGTAAAACAAAAGTTACCGAAGATTTCAAGAAGATTATTCCATCCGTATATCGTGAAGCTGTAACTTCCTTGAAGGACGCAAGTGATGATACGATCAAAGAATTTCCGTCGTATAAAAATGTGAAATCTGACACGCAATTATAGGAATATGGCGGTAGGTGTTAGAAAAACTATCTATTCGAGAGGGATTGATGTAGAAGTACCTGCCATTTTTCAAAGGTTTCTGCTCTTTGATTACAAATATAAAAATAATAGAATATGCTTTCGCATCTTAGGCGGCGAGGGAAATAATAAGCAGCGTGAAACTTTTTTTTGCTGATGGGACATTTAAAACATGTCCACGTCCATTTTTACAACTTTATGCAATACACGCTGATGTAGGAAGTTCGGAAAAGGAAACCAAAATAATGCCGGTGGTGTACGCTTTGTTATTGAAACAAAAAACAAAGTACATATGATTTACTTTTTACTTTAATTAAAATAAATTGCCCAAATTGGAATCCAACGAAATTCACAGTTGATTTCGAAGCCGCTGTTATGTCAACAACCCAAAAAAAAAAACTTGAAGCATCAATAAAAGGATACTATTATCATTTTAATAGATCGTTATGGAAGAAAGCATAAGAACTTGATCTAAGTAAGAACAAAATAACCCGTAAACACGTTGCTTTACTGACAGTATTGGCTCATCTACCTCCGGAGGCTGTTACCGACGGATTTCTCTATATTATGGTAGACAGTCCTACTGACGAAGCTGTAACTAAATTTAATAATTATTTTGTAAAACAGTGGTTGGAGAATGAACTCATGAAAGTTAAATGGTGTTGTTTTGCTGAAAGGCATCGTATTACAAATAAATTAGAAGGTTGGCACGCCATGTTAAAAGGACGTTTGGTAAATCCCCTACTCTAGTTAATTTTTTAAAAACCTTAGAAGAGGATTCTATTTATAATATAAAGAAAATCAGAACATGTTGAAATTGACAGGAGGATACATTATATTGTAAATCGTTTTATAAACGGTGAAATAACGGTAGATCTTTGTCTAGAGAAATTGAGTCCATTTATTTTTTAAACTTTTGACACCCAAGTGTTTATGGTATGTAAGCTCGCCACACTATTCACAACCACTGCAACTCCTGAAAGCCAGAATCAACAGTGACGACCACCAGAAAAACACCGAGACAATGAAGCTCGACGAGTCCCGGAGAAACAAATCGAATCTTGGATCCCGCAACGAAATTAATCAGCAAAGAACATCGGAGGAGTAAGAAAAAACATATTTCCCTTTCTACTAGAACGAAGCCAATAGGCATAAAGGGACGTTTATACCCTCATAAGCTATGATGTGCAGATTGTTCGTATTCACGGTCAGATGTAGAACATTGATACAAATTCGAAGCAATAAACATTAATCAAAATAATTTCCTCTTAAAGTTGCCATGATCTTTTAGTCCACCTCTAAGGAAAGAATTCATGGTAGTGTTGGCCCTTGATGGGAGAATAATTTAGAGATCTTAGCACGGTCACGTTGTATTAAAAAGTTTGCGTCTATGGTCGCTGGTGTGGAATAGCCTTTTGCAGCACATCGTTGCACCTCAAGATCGACTGGAAGTACACCTGAAAGTACCGGTAGGGCTTCAGCAGTAACGGTCCTATACGCTAAGCATTGATTATATAGATTGATGGTTATATGTGGAGGCTTGTAATTAGCTATTTGTCATTATAAACATTTAACTGAACGCCCCACCACAATGAGTGGGGTAATAAATAGGATTGTTTGTCTTATTTTGAGGGTACATGTTTTTATTATCTGACTGAAGGACTATATATAATTTCCCGACCATATAATATATATAATAGTATTATGCTTTTATGAAATAAAGACGATATTTGCGTTTCTGAAATAACAAAAACAACATTGTAACGAGTTTTTTTACACCGTTACATGTATTGATGATTGTAGTCGATTTCGGAACGATTTCTTAATTTTTTTTTTTTTATCTGTGATACATTTCGTATGACATTTTTGGACGTCAAAATTGGACAGGTCACTTTTGCGATCTTTGTTGGTGAATGTGACATGTCTCTTGATTTTTCCTGAATGGAATCGTAACTAATCTAGTTTATAGTGGCGCTTTAATGCCCTAATCCTAAACCAAAGGACCCGTGGAATGGTCCCGGTGGATATTTCTATCCGATTTTTGGTTTCCTCGTCGCCTCCCTACGTCTCTTATACCAAATATCTTCACGGTACACCGAGGGAGACGCGAGTTTATATACCTGGAATAAGCGCCTACAATTGTGGGTGCTTATTCCACCTTTACTTCAATAAATTTCTACTGGCCTTCCACGGGGGCTGATTACCTGAGAGGTACCACCTTCCGGCTCTCGGGGTCAAGCTTCAAGTTACATATTTTTTATCTTTATTTCCTATAGAACATAACAGCCTTCAGCTGCGAATTTAAAGTTACAAAGATGCAATGATGATATAGCAAGTAAAATTTATCTTAATATAATTGTATACTTTAGGCTAAAGGTACAATAAACTGGGAACGTTCAAGGTAGTGAGACTTTTAATCACCATTGACATCCACAGGCCCCCATCCTAAGATTAATGGTCCAATCTCTCCAACTTTATTTATCTGGCTATCTATTAATAGTGTGTCGCTCCACGGCGCCCGAAATTTAATTTCTTACAATAACATACTTTTTTTTAGGAGATCACACACACACACACACACACACCTATTCTTTTAATTTTTAATATTACATTTGGCTTCCCAATTAGGGACCGTATTATCCATTAAATTTTTATTATTACATTTGTCGCTCAAGCGAACAGGGACTTGAATTTAGCTTACTTATTTTGTTTTTGATTCATTGCATCTTGATATTTTGTAGTAACACATTATTGTTCAATGTTGTAATTTAAAACTTAAATTCTTTGGATGTTTGCTTTTAAGTAAACAGTATTTTCTACTAACATTATTGTACTTTGTACTATTGTGTATGTTTAATGTTTATGGTTACAGCATTACTTCTTCTTTCTCTTACAAAACCAACATTTTGTATGGTAAGACAGTTTGTTTTATCTAAGTGTCTCAACAGTGTAAATTAAGTGCGGTGAAACTTTGTTTCAAATTTATTCTAAAGCAAACTTTAGTTTAACTAAGTAATCTTACTTTTAGTAACTTGAATTGATCTTGTAAATTGTTACTGCATTTTTTAACCTTGAAATTTTCATCATAACAAACTTTGAACATCTATCTTTTTAACTTCAAGTATTTTACAACTTTGGAAGTTTTGTTTCATATTTAATCTTAAGTAAACTTTGTTTTAACTTGGTAACCTTACTTTAAGTAGTTTAAACTTATCCTGTAAATTATTATTGCATCTTTTTACTTGATAGTTTCATCAAAACAAAAAAAACTTAGAAAATATTTTACACTTACCCTCAAATATTTCACTTTTTTTTAATTTTCGTTTAGTTTATTCATGATGGCTAATGAAGACCAGTCTTTTCCGCCTATTGCTAAAGACCACATAGAATCTGATGGCGCTTGCGCAGATCCTAATGTTGCACAAACTGCTCCGGACATGATTAATTTGACAGAAGTACCACACCCTTTTGATCATAATGAAAGGATTGCACACTCTTCCTCAGCTTTTGCTTTGCACGCTCTGCCTTCTTTTAATTCTATGAATGCTTTGGTTATCTTGTGTTGGAGAATTTATTACTGAATTTGAAGAATATTTTATACACAACATTTTGAAGAAATTTTGTTAGTTGGTTCAAATAGTCATGACAATTTTTACAGTTAGGTTATAAAATAAATTTCGTTTCTAGTGCTGCTTATATTTATTGGTATCATTGAATTACCTGTTACTTGTGATAATTTAACTAAAAATATTTATTTTCTAATTATCCCTTCTTTTCAACTTGATTTCATTTTAGATTTTGCTTTTTGGTTAAGATTCGATTTGGCTTTTAGGTCTTAGCAATCCTAGTGGACGCTTAGCACGTTGGGCTGCTAGAATTTCTCAATTTACTTTTGATATAGTTCATAAAAAAGGTTCTTTACATTTAGTCCCAGACGCTTTGTCTCGTATTGAAATAGCCGCTATAGGAATCTCTGAAAATAATTTAGTCTTACCCGATGATGATATTTATGATCCTTGGTATAAAAAAGTATTTATTAATTGTCAAAAGTCTCCTTGCAGATATAAGAACTTTAGAGTAGAAAATAAAGCCTTATATAAGTTTTGTAAAAGTAAGTTTGATCCTAATAGTAATCTTAATTGGAAGTTAGTTATTCCTAAAGAACACATATTAGATACAATTCGTTCTAATCATGATGATATTAATTCTGGACACTTAGGTATTCATAAAACTTTAAATAAATTAAAACAACACTATTTTTGGAAAGGGATGTTTAATGATGTTCAAAAATATATTCTTGCTTGTGATACTTGTAAAGCTTATAAACATACCACTCAACCTCCTTTTGGTATTATGGTTAACCCTAAAAAAGTTGATCGTCCTATGTTGATGCTTTCAGTAGACATTATAGGTATATTGCCTAAATCTTATTCTGGACATAAATATATTCTTTCAGTTGTTGATGTTTTCACTAAATACTGCTGGATTTTTCCTATGATAAATGCTACTACTAGAGTAATAAATAAACTTTTTGAAAAAGAAATATTTCTTAAATTTGGTTGTCCCAAAATAATTGTTTGTGATAATGGTACACAATTCACTTCTAAACATTTTGTAGAGTTTTTGAAGGGTTTTAACATTAATAAAATATTTTATAATACTTTATACACGCCTCAAAATAATACTGTTGAGAGATATAATAAAACTGTTGAAACTTGCATAGCTTGTTTTGTCAAAGATGATCATAAAACTTGGTCTAAATATTTACCTAATATTCAACTAGCTTTGAATAATAGTGTTAATCTGGCCACAGATTTCACACCTAATTTTTTGATGTTTGGTAGAGAACTTATTTTTGATGCTTCTTTACATCGTTTTAGTAATTCTATCGATAACATAGATGAACTGGAAATTTCCAATAGAGTTCACTATGCCGATTCTCTCAATTCACTTAGTAATATTTTTGTTAAAGTGCAAACTCATTTATTAAAAGCTTATCAGCGTAATGCTCGCTATTATAACAAAGGTCGCAAAGGCATTTCTTTTGATGTGGGTGATGTCGTGTGGAGAAGAAGTTTCGTTCAATCTCATGCACCTACTTATTTTTCGGCAAAACTTGCTCCTAAGTTTATTAAATGTAAAATTATTGAAAAGATTTCTGATAATGTTTATATTCTGAAATACCTTAATAAGGGAACGACTGGTCGTTATCATGTTAAGGATATAATTAAATTTTAATTTGGTTTCTCATTGTTAATCTTGTTTTTGATGATTTTGATTGAAGGCCATTTTTGATAGTGTGATGCACATTGGGATGGATGATAGGTTATCGATGGTTTGAATGAAGATGTATGTTAGGTAACTTCTTATAAAATTTATTAAATCTTGATTTAACATTCAAAATTACAACTTAGGTCATTTTTATAAACTTCTTCAACCCACACACATACATTTTCCATATCGAAAGATCTTATTATTATATTTTTTTAAAGTCTTGTATGCAATTTTCCTTTGTAAATTTTTGCATGCAATTCCTGAATTGGTGCCTACTACCTTTGTACGTTTTGTTTACGCTTGTAGAGGTTTACCTATTTTTTTTATCATTGTGCTCCTATAGTGACTCTGTCACCCAGAATATTTCGTGGTGCACTTAGGAAGAACACAGTGATTTCTTTTTTTTGTTTGTGCCCGGAAAGTTGGTGGAGTTGAGCCGATCACAACATTTTTTTTTGTTTGTGCCCGGAAAGTTGGTGGAGTTGAGCCGATCACAACATTTTTTTTTGTTTGTGCCCGGAAAGTTGGTGGAGTTGAGCCGATCACAACATTTTTTTTTGTTTGTGCCCGGAAAGTTGGTGGAGTTGAGCCGATCACAACATCTTTTTTCTTTGCATCTTTAGAGATGTGAAGGTTCCTATACTGTTTCTCACAGTTATAATTTGTTCCTGCTAGTCAGTGGCGATGGTGCCTAACTGCACTCATATAGAATTTTTTGGATTAATCTCGTTAAACAGGGGCGTTTGCGCTTAACTGTACTCGAATTAATATTCTTTTTATCCTGTTACATTAAACATATACTTGCTAGCCGGCGGCTATGGTGCCTAACCGAACTCTTATTAGTATTTTTTTGTTTTTGTAAAGCTTTACACTTGCTAGTCGGCGGCTATAGTGCCTAACCGAATTTGTATTGGTATTTTTTTTGTGTCTTTTTAGAATTTTATACTTGTTAGTCGGTGGCGATGGTGCCCAACCGCACTCAATTGGGTATAGTTCTGTTGTATTGTTTTACAGTGTTAAGCGACTGCTGCACTTAACTGATTCTATAGTAGAACTCGGATTTAACTTGTTAGTCAGTGGCGAAGGTGCTTAACTGTACTCTTGTGGTTCTTTTGACATTATGGGTCGGTTGTGCTAGTATTTAGTCTGCACCTGTAAGTGTTGTTTGTATACACGCTGTTTATATTTCCTGTTTTTTTTTGGGAAACTGTTCGTTTTACCTTGATCGTTGTTTTTTTGGCATAAAAGAAATTGCTTTCTTTTTTTTTTTTTCGGGGAGGGATGTAATGTAACGAGTTTTTTTACACCATTACATGTATTGATGATTGTAGTCGATTTCGGAACGATTTCTTAATTTTATTTTTTTATCTGTGATACATTTCGTATGACATTTTTGGACGTCAAAATTGGACAGGTCACTTTTGCGATCTTTGTTGGTGAATGTGACATGTCTCTTGATTTTTCCTGAATGGAATCGTAACTAATCTAGTTTATAGTGGCGCTTTAATGCCCTAATCCTAAACCAAAGGACCCGTGGAATGGTCCCGGTGGATATTTCTATACGATTTTTGGTTTCCTCGTCGCCTCCCTACGTCTCTTATACCAAATATCTTCACGGTACACCGAGGGAGACGCGAGTTTATATACCTGGAATAAGCGCCTACAATTGTGGGTGCTTATTCCACCTTTACTTCAATAAATTTCTACTGGCCTTCCACGGGGGCTGATTACCTGAGAGGTACCACCTTCCGGCTCTCGGGGTCAAGCTTCAAGTTACATATTTTTTATCTTTATTTCCTATAGAACATAACAGCCTTCAGCTGCGAATTTAAAGTTACAAAGATGCAATGATGATATAGCAAGTAAAATTTATATTAATATAATTGTATACTTTAGGCTAAAGGTACAATAAACTGGGAACGTTCAAGGTAGTGAGACTTTTAATCACCATTGACATCCACAGGCCCCCATCCTAAGATTAATGGTCCAATCTCTCCAACTTTATTTATCTGGCTATCTATTAATAGTGTGTCGCTCCACGGCGCCCGAAATTTAATTTCTTACAATAACATACTTTTTTTTAGGAGATCACACACACACACACACACACACACCTATTCTTTTAATTTTTAATATTACATTTGGCTTCCCAATTAGGGACCGTATTATCCATTAAATTTTTATTATTACAACATTTAAAGCCTTTACTTCTAGTGGTTTTTGTAATATGCACAGGAAACTTAATTCAAACACGTTTTTCTATAATAACCTAAGTTCCACATATTTAAAATAACTGTCACTAACCACAGTCGGTGTCATTTGACACCTAATAGGAGTCATACAGATAACAAATCTTAAGAAAAGAAACAACACGAGTGTAGTGATTTTCTTTACATCTCCCACCCTCGAAGAGAACAAATCAAAATTATTGTTTGATCTTTACTGGAGATAACTTTGTAATATGGTAGTAGTTTGACTCCGCCTTCTTATGTCCAGTTTCAACTTCATAGATTGAATTAGAAATCTTTCTTAGGATTTTGTATGGTCCAATCCTTAATTCATCCATTTTCTTCCTATTTAGCCGGTTTCCGTTTTCGACATATACTCTATCACCCACTTCGAATTTATATTCTTGTCTATGTAGATCATACATTTTTTTATTATATTTGTGTGATTTTATTGAATTTTCAAATGCTATCTCTCTGTCTCTTTTGAGATCTTCCGTTGTGCATCTTGATTTCAATTCCAGTGGCAAAAAATCCATTTTCTCTCCTTCCAAAAGATATTTTGGGGTAAATTTAGTGACTGTATGTTCTGTTTCGTTATATTTTTCTACACATTTGTGTGCAATGGTTGTCCAAGCTGTTTTCTTGTCCCCTTCGTTTATTTTGCACCTTATCCTATTTACTAAAGTTTGATTTAGCCTTTCATTAAGTCCATTTGAAAATGGTGTGTCCACAGCAGTGAATACCATTGTTATATTTTCCTTTTTCAGGAAATCTTTAAATTCTTTGGAATTAATGCCAGGGTATTGGTCTGTTAATACCATATCAATATGATTGCTTTGTGTCACATTTTTATCAATTTGATGAAATCATTGGAGTTTTGATGTCTTGATGTCAAAATATAAGCATATCGTGTAAAATGGTCAACCAAAAGATGTAGGTATTTTTTTGTAGACCGTGATCCTCCAAAGCCTCCAATTGTATCAATTGATATAATTTCAAATGGGCGTGTTGCTGGGCCTAAATAGGACATCAGACCGAATTTTGATTTCCTTCTTGATTTGTTTTTTATACAAATGTCACACTCATCACAAATTTTCTTTATGTTTGTGATGATATTCTTTGCTGTATAAAATGGGCTTATTTTATTTACCATCTGGGTTCTCCCAATGTGGCAATAAGTATTGTGGACATCTCTAATTAGTGTTGTGCTAAATGCTTCTGACAATATTATTTTCTTCTAGTAATTTCTCTAATAGTTTTTACAGTGTTTCATTTGAACTTCTAATTAAATATTTTTGATCATTTATGTCTCCCATAATCTCTTCAAGGTAAAAGTCATTAAACTGTATATTTTTTTGTCCATCTAAATATGTCTTTGATATCTCATCAGTTAAAGTTATCCATATTTTCCTTGCCTGATGTCTTTTGTTCAATGTTTTTCTTATCTTTGCATAGTAAGATGTATTTGTTATTACTTGATGTAAACTTGCAGGTTGATATTCGGCCGGTATGCCAAAAGTTTGACCACCAGGCGTACCTATTGAGGTTATGCAAATAATGTTTGATTTTCCATCTGATGATGTTTTCACACAAAAATCAAATCTTAACTTCTCCATAATTCTTGAAATGTTTGCAGAAAATGTTGTTTTATAATAGTATTATGCTTTTATGAAATAAAGACGATATTTGCGTTTCTGAAATAACAAAAACAACATTTAAAGCCTTTACTTCTAGTGGTTTTTGTAATATGCACAGGAAACTTAAATCAAACACGTTTTTCTATAATAAAGTAACCTAAGTTCCACATATTTAAAATAACTGTCACTAACGACAGTCGGTGTCATTTGACACCTAATAAGAGTCATACAGATAACAAATCTTAAGAAAAGAAACAACACGAGTGTAGTGATTTTCTTTACATATATTTTCCAGAAAACATCCCTATTATGTATTTGATCAAGGATGTGGTACAGACTACCGATGTGCAATATTAATTACGTGTAGATAAATATAAAACCTTTTATGAACGAAACAAGCGTTTTTACAAACTTTATTCTAATGTTTTGTGTCTCAATTAAACAAAATATTTTTATTTAATAAAATTATTTTATTTAATAAAAATATTTTGTATATTTTTATTTTTCAAATGAAAAAAAGGCTCAGTAGTTCGACGGTCGAACAAATGAGAAAAAAAATCTCACTAGTTCGACGATCGAACTAATGAGTCGAACTAGTGGGAACAAACCATAGTTTTTAGAGTTAAACACGATTAACCCCAAGTAGCTCATCATCATCAATGTTCACCAAAAAACATGTATCTCTTTATCTCTTACCCAACAGCTACAATACCTTTAAAATATTATTGTAAAGAAAATAAATACACTTCTGCTCTCAGTATTACTTTAATGTCATAACAAGTTACCTAGCAACAATGGGTTGAATATGGACAAAGTAAAAATAGCAAATGTATTGAAATCCATGAACTTGGACTAAACCAATAAACGTAGTTTTTACACATAGCTTAACTATACACACAACTTAACTATATTTTAGTTTGACAGCACTAAGATTGCACTGAGTTATTAATTTAGTGAAAATGGCAATTTTGCTATTCTGAATTTTACGTTTTTTAACTAAAAATTTGATTGTCTAACTAAATCTGAACATGAATCTGACTATTTTTAATCGCGATTAAAAAGGTGTGGAATAAAATTAGGTGGCGTGGACTAAAATTCACACCAACACCTCGACTTCAGATGTGCAAAAACGGTACTTTCTTTTTCTTTTTTTGCTCATATCTCGAAAACGGTGTGTCCTATCACAAAAATAAAGAAAATTTCGACCCCCTTTGTAACACTTCCAGTTTGTCAAAACTTCCATATAAAACACGTCGAGGCTGCCCCAGGCTGCCTCCGGCTCTAACAACGACGTTACGAAACCAAAAGGAAAAAAAAACACGTGCACTCGCGATTGTCAAATTCGATTATAGTTGTGTCAACATTATTTTTAAATTTAGAGATTATTTTTCGCAGAATAGCTTCAAGATTTTCATAGTAAAAAGTAAGGAATTTTAGTGATAGTTTAGTTAGTTTAGTTCAGTGTACAAGAGAACCGGCACCAATGCTTGTACAAGTGTTTAAAACCGCTTACCACAAATACGTTTAACATTTATTTAGCAAAACACTGCATAAATTGACGGAACCTATAGTGTAAGTTTTTTTCTTGTAAAATGTTATCAGAAAGAATATTTAGCCACACTCAATTACGCAGACACAGAAAAACTTGTAGAAATTCTGGCATGATGATAATATATTCCCTCGTAAGTAGGTACATTAGATCGGGCGGGTCGCTACCTTACATTGCAATTCCAAACTAATAATTTTACTTCAAATATATTTTAGGCACTATAATTGTATCTATGGGAAATCTTACTACTGTTGGCTAAATGTTCCTACACTTATAAACGTTTTATTAAATATTTTTTACTGTATTTCGTTCATTCATTTTTCTTACATATTAAATAGGTACATTTTTAAATATTTTTACAAAAACATCCAAAAGATATTTAAAAATATAAAAATTAGTGGCCCATCGGCACCAGGAACAGGGTCCAAGCTGCCGGTGGTCAGGGCTCTAGAGAGAGGGACCTCTTTACTTATGCGTGCCGTGTCCAGGAGTACTGCTTTCTGAATCAAGCCCTTGACCCAGCCGCGCAATGAGAGCCTCCTGAGGTGTTGGTCGAAGGTCTCTGCTATTATGCCATTTACTGTAACGATTATTGGTACAATGATTGTAGAGTCGACACTCCACATGTCGACAACCTCGCGAGCTAAGTCAAGTTACCTATTTGATTTTTGTATCTTTCTCAGCTTTCACGAGGTTCTTGTCATGAGGGACAGTGATATCAACAGTCATTGCACCACAGAGCATATCATACTGGTATAGAGTGCCATCTCAAGGGATTTTTATGCCAACCTGTCACAAGTAGCGCCACCTGGATTTCGTGTTCCATAACTAACCATACTATTATCCTTTTATACACAGACAATACTTGTACTCTATACTATTTTCATTTCATTGCTTTTGCATAAATTTTCCGTGGATTGATTTATGTAAAACCATGTTTGGTAGCTTGAAATTAATTTTACAGTAGTTTGTAAATTAAAACTGCTCCACATTAAATATAATCAATGTACAAGCATGGAAAATGTGCACATTTATTCTTTTAGATAGTTTGTAAAGGTTAATTTAGTTTTTAATGAAACAAAGTTGCTTAAGAATATTCAATACGAATATATATTCACGTTTGCAAATTACAAAACGTATCGGCCATTTTTTGCTTTCTTTTGACAGTTTCGAATTTTGACATTTGGATTTTTTATAGCAATCGATTGAATGAATCGAAAAACCCAAAAAGATACATCTGCCCGTAATTTAAATTTAAGTCTTACATTTAACTTAACAATTACTGTTACCGCCTTAAACGTCGTTGATGTCCAAATGCATACATTGAATTATATCTTTTCTTGAATGTGGCGGTAGTAGGTACGTTTCTCATCAGTCCCTTCCTTTCCATCCATTCCTGCAGCGTCTACCATAGGACAGAGAGAGACAGCAATACATGGCTGGAATAACACTGACCGGAACGGACGCCATTTTTAAAAGAAAAGAATTAAGTTTCGTCTAATCCGTTGCCGCGAAAGCATCTCTTCAGAGCTTTTACCGCTAATATATCTGGATTACGTGATAAATCCGGGTTTTCGGGTCTATATATCAAACTAGACCTACATAATTATCAAGTTACACTAATTTGAAGTGCTGTGAAAGTAATAGGAACCGTTTATCTGTGAAACCACGCTGGCTTGCCGCGTGGCTAACCTACACATCAAGGGCATGCAAGCCCCTAGCAGCTGGAAGGTGACTTCAGACTTCTAGAAAGGTAAGGCGCTGCATCCTGTGTCCTTCTCTTGTTCCTGTTTCTGCATACCAATATAGCTTCCTTCAAATCAATGTATGCTGCCACACAAAGTTTTATTACAGTCCACAAACCGCCGATTATCATAGCAAGGCTTTGAATCACCGCTCCAGGCTTTTAGAAGCCTAGAAAGAGCTGTTTAGACAGTTCTATTCCCGCAGCCTCATGTTAGCCTTTAAAGATTTCCATAAAGCTCAAGGCGCTAACATTTTGGTCCTTCGAGCCGGATTTAATTTCTATTTACAATCCAGTGTATTAGACGATCTTCATTTCTTTCCCTAGGGATCCCCGCACTCGGATCTGAATTCGTTCAGATTCAACTACTTAATTACATTCGTCTCATTAAATTCTACTCAATAATTTCATCTAATCAAAATCATAGCTAAGTACCTACGCATTCCTCTATAAGGAACAGGTTTAATATTATCAGTTTTCTACATTAGCGGCTATTGTTACCGCGTGCATTATATGTAGTTATCGAATATAGGTTGTTTACGCTAGTTTGAGAGCTCACTCACTGCATTCCGATCTTTTTACTAGAACTGTTGGTTCGTTACGTATCGATCTATTTCATTGTTTTAAATCAAGATGCCTCGACCTGCAGCTGATGCTAAGGATAAGAAAACTGATGAATCAGCCTCATCGAATTTAAGTTCAGAACTTATTCTCGTAGAAGCAAAACGAAATGCCCTTTTCGAATCAATTCAAATTGTGTTCGAAAGGGCGAAAAGGGCCCACAATGACAGCGAAATGGCGGAGAGTTTTCTGGATTCGGTCGAGACTATTGATGAAACTCGATCTGAATTTAGGGACCTCGTCAACGAGCAGAATAGGCTTCTTTTAGAAATTAATCCATCCGCGAAACCTAACTATCAATCGTTGATTTCCTTTGATGATCTTTTTTGTCGTATCAAACGTGTGTTGAAGCAGGTTGAGCCTGTGCCTTCTAGGGTGAACGCTGACGCTACTGGCCAGCATGCTGATCAGATGATCATTAGATCTAAACGGCCTACTTTAGCGCCAATAGAAATTGTGTCATTTGACGGTGACATTCGCAATTGGCCCTTATTCTATGAATGCTACAAGTCTACAATACACGAAAATCCATCGTTGACAGACGCTGAGAGACTGTACTATTTGATAGGAAAGCTTTCCACAAAAGCACAAGCGGTATTTTCAGGCATCGCACCGTGTCCTGAAAACTATAAAATAATCGTAAAGTGTCTCGTGGATAGGTATCAAGATAAACGCACACTTGCTTCTACAAATCTAGATCAGATGATTAATCTTAAATTAACTGGCCCCGCTTCTGCATCTAATATGCAAACATTTATGGACCAGTATGTCACTGCCGCAAACGCCATAAAAATTCTTGGAATAAATGATTTGGCAGATTTTGTATTTTTGCATATAGCACTCAAAAAGTTGGACGGAGAAACGATACGTGCTTTCGAGTCACAATATCGTGAAGTTTCGTTGCCGACTTTTAGTCAGCTGGCCGAGTTCATTAGAAGTCAACATAGGATTTATCAAAACACATTGCCTAGCACGGCTGGTGTTTCGACGCGTAGTTCCGTTAAATCTCGTAATAATGCTCCAAACCCACAGAGTTATGTAGCCACCGCGACTGCTAACAAAAAATGCCTCTGTGACAATATTGTGCACGATCACTTTTTCAAGTGCCATAAATTCACTGAGATGACGCCGTCCGCACGTTTTAAATGCGTGAAAGATAACGGTGCATGTATTAATTGTTTAAGCATTAAACATAAGTCTCCCGATTGTAATTCAACGGTCAAATGTCGCAACTGTCATCAAAAACACCACTCTTTATTGCATTTCAATAGGGGTCCGAATCAAACCGCCTCACAATCTAATAATAGTGGATCGGTGTCGGTGGCCAGATCCGAATCTGCGACACTGAGCGAGTGCGCCACGGCGCCGCCGCAGCTGTCGTCGTCGCAGTCGTACCCACCGCTAATCAGTGCACTCGTACCGGCGGCGGCATCTACTGCGAGCGAGCCGAGGGTATCGTCCTTGCACACATCCATTGCTGCGCCATTGCAGTTTAGTCCTTATGACGACGACCGCGACGCGCGATGTATTCGTCCTACAACGATATTGCTGTCGACCGCTCAAGTTATTATCTGCGATCGAAAAGGACAGAAGCATATTGTAAAATGCCTTTTAGATTCTGGATCGCAGAGCAATTTTATAAGTACGGAATGCTGTAACCAGTTAGGTATACATTATAATAAAAATACGCAAATGATGGTTCGAGGGTTTGGTGGTTCAGAAAGGTCTATCAAAGGTTCCACTGACTTTAAAATATTTTCTCGATTTGACAGTAACGTTTCTTTCGATGTATCGGGATTTGTCGTAGATCGCATCACGGATGACCTGCCCACAGTTCCCGTGGACGAGGCTGCCTTTACCCACATCGTATCATTACCGCTCGCGGACAGTACGTTCGCCACTCCCACCGCTGTTGATGTTCTGCTAGGAGCATCTATTTTTCCGCACATGTTGATGCCTGATACGGTACATAGCAGCATGCATGGAATACCGCCCGCCATATAAACAGTGTTAGGGTACGTTATAATGGGTTCCACGCCAGCACTGCTCCCCTATAAGTCTACAGCCGCATGTTGTGCTGTCGTAGAAGATGATTTAGGCCACCTCCTCAAGCGTTTTTGGGAACTTGAGGATGTTTCCGATCCAACCTCGACCAGTCAGGATGACCTTGAATGTGAAATTCATTTCCGCACTACTACTACGCGTGATTCTAGTGGTAGGTACACCGTTGCGTTTCCATTTCGCGACGATGTGTATAAGTTGGGAGATTCTTTCTCCACAGCGCGTCGCCGGTTTATGTGCTTAGAAAAAAGGTTGGAATCATCAAATTTTCTACGCAATGCCTATGACGACATCATTCGCGAATACATTTTGAAGGGTTATGTAACCGAAGTGGGTCCTATTGACAGTAATAATATAATATCCACCGCCGCCGCTTCCTATTTCGTACCACATCATTGTGTTCAACGTCTAGATAAGACATCCACTAAGGTCCGCATGGTTTTAGATGCTAGTTGTAAAACTAGGACAGGTTTGTCCTTGAATGATGTTCTTCATTCAGGCCCTAATTTACAAGGTGACTTGAATAGTATTATTTTGAATTTTCTGTTATTCAAAATCGCCGTTTCAGCAGATTGTAGACAAATGTTTCTGCAATTGGGAATGTTGGAGCGAGACCGCAAATATCAAAGATTCATTTATCGCTTCCATCCGGAACATAAATTGACGGTTTTTGAACTGAATCGTGTTGCGTTTGGTATGAAGTCATCTGTATTTCACGCGATCCGCGTAGTTCATCAGCTGATTTCTGATGAAGGTAAGAAACTCCCAACTGCAGCTGCAATAGCATCCACTTCCACGTACATGGATGACGTCTGCTACAGCATTATGTCAAATGATTCTTCGCAAGAAGACGAGAACGTCGCTATCAATTCATGTATCGAGCTTATACAATTATTTAAATGCGGTCAGTTCGAACTCGTGAAGTGGACAAGTAACTCGGACGCTGTCCTTCGCGCTATTCCCGCCTCGCATCGAGCTTCGTCAGATTTCGAGATTGATAAAGATGTACCTGACAAAATCCTAGGTACACACTGGGACAAATCCGATGACGTTTTTAAGTTCAAGATCGCAAAGCCAGACTCAAGCTGTACTAAGCGCAGTATCTTATCCGTCGTTGCGCGCTTATGGGACAATCTAGGGCTGGTAGCCCCCGTCATACTTTATGCCAAGCTCCTGATTCAGGAGTTATGGTTATTAAAGTGCGACTGGGACGATACCCCCCCGCAACGCATCATAAACCTCTGGAGGCAGTTCTGTAGCGAACTTCCCGCACTCAACGAGATACGCGTTCTGCGGCATCTCGGGGTAGTGCAGGGTTGTGTAGCAAACCTACTAGGATTCGCTTATGCAAGTGAGCGTGCTTACGGCGGAGTTGTCTACTTGCAAGTCAAGGATAACGCTGATACGACCGTTAGACTTGTGTGTTCAAAATCGAGAGTTTCGCCGCTTAAAACTATTTCAATTGCTCGCTTAGAATTGTGTGCTACAGTTTTATTATCTACGCTTATGCGTAATGTGCTGAACAATTTTGAACCAAGGTACAAAATTTCGAACATCTTTGCGTTTACCGACTCGAAAATCGTTCTTTGTTGGATTAATTCTTCTCCGCACCGCTGGCAAACCTTTGTGGCAAATCGCGTCGCAAAGGTTGTCGATAACATTCCCGCAAGTTGTTTCCATCACGTGGCAGGCATTGAAAACCCTGCTGACTGTTTATCGCGTGGTTTATCACCCGCGCTGCTTGTCAATCACCCTCTGTGGTTTACCGGACCCCCATGGGCATCAAAGCATTCATCAGAGTGGCCTATTTCTGAATTCGACCGCGAAGACGTTAATGAGGTGCCGGAACTGAAGCCATCTGCGCACGCTATAACAGTGGGTGGATCAAAATCGCCTATTTATGAGCTCGCTCAACGTGTCTGTTCATGGTCGAAGTTACTTCGCATTATCGTCTATATGTACCGCTTTTCAAAGTTATTACCGCGCAAATCTTACATGAACAAATCTGATTTAGATTTTGCTGAAATTAAAATAATATCCGCATTACAACAGGTCTATTTTATTGATGATATAAATAAATTAAAAAATAATGAGAACTGTTCCTCCGCTATGCAAAAACTTAAACCGTTTCTAGACGCGAACGGTGTTATCCGCGTCGGCGGTCGGTTGACTTACGCAGAAATCAATAACACACAGAAACACCCTTATGTATTACCTAGGCATGATCACGTGATTGATATTTTAATCGATTATTACCATCGTAAACATTTACACGCCGGCCCCGAATTGCTGATGTCCTTACTTAGGAATCAGTATTGGATAATGGCAGCGCGACGCGTTATTCGTCATCGTATCCACAAGTGCAATACGTGCTTCAGAGCAAAACCACGTCCTTCTTTTCCAATCATGTCAGACTTGCCCGAGTTCCGCGTCACCCAAGTTGACAAGCCATTCACGCATACTGGATGTGATTATGCTGGTCCTCTCCAGTATACTCCGGTTCGTGGAAGAGGTATTAGAAGCCGCAAGGATTGGCTCTGCATTTTCACGTGTCTGAAAACCAGGTGTTTGCATATAGAAATCGCTACGGAATTAAGTACCGCCAATTTCCTTGCTGCTCTGAAACGATTTCTAGCACGTCGCGGTCCTGTGCAGTGTATATACACTGACAATGGTACTAATTTTGTCGGATGTAGTTCTTACCTTCGCGATCTTTATAGGTTTCTCGTTGAGCATCGCCCGCATCTTGAATATGAGCTTTCAGAAAGTCGCATAGAGATGAAGCGCATAACACCCCAGTCGCCTCATATGGGAGGTTGCTGGGAGAGCATGGTAAAGGTGGTAAAATCTCATTTATTCAAGATTATCGGTCAACAAATATTATCTTATGAAGAGCTGTTGACGGTGCTAACGCAAATCGAGGCACTTGTAAATTCGCGTCCTCTGACCGCTATGAGTAGCGACCCTTCAGAGCCATCGGCTCTTACGCTAGCTCATTTTCTTAACACTGCTCCCCTACACTCTCTGCCTGCTCCCCAAGTGGAAAACGTAAGTTTGCTGCACAGACATTCGATTTTGCAAAAGACGGTACAGTCTTTCTGGCAGCGATGGCGCGTAGAATATTTGCATCAACTGCAATCTAGATCCAAGTGGAACACTCCAACCACTCCTATCCCGCTGCGATCAGTAGTTATACTGATTGTCGATAACGCTCCACCATTTGCTTGGCCTCTAGGTGTGGTGGAGGCTGTTCATACCTCGAAGGATGGCATAACGCGGTCTCTTACCATTAGAACTTCTAAGGGTAGCCTGGTCCGCCCAGTTGTCCGTGTGTGTCTTTTACCGAGCCAGTGAGTGTAGCTCTCTTACTTTAGGTTAGTTTTAGAGATAGGTTTATTGCAAATAGATAAATGTATGTTTTCTCTGACTCTTTTTAGAGCAGACGATCCCGCAAATAAATTGTTAAGGACTGACTCTGTCTGGATCAGATCCTATCGCTTAATTAAATAAATTTATTAAATAGGTAAACTTTAGGGTTTACTTGACTACTTACTTTCTTTTAAAGGCAACCCTTTAAGGTCGGGAGAATGTTACCGCCATATACGTCGTTGATGTCCAAATACATACATTGAATTATATCTTTTCTTGAATGTGGCGGTAGTAGGTACGTTTCTCATCAGTCCCTTCCTTTTCATCCATTCCTGCAGCGTCTACCATAGGACAGAGAGAGACAGCAATACATGGCTGGAATAACACGGACCGGAACGGACGCCATTTTTAAAAGAAAAGAATTAAGTTTCGTCTAATCCGTTGCCGCGAAAGCATCTCTTCAGAGCTTTTACCGCTAATATATCTGGATTACGTGATAAATCCGGGTTTTCGGGTCTATATATCAAACTAGACCTACATAATTATCAAGTTACACTAATTTGAAGTGCTGTGAAAGTAATAGGAACCGTTTATCTGTGAAACCACGCTGGCTTGCCGCGTGGCTAACCTACACATCAAGGGCATGCAAGCCCCTAGCAGCTGGAAGGTGACTTCAGACTTCTAGAAAGGTAAGGCGCGGTATCCTGTGTCCTTCTCTTGTTCCTGTTTCTCCATACCAATATAGCTTCCTTCAAATCAATGTATGCTGCCACATAAAGTTTTATTACAGTCCACGAACCGCCGAATCTCATAGCAAGGTTTTGAATCACCGCTCCAGGCTTTTAGAAGCCTAGAAAGAGCTGTTTAGACAGTTCTATTCCCGCACCCTCATGTTAGCCTTTAAAGATTTCCATAAAGCTCAAGGCGCTAACAATTACAATTAAACTTATTGAAAATAAATAAGAAATCAAAATAGCAATTTTAAACAACAAGTATAAGTCGTTTTGTAGAGAACTCTATTGAGTGCTTTGTGAATTATTTGCCTGTGCTTTGTTTAAAATTGCTATTTTGATTTCTTATTTATTTTCAATAAGTTTAATTGTAATTGTTAAGTTAAATGTAAGACTTAAATTTAAATTACGGGCAGATGCATCTTTTTGGGTTTTTCGATTCATTCAATCGATTGCTTTATAAAATCCAAATGTCAAAATTCGAAACTGTCAAAAGAAAGCAAAAAATGGCCGATACGTTATGTAATTTGCAAACGCGAATATATAGTCGTATTGAATATTCTTAAGCAACTTTGTTTCATTAAAAAATAAATTAACCTTTACAAACTATCTAAAAGAATAAATATGCACATTTTCCATGCTTGTACATTGATTATATTTAATGTGGAGCAGTTTATAATTACAAACTACTGTAAAATTAATTTCAAGCTACCAAACATGGTTTTACATGAATCAATCACGGAAAATATATGCAAAAGCAATGTAATGAAAATAGTATAGAGTACAAGTAATATATGTATATTCTCGTAAAAGGATAATAGTATGGTTAGTTATGGAACATGAAATCCAGGTGGCGCTACTTGTGGCAGGTTGGCATAAAAATCCCTTGAGATGGCACTCTATATCAGTATTATAATGATGCTCTGTGGTGCCGATTCTCTTGTTTCAAATGCCTCTAAACTAGACAAAAAATCACCATTTTTTTTTATTCTTGTGTAACGGCGATTTCCCATTCCGAAATTGACTAAAGTGACACAACTTAATTATTGTTTAGTCTGACAGCACTAAGATGGCACTAAGTTATTAATTTAGTCAAAATGGCAATTTTACTATTCTGAAATAGACGTTTTCCACCTAAAGTTTTGATTATCTAACTAAATGTAAACATGAATCATACTATTTTTAATCGCGATTAAAAATCTGTGGAATAAAGTTTTTATTTTTTTATTTTCCATACATACAAACAGTAAAAACTTCCATAAAAAACACGTCGAGGCTGCCCCCCCCATGCGCGCCTCCGGCTCTAACAAAATCACGGGGTGGGGAAAAAACGTTGCGAAGCCAAAAGAAAAAAAACACGGACTCAAACTCGATTTTTGTGTCAAAATAATTTTTAAATTTGGAGGTCTTGTAATATAGGTATGATCGATGTGTTTGAGCAATTGAAGAAGAACGTGAAATCCAACCCGCTGAGAGAAAAAACGTCTTTCACGAGAGAGGTCTGATAATTTCAACACATGGAACAATTAATTTTGGAAAAGACTTCGCTTTAAAAAAGATTCCATAGCCTACATACTTTCACTGATAACGGATAAAATTAAACACGAAACAGAAACATTTAAAAAACTTTGTTCCTGTAACTGTTTCTTTGTTCGTGTAACTTTTTGTTTAAAATTATTGCTAGGCACCCCCATCTTTATTTTTTATTGTTCCAGGAATAGTTGGGTATTTATTTGTGTGCCGACAATGCAACATCTGCTACTCACCTGCTATGCAACTAGCAGTTTTTGTAACAATTGGAGATGATAAGAGTCTCTTAAAATAACAAAGTAACTAATTTTGCTAAAAATAGAAAACTGTATTTTGCAAACATTATAAATATATAATAGTGTTAGGTTGTTTTTTGTAATCAAAATTGTTAATAGTAATTTAAAAAAAATATATATAAAATGTTCCATTTTAATTAAATAATTTTATAAATAGCATAAACATTGCCTCGAAATAAAGCACACTTGACAATATTTGCTTACTGACCGGTGAAAAAGGCAAAGAAATGTCTGGCGAAGTGGCGACCTTTTTGTGAGTGATTTTATACGGCCTTTTTTATTTTGCCGGCCGGGCCTTTGACCTGGTTAATTGTGAATGTTTAAAATACGTAGAGTAGAATACGTGGTTTCAAATAATGTGATAACCGAAGCGCCACGCTATTATATTGTCTTGACGCAGTTGATAGGTACTGACCCGAAACAGCACCCCTGCCACATTCGCCAAGCGTTTGATCTTCGCCGCTGTATTTCGTATCTAAAAAAACAGGTTAAACTAAAACCGGCGTACGATGTTACATAGCCTGAAGCACTCCTTAAAAATAGGGCTACCAAATGCAAAAAGAATTTTTCGAATCCGTCCGGTAGGTACTTTCAGAGATTACCCCTTACATACAAACTTACCTCTCGATACTGGAAATATGAAATAACGTAAGGGACAAAACTAAGGTTTTCAGGAGAGCAAAAATAAGATATATTTTTTACAAAACTGACTATAATTTTTAAACTATATGTTTTAAGTAAAAAGTCTCTAGAGCAAACTTTCTTAGATTTCTTTATTCTTTTAAGCTAAAATACCAAAAATTCAATAAAGCCTATAGTTTTAAAGATAGCATGTCCCTTACGTTAAATAATTATGAATACAGGTGACATACGTTAGCAAAATTTGAGATGTTAATGAACAGCATTGATGTAAGGGACATTATAGGAAATAACCATTTAGAGTTTTTTAAAGTAAAGGTCTCGTAATGGTGTACCCTATTTGCTGATTATGCCGTTAACAAATAAAATAAAAATAAACAAAATATTTTAATAAATTCAAGACTTACTATGCCTATGCAATATTGTTTCAAACTAGTTGCCGACATAAAAGGATAAAAAATAAGCGAATAAAATAGATCAATACTTTTATTTGTACTCATTTATCCTCTTTTATAAACGCAATGAACTCTCATAAATTATGTTAAGTAAAACATAATTAAATTCTGTTTAAAATCGAAAACATTTAAAATAGCTGTGTTGGCCTACAAAAAATATGCTTATTGTCCAAACAAACAATAAAATTCACATTAAAATAAACAATATCAACAAATCAGTCTTCTTATGTGAATAATAATCATCAAACAAAAAAACAAATTAACTTCTTCCTCATTAGAAACACTTAAATTGAAAAAGTCGCAAAAATTAGTCATTATCTTTATCAGTTTCATCGTCGTCGGTGTCATTGAGCCTATCTTTAGTTATACTCTTATACGGTAGACCCAAATATTCATTGTGAAACCTATTTGGAATTATGCCATTGTCACATAACTTTTTGAGATCTTTAAACTTTGGAACTGAAATTGGCAGTCTTTCCTTATATAAACATGGTAAGCTGTCTATGCCATTGGGCACAGCTAGATTACTGGTACTTTCTAATTCGGGTTGAACAATCTTTAAAATGCCCTTGCCCTTCCCTTTACCCTTCACTGTTCTTCTTCCAGTTTGCATTTCTTTGCAAAGTTCTATTTTGTGAGTTGTGCCATCCCCTAACATCGTATATTTTACATCCACTATCTTTAAGTTCGATTTTTGAAATGTACATACTCGAATTTTCTTGAAATGCAGGTCTGTATTTTTGAGAGTAGCAGGAGTAAAAACTGATTCAGCTAAATCATTGAAATCAAGGAAATCTTGATGCCCTAACACATTCACTCGATAAGCATGAGGTCTTTTTCTGGCTGATTCCATAAATGATGGCCACTGGGAAGGTCCCCAAACAATCAGTTTTTTTATCTCCCTTTCAATGATAGCATGCATGCTATCTACTGGCATGTATGTATGGCCAGCTAATAAGTAATTTATCTGAATCGTTTGTATATTCGCAGACCGTTCCAAAAAGTATTTAAACATTGAGAAAATCACTTTGTTTTTATTCTGCCCCGTACAGTTATCACAATAGAATAACACAGTCGTAACCCCCCTGGAATCAAGTTCCTTAAGGTAGTGAATTAGACATGTTGCAATTTCACAGCTTCCACGTTTGCCATCTGCTTCTCCCCATGTGTAGCAATAACCGTTCTGTGTTCTGCTTTCATAAATAGTAAAATTATAAACAGCATACTTCCTCGAGTAGTATAACATCATACTTTCACCGTGAGGTGTTCCCAAAACTTTCTGAAGATCAAAGCTGGCTACGACTAATGGATTATTAGGTTTTAAATTCTGGTGGATATGAAAACGTTTATATGTTGCCTCTTTTTCTTCCTTATGTGTTTGTAATTCTTCAACAGTCGTCTGATCAGGGTTGTTTTCATTCTTGGTACACAAGGAACATTTGTCCTTTTTAGGGACATGAAAGGCTATGTTGTACTCTCGAAATAGGTTTATGAAAAGCTTTTCGCTTAAGAATGCCTCGGATTTCTCGTTACAATTTTTAACGTATATTCTGTATAAATTTGATGTATTTCTAAATTCTTCTGGAAGATATAATTTTGTCGACTTTTTTCTACTATAATGGGATGGTAAAGCAGGTAACATTTCAATGTACTTTTTTGCAGCAAGTTTGGTGGCTTCGTCATATTTGTCTGGGGCTGACCGTTTGCGACCATCTGGACGAGATAAACCTTCGTAGGCATTTTTTATTGTGTACAAAATGAAGGTTTGACTTATATCTAATGTTTTCATTAGAAATTGTTGGCATACCTGCCGCCGGCCTTCACTCTCATTTATAAAGTATTCATAAGTGACTGATCTTCTACTTTCTGTATTTTTAGTATTTTTACGTTTTACATTTGCAGGTTTAGAGGATTTTTGGAGGATTTTGGAGGATTGCAATATCCAATCTCGTTTCTTTTCATTACTTAACGACCAGTAATAATCAAATATGGACTGCCTTCTTTCATCAGATATTTCATAACATTCTCTTAGACATTTAGTGTGTACACATGGATTATCCTGTAACTTCCGACCTTCTATTTGTTTTCCACTATGTGTTACATAAGAAAGACCCTTTTCTATCTTTTTTTTTTGTGATTTACGCCTGTTTTCTGTTTTTTTTTCTTCTTCGCTACTACGTCTTCTTGACTATTGTAATTATTTGTTTTCATAGCGTTCTTTTTCCTCTTTCTTGATTTATTTTTCTTATTATCGACTGAGCCGTCTGAAGATTCTTCTTTTTCTGACCAACGGTCTGAGCTTCCTGAAGAAAAATCGTTTTTTTCTTCGTTATATTTAAAATCCATACAAGCTTTTGTAAATTTTGATGTCTCACGACGTTTTTTCTTTGGTCTAACATCTAGATCTTCAGTTCCTAAAAAAACATCTTCCTGAATGAAATGAGAAGATGATGCAACTGGTTCAAAAATATGCATGTTGGCTGGTGAAATAAGGACCCCTGCTTCTGAAGTAACGCTATGATATGTTTCATTAACATTGCATTGAAATGATACTGCAGAATTTTGTGTATTGTGTGGTAGTGTAGATGGAATATAATTCTCAAGCGATATCAGTGTCAACGCTTTGTAAGGAGCCGCGTCCTTATCCTGTTGATGGACATCGCTTGTAATTATTGGATTTGAAAAATTATCGGCAGTGATGTCTGTTACTAATATTATTTTATCATTAAAAGGTTCCTTTTCAATAATGGTATTAATATTGGATTTGTATGAATAGAGTTCTTCAGCAACACACGTAGAACTATTTGAAACATAGCTGTTTCCATCAGAAGAAAAAGATCCAAAACTGTCACGAGGTTCTTTGAAAAATGAATGTGATCGAGATAGAGAAAGAGTTGACGTGTTTATCATTTCATATCCCATTTCATTTTCTATACTCATCTCATTACTACTATTCGGGATAACGACGTTTGCTTTTGTTGGTTGAGCCTTCAATTCTGTATCGCGATACTCTATTATACTTTCCAATGAATTTATTGCACGTTTTTCATGGTTTGCAGAAGAATTACACCTGTTAACAAATAATTAAATGATTGAATACCATCGTCTAAAAACGTAATTTAAAACGTAAAGGACAGCGGTGAAATAAACTAGGGTTAACATTTTAACGTAAGGGACCTCATTATTGTGAGTTTCAAACTATAAAAACTAACTTCGACAAAATACAGCACATTTTGTCGTTACTAAATGAATGATGTTAAATATTATTATTTTGTAGCCACATATTTGCATTTCCTTTAACAATTCTAGGCAGAAAAATAACAAAATTATGTGTTTTTAATTCAAAAAATAACGTAAGGGACGTAGGCAACGTGAGCCAGTACGTATTGTCTCTTACAAAATAAAAACAATGTAATGAGTTTGTGGCTACGACTATCGAAGATCTACGAATTACGAATTAGATCTAGAACCGACGACTTTTTCGTGATTTTCGAGGCACGGATGGGTCTTGGTATTAAATGGTTGGTCACCTATCCACGAACCAACCGTGCCAAGCGTCACTTAATCTTGATCGATCATAAAAATACTGTAATTCACCGCATAATAAGTTGTAATTTTACATGACCTACTTTCTACACACAATAATACATAATACTTTAAAATATTTTACCTAATGGAAGGTACGTTTTTAATAGGATTCGAAATAAACTATCTAAGTAGAACAATATTTTAATTACTGAACTCCATTCATGGCTAAACAACAATAAAGTACCAAATTAGTAAGAAATAATTACCTGTTTATGTGATTCCTAATGTTCATCAATTTTTGCCTGCGGGTTAGAAGTGAAGATAACTTTTCATCACTCATGTTTAAAATCCAGATAAAGCTTTCACTAATTGCAGTTAGACCAATTAAAACGATGATTAAATGAGTATTTTTAATTTCACAAACCGTGTTATTGTTACTTTAAGACGCACGTAAACAATGTTATCGACGCACGTGGCGCAAGATTGCCGGCGAAATACGAAGTAAAGGTCACGACTGCGCAGGCAAAATCACACACAAAATCCGTATTGCTATCTAGCTCAGACAAGTTGCACCATTTTGCGTTGTGACAGAGACGCATAATAATATTCGTTTTGAGGAATTGTACGGATCACGCTGTCCAGTGTGACGTAGAGGACAGGTCCATTATTTTCGTTTCTGACAAATTAACGTAAAGGACAATATGATTATGACAATTTCAGTCGCAATTTAATGTAAGGGACATTGTATTTGTACCTGTTCAGGGAACACTGATGTATAAGACAATACTAAAACATCTCAAATTATGGAATAACTTATGTGACCTGTTGTAAACTGTTCTCGATTTTGTTTAAATGTAAATACCAAATACTGTGAGTTAGGAGACTTACATTAGTTTTTACAGAAATATTAAATTAAAATGTCATATACAGCCAGTTTCTGCAAAAGAAATGGTCTAGGCCTGCAGAAAATATGTGCTGTAAGGGACATTTTCTTTGAGATATCGAGATTTTAAATACACCAATCGATAGAGCAAGAAATTCCGAATCCAACGATATATATAGCTCATTTTCGACAAAATGTCCCTTACGTTATTTCATATTTCCAGTATCGCTCTTTCTAATATTAATATGATATGAAACTATTAGGTTTGAATCAAAATGTAATTTAATAACACAAGAGATATCACTACTGCATTATTGAATGACAGATTCTACTTTGAAGCCCATTTGAAAAATTACTTTGAAATTTTATTATTTATTGACTCTTACATTGTGATCTATGAGATTTGTAGTGTCATTAATTAATTGATATAAAATTGTTTTAAAGTATTTCATATTTTAAAACTTATACGTTGATGGGTTCCACAAGCCATAACCATTACGAGACATGTATAAGACAAAGGGTAAGCAGAAGCATGCAACTAGTCATACAGCTGGCAGTGCCAGCAAACATCCCATCTCTCACGCTTTCAAACAACCATACGACGTAACGCTTTACTAAACGCATCGTACACCGACATATTTCTTTGTTGAATCGCATACAAGCCGTGCTTAGCTTGGGCGTCAACGGTCAAACCAAAACATTGTTATTGTATATTTTGACTTTAGACTGGGGATAATCAAAGTCCAATTACAATTTGTTTATTAAAAAGTATCGTGCGTACAGTGAGTGGTCGGTAGACTGACATGACACATGAAGATAAATGGTGCTCTAACAATTAAACGCCTAGGTACTAAATTACGTGGACCTATCGATGTTTGAATGCTATGTGCTAACTGTGATGCGCTTCACCGCAACAGTTATTAAATCGTTATACTTACTGTCTGTCTCCCTTTCGATTTGCCAATGCTATCTTGTATAGCTGGTATTTATAATAAAAGTACTGTGGCTGGTATGCAGATTTCAAATAAAACGAAATATTTTTGCACATAGCTTTTATTACAGCCTCGATAAGTAGAATAACATATGATCTCCGTAGAATACTGTTTGCTTGTGAGGTACTAAGCACCTTAGTTACCTACATTATAATTATTATTGTCCAACTGTTTAAGAAAATCGGAGTTTGCGCCTGTATACCCATCCAACATGATCAATTTGATATTTCGAAATGTAAATTAATTGGAACTTTGTTAATAGGATTTGCGTCGACAGGCCTATCGCTTGAGATTCAGACATTTTCTTCTCTAACTCCAATTTCCGACATACAGTGTTGTGTGAGCGAAAATTGCACTCATGATAGTTTTATTGATTAAATGTACAAAGTTCCATTATTGCTATGTTCGTTTAATATTATATGTAAGCTTTAACTGGGACTTCTGAAATAAATCATGAGTGTAATTTTCGTTGAAAAAACAACTAGTTCGCCGCCAAATGTTGACATCCTACCACCAACCAAAAACGATAACGATTTTTATAAAAGCGCCATTTTAGTGGGGCTAGCAAGTAAGGTCAAGTTTGAGCAGCGAGTGAGGGGTGCGAGGGGATTAGTTGGCATCGACAAAGTATTCCTGAGCGGCTTTGGTGTCTGGTTTGATGGTCTTGGAGCCGGGCTTCCAGTTGGCGGGACACACTTCTCCGTGCTTGTCGGTGTACTGGAAGGCTTGCACCAGGCGGAGCGTCTCCTCTACCGATCTGGGGAACAAGATGGTGGATTATAATAAAGGGTTATTACTATATATTGTGAAAATAAAAGTTTATTGTAGACATTGCGAGTCACGAGTACGAGAGAATTGAACTGCACGTCCATGTTAAGCGCTTTTACTTTGTAGCAGTTAGGACGGTTTAAGTAATTCAGGTGCTACTACTACCTAATGACGACGTAAGTTTCAATTTATAAGCATTCAAAGCAATATGCGATCCGAAATCATAATACCAGTAGTAAGTTTCCTCATTATTATTCCTACCATAATTATTAATTATGTACGTAATTTATCGTGGCATAAAAAATGAAGGTCGGCCACGTGTATGGAAACCTGCAGCTGACACGCGCATGGACACTTATTATCATCATTACAAGAGACATTTACTTTTAAGCTTCTCAGGGGACATAATATATTAGCATAATAATTAGGAACGCGAATTATATATACATTAACGAGTAGTACCATAACACCTGTCAAATACGTTTAATATAGTCAGTCGTTTAATGGTAAGGATGTTTTAACATGATTATACCTATTTGATTGACCATTCCGAATAATTCATTTAATTTAGGGGAATATGTCATAGGGTCTGATAGGACAGGGACTAAGGAAATTTATAGTATTCAGTTATTTTTACCTTGCGGAGCAGGCAAATTATTGTTACAACTGATTATGAATTGCAGAAACTAATAAACGTTTAAAACGTTTCTTGCAATCCTTTTTAAATAAAGTTTTGTAGATCCGGGTACAGAAACACATGTTAATAGATTTCTTTGTAAATGAATAGATAAAAAAAAAAGTTGTTTGATTCAAATTAGAAACAATATGGCTATTGCAAACAAAATTATTAACAGATGGCTACTTTTATAATTTTAAGGGTCATAATTGAAGATAAAGGCTTGCATGTTTTTGTTGAAAATACGTGCATAACGAGTGTAAATAGATAAATTAGCATTAAACCAGGAAGTTTTGATTTTTACCAATCTTACTTCAGCCAAAATTCTGCCTTTTAACGCTATAAAGTGATGGTTGATTTCATAATAGTTACCTATGCTGCCGTCTATGTTCTTTTTTCAAGACTAATTATAGTTTGTTTGAGTTGAGACCCCATGCCTTACGGTAATACAGGCGTGACGTTATGTTAATGTTATCTTAAACATTGAGGAGCGAATATTACGAAAACATAAAATACTCATTGTAAGAATTGCGAAGTGTTAATTGCTTTAAAACAATAAGCAAATGGTGTCGATAAGCTATCATTCAATGAACAATATTTAATATTCTATAGTGCACATTTATCACTGTCACGTCTAAAGGTTACCAGTTACGTAAATATCTGGTTTTATCATATATAGCTGTGTCCATATTGTGAGCGTGTTTCATGATAATTACTATTGATTACCCTCTAACTAAGTTATTTTACAGGCGAAATTTAATTGAATAGTATTGTGTATTTCGAACAATACTCGCAATTTTTTTATTAATCAATGGTAACGGACAGTGTTGCTGTTTTATCAATCCACAAC
Source organism: Dasypolia templi (assembly GCA_963555695.1). Lineage (NCBI taxonomy): Eukaryota > Metazoa > Arthropoda > Insecta > Lepidoptera > Noctuidae > Dasypolia > Dasypolia templi. The sequence continues at coordinate 1,463,889 of OY743144.1, forward strand.
TTGGCCTTGGACATAGGAATCTACCCTCTAGAAAGAAAAGAAAACATTATTGAGGGGTCATTCCTAATTGTTGACTTGCGTGTGTGGCGTGTAGACGACCAGGGGAATAACTTCTTTCTGATGTGTTTTTGACTAGCGAAGCTTGCAGAGCTATGTCCATAACGCAATGGGGAAGGTCGGGCAAAGCTAATTGTAGATGGCGTGACCATAGCTAGGTCCCTACAATAAATTTGACATTCCGTTCACTCATGAGTTTGATTAAATTTCACTATTTCGTTATTTCAGTATTTCAAATCAAGTACTTGACATGGAAAGTGTCAAAATTTTAAACCATGAATATTTTTCGACATAAAATCGAACTCAAAAAAATCTCTACGAATAGCTTTAAACCACAATCTTCTAATTTTAGGGGCTTTCGGGATATTGTAGACTCCAATGTCGGAGTATCTAGGAACACAACAAAGCTTCAATTTTCGCTAAAATAAAATAAAACCACATCACGCCTTGTATTATTAGCTTGTGTTGGGAACTAGCTACGACAGCGCCATTTTGACAGTTGCCTTCCCCATAGAAAAGGCAACAGAAGATGTTGTACGTGTATGCACTGGGTACTGTAAGTGGGGCATGCTGACCTTTTCCCAACGATTTGTTGGTTGCAGCTGAATACCAGTATTTTACATAGTGTTGTTATTCACAACCCAGTGGTCAATACGAAACGTCTTAGTAAGACTGATTGTTAGACTTTCGGTCTTCACACAACCCGTAACAACTTACTGTCAAATATCAAAGAATGACAGCCAGAACAAACGGCTTAACGTGCTTTCCCAGGCAGAGTGGTCTCGATATATAACCTTCATCCCGTGCTGCTGTTATAGTTTATTCACGAGGCAGATGTTACAGTGACGTGTCTTACCGTCCCACAGGCAGGTCGTTGACGGTGATCTGTCGCAGGTTCTGCTTGCCGTCGATGATGAAGAGGCCGCGGAAGGGAATGCCGGTCTCCTCGTTGAGCACGCCGTAGTCGCGCGCGATGCGGTGCGACTTGTCGCTGATGAGCGGGATGTTCATGGGGCCCAGGCCGCCTGGAACGACATGCTCATGTTATTTCACGCGAAAATATACATTTTTGCGGGTTATTGGGTTTCTTACAGAATTATGACAATTAAGAAAAACACAATTACAATAAAATTGATTAATAACAATTATGTTAAATTTCGAAATTTTACATCAGGTCTAATTGCTAAAATAGATCTTTTAACCCTTAACCGGGCTATGGATTGACCATTTCCCACATAGACTTTTTACCAGGCTTTGGTAAAGAATTTCTTCTGTGGTCGGCGGTTGAACGGTTATTTTTGTGAAAAGTGCACCGTATTTTATTCATAATCACGAATCGGAGAAAGGTAAGTCGTAAAACTTTTTGATATCTTGTAGAATTAGAGTTTTTCTTGTGATTTGTGCATAAATTATAGGTAAATACTTCTATAATATCATGATATAACTAAATAAAACATGTGGGGAACCATTTGACCTTTGCCTGTGAATACCTATTTATTGTGGGAGTTACATGTCCACTGCTCGGTGAATTGAAATCTTTATTTTATACTAGCTTTTTGTAGCTAGTTTTATTTGAAAAAATCACTATTACTGCAGGATTTGTCCGAGAACTGATAAAGGGTTAAATACCCTTTGGGTGCATTAAATGAAGGAGATTAAAACTATTAATTCATTTGAGTTTATCCAACATTCATTGGTTAGATGCATAACATTAATGATACTTGAAATAACTTACAATACGCGCCTCGCGGCCGTTGATAAGCCACATTAATTTGTCAGCGACTATGCTCTACAAAGTCAAACTGTAATTTACAGCTAGGTACTGTACAAACTTACACTTTTATAGCAAACAGAATAGGTTCAAAATGCTGAACTCAAAGACTAGTAATTTTAAGTCACATGATGATTTGGTGAAAATTATATGATAGTGTATCGTATTAATTAGTTTGACAATGTGATTAAAAATAATTACAGTGTTACACAATCATCATGACAATTTTTCTTTTTTTGTAAAATAATATGCTATTAGGTAAGTGTGTGGGCTTACGTATGTCTGTCTTATCTTGGATTAGATTTAATGTTTGTTTACTATCTCTCAGTTGTACTTAATTCAGATTCACTGACTACTTACAGATCACCTTTACCAATAAGCCCGACCTTTGGCGAAAGATTCAGGGTAAAGATGTCTGCAACTTGAAGCGAGAATTCAAAATTAAGTTTTTTTGTGTATTTATAAATTGCTACTTGTTACGGTCGCGTATCATATTTTGTTCAACATGCAACCTGACATGACAGCGTGAATTTCACGGGCTACCTGGCGCTTCTTTCTTCATGAGCGTGGCTGGCAGCGCTGCCTATAGAGGCAGTATATCCGAAGCATAGTTTTCTTCACATTCATTTAAAGCCATATTTCCCTGCAGCTTTCGCTCCCTTACGGTTCATCACGTGCAAACTCTATTCCCATCAATTCAGTACACGATTCCAGACGCACCAGCGTTGCAACCATGTATTAGGTAAAAATCTGATTTTTTTAAAAATAACTTTTGTAAATTTTCTATGGATTCATGGTAACATGATAACACAGTTTGTGCGCCATGTGCCTTACGCCGTATAGAATAAATACCAAAGTGAGTCACTAACCCTGCTTGCGCGGCGTGTTGATCCATGCGAGGTGCGTGAAGTGCGAGTCAGTGGAGGCCCCGACGAGCTCGCAGCCCAGCTTGTATAGAATAAATACCAAAGTGAGGCACTAACCCTGCTTGCGCGGCGTGTTGATCCATGCGAGGTGCGTGAAGTGCGAGTCACTGGAGGCCCCGACGAGCTCGCAGCCCAGCTTGTATAGAATAAATACCAAAGTGAGGCACTAACCCTGCTTGCGCGGCGTGTTGATCCATGCGAGGTGCGTGAAGTGCGAGTCAGTGGAGGCCCCGACGAGCTCGCAGCCCAGCTTGTATAGAATAAATACCAAAGTGAGTCACTAACCCTGCTTGCGCGGCGTGTTGATCCATGCGAGGTGCGTGAAGTGCGAGTCAGTGGAGGCCCCGACGAGCTCGCAGCCCAGCTTGTATAGAATAAATACCAAAGTGAGTCACTAACCCTGCTTGCGCGGCGTGTTGATCCATGCGAGGTGCGTGAAGTGCGAGTCAGTGGAGGCCCCGACGAGCTCGCAGCCCAGCTTGTATAGAATAAATACCAAAGTGAGTCACTAACCCTGCTTGCGCGGCGTGTTGATCCATGCGAGGTGCGTGAAGTGCGAGTCAGTGGAGGCCCCGACGAGCTCGCAGCCCAGCTTGTATAGAATAAATACCAAAGTGAGGCACTAACCCTGCTTGCGCGGCGTGTTGATCCATGCGAGGTGCGTGAAGTGCGAGTCAGTGGAGGCCCCGACGAGCTCGCAGCCCAGCTTGTATAGAATAAATACCAAAGTGAGGCACTAACCCTGCTTGCGCGGCGTGTTGATCCATGCGAGGTGCGTGAAGTGCGAGTCAGTGGAGGCCCCGACGAGCTCGCAGCCCAGCTTGTATAGAATAAATACCAAAGTGAGGCACTAACCCTGCTTGCGCGGCGTGTTGATCCATGCGAGGTGCGTGAAGTGCGAGTCAGTGGAGGCCCCGACGAGCTCGCAGCCCAGCTTGTATAGAATAAATACCAAAGTGAGGCACTAACCCTGCTTGCGCGGCGTGTTGATCCATGCGAGGTGCGTGAAGTGCGAGTCAGTGGAGGCCCCGACGAGCTCGCAGCCCAGCTTGCGGAAGTCGTCGGCGCGCTCTGAGAACGCGATGATCTCCGTGGGACACACGAACGTGCTGCGGGCAATACGCTATACTTACACTACAATATTTAGGAGCGGTAACATGGGTACATTGTGATGGTTGTGACGATACGGGAGAGGGAGTTACAACGCTCCAAGGATTTCTTGGTGCGTGGCAAAAATCAGAACCGACGCCGCCAAAAGATCCCTGTTCTACAGTCCGCGAGGCCTAAGCTGAGCTTTGCATTTATGTGACTGATTACCAATCGCACCAATGTGATCGCGCGAGGGACGAACAGCGCCTCAGACAGATTGCCAAGCAACGGACGTGTAGCTATGTGCACTCACACAAATGCAAAGCTCAACTTAGGCCTCGCGGACTGTACTTTATATATAAAGTTGTCATGGTACAAAGTACATGTTTATAGTTCATGACGTTCTGTATGGATGCACTGGTCTGGACCAACATTCATGATTCAATGATTCCAACTTTAAGTTTGATCACAACAGTATTTTTTCTAGTTTCGATTTATAACAAGTTACCGAATAGTTTTTTTTTAAACACACTATTCACTTCTTCCTACACCTTTATGAAATGGATCGATACTGCATAATTCTACTAAAAGGTTATAGGTACTGTCTTTTTCGAAACCAAAGATTAAACAATACAAAGGAGATTTTAAACAAAATCTGTCATCAAGGTATAAATACTCAGTAAGTTGCCAACAACACTCCATTAAATAATTTAAACACACTATAGATATCGGTTTGAGGTTTTTTTTTATATCAATACAGGGTCAGCGATCCCGAAAATTAAATAACAAGCGAGCAAATAGATAACAATATTTTTCAATTTGCTGAGTTAAAGCGATATTTTGAGACTGAAGTAATTTAGATAGCGTTTACGACCAACAATTGAAATAAACTGGGTAGGTAAATAAAGTACTTATTATCGACCTATTACACGTTTTGTTGCCTATACCAAATGATTTTTATGAAAATACTTGAATAGACAACCCGAGTTATGACTAACATCCCAAGAACAAAGCTAGAAGCAACATAATTATTGTCTATATTATCTCGCCGCAATGCGCAGGAGACTATGTCTCAGCACTATGGAACAATTTTAGTAAGACAACGTCGAGGTCAACGGTGACGTGTCGCTCAAAGATCACAACTCGCGTGGGGAATGAAAAACAGTTATAACACTGAGATTAAAGATTGATTCACTCAATCAATTACGAGTATTTGGTATGTATCAACTGCGTATTACGCGAATTGAGAAAGTGCTCGGATGCTTGCTATATACAAATGGTATTTTTGCAAATACACGAAGCATAAACATTACCAAAGAGAAGAGTCACGATAAAGTGTTGCCTATGGCAGCCAAGAATACTATTTAAAAAGAAAAAACTGACGTTGCTATCCGCCTTGTAAAAACATAAAATATAAAAAAAATATCGCAACATTTGTTTTTAAACGCGCTGACGACACTGTCTCACCTGATGTAAGTAATGATGCGGTGGAAGATTCACACATTAGATAGACTACACTATAGTGACACTATATAGACATAGACTGAAATACAATAAACATGAAGCGACAACATAAACCGACCCATCAGAACAAACACAATCCTTTCCCTTTTTATCACGAACCCCTCTCCCTTTACCCAGTTCCTCTCTCTTGGCTAGTCTGAGTCGTTCCCTGGTCTCTCTTAGGAGTAGGACCTTCCTGGGTAGTCCGCTGACACGAACATACTGCCTTCTGTATAATGTGCAGGAGAGATGGAGACGGAGAGGAAACCGCTTTCGAGACCTCTTCCTTGACGGCTTCATCGATGTGGGCCGCCCTGAACATATTCCTTATCCTTACTTAATAATAAAACGCTATTCGTGTCTTCGTACGATCACAAAAGCATAATATTTATGAGATTTGACCGCAGGCGCGGAAACAGGGGGGGGGGGGGGGGGCAACGGATGTAGTTGCCCCTCCTGGGGACCGGTCTAAAACTCTAAATTAGACATAAACATCATATTTTTACTTTGTATGTATGTAGTATATTACTTAGATAATAGATAGGTAAGTCGAACCTAGATTCGCGATTATGAAACCGTGAGTTTAAAGTTAAAGACAAAATAGGTACTTACATATCGCATGCTTAATGTAACATTGACCCATTATGAGATAGGTCAGAATGGAGTTACGTACAGATACAGGCTTCGTTTAGCGCCATCTACCGTCTACCATTTCTATTATGTTGAGGTTACGCATTGTTGACGCCCAAATGATATATCTGTCTCTTTCACTCTTGTGGAATCTCTCATCGTGTTTTCGCCGAATAGCAACTCATGCCACTTTGTGAAAACAACACAGTCAGCTTTTTCGAGATTAGTACCGTGGCTGGTGGTTTGAACAACTTGGCAAAATTTAAGGATAGTCAGTCAAATGTTACTATTTTTCACCAAAACGTTTGCGGAATAAATAACAAGAAGGATGAACTCGAAATGTATGTAACTGAATTACCAAACGAAATAAGCTTTATGTGTATATGTGAACATTTTTTAAACCAAATAATGGTATCACAATTTGATTTTCCTAATTATATCATAAGCTCTTGCAACACAAGGTTAAATAAAACAAGAGGTGGTTCTTTAGTAATGACACATAAAAATAGACAAGTTGAGGACTTGGATATTTGTAAAAGGCTGTATAAAACGGATAGCTTTGAGGTATGTGGACTAAGGGACATTGAGACAAACTCTTACATAATCTGTTGTTATAGAACACCCGCAAATAAAAACTTTGATGAATTCCTAGATAGATTGGAACGATTACTGTACTTTTTCAATAAAATATGCTTTATCTGCGGAGATTTTAATATTGACTTGTCAAAACAGGACAATAAAAGAAGTTTTTTTACATCATTGTTGAAATGCTACAATTTCCGATATTTGTTTGATTCAATTACATTTGTGAGAAATAACTCGGAATCGTGTATAGATAATATTTTGACCAACACCTGTGATAAAAATATTGGCAGTACAGACATTGACCACAATCGATTAGCGGACGGACATGCAGCCCTTTTCTGTACAGCATATTTGGAAAAAGTTACATGTACACAAAGTGTTCGTTTTAAATACATGGAACGCAGATTATATAACGAGAATAATAATAATGCATTCAGACAGAAACTACTGGAGCACGACTGGAATTTAGGTACAAACACGTTTATACGAAAAATCAAAGAACTACATTCTAGTACGTTTAAAAAAAGTAAAATTAAAATCAACATAAAAAAAAAACTGGCCGATCTAAATGGCTAACGAAAGGAATAAGGATATCCAGCAAAATGAAGCGATTACTAAATTTTATAAATAAGGCTAAGTGTGACACATCGTTATTAAAATATCGTGAACAGTATCTTAGAACTTATAAAAAGGTAATTAGGAACGCTAAAAAAAGGATGTAACTAATCAAATAAATAAAGCAGCTAACTCTAGCAAAGAAATTTGGAAAATTGTCAATAAAACTCGTAAAAAAATGGACAATAATTTCGGTATTGATAATATATTACTTAAACATAATAATAAAATAATTTGTAACCCTACAGACATTGCTAACATTTTTGCGGAAACGTTTGACAACAGCAAAGGTGTAAACACAGGTAATCCAGAACTGGCTAAGAAGCATTTAATTGAAAATACTGACAGAATTGATAAGTCTATGGTATTTGATCCCGTCATGCCGTTAGAGATTTATAAAATGTAATGGGTATGGAGAGTAAAAAGTCATTTGGACACGATGAAATACCGCTGGGAGTAATAAAAGATAATATAGACATACTGGCACATCCAATATCTGAAATAATAAATAACTGCGCGAATGAAGGCGTCTTTCCTGACCAATTTAAGTTAGCCAGAGTTCTTCCACTATTTAAGAAAGGTGTTAAAACAGATCCAGATCCTTTTTGAAAAAGTGATCAAATCTAGGCTTGTAAGACATTTGAGCAGTCTAAAAATTATAAACCGTAATCAGTTTGGATACCAAAAAACTAAAGGGACACTAGATGCAATAGACTCGTTAGTTAATAACGTAGTAAATAAGCTGAACAACAAACTTAAAGTTGCTGGCTTATTCCTAGACTTAAGTTCTGCGTTTGATACTGTAGAACATTGCATTCTAATGGATAAGTTAGAGCATTACGGCGTTAGAGAAAATGTTTTAAAACTTTTTAGTTCTTATTTAACCAATAGGAAACAGTACGTTGAAATTAAATCACTTCACGAATGTGTGGAAGAAATTCATAAGTCGAAATCTTTTACTGTAACTAGAGGTGTTCCGCAGGGTTTGGTGTTGGGCCCCCTTTTCTTTATAATATTTCTTAACGATCTTACTGAATACATTAAGAACATTTTACCGGATGCGGACTTGATAATATTTGCGGACGATACGAGTGTTGTTATAGCTTCTGACAATATGGAGACCTTAAAATATAAATTAAATGCATTGATAGCTGCTTGTGAAAGCTGGTTCTCTATGAATAATCTTAAATTAAATGTAAGTAAAACAAAATGTATGATATTTAAATCTACAGTTAAGAACAAAGCTTTAGTAGACGTAGAATCCTTAGGCAGGAAAATTGACACTGTAGAAAGTTTAAAATTTTTGGGGGTACAAATTAATAATAATAATAATATGAAAGTGAAAGTGTGGGGGTCGAGGCTTTTTAAATGCGAAGACCCTCCACAATCGCGAGGTGTGCAGTCTCAGGGAATATTTTTTTAAAACCGAAATGGGTATGCACCGTGATGTGGTCGCAGTGGACAAGGGGCTCACCCCGCTCTCCATGGCTAAAGAGAACTGGCACAAACCTGTAGTACTTACTTCCGATGACCGCAAGGCGGTATGGCAAAGCAAGGAGCTTCACGGGCGCTTCTATCGGGCTCTTCATGAGCCTGATGTAGATTTCCTAGCGTCCGTATCCTGGCTACGTTTTGGTGACCTTTTCGGGGAAACTGAAGGTTTCGTCTGCGCAATTATGGACGAAGTTATCTTGACGAATAACTACCGGAGACATATTATGAAGGACGGGACGGTTGACGTGTGTCGGGCATGCCACCGTCCAGGTGAGTCCATCAGACATATTATCTCTGGTTGTTCTCGTCTGGCTAACGGCGAGTACTTGCACAGGCATAACCAAGTAGCCAGGATTATTCACCAGCAACTTGCTTTGAAATATAAACTTGTGGATTCTGAGGTACCGTATTACAAGTATGTGCCCGACCCAGTTCTCGAAAATGACCTTGTCACGTTGTATTGGGATCGGTCTATCATTACTGACAGGACTATTATCGCTAATAAGCCTGACATAGTAGTGATAGATCGATTAGCGCGCCGCACAATGATTATCGATGTTACCATTCCACATGACGGGAACCTCGTGAAAGCTGAGAAAGAGAAACAAATTAAATATCTCGACTTAGCACACGAGGTTGTTGACATGTGGAATGTGAGCTCGGCTGTCATTGTGCCGATTGTCGTATCGGCCAATGGCCTGATGGCAAAAAGCCTCGACCAACATCTCTCGAGGCTTTCGTTAGGCGGTTGGATCAAGGGCCTGATTCAGAAGGCAGTACTCCTTGATACGGCCCGCATTGTGAGGAGGTTCCTGTCTCTGGAGCCCTAACCACCAGTAGCTTGGACCCTGCTCCCGCTACCGGCGGACCACTATTTTTTATATTTTTAAATGTTTTTTTTTAAGTTGTTTTATAAAAAATATTTAAAAATATAGCAAAATAAGGATAAAAATAAATAAAAGGCATAATAATAAATAAATAATAAATCATTTTATTTCAGGCATTGTACAAACACATACATTTCACCCATAGTGACTACATGTCATAAATAAGTATTAAGTACTTAGTTATTATAAATTATAAATTAAATTAAATAAGATTAAAATGTTCATAGTTTTACGGTATATTTAACATAATGTTACAAATTATCATTAATTAATTGAAATCGTCATTATTACTACTTCATTATGTAGGTATATCATAGTCAATGTTGAGATTGAACAATACGGTTCTAGTCACGAAAATTGTGCGGAATACAGTAGTTACTATATTATTCTTACAGTTAAACAATCGAGTTCGAAATGAAGCTCTCATCCTTCTCAGAACGGAAAAGAAGTCACCCACTCGGTTTTCAAAGAACATACCCGACGCGCTACACCACCAATGCAGGTTAAACATGGCCCGAAACGCGTTATTGTACTGAACACGAAGAGAGTTGTAAGCTCTCTTGGTGTACTGGTACCAAAGTTGGCTGGTGTAGAACGCCCGGCAGTAGGACTCAAAAAGTGTTGCTTTCACTTGCTTGGAACAATGTGCAAATCGTCTTGCAAGCATGTTGCTTCTACAAGCAATGCTCCTTCTTTGCCGCTCCAAATCATTGTCATCCGTTAACTTTTCATTCAATACATGTCCAAGATATTTAAATGTGCTAACAATTCTTAATGTAGAATTATTTAAAGTGATGGGTAATATAGTCTCAGGACCCTTTCCATATTTAAAAATCATAACTTCAGTTTTCTGAACATTGTACAAAATTGATTCTTTGCTTAATTGGAAGCCAGAACTAGAATCAATGACGAATACAATAAGTAGTGCGTGTTACGCTATCAGATCTCTCAGAGATATTTTATCTATTAGTCTTTAGAGATATGCAGAACAGGGTGTAAAGTTCACTCATACTCTTGGAAAAGGGAGGATCCTCCGACCAGATGGATGTCGTATCTGGTGGGGAACTGCCCGATGATTGTTGTCGGGAAGTTGTATATATGCTAGCTGCGCGGTAAACTCTGCTTGCGCGATGCAGGATTGATGCGTTTGTTCGCATGTGGCGGTGTAGATGCCGCCACATCACTCCCCTCCGAAGACCGGAGGTCGATAGTGGACTAAGTCTTGTATCTTGCGATGCTTGCCAATGCCAGTTGGGTTCCAGTGGGTTGGAACCGGGTGTCGCATAGTTCGCTGTGAGTCGGAACTGTATGCGAATATGCCCTAGTAAGTCGGGGTGGCTGACTGCTGGTGTCGACCAGGAGAGGGATTAAGCGCTCTGCTTGTGGACCGGCCGAATGTGCAGTATGCTGTGCCAAGGTTGCTGATGAGGCTGAAGGTGATGACCAGGTATGCGCTTGCGCTGCATGCTGATGGTCAGGACAACCGTTCAAGCCGTGGTTGCTGGCTGGCTGTGTGACTTGCGGGAGTGATGATGATGACGTCACGCTGGAGTAGTTGCACGAAGGCTGCGCTGACGTTCATACTCGGGGTCACCAGTTTAGAGATATTCAGATCACGTCGGGTTCACCAGTGAAGAGATATGTTCATCACGTCGGGGTCACCAGTTTAGGGATATGCAGAACAGGGTGTAAAGTTCACTCATACTCTTGGAAAAGGGAGGATCCTCCGACCAGATGGATGTCGTATCTGGTGGGCAACTGCCCGATGATTGTTGTCGGGAAGTTGTATATATGCTATCTGCGCGGTAAACTCTGCTTGCGCGATGCAGGATTGATGCGTTTGTTCGCATGTGGCGGTGTAGATGCCGCCACAAGTCAACTTCGTACCGTCTATTTTGCACTAGTTGAATCTAAACTTAGATATAGCATTAAATTTTGGGGAAACAGCTATAAATATAATACGAAGGCAGCCTTTACTATACAAAAGCGAGCATTAAGAACCATGCTTCGTTTAAACCAGTTAGAATCATGTAAAGAGTATTTTATTAAACATAGAATTTTAACGGTACCATGTCTTTATATTTTAGTTCTCCTTACTCATTTACACAAAAACTTAAACGAGTTTGAAACAGACGATGAAAGAAAAAATTGAGTAGGTACTCGCAGAAAAGATCTTCCTACTCTTCTGCGGGCAAAGCTTAATGTTGTGAAACACTCGTCACGCGTGCAGTCTGTCAATCTGTTTAACAAATTACCAGCAGAAATCAAGAATATTCAGAATGTGAACATGTTTAAAAATAAACTCAAAGCACTGTTAATAAATAAAGCCTATTACAGCGTTGACGATTTTTGTAATGACAAACTAGTATTAAATTGAAGGTACTCCTTTAATACTAAATATTTCGAAGATAAATGTATTTTTGTAGAATTTTACGGAGGACTTTATTTTGTATCTATAAGAATTTTAATGTTTGTAAAGTTAGGATTTTAATGTTTATGTTGCTTCTTTGTTGTGTACCCACTGCAAATATTTCGACACAAATGTATTTTTTGTTATGAAATAAATAACTTGAACTTGAACTTGTGTCCGACACCTATGTAGTGAGGCTATTATTATTTTATTGAACGAGGACCCAATCGCTGTTGAGTGTGTTTACGACTAAATTCAAAGGTAAGTTTAATCAAATTGTGTAATCTTATATTGGCATATTAAATTTTAGGTTACTTTACTACATATTTTAGTAATATATTACGTGAAACATTCAGTTTTAAGCCAGTTTATCGTTGAACGTTGTTATAGTTTTCGAGTCCCATTACGAGTTAAGTCAGTTTACTATTAAAACCTATCCATTATTAAAGGTAACACTTTGTAACATTCAAGTCTAAGTCTGTTTACTACTAAAGGTTATTTATTGTTACTTAGGAGCCGCTATATAAGTTGAGTCTTTGTTTAAAAAAAAAAAAGTAATATAATGTGTAAATTTTTCATTGCCTGTAAATGTTTTATGTTAAGTCATTGTTGGTTTAAATACTGCGTACAATATTTTATTTGTACAAGAGGCCTTATATTACTATTTATGATTTAGGTTGATAATGTCATCCAATAGGTCAAAAAAGATGATAGAGCTTGTTCAGGTTCGAAACCCGGCGCCACAACCGGCAACACAAGATAGAGAACATGAATCGGTGCCATCAACTGAACAATTTCAAGTAATTTTCTAAATAAGGTTTTGTATTAATTTCTTATTTATTTAATTACTACCAAAATACGTTTTTTTTTGTTATAGATGTTAGCTGACATAACAAACAAGCCCGAAAATAAGCGTTACTCAAACGTACAGTAATATTTTGAGATTTCTGAATCTGCTTCAGTCAGAAATGAAAATCACCTTCATAACCCCACAGTCGTCATCGATTACACTGATGAGAGACATTCTAAATCTGAAAATAGCGATGTCGATTTAAGTGATCAAGATCCAACATACAAAGTTCCGCCTAAAAATCAAAGGCAAATACCAGTATATCCAAGTAAATCAAAATCATCTGAAAGTTCCTTGTCTTCTTCATCCTCATCATCTTCAGGATCTTCCAGTGATAGTTCCGATAGAGACTCTAGCGATGAACAGAACAAAACACAAGATAACATAGTTCAGGTGACCGCAGAAAAACAATCAGAGCAAACAAACATTAATGAACCTGCAACAACAGAAGTTTCGCTAAATCAAGAAATAGGAACAAATACTACACCACATGAAGAAAAGGAGAAGGGAAGGAAGCGTAAACGGAATGAAGAAAGCTGGAAACAGAATAAAGCTAAAAGTCTGAGAAATGCTGGAAAACCATATATTAGCAAGAAAAATAAAGCAATCAAACCTCGTGCTGTACATCCACCCTGTGGTGATAAATGTAGGCCCAAATGCTGTGAAAAGATAACTGTAGATCAAAGGCAAACCATTTTTGATGTGTATTGGAATCTCGGCCAGGTTGATTCTCAAAGATCGTTTATTATGTCTTGTATGACCAATATAACTCCAAGATATAAATATACAAACGCTCGTAATCCAAGGAATTGCAATCAAGCTTTCCGTTTCTTAGTAGAAGGGCAATCAATACGAGTCTGTAAAACGTTTTTTTTTTAAAACCTTGGATATTCCTGATCGTGTTATACGTACTGTCAAGAGCAAAATAGATGAACACAGAATTCTAGCACAAGATCTGAGAGGACAGCACAGCAACCATGTAAGGGTTGATGAACAACTACTAAACGATATCAAAGAGTTCATAGACGCAATACCAAGAATTGAATCCCATTATATTAGGCAATATTCTACTCGTGAATACATTGATGGAGGGAAAACAATTTCGGATCTATTCAGGGACTTTAAAGAAAATCAAATTAAAAATTACAAAGCAGCTGGATATTGCACATTTTATAAAGTTTTTACACAAGATTATAATATTTCATTTTTTCGTCCCAGAAAAGATCAATGTGATTTATGTTTGCAATACAAGAGCTCGACGCCTGAACAAAAAATATTGCTCAAAGAATCTTACGATGCCCATTTAGAAGAAAAAACATTGAGCCGCCAAGAAAAACACGATGATCGCTGCAAAATAGACGATAAAAATAAAGTTCTTGTGTTTGATCTACAAGCTGTTCTGCAATCTCCTAGAGGAGATACCTCAGGATTTTATTACAAATCAAAATTAAATAGTTACAATTTCACAATTACGATGTTAAACAAAAAAGTTGACGGCCAAATGAAAGACTCGTATGATGATGTACACTGCTTCTTCTGGAACGAAACCGACGCTAAACGCGGGGCAACGAAATCGGATCTTGTTTATTAAAAGTTTTTGAGAAGCTCTCAGCGGAGTCACCAAATGACAATGGGTGTAATTTAATTCTTTATTCTGACAATTGTGCCGGTCAAAATAAAAATAAATTTATAGTAGCACTTTACCTGTAAGCAGTCACTCATCTAAATATTAAATCTATAACTCATAAATTCTTAATAAAAGGTCATACACAAAAAATCTAAAATCCGGTCCAATTTATACCCCTCACCAGTATGTAGCGATAATTAAAAACGCAAAGAAGTCTGGCAAGAAATTTTCAGTACATGAACTGACATTTGAGTCGTTTTTAGACTTAGAAAAACTGCAAGAAGATTGGGGTTTTAATTTGAATAAAACTAAAGACGGAAGAACTGTTTTATGGAATGACTTAAAGGTGATAAAAGTGAGCAAAGATACACCTTTTTCATTTTTCGTTAAAACCTCGTACAATGATAGTGAATACCAGGAAGTGAGCATCAGAAATAAAAGGAAAAAAATGCTACCTCTGTGTGAAATTGTACCAACTAATGTGTACATAAATAAGCAAGAATTAAGTGAGAATAAAAAGAAAGATTTGAAAGAGCTATTATCCAAAAAAATAATCCCAAATTTTTATTACGATTTTTTTAACTCTATTATTTAAGAGTGTAACCTTAACATTGATTACTGATTACCAAAGTTAATTAAAAAAGAAGGTTCATTAAGTTTAATTATGTTTGCTTTATTAGTTTATATTTTATAGATTTAAGTTGGATGACTGCATTTGTTATTTTATCAGCTACTAGTGAAGGTTGCTGCAATAAATGATTAATGATTATACTATTGCCTTTTAATTAATTAAATAAAACGCCAATATTAAGTTTATTTACGGTCTGCTATTTTGAATAAAGTGACCCACTCTCTAAATGTGTTTTCCTAAAGTAATCATATACAGACTAAATACTGAATTAGTCATTATACATAATACATTACTCACACTGATACAGGCTTAAAACCTAATGGAATATTTGCATTTAAAAAAGTTTGCTTTATTTTTTATAAAAACCGACTTAACTTGGAATGTACTTTTTAGAAAATAAAAAAAAATAGAAATAAATTATTTCCGTATTTTTTAAAACTCGGACCTCATCAATAGTCTATCATAGACGGTCAAAACACAAGCCCTCATGATTAATATAAATCAGTTTTATTTTTATGCATCAACAAGTAGGATTAGTCCTCATATCAAGATCTTTTGCGATTTCCCAAAAATCGTATTTTTTTAGTTAAGTCAGTATTCCAATAAGCATGCGATATAATAATCTCCCTTCTCTAAAATTCCCCAGACTTTCATCTCCATATGCAGGGTCAAATCTAGCGAAATTCATCAACCGCAGGTAGTGTAATCAATTGAATATCAGCGTTAAAAAGGTTTTCTTTGTGTAAACTTCACAGAAGTGATGGGTATCAATATCTAAAACACGATACTATTTTACTTCACATAAACCTTCATGGCCACTTACGAAACGTCAGAAGCTAGGTGCACGGTTCCAAATGGTGTTGGAACCAACTTGAAACGTCTAATTGGTCGTTTCCTTTGGAGAACAGCCAGCAAGAAGCTCAATGGTTACTCTTTTAAAAATAATTATATTTTACAATGTTTTCAAATTACAGTGTTAATATGTATGGGAGGACAATAAAGGCCTGTCAACAAGTACCATGTGCTTAACAAATAGACGATGGTTTACAAATCTACAGTCTACAAGGCCTAATAAAGAGTAGAAACTTGGAATTATAGGTAATGTCAAATAATGAGAAGATTATGTCAAAGATGTATAAAAATAATAAAAATTAATAATAATAATAAAACACCGTAATTTGGAAGCAGTTTATAGAAATCCACATAGTGATGCCGTTTATGAGTTATCATCAGGGAAGCCACATGTGCAGAAGGAATTATTGCCAAACTTCTTTGTCTTCGACGTAGTCTTTAATCCTAAAATAATGTTTTTTTATTTATAAGGATGTGGGTTTTGAACTTTCCATCGCTAAGTTCTGTAACCAACCATGGCTACTTGTTATATGTAATTATTTTGTCGTGTTTAGATATAGATATGCCTATCAAGTCTGCGGAGTTTCACTAGCTAATTTAATTTGACCCTGTTTATAATAAAAATAGTTTTTATAATGAGCTAGGCAAGTTCGTACGTAAGATTATTTTGCAGCAGTTTTTGCTCCTGCAAACGGGCCAGAGGCTAATCTATAAATCCATGCCATTTTCTCCCAGAAGTTGACAGCCCTGACCTCAGCGGGTTACATGATTGTGTGGTAATAATGAATGCTACCGGTTTTATGCGGATGTAGTGCGACCGATTCAAAGAACTGAATATGTTTAATACTATATTATTAGATAATCAAGCTTGACATAACAGCATGAACGGCGAGGAGATTGTAGAACATTTTTGTATCATCGTGCCGCCTAAAACACCGCGTTTTCGGAATATTTTATCAACCGGCTTTTTTATTAGTGATCGAAGGCCGGCAAAACATAAATGCTCCCGAAAATAGGCTCAACGCGACCTTAGTAGAACAATTCCTATGAAAACTTCATGGAAAATGTTCTACAAAAGACGCGTCGCGGCTATTGTCGCCTTCAGTCTTGCTGTTTTTGAGCCTACTTCATTTGGTTGTGTTCCTAATATACTTAATTTAATAGCAATGTTAGGATGAACAGCATATTTTAAAGTAGCAATATATTTTATTGGAAACTCGTTTCGACTCTTATATTAAGAGTATAATCTACAATAGAACGCCTCGTAAAGGATTAGCTGTGCGATGGGTGCCACTACGCAATGGTTGCGTTAACAGCACATAAAGCATCAAGATTAACAAAGATAAGGACAACAAAAATGAAAACTAAGTAAGCGATACGATGGTAATGTTTCCTTTATTGATTTGACGTTATATTTTTTTTTTTTGTTAAATTCTATTAGGTACAGCATACCGTTTGTATTGTCCTTGTGGCACTCTACCTAATAGTTTATAATATTAGCTATGAAAGAAAAAAAAAACCTTTGTACTCACAAGTCAAGAGGGTAGAAGAACAGCACTACATATTTGCCTTTGTAGTCGGAGAGAGCGACGTCCTTGAACTCGCCGTTGACGACAGCGGTGGTCTTGAACTGGGGAGCGGGCTTAGTCAGCTGGAGAGGCATCTTGTTGAAGCTGGAATTGACATTACAACCTTATTAATTTGAAGTTAAGGTTGATATTCTTGTGATGTGTTGTTTCGTAGTCTTTTTTGTTCAGTGACGATGTTCGAAATTTTTAGAACTGGTGGGTAGGTAACTAATTCGAATATCGAACTACTTCAGTATGTTATGGAAGACTAGACCATTATTTTATTGTTTATGATAGGCTAAAATAGGTCTGTATGAGCTAGATATGGTGATAATATTAACGTTGAAACATAATGGCGATACATAACTACAGCAAATCACTAAGAGAACAATAAGAAGTTCGTAGCAACATTAGACGTACAAGATTACAATCGTTATCATATCCGTGCTGAGTCCCTATTTATTTCGTATTAAGTGATAAGATTAATGTTCCGATGCCGGGTACATACTTATTCCACGATGTCTTGAAATAAATGTAGAAGAGGTTCGTTTATTCCGAATCATGAATCTGGCTCATTTGGTGTTCAAATTAACAATTGAGTAGGTAGGTTACGGGTCGAAATTATAAAACACGTGTGTGTGTATTATGCAATGAAAGTGGTATATCACGATGTACGCAGGTACCGTTATTCATGTGATGTGGCCATCACGTTTGACAAGAATGTAACAAGAGCATAAAACTTGACTACTCACGATTGTGCGCTTGCGCAGTTAGATGACACAGTAGATGATTTATAATGGAAACGTAACGTCTAAACAAAATTAAAGATTGAAGACACCTATTTCAAAACTGTTTTGAAATCCCGGATAAGTGACATGGATTATCCTGAAAAAAAGTGGAATCGGTGCTTAGACCGATGCACTTTATTATAAGATACTTCAATAATTGAGAATCACAACACTGATTCTTAAATTTTTAATCAAATCGATTTCGTGAGTTTCAGGAAGGATTTGGGGCAGGCCTTGGCCTAGGCTGTGGTATAGAACAACAAATGTTTCATTAAAAATATCGACCTAACTACATGCATAAGATACTTGCAGGTAGTACCTAGCTCCATCAAATTGGTGTCTATTTTTATGCAAATTACCACACAAACCCTTGTATAAAAAATATACGACACAAAATCACAGAAATATTTTTGAATATATAAATTAGTAATTGAAGAACTCACTTCTGAGACGTCTTTTCAAAGGGAACACTTACGGTCAACTGAATTATAACTTCAGAAGTTCTGAACAATTCTCGACTCACGCACGCAGATCGATAAGATAAATAAAATCAAGAGGCGCTTGAAAATGCCAATAGAAACACATGGGCTTAAATTGTAAAAGGATATTATTTATTACGTAAAAGAGCGGCGAGTTTGTTGATAGATCAGATCAGTATGATAGAGATAGAGATCAAGAAGTGATGATTGAAAGCACCTAGCTTGGTATTGAAAACTCAGTTATTGTGAACCTTTGCCAATAACGACTAATAAAAAGATGGTTAATCTTCGCAGGTGGACCAGTGACGTTGATAACAAATATAATATGATGAAAGCAGCGCAGGTGCTTTATTCCAAATCCTTAGGAAGCAGTCAAGCTTGGTGAACTGGCACATATTTCATCTTCCATTAACAATTCACATAGAAAACGACTTTTAGAAACATTTAATCATTTAGAGAAAGAAATCCATGAGAAACGACAATGTTTGTTGTATGCAAGTTAGGTACATTTATGGTGGGGTTGGTGGGGTCCAAGGAGATTACATTTAAAATAAAAGAGTTTATTTCATCATCTAATGTAAATTACATTGTTATGTTTAAGAGAGCGGAATCACCTAATACAAGCAGATTTGCTTCCAGTTAACATTTACTATACATAACACATAACATAACATCACGCCTTGTTTCCCCGAAGGGTTGGGCAGAGGTGTACCTATAGTACACCCACATTTCGCCAGTTATGTTTTAAGTCCCATGTAATAGGGGGCGAGCCTTTTTTATAAATAAGGAATACGGAATGCGCACAGTGTTAACATTTATTTGTATATGTAACACCGTGATTAACAAGCCGAGAATCATCCATGGTGGACGTTACACAACGAGGTTATCTACTGAATGTCAAAGGTTGAGGGCAGATAGTTCTGTAAGAAAATAATTAACTCAGTGCCTGAAAATAGCATATCTTTTTTTTTGTAGATACGTTCCGTTCTTATGCATATTTTAAATCAGAATGATACAAACGAATATTAAATGGAGGACGACACGACAGACACTGAAATTATAGAGATAATTATCTAGGAATAAGAAAATGGAATATTCAAATTAATTACACACATACCGTATTGCAAACATACTTAAAATTCAACAACACCATCAACAAAATTTAAACTTTAGAATCATAATTGGTTGATGGAGTACCTAATGCACCGAAGCCTGATGAGTGCTGCACTGTATAATAGAATAGAATATCATTTATTTCTGAGTAAGTGTATGGTTAGAACTTAGTGTATCTTGCAGCATGAAACTAATAGTAAAACAGCCATGACCCTACAATTTAAGTATGAAACAGTCTGTACTTTAAAAAAAATGCAAGAAGCTATGGCTATCGACCGTGTTATGGCGAACCGCGGCATAGGTATTCTGTGGCCAGCCAAGGTTCATTATCAAGTATGGTTCTGTTTCAATCCCCATTCAAATCCACCACGCTACGAACTCATGCATTTAAAACAACATGCCTCAAAATAATTTCACAGCCTAACAAGCCAAATAAATCCTTTTTAAGAACCGAAACAGTCGCGTTATAAATAGATAGAATCATGAATTTTATTCTTGTTATATAGTCAAGGTTGTTCAATGTCGAATGTTGCAAATTCTTATTATAGTTAACTCAACGGAGACAATACTGATCAAGTATTTTATGTGGCCTGAATACGTCAGCATGCTCACTAAGTGGCTGCTAAGCTCGGGGCTTGGCGGAAGACAGTCGATCCGTCTGAAACTACTAGTGAAATTCCATTCTAGACAAAGTGCACGTCAAAACTCATACTCTGCACCTTCAGACAACATTCTACAGGAGTTCAAGCTAACTACATTTTTTTATAAGCAAAACTAACCCATAACTTTGAGCGACATATCGCTCGAGATGCCGTGGCACCCATTCGTGGACAATGTCGTGAATGTCCTTAGTCTCTCTCCACAGTTCAACTAGCAGGCTTCCATTTCCGTTTTGCAAATATGCACCAAGTATTCCACATGTGAACATGTTTTTTAGAATGGATTCCAAGTTGCTGAGCCTGGGAAGGAGGACAACTGTCCGTTATGAAGGTTTCTCATGGCCTAATGAGAGAAAGTTTAGATAATGTGGGAAGATGGGAAACTTACTGCGAGTTTTCTTCAGAGGAAGGTTATAGTAGTTTTATTGGCATTCTTTTACCTGTTTTATGTAGCTGTTTTTAACTACAAAAGACAATTAAATAAGTACAGGAAAAACTCGAGGACTCAACATTTCAAGCTTTCCAAAGTAGACAGTGCGAAACTGTACTCTAAGAAGATAATACTAAGCTCTTTGTGAACGTTTATCTTGAAAAGATAAGACAATAAGACGGGAAAGTTACAGAGTACAGTTAAAAGAAGTGTTTACTCGGTAAGATGCTAACATTTAAGTACCAGCTGCTTATGACATTTCATAATGTAGACTGGAAGTAAGAGGAATATCCATTTCAGTAGAATTAATTTCAGGGAAATTGTTCTTAGTAATTAGAGTAGGTATCTAACCACAAGCGATATTCTGAAGTTTTTATTAACTAAACCATTTGAAACATGATTAAAACCAGCAAATTCAACTGTAACTGTACAATGTACTATAATTATCTTTACTATATACTTGTAACATGTAAGAGTTTCTACAAAGCTACTTACATAAATAAAATACTTTATCTTATAAAGGCACTTCAAAATGACAAGTTTTACCAAAAGATCGTAAAAGCAACTTATTGCCGCCATACTTTCAGGAAAGATAAAGAAACTAAGAAATGACTGAATGGAATTGGTTGGAATATTCTGAAAAGGTCATTATCGTTGAAACTAATTTGTCTAGACAATTACTGACACGATAAGGTTTAATGATACAAGTGATTCAATGGCCATAGCCACTTATCGGATAGCCTTGACTTCGATTCGAGGAGCAAGGATTATGTCCAAAATTACATTGAATTTAAAAGATCCAGCATCATCGATGATGCTGGATCACAGTTGGTTTTCTGAATTACCCAGCAGTGGTAGATACCCACCACACAACTGGGCTACGACCCCTATACGATTAACCCTCTCATTTATAAATGTTGTTTAAAGTTAAGAGAAGTTTAAACGTAAAAAATTTATACCTAAACAGTCGCTAATCATTACTTAACTATAAGCAACGTTTGTGAATATGGGGGTACGAATCCTAGTAAGATACAAAATAAAAGCTCCGTGGATTTCGTACATCATCATCCGCCCCCGACGACGCCACTACCCTCCTCCAGGAGAGTAGTAAGGCCACCAGCACACTACATAAGCCCAAAACCCGATCGCCGTCCTACCGTCCTCGCCGCCGAGGCCCGCCGCGACGCCCAAATACACGCCCCTCCCGACCCTTGCTCGAGCCAGCCCGCGCCGCTGAGCCTGTAGCTTTAAATTCGTCTCTAAATCAAAGAAATCCTGATCCAGCTAGTCCCTTGCTGCCCTCTTCCAGCGACGCCCTAAGCCGAGGTCCGTACCCCACAGGGGGTGCCCTTAGCGTTGTCGCTTAGTTTTAGTCAGTATTTAAGTTTAAGTCCTGGCTGGAGGCCTTAATTTATTAGGGCAACCACAGGCAAGTCCGTTTAAGCAGACGACAACCTCATAGGTTGACCTGCGAGATGCCATACACAAAAAAAAAGTACATCATCATCATCACACAAAAACTAAAACTTGAAAGACATGACAGTTGAAACTGGGCGTTAGGTTTATTTTAGCCATTTCCACAGCATTATGTGCAAAGGCATTTTACTGTAGGGTCGGGCTGTTGACATTGAATCCATTTTTATTCTGCAAAAGAGAGGTGTCAGAGCCATTTACAATCTACGTCACCGCGAATCTCGGAACTACCTATACAATATTAATGTACTTAATGACGGCACCTTGCCAGTTCATTTAAGAAAATATTAAGTATGTAAGAAAAAATCTACATCTTTTAAATAAAATAGGTGTTAGACATATTTTTAACACTATAAAAACAGATATAATACCTATATCAACATTTTTTTTGATTATCTGAAGTACAAACATCTTTTATGGGGTACTGTGTTAAATATTACAACAATACCTTGTGACCCTAGCGTACCTATTGGAATTAAATGAAAGAATATTTAAAACTCATGTTAAAGATATCTACACTTTGTATACAAGCACATTACAAATTAGAGGATTATATCCTAGATAAGAATGCTTGGAAAATAGCTGGTCCTGCTCCATAGGACTATCTAGAGGCTAGACAAAATCAAACTGGGTTGCTTAATGAATTGTATAATTTTTAAGATGTTGATTTTACATTCTGTAATAACTTTAATATTTGTAATTTTTTTTAGGGAAATCATCTACTTTTACAATATTTGTATATACGTGAGCTTATACAACATAATTAATTTACCATCCATTGCTTAATATTTAATTAGGTATTTTTACGTATTGTGGTAGGTACTTACAGTAATTTTATTAAGTTCACATATAATTAAGTAATTGATGTATAAGTACAAATATTGTAAATCTGTTTAAAAGAGTAATGGCCCATTCTCCTCCATACGAAACTACCTTTTGGAAGGGGCTGGAATCAATTCTTTTTTTTTGTAAATTTTGTCGTTCATGTGCCATTTATGTGCCTATTTGATATAAATGATTTGACTTTGATAACATTATCATAAAGACAAACAGTTTTTTTTAAATGTATAACACTTATCACCATAATGTAGTCATGGCCTTGAATTTTTTGACAATGCCATGGCGACGTCATGATGACGTCAGGATGATGAAATTATCAGAAATATCTTGTGTCGTATGTAATACGAAAAAAGTATTTTTACTAGAAAGGTAAGCAGTAAGTACACATTTGTTATGTTTTTAACGAATTTAAATAGTGAATACAAATACAAATGTGCTCAACCATTTTAAAAGCTGATCTCCTATCTTTAAATTTGGTCAAATATGAATCCCGGGTGTTCAAATCAAATTTAATTGAGCATTGATAATAAGAGTGAGATTTGACTAGAAAGAAAGAAATTGCTTGGTAGTTTTTCTATCATAAATTAGGTGGACATAAGAAACTAACAGCATCAATTATAAAAGTGTGAGTGACATTAATGAATTAATTCTCCAACTGATTGAGGACCAAATTAGAATACAAATACTTCATTTAGTCCTAAATCAATTCATAAATGTTTGTAAACTTACCAACACAAGATTACCTACAGGTAATGATTTAAATATCCTCTTTTTCACACACAGCACTTCTTTTATGTAAGTTATTTATTGTGACATTTAACATAAACAAAAAACATAAAACAGACAGTCTAAGCTAAACTAGCTAAAGCTAATCAACTACTTCACCTTGGTGATTCACAACATTATAAATTGAAGAGCTTTCTAGATTTAAAAAAATCTAATTACAAACTACTTGTGTGGTGGGCTTAAATTATTTAACCAAGGGCTAGCTCAGCTTTCCAACTGTACACTTAAATGCATCTTCATCACAGGAATAATCTAGGACTTTTGAAAGTTTCTATACAAACAATGTCACACCTCAATTTGGTTCCTTAAGTTGTCCAACATTGGTAAAATTGCCCTTTGACAAAGAGACAGATTTTAATTAAGATTCAAGCCAGCAGTTAGAATTTTACTAATAATCATTCAGAGAGCTCAATTAATGTTGTTTTCTTTTCTCATCAATACATCAATTAATATACCAACTAAATTTATTTGAATATCCATTGCAATTTCCACCTTTTGCTTGATATGCATAAGTCCATATTTATTATTAACAAGACTAATGTTATAAGACTAATGTACTTTAATCTCTAACTCAAAGCTGCCTATACTAATTCAAAACTACTACAATTCCATTTCAACTCTATCTAATATACCTTCTTACTCAATGTTTATTTTCATCTTTAATCATGGACAAGCACCTCATAGAGAATGGCCTCATCATGGGAAGTAGGTGTTCAGGCTTATTATGGTCAATGCCATTGGCCACATCGCCTCTGCAGTAACACATGTGGTCCATGGACATGTTGGCAGCTGACACTTGTCAATTTCCAAACCAGCTAGATACAAATTGAGTTTAAATATAAACATAAAAATCTTCATGAATGTTTTTCAAATATGGGCTTTTCTCCGAACCATAAGATTACGCATAACAAAGATGTGGTTAGGTATTCTATCAGCAGTTTTATTTTTAATGTAGGATTGGAGTTACATCTGCTCTCCATACAACCAAAAAGTTTTGTGAACCATTAAAGAAAAAAAAAAAACTATTTTTAAACTTGTTTATGAATCATGGGTCAGTCATGCAGTTTCATCATCTGAACAATGTTACACAATATTTAAGTAGTATTTGCTAAAACAATTTAAAATGGAAATGAATGGATGATTGTATTCGCATCATGCAAAATATTTCCATGCATCATGACAACTGAATTTACACACCAGCACCTTTCAAAAATAAACACTTAAACTTACCACCACACCATACTTATAAAATTTGTACTTTTAAATTGAGAATCTTTTATAATTAAGTAGCAAATAGCATCTTTTTCCCTTGACCTATCAGGCAAGTCAAGCGACATGCCAGACCTGTCACCTTGAAAAATCCCCAAGTTCCACGAAACATTCAGATCCAAAATGCAATTAATAATTAGTTATTATTCATTTAAATTTCCTGCAGCAACAGGAAGGTTTCAAAGTAAGGATAATAGAACTGTTGTAACTTTTTGTTTCGTGGAATAATTACCTCTCTCCTATCTTTTTCGCTACATTCCCTGTGACTTCGTCCTCAGACTCACAGCGAAGCCTTTTCCTAACGCTTCCGTCTTGCATGACCTTTGATTTAAAAAATTATATTACTTACATAAAAAATTTAAAAACCGGTCACCGCATGACCTCTTATTATATTTACCCTCCATGCGTAGAAAGTTTTTCTAGTCACTTGATAGAGAATGTTTAATGCTACCCCCTTCTAAACAATAATAATTTTACTGAACAGTGATTCGTGCTCGAGGTATCATCAGCAAGAGTTGTGCAAGCGTGTCATGACCACAACAGATTCCGTTTTTTTACTTCTCAGTCGAATCTTTCCATTCACTAGACAATAAGACATTCATTTTGCAAATAATACCTCGTGTTTTTACAATATTGAGAACAGATCTTGCTACATGCTTGTTTGAAATTAATGTTAAATTACAATAATAATGATACCTAAAGTCCACTTACTTGATGAAACGTTACGAATAAATCAGACGAACGAACAACACACTCGCTCAGAGATCCGCAGAAAAATACTTTGACAGCCGGCGCGGCGGCTGGATTCAGGGCTGCCAGGTGAAAAAATTCTGCGATCGTACCACAGCATTAAAAAAGTCGTATACCCAAGGAAAATTCGAAACAAAAAATCGTACATTATTATTCATCCGTTTATTGGTTTATTGACTTTTATTACAAAATTAACAATAAAAATACTACGAAATAAGTAATGATATGTAATGAAAATAGTATGAAAATTTAAATTATAGTAATGAAATCACTTTTTTTTGTATACATTTTCCGTATTCATTAATTTAATCATGTCATCTGTTGGTTGAAAATCGGTGCAGTTTCCGGTGACTCTTATCATTTGCTTTGCCAGCAAGGTGCCATTGACAGTTTCGTTGGCCAAACTATTTCTAAGTTTGGTTTTTAATTTAAGGAAATTAGAATAAAAGGGAATTCCCTCAACACTCTGGGCAGGCTGAGCACGTTCGTTTCATTATTTATATTATTCTGTCACTGCTCTAGATACTTACTCTTTTGAGACAAAAGTTTGTTACTTTGTTGCCAGACCTAATTGAATAAAATAAATGGATCGAATGTAAAAAATCGTATGTTTTCCGTACGATTTCGATGCTTCGATCGTACTCGTATGAAATCTGCAAAAAGTCGTACAAATACGATTTAAATCGTACAAATGGCAGCCCTGGCTGGATTCTGGAAAAGAAAGATGGCGCGCTCCGCCGACTTGCCAGTATTACACCGCAGTTGCAGTATTGCCGTTGTCACAATTATTGTAAAATAAATTTAACACACTTCTACAATGTAGGCTAAAAGCACAAATTTGAATTATTGTCATTAATAATTTTTCTGAGTAATGATTTGAAAATAAGCACCATCTCATGCTCAAGTGGCGCTATTAGCTGTTAATTAGTTGGTGATACGTCTGAGAGGTGGCGCTGTTCACAGAAAATTATTGCAGGAAATCAAGCTATCGAAAGTAAATCCATTGTACTAAACATGAAATGTTCTTTTAAAACATCTTGTACCTACTCAATTAATGAATAAAAATAACAATATAATACGCTAACTATATTCTATACTGTATTTTAATTTTACATAACACAACATCACGTCTGTAATCCCCGAAGAGTTAGGCAGTGGTGTACATAGAGTACAGTCACAGATATTATAGTACTTACAGTGTACAATACAGGTGTACACCCACATTTTGCCAGTCATTGTCTTTGTTTTCTCCATATTTTTATTATACATACAAAAAATAACACTAACCTTTTCACGGGCTTTAGTAGGTAAGTACCTAGCTACGTGTTAGAAATAATCATTATTGAGTTACCCTCTCACAGAGAGGAGGCCTGTGTCCCAGCCACAGAGCATCATTATAATACTGTTGTCCCAGCAGCAGTAGGAACGTTATAGGCTGATTATGCTATGCTATGAGTTACACGGCTGTAGGCGAATTGTTGGCACCTAAGTATGACCTCAGTATTGTCCCAAGCAAACCGACAATTGGTAGATAGATGATCCCTTTAGGGGTATATATGTTCTGTGGATGGATGCTCATGCTAGAATAGTCCGGTTAAGTAGTCACGACCTCTCAAGGTCAACTACGAGATGCCATACAAAAAAAAAAAAAAAAATGCTCATGCTAGACGTACTTTGCCTGCGTACGTGCATACTTTATTCTAGGTATATTGAATAGCGTGCTTAATATGCATTCTGGAAATTGGCGACGTCGCAATGGCTGCCAAAAATTTTGCCGTTGTGATTAATTAACCAGTAGGTGAAACATCGCTCTGGTTTGTTCCTACTAAAGTATTAGGTTATTATTATTTGCAATACCTTATAATTATTACCTTGACACTGAACATTTGTTTTAGTTGTAAAAAAGATAGAAGTTATGTTTATTTATTAAATAATCGCCGCCTCCTTTTGCGCCGTACGTAAACTCCTCGCTATATGTGTGGAATACGCCGGGGCTCATGGGCTCAGGTATAATGTAAAGAAGAGTGAGCTATTGGTGTTCCAGGTCCATAAGGTCATGAACGTACCACCCGTCCTCATAGACGGTGTTTCTTTATCCAGAGTTTCGCGATTCAAGTACCTGGGCCACTGGGTCTCGGATGAACTCTCGGACCACGAGGACATTGCGCGTTCAGTATAACTATGCCTTTTGGATGCTGTTGCGGCTGCCGAAGCACTGCAGCGCATCAGGCATGTATGCCAACGCTCGCATCGATGGCTTTCATGCAATCCTTAGAAAAAGAGCGGCATCTTTGCTTAGTCGTGTCCGCGGCAGTGGCAACGGCATTCTTAGCGTTGTGGCTGGCAAAATGGACTGTCCATCATTGTGGCATTGTGTGCAGTTGCATGTCGATAAGAACCGGTATCGGATCTTATCTACTGTATGATTATTGTGACATGTATATCTTTCGTTACTAACATAATTTTTAAGTATACTATCATAAATATGGATCACTGTGTCTGAATTAAATAAATAAATAAAATTAAATAATAGATATTGCTGCCGATTTTCTTGTACACCGAACTAAACTTACTAAACTATCACTAAAATTATTTACTTTTGACTATGAGAATCTTGAAGCTACTCTGCAACAAAAAAGCTCTAAATTTAAAACTAATTTTGACACAACTAAAATAGAATTTGACAATCGCGAGTCCATGCGGTTTTTTTTTTTTTTTTGGCTTCGCAACGTGTTTGCCCTAACCCGTGATTTTTTGTTAGAGCCGGAGGCGCGCATGGGGAGCAGCCCCGACGTGTTTTTTTATGGAAGTTTTAACTTTTTGTATGGAAAATATAAAAAATAATACCCACATGTTCAATTGTAGGGGTTTAGGGTTTATCCTAAAGGGGGTCGAAATTTTCATTATTTTTGCGTTTTCGAGATAAAAGCAAAAGAAGAAAAAATATACAGTAAGTACTGTTTTTGCAAGTCTGAAGTCGATTTGTTGGTGTGAATTTTAGTTCACAACTATGTTTATTCCACACCTTTTAATCGCGATTAAAAATAGTCAGATTCATGTTAAGATTTAGTTATACAATCAAAATTTTTGGTGAAAAACGTCAAAATCAGAATAGCAAAATTACCATTTTCACTAAACTATGAGTATTATCTCAGTGCCATCTTAGTTCTGTCAAACCAAAATTTAAATATATGTTGTGTCACTTTAGTCAATTTCAGAATGGGAAATCGTCGTTTTACAGGATTATAACAACTGTTAGTTATTTTTAGTCTATTTTAGATGCATATGTAACAAAAGAATCGGTACCATTATGATGAAACACCTAGTCTAACAATAAATAGTTAAAAGTTAACACAATAATAAACTAAATGAACTAACAAACTATTAAAATATAATAACGTAACGTGACTAATAGTATTAGACTGGTAATGATGATGAAAATGGTAAGAGACGGCATCACCACGTTGTAGGGCAACGCTTAGCCTCTGGCCAAGGTAAAGGCTAGCCCTTGGGTTACGGGAAGTGTCGACCAGGCGTTTGGAGATTTTATTGAACAAAGTTGGGTAACTTGGAAACCTTCCAAAGGTTTTTTTTTCAATGGTATTTATACATATACTTCGAATCAGCGAGGTAAAAGAGTAAAGTCATTGCCCAGCCGTGGGACAGCAATAGTTGTGAAAAAAATAGAGTATTAGTAAGGCTATGGGCGCACTACGATTTTGATCGTTGCGCATTTTGTTGTTGCGAAATAAAATCGCAAACGAAAATTTATCACTCGTCAAGAGAATTCTCAAGCGACTTTTACGCCAGCGCGTCCAGCTAGTTAGTGTCCAGCTTATATTGGTATCTATTGTTCACAGATTTGCGACTATTATCCGCAACGATTAAAATTCGTAGTGCGCGCGTAGCCAAATAGTCCATTTATTTGTCAGAATATTGTTACAGAGATGTTGACGTTGATTGCTGTTGTTGTTGGTTGAGCTTATATTAAGTTAACGTCGTGTTACCAAGAATATTACGCACGCGGACGTCAAAAGGTTGCCAATCCCTGTGAAGGCCATTGTGCTTGTGAGAACATGAAAAGTATAGTAGGGCATGTATTTCGGAGGAGGAGGCTATAAATCTGCACCTAATGTGACCACTTGACCGCTAACTGATTTGGAGCAGAACGCTTTATTACTCTGCCCTATATAATTTTGAACTCCATTGTTCCTTGTAAAAAAAAACGAGAATAAAAATAGGGGGGGATTGAGGAAAACGTATATCTTTATGGGTTTAGTTAGTTAAGTTGTAGGAGTAATCCCGGCCCGGCCAAAAGTCTGCATTAAATAAAGTGTTTTATAATGTTTTATTGTTGTTCTTTCCACATGTTTGCGATTTTCCATACTATCTTAATCCAAACTTCCTAACTAATATTATAATGCAAACGTAAGTTTGTTTGTTGGTTACGCTTTCACGCCAAAACGGCTGAACGGATCTGGATGAAATTTGGCACACAGATAGACCATGACCTGGGTAAAGACATAGGCTACTTTTCACCATGAATCGCGGACGAAATCGCGGTCAACAGCTAGTAATTGATAAAATAGTTAATATTATAAATTCCAAAGTAACTCTGTCTATTGTGCCTGTATGTTACCTTTTCACGTTGAAATCACTACCACCGCTATGTCTATTCTATTCATTTCTTTTCATTTGTAGTACTGCGAGTGGAAAAGCAACCAAAAAACACCAAGGTATATTAGAAGTTTTGCTGTCATCATTCAGTGATCTCGAAAATATTTTAGGATTTAGATGATCGTATACTGTGTTTATGGAAAAGTCTTGATTATTATTGGAATCAAGTAGGTAGGAGTAAATCAAAGTTATTACTTAAGTATTCTGATTGGCTGAAAGACATTAAATGTGTTGAGTTAAGAAGGAGCGTTGAGCAACGTGTTCATGAAGAAATTCAACCAGAAGCAGGGCCATCTCGCGGGCGCAAAAAAAGATTATCCCCAGCTTAGTCAGAGATCAAAACGTAGACGATTGAGACAACTATCTCAAGTGGATGACTCTGCTGTGAAAACATTGCTCGACACTTCTGATAAGTCTGATACTAGTTTTTCATCAGATATTAATGCAGACGAGG
This sequence comes from Dasypolia templi, assembly GCA_963555695.1. Lineage (NCBI taxonomy): Eukaryota > Metazoa > Arthropoda > Insecta > Lepidoptera > Noctuidae > Dasypolia > Dasypolia templi. The sequence goes on from OY743144.1 coordinate 1,495,102, forward strand.
TTTTATCACTTGTTGTAGAGGCTAAATTAACTAAACACCAATATTTACTAATTAGAAATTTTGTTAATAGTAAAACTTCACGTAATATTTTACCGTCCTACCAAAGTATTTTAAATGCTAAAAGATTTATTGTCAAAAACGCTTCAGAACGGGGGACATGCACACTTAATATTTATTTTATTATTCTTTTCGTGTTAACAAATTATCAAAAATGTATCATTATGTATTAATTTAAATATACACTAATATATTATGAGTTTTTATTGCTACCTGAACCACTTCCCACAAAAAAAAGCATTAAATAAGATTTTCAGTTTTTATGACCGCCTTTGTTCGGCGGCGGTACCACTGTGCACTATTTTGTTCACAAACATTTGTTTTTAACGCTCGACGCTGACGCTTGCAGAGCAGAGCGAATTTGCTTTAAGCGATGCGGCTTTTTTTTTTTTTTTTTTTTGTGTATGGCATCTCGTAGTTGACCTTGAGAGGTCGTGACTACTTAACCGGACTATCCTGTGGCTGCCTTAAGCGGACTCAAAGCCTCCAGCCAGGGGCGTAATACTACTTATATTATTAAGCGAACGCTCGCTAAGGGCACCCCCTGTGGGGTACGGACCTCGGCTTAGGGCGTCGCTGACGGGAGGACAGCAAGATGGGACAGGCTGGATCAAATTTAGTTGATTATTATTAATCGGGGAATTTAAAGCTACAGGCTCAGCTACGGCGCGGGCTGGCACTTCGTCGAGCAAGGGTCGGGGGGGACAATTACGTCGGGATCTTCGCGAGGAACCTCGGCGGCGAGGTCGGAATGTCGGTCTGTGTTTGTGCACTGTACTGGTGGCCCTACTGCTCTCCTGAATGAGAGTTATGTGGTCATCGGGATCGGTGAGGACATGCTTGGGACGGCGGACTTGACTAATGGAGGAGGGAATATAACTAGCGGCTTTCACAACCAGAGGGTTGCGGTGATTCGCGGCGGTCTCGAAGAAACGCTTTGAAATGCGTTTCATGAACTGACGGATAGTGGGAATCCTGAGGTCTACATGGAGGATTTCGTTGCGAACGTACCAGGGGGAGCCTGTTATCCTACGGAGGAACTTGTTCTGGAGGGTCTGCATTCTATGGAAGCGAACGGGCTTGGCGTGTGCGAAGACTGCACTGGCATAGGTCATGATCGGACGGAAGCGATGCGGCTCGTGGCTTTGGGGTTTTTATATGCATATATTTATACAGGGTTCCAGGGACATGGTCGCGAAACCTGTTAGGTACCATGTATTCAGGTACATGATTCAGGACCTCCCTGCGTTGAAATGTTTTGTTGCTATTGTAGGAAGCAGCCGATTTAAAAAAATATGAATAATAATGGTCTAGTCTTTAGTTGGTTTCTGTAATACCGATGTAGGTAGGTCAACAAATAATATATGTACTTCTGTAGTGCTATTCTGTAACCATCTCACCGTGAACACTTAGCTGAAGTGAGCGTGGAGTGAGTCGTAAATGTCACTGATGATAGGGATTGACCAAGCCGGGATGACACTGACAGCTCACTCCACGCAAGTCCCCACGGTGAGATGTTTACAGAATCAACATGCTGGCCTAACGACCATGTAATGAACACGGTCGTTTATGACAATTAATAATAAATGTACCTAGAATTCAAACGTTGTAGACAAATTCATTTTTTCTTTTGAAACCGTGCCATAAAGATCGCATTGCTTAAACTTATGTATGTTAGTTATTATTACTGAAGACAATAAGCTTGGACAATTTATAGTGTAAAGGTGGGTTCCTTGGCAAGCGGAGGGAGTCTGTTTCACTGGTCCACACACCGTGACAAGTGTGTTTGTTGCGGATGTTAGTATTTACGGCTGTTGCTTCCATTGTTTTAGATATAGTAACGAGAAATTCCTGGGTTTTGGAGACAGTAATGTTTATTTAGTTGTTAAATTGTTATGTTATGACATTATTTTCATTGTTTGTTTCTCTTTGTCTCGCTATAATCTATATCTATAGCTATTTATATATTATTATATATACATCCAACTGCCTAGTTGGTCCAGTGGTCGCAATCGCTACTGCTGAGCATGAGGTCCTGGGTTCGATTCCCGGGTCGGGCAACGTGTTATTGGGTTTTTCTATCTGGAATTTCTCAGTAGCAGCTCGGAGTCTGGTTTTATGGCAAAAGGCTCGCCCCCTGTTACATGGGACCTGAACATAACTGGCGGAATGTGGGTGTACTATTGGTACACCTCTGCCCACCCTTCGGGAAAACAAGGCGTGATGTTGTGTATTAAATATACATATAATAAATATGTAGACGAGGCGTTTATGTACATTGAAAATAGTTGCATTATTAAAGGATGCCATTTCTATAATATTTGTATTGTTTGTCTGTTTAGATGTGACAGATTAATTAGATCACGTATCATATCTCGTACTATACATACATTCAATGGTTTTTCTATCTAAACAGACAGCTGTGCTGCTGGAGAGTTTGTTGCGCCACTTCTTCTTCCCAGCACTAGCAAGTGGTGAAGGGCGGGCGTTTTGGGAGACTGTCTTATGTAATTTTGACGTTCGAAAATTGCTGACTCGCAGCCTAGTTTGAATAATTAACTTTTGATATCACGTCAAAAGTACGAAACTACGGAACGGACGGAACTCTTATAATTTCTTCCTGTCCGTCTGTCCGTCCGTATGTCACATAGCCAATTTACTCGGAGAGAGTTTACTGAAGATGAAACACAGTAGGTAGTTGTTCAAGTACCTAACAATAGTCAACTGATCATGGACTGCGAAGAAATCCTACTGTCACGGCACTTCTCACTGACAAAGAGTATACCTACCTATTCAGACAGAGGGTTATTGTACTGTATGTGCGAAAACATTGCTAAGTATCAATGTAAAGTAGTACACGAATTCAAAATACAAACACATATACCTATCCTTGCTGACGACTTTCCAAATTAAAGTTATTTGCACTTTGTAATGTTTTTTTTTAAATAGAAGTCGGTTGTATTGTTATAATATGTTTTATAAGGCAGCGGTGCAGTTTAAAAGAAGATGTAGTGACAAACATTTATAAGAGTACACTAAGATAGTTTGTCATGTTGAGAGGATGAATGAAAGGAGACTAACAAAAGGTATTTACAAGGCAGATGTGAGTGGAAACGCCGGGAGGGGACGCCCTAGGGGGACATAAATAGTGACCTTATTGGTGATGTTTTTCAGAAAGGTCAGGTGCGTAACACTCGCAACCGGCGCTCGTGTATGACCAGATGTATGAACGTAAACGAGGCAAAAGGAGTATGTAAGGATCGTAGCAGGTGGCGTTCTACGGTTTCTGCCTACCCCCGTGGGAAGAAGGCGTGAGTGTATGTATGTGTGTGTAAGTTTTATTTAACGGTGGACACATTAAAAAGAGACAACTATTAGTTATGTATCATCTTCATCGTTTCTAGGGCTGGTGACGAAAATCATAAATTAAAAACCAAAATGGCAGCCATAACCAGATGTGGATCTCAGTAAATGGGTAGCTTTTCACACGGGCAACTGTATGTAGGAGGTGTTTCGAGGGGCAAGCAACATCGTTTATAGAGAAGCATTTTCTCAATTCAAACAAGTCCAGCAAAGGATACACAAATACAATAGGAATCACAATAATATTATGTTGATAATGTCCTATGTGGTTATTTAGATTAACATTTTTCAACAGCGCTCTTAAAACGTGATCCTTCTTCACCATGATAACGCTTCAGCACACTCCTCCAGACTGGCAGTGGATTTATTGAGTACGGCAGGTGCAGCCTGGCGCTTTGATCGTCGCATTGACATTATAAACCCTGAAGACGCAGTAACTGCATTCGAAGGAACTGTGGTAGAGAACCCCAGGTAGCGCTTCCCACCAGGCAAGATTGAAAGACTCTTCCTTTTCAATGGAGGAGTGGTAGTACATACACCTTCTGTATGCGACATATTATTGTTTTCCGACATTCACGCGAATGAAGTCGAGGGCACCGCTAGTCATTTAAATAATCCGGGTGCTCAATAGATTAGAAAAATTACGTATTTCCATAAATTCTATCTTAGTGCTCACCTTCATTATATAAAGAACTTAGCGATTTAGGGTGTGTGTAGGCTGCCCGTAATTGTAAGATTTTATTAAGTAGATAATAATTAGTTTGATGATTTAATTATTCATAATAGAACTGAGCTTCCTGAACTAATTATGGCAATACAAAACTACTTATACATAAAAGATTCCTTGAAAAACATCAAGGTCAGTAGTATACTTACACCCATATACTAAGTCATGATTTTTAGTGGTTTGATATTCATAGCTGCAATTTTACTCCTCATCTGAAACAGTTTCCTCACTCGAGGTGAGAGATTCCTTGTGTCATCTTCGTCTTCAAGATTATCAAGGAAATAGTAATCGTTATATATCTCTGGAATCAGTAAGAAGACTTTGTAAACAAAGTAAAACCATATCATATATTTATAATATTGGGCCCTGGAATCGATACCAACATTATAATGAGGAAATATTTGATTGTTTATTTTTATTGAATAGGCTCCGAAACTACTAGACCGATATTCTAATTCAAATTAAAATTCATTTATTGGTGTGATTTTTGGTACATTTTACATGAGATTTAACAATATATAATAACAGTTCCTCAAAAATCTACCTTAAAGGTGTACATTCATTCACGTATGTAGTAATTATTATAAACAGTAATAGACAACAATTTAAAATAAAATAATTACAACAAAATACATCATAGCTTAATTAATGGAAATAAAGATAATAATAAAATGTCAAAATTAAATAAATAAGAATGTCAAGTAACTTTAAAAAAAAAAAACTATTGCCATTAGAAGCCGAAATTATGTCTGATGAACTTATGCAACTATTTTTTCTTCTTCGAATTCCTCGCGAACGAAGTCGCGGGCGAAGTGCTACTTACAAATAAAGCAACAGTCTTACTTAGGTCCGATTTCAGCAAAGTAGAATAGGTTATATTCCAAAATAAAGCTATTATTTACTCTCAGATAACCATGTTTTCATTTCACCAACTATTTATCCTGAGAATAACTAAGTTTAACGAGAGTAACTCTTATACCACAAATGTTTAATGAATAAAAGGCTAATTCCTCAGATAAAATGTAAATGGCGTCAAGTTTTTGTCAGCTGAGCCGGCTGAGCGACCATTGATTGTGCACATCTGAACATTTAATTGCAATTCAGAGAAAATAATAATAGAAAAGCAGCGTTTGAGAAGAATGTTATCGGACAGTGAAAGCGATAGTGAAGATTACTCTTAGTTTGACTTAGTTAGACATCCAAGATGGTTTAAAGAAAGAACTGGGCATTTTTACAACGATGACGCAAAGGATATGGAGTATGATAAATGAAAAAAAAAGAATGATTGGAACATAATTCATATGCCAGTTGATTCTTTGATATGGTCTCAATCATACCCTAGAGTTATGGGATATTAAAAAAAACAGGTTGTATAAGGCCATCAGGCCATACTTTGTCATAAGCTTGTGCAACATCCAGGAAGACCGTGGAGCACACCTTCTTCTCTTCTAATGTTCTGCACGAAATAAAAATATAATTCTGTCGCTTTTAATAGACACGTATCATACTCGTGACGTGCGATTTCTTTATTATTATAGTTAATGTTGTGTGACTTGGCCGTTGAACATTCTATGATTAGAAGTCCGTCTGTACTGGAAATATTTTTTTGAGATAAACAAGCAGCTTGATCGAGACTTGGCTAGTTTTTTACAGAATGTTTTTGGTTGGATATAGATTCCACATTGAGGATAGCTTAAGTATTCATTTTCTCTAAGATAAGAGGATTGAAACTAAACCTCAATTTTTATAATGAAATAATCACGGATATAGCCCAATATACAGGATAAACTATTCCGAAACTTAAACGTTTTTGTTTGCTGGGCATCAGTGATGCAACCTTTATAGCGTGGAGTACACGGCGAACAGTTTTTAATGACGTGTTAAATAATTCAGCAAAATGTCCGGTTGGTATGAAACCATTTATTTTCATATTCATTCACCATGTAAAGTCTTGATAAGCTTTCCACTTCATAAACAAGCGTTCCGACTAGCAAGGATTCCCTCTTCCTCACATCTCATATATCCCACAGACTCACAGTATTTCTCTAGAAAAAATAATTTATGAAACTATAATAATTAAGAAAAAGTATTATAAATAACATTATGTTTATAACACGTTACTCAACATTCACTAATTTAAACAAACATTAATTTTTATTTAGTAAAATCCTTTTCCCTCCTTAAGGATGGATGTTTGTTACGCAAAAACTACTGAACGGATTTGGAAGAAATTTGGCACAAAGATGGTTTATAACCTGGATTAACACATAGAGTTTTTATCCCGATACTCCCTCGGGATCAAGATTTATGCGGGTACAATCTTCTATTACCTACAATATTCTCTGTCAGCGCAATGTTCATACCTTTATGCTCCTGCCCTCTTGCCTGAGCCAAACTGACGATCTTTTGGAGCTCGAATTACGTTGGACATGATAAAATGACATTCATGTTGAAATGACTGTTGATAACATAGGTATAGCGCTAGTAGTCTTCTAGATCTATTCTATCTGTATCTCTACTTAGAATAAATCTGTAGACGAGGCGTTTCTGTAAATTGAAAAAAAAAAAAAAAATGGTGTGCTCTAGGATAACCAACAGATGCCATTTCTATAAACTGTGGAATTGTTTGTCTGTTTAGATGTGAGATATTAATTAGATTACGTATCACGTTAAAAGTGCGAAACCATTATGGTTTACTTTCAAACTCTAATATTGTGTATAACTCGGATTAATTATTAAACTATCACAAGACATAAGTGTTCAAGAAGTACTTTTCATAACACACCTAATGACATCTATTTTCGCCAAATGGTACTAACGAATATATGTGTTAACAATATTGTTTATGACATCATAAAGGCATCTGTGTTTTTGAAAAAAGTGTGTAATGTTAATGATTATAATGTTATTTTTTAAAACGCTTTATGTTGGTGTTTGATAGCGGCGCTAAGAGAAATAAAAGTGGTGGTAATGAAAGAAAATAATAATTGATTTTGTGTTCTGAACTTCTGAGTGATCGATCACAGAATGCAATGTTACAAAATTATTTATTAGTTTTTGAGGCCGAGTGAGTGGTAAAGATCAGATCAGAAAATGGCCGCCATAACCAGAGATATCTTTGTTATGTATTTATAATTTAAGTATAATTAATACACATAATTAAAAATGGGTATCTTTCCACACGGACAACTCTGTATGTAGGAGGTCTTTCGAAGGGCAATCAGGTGTTACAGAGGTTCTAACATCGTTTATAGAGAAGCATTTTCTTAATTAAAACAAGTCCAGCAAAGGATACACAGATATAGTTCAACCAGGTTTCAGACTGGCTAAAGTAGACTCATCTTTCATGGGGTACTGTCTAAAATGTTATAATAAAATACCTCCCCACATACTTCAACTGAATGAGACAAAATTCAAATCCTTTGTCAAACGCACACTATTCAGGCAGGCATATTATAGGTTGCAGGATTACATAACTGATAAAAATGCCTGGCTTAATGCCGGTCCTGCTCCACACCACAACTAATTAATTGACATTCGAATCACTGTTGAAGCTGCTGAAGATAGTAAGAATTTATTTGCATTATATAAACTCAATCTCCTTTTTATTATATAGATGCATTGCACAGATGTGAGTACTTTGTACTATAGAGCTACCATTTACCGGGTAATGTCATAGATTGACTTGAATGTGCCTTGGCGGCTGATAGTATGGCATGCTCACTCAAATGTCTCGCTGACGGTGGCGCGTGTGTCGGATCATTTAGCTCCCTTCAAAATGGTTGAGCTGAATGGTGCTGATCCATGCGTCATGTTCGTGAACGGGCGCCGTCAGTTGGGACTGGTCATCTCTTAGCTGCCACGGCTTATTTTAATGATTAATTAGCTGGATTGTTTTAATTATGTTTTGATGCACTCTGGACGCTTTTAACGTGTACGGTTTTTTGTACATCGTTCTCACTTATAATGTCAACATTAATCGATGTAACTAAGATATATGTAAAAACATTATTATTTAAAAGAGTGTCCATGGAGTTTCTTGCCCGTTCTTCTCCATAGGTACCTACTACGCTTTGGAATGGGCAACTAGCTTCATATTTCTGACTGACCGACTCCTTGACAATTCAAAAGTGCCTGTAAATGGTTTAATTGAAATAAATGATTTGAGTTTGAGTTTGAGTCAGTACAATAAACACAAAAAACGACTATCAACATAATATAATTGTAAATAATATTATGTTGATAGTCGATTTTTAGCCTGTTTTTGATTAACATTATTCAACAGCACTCTTAAAACGTGATCCTTCTTCACCATGATAATGCTTCAGCACACTCCTCCAGACGGGCAGTGGATTTATTGAGTACGGCAGGTGCAGCCTGGCGCCTTGATTTTTTTCTATTCTCAAAAATCAAAGTGACACTTCGTCGCATTGACATTATAAACCCTGAAGACGCAGTAACTGCATTCGAAAGCACTGTGGTAAGCAACTTGAGGTAGCGCTTCCCACCAGGCAAGATTGAAAGAATCTTCCTTTTCAATGGAGGAGTGGTACAAACATCTTCTTTAAGCGACAAATTATTGTTTTCCAACATACACGCGAAGGAAGTCGGGGGCATAGCTTGTATGTACAAAATCTATGGTTGGTATGGTTGGTATGGATGATAAGTTAATATAAGTTATTTAATTGATACATTTGTGAAATTGTTTTTTGAAGTGTATTGAAAAACATATTATTAGAGTACCTACATACTAATTCTATGAAAGTTCTTAATCTTCGCTTCTGCTAATTCAAGATAGCGGCGTTATTTCTGAATTTGGCCACGCGAAACTTTGAAGTGCTTTTAACTTTTTAAATACCTACTTCCATATTTGAAGTCCTGTCACTTAAAAAAAAAACAAAAATTAATAATAGCTCGGCGTCCTTCAATGCGCTGCATATCACTCCATCCATCGCAGTGACCGCAGCCTGAATGTTCGCAGCTCATACGGGTCGGCGGGTCCTACGAGAGGCGCTCGATCTTGTTAACAGCGACAAGCAATTATGTTCAATCTAACTGTCTTGTTCACCTGCACTTACACTTACCTCCTCACATATACTGGTTCTTCATTTATGTAGCTATGTTTATTGTTGCGGGGTTTGTTGATTGCCCTTACTTAGTGAAATAACTGGTAATTTAGTTGCTAACTTTGTCATATTACAAAATACTTTCTTCTTTGTATATCTATACTAATATTATAAATAGGAAACATTTGATTGTTTGTTTGTATTGAATAGGCTCCGAAACTACTGGACCGATTTGAAAAATTATTTTACCATTAGAAGCCAAAATGATGTCTGATGAACATAGCCTCCTTTTTATTCTTTTTTTTCGAAATCCACGCGGGCGAAGTTCTAGTTATCTATATATACCTAATTTAATTTACCTTCCTATTTAAACTAACTTAAACATCAACTACCTAATTTAAACTACAACACAGATTGCAATAATTTAGGTCGCTACTTTCATTCTACGTTTATCAAATTCCCGATGAAACCAAATAACAATAAAAAGTCCTTTCAGTCTGTTATTTTACCTCTAACAGCAAACAAACAGCAACCCTAATGCTTTGAATTTAAGGACCAATTTGATGCAAAATCAGAGGTATAGGTAGGTACCTAATTTTTACGTATTCAAAAAGTTTAAAACTTTTACATTTCCCAGAACTCGTAAAACTCTCGTGAAAACTTTGAATTTTTTCCAGAAGTCATCTTCTTAACATAAACACAGTAGATACTTATCCATACAAATAGAACAAAGTTTCATTAAGCCTGCCTTCCCACCTACACGAAGATATAAAATTGAACGTTAGATGGATCCAATCGGTCTGAGTCTGACCGATTGGACTTTCCAATGATTAGCTTCCTCAGTCGTTGACTTATCTCGGGCGATCGTCGTTGAACCCGTAAAAGCCTCACATTGCATGGATGGTTCCGGATGTCCCGACATAGTTCAGATCAGACGGATCTGAAGGTAGAACTAACTGTGTATCTCCAATCACTTTTGTACCAAAATTCATCTAATTTAAATCTTACGTCCGATTAAGCACGAAGCGGGGATGTAATGAATTAATGCTGCAATAAAACCGTCCCTCATCGCCACTCGCTGACCGGTAACAAACATTTCAAGCAATAAAGCCGAGAATGAACGCTTGCCTTCCGCTGTGGAACGTGCAACCACGTCACAAAATAGATGGTACAGAAGACTGGCTTCATGCAAGGAACTTGTTACGTAAAAAGTAATTTAAACAGTAGAATAGGCTTCTTATAAGCGTTATTGTTATTTATTTATTTACTTATAAAACCAAATTGCTGACGTCTTTTATAACTGTTTTATTTGTTTATATTTTTAATCGACTAAATATAAATAAATAAAATAAAAAAAATATTTTATTGCGGACCCATAACGTCCATTTGGTTAGTATACAAACGATTTAGAAACTAGTGTTAGTACTTACAACTACCAGAGAATCAACTAACTATATTTATTACGCCACGGTGGCATGTAGGCGTATCCAATGTTCCAGTATGGGGCTCAAGAGATATGAGGAACAGGGTGTAAAGTTCACTCATACTCTTGGAAAAGGGAGGATCTTCCGACCAGATGGATGTCGTATCTGGTGGGCAACTGCCCAATGATTGTTGGCGGGAAGTTGTATTTATGCTAGCTGCGCGGTAAACTCTGATTGCGCGATGCAGGATGTGTGTGACGTCAGTGTGATGCGTTGTTCGCATGTGGCGGTGTAGATGCCTCCACAGGGCTGTCCCACCTATCTGCTATAGCATTCAGAATGCTGTTGGGGCTGGCGCGCACCCTGCGCATAATGGAGGCGCATCGCTTGCGTATGATGGCGTGAAAGCCATCTATTCCCGCCTCTGCGAACATGCTGGAAGCACTGCAGTAGCGTGGCAACCCCATCAACACCCTAAATGCATTATGGTAATGAACGCGCAGAGCAGAGTAGTCATGAGTATTAATTAAACTCAGTGTTAAACCCAATTATACATTCACCGAACTCACCGGGGTTATCAGCGTCATCCAGACTCTGAGATCCGGGCATCACCTTCCGGCAAAACCGAGTATCAACGTACTCCGCGCCGGGTACATATTATACCCGCGTGGCCGCATCAAGCTCGCAAACTTGGGTCTGGCGATACCATTCGTCTACCGTCACTTTTCTGGCTTCTGCAGCGTGCCGCACCCGCTACGGTCATCGTCACACCAGACTGAGCCAGGAGTGTACTGTGCAACTCCCAAGGCAAGGAAAAGCTAAGGAAACATTGTGCCAATAAACTTACCTATACTCTTTTCCAATTTTTCAATAACATATACTTTTTATGTTGACAAGGTTCGTTGTCTTATTTGTCTCTCACAAACTAACGCTGCCATTTTTCAATACAATTTCGCAAAACTGTTTCACAAATGTGTGCCAACAGCGCTTCCCTGTCGATATCATTTAGAAGATCGCAAAAGATCCATGTAGCATACGTTGGTACCTACGTGGACTTCAAATGGGTACTATGTCAAACGTATGCATGCACGTATGCAGTCGCGTGCACTCGCTGTACGTAGACGCGTCTGTCGTTTCATCTACTGTGCGTGCCATTTCTTTCGTTATCTATGAGAGCCAAGATAACCTTCTGTACCCTATCTATAGTGCGGCGTCAGCCCGCACCCTGCGATTACTTTGATTCCGGTGTGGCCGCAATGGTCCGAGGTTGCTGCTACTATGAGTTTTTAAACGATTTGTTGAATGCTATAAAAATAATTAAGCTGTAAAATATTATATAATATTAAATATAATAATAATTAAATATATATTTTTTCTTTTCTTTCATTTGTTTTAATCATGGTCTGGCTGTTTGATTACTTTATGCGGCCTACCCTTATGTCCTTTCTTTTGTATTGTTCTTCGAATCGTTGAGCTCCTTAGTTCTAAGTTGAGCTGCACCATGATTGACAAATGCGTGCACTGACTGGACAGGTCCACTCAAATCAGTGTGGTTCTTTCCTCAAAAGACCATTTCAGACACCAGTCTACAGGGTCCTCATATGATATGACCAAGTTTATTCTCGGATTTTTATACACTTTGACATTAATGGACTTAATATACTATACAATGACATGAAAATTTACTTTGTAAAGTTAATACTTTACAAAGTAAATTTTCATTTTCATTATAATTAATATTTTAATTATTGTAAATGTGAAGGCAGTGTGGATTTGTTGTTTTTTATGTCTCAGTTTTTTTTTAAAGTTAGTTTTAATTATGGTCTGGAAGTTTGAGTAATTTATGCGGCCTACCCAAATGTCCTTTCTTTGGTAATGTTCGTCGAATCGTTGAGATCCTTAAGTTCTGTGTTGAGTTGCATGATTACTGACAAATGCGTGCACTGACTGGACAGGTCCACTCATTCTGTGTGGTTCTTTCCTCAAAATACCATTTCAGGCATCAATCTACATGGTCTTCACATGACCTGACATAATCTTGGTCATGACCTGACCAAGATTATGTCTGGACTTTAAAAGAGACTGTGACCTCTGAGTGTGTTTCGGCCTATCTTCTCAGAGTAGTCAGATAGGATACGCCGATCTCATCTACTTTTAAAATATGATGGACGTGTAAAAGTGTTTGTGAAAACCTACTTACAGAAATAAAATCATTTATCATTTATCATATGTCATTTTAGTCATAAAACTTTAAGTGAAACCTGATTAACTTAGCTGGATACTGAGCCAACCAATGGCAATATTTCAGTATCGTGGTTTTTACCTGACTGCGCGCCAACAAAGACAGGGTTCTGTTTTTCAGGCGTTTTTGTATCATTTTATGTTCTCCCTCGAAGCACCAAGCATTGAAGCTCGAAGCACCAAGCATTGAAATCCATCCAGCACCCTAGGGTGCTAGATCTAAATGAAAATGGCGGTTTATAAACAAAAGTAACATTCAATAGACCATTTGTTTCATATTCATTCACCATGTGACTTCGCTGCTTATTTAAGAGGTTAAATAAGCCTTCCACTTTGCGCTCCGACTAGCAAGGCTTCCGTGTATAGAATCGAAAAACTTCGCAAACAATGGGAAATTACTTCTGAAGGCTGTGTGTGTCGACCTCAGGACGAGCTGCTTCTCCCACGGACAACAGCATGTCGATTCTGTATAAATCTCACAGTGACGACTTCCGTGGAGTGAGCTGTCAGTGTCATTCCATTTTGGCCAATCCCTAGCATCAGTGGCACTGACAGCTTTCTCCACGCTTCCTTTACCTAAGTTTTCACGGTGAGATGGTTTCAGAATAGCACTACTGTACAACGCTTGCTCCCGCGTCACCAGTCCTGACTCTCTTTATATTTTCGTATACAGTATACAGCATAAAATAATAGTTTAACAGTGAAGTTTTATAAAATGTGACTGCTAACGGATTCTGTACCTATCTAATATTGGTAATTGTTGCTGGCCGTCCAACATCTGAACTGTTTTAGAGAAAATACAATATGTAACGGCTCCCCACCCAAATACAGGTAATCAATGTACCACATTTTGTTCCCCACCCAATAAATGTTTTTAGAGTTCACTTCTTATCCATAATACATGGATGGCGGTATCGCTCACTGAGTTTATCCAATGTATTGCTTATTCGACTCATCCGCAATCATGATGAAAGATAACTGGTTTTATGTATTATTTATTGTTATTTTTATTTGTAGTCGGTGCGGTGATATCGATAAAGTGTTTCGTATGAGATGTGAGTGCTTGTGAGCTGGGAGACAAGCTCCATTTCAGTTGAACAGAGCAACAATAAGTACAGTTAATTAGGTACTTTAATGATGACTGCATGTTTTCAGTTTTAAGGACGTGTGAAAAAATACTTAAATGTGATGTGATGAAAACTTTATAACATCTTAATGTATGCATGCCTGGATAAGTAACAGCACTTACAATTACAACCGCTGTGGCGTAGCCACAGAGTAGATACTCGATTTGTAGCACAATAAGTGCGTTACTGCCTGTCCTACTCTCAAATTAACATGTCGTATCCCTTTGTATCCCTGCAACAGGAAATAGAGATAAATGAATTGTCTAAGAATTGGCTGATACCGTTTTCACTGCATGAAGTTGCTGAGTACCTTAGTACACACGGCGCCATGACAAACGGTGGGTGGGGCGCTTGATTTGCGGCGCATGGTGAATGGTTTGGTTACAATGGTTTTGGGCACGCCACAATAGCGGCGGTAAGTCCCCTCTTTGAGGAGTGGTTGGAGAGGCGCCACGGCGTCCTCATGTTCCGCCTGACACAGGTCCTCACCGGACACGGTTGTTTCGGGAGGTTCCTGTTTCGCATAAGGCGGGAGGAAACGCCCGGGTGTTACCATTGTGTGGATCGCCCGGAGGACACGGTGGAGCATACGGTGGAGGTATGCCCAGCTTGGGCGGAGCACCGCAGTGTCCTCGCGGAGGCGATTGGCGGCGGCGATCTCTCGCGTCCGGCCCTGGTCCAGGCCATGGTACGGAGCGAGAGGGAATGGAAAGCCGTCACCTCCTTCTGCGAAGCAGTAATGCTCGCGAAGGAGGAGGCGGAGCGGGTGAGGGAGAGAGCATTGCGCCCTCACGCCCCCACTAGCCGCCGCAGGAGACGCCCTGGGCGTCGGGAGTCGCCTGCAGATTCCCGGCCACCGTAGGCGCGGGCTTGCGGATGGCGAGCAATGGGTAGCTCGTCGTCCGGTAAGGACCAGGCCCGGGTCGACGGCGCGTTGTGTTCCACGCGCGCCTCAAAGAGATGTCAGCACAAAGTGACGGGGTCCGATAGGGCCGACGCCTCAGGGTCGCGGGTTATTCTACAGAGAAAACCGTGGCCCTGGCACAGGCAACTGAAGGAACACGGGTGGGTTTTAGTCAGTAAAAGTCTGACACGCCCTCCCGCTCCACCCAGAGCGGGAGAAGTCATTTGATGATTTCCCACCCAAAAAAAAAAAAAAAAAATGGTTGAATGGTTGCTGCAATTTGCATTCCTCATGGAATTTCTGAGCTCTGACTGTTGGATGTAGACCTTGTTTACTCAGATTTTTTGTGGCTAACTGAAGTAAAAAGAGCATTGAAGATTCCGGAAAAGACTAGCACCAAAATTGGAGCTCGGAGTCAGGAACGAGATCAGCAAGATGTAGCAGGAACGAGGCCGAGACTCCAACGCTTTACGCCGCCCAGCGCCTGTACGTCGTTGGTAAGCGCTTCTTTGGAACTCCACGAACTTCAGCATTCTCTTACCGTACAGTAGGGTCCTTAGGATCCAGCGTCAAAACGACTAGCAGTAGGACTACCCAAGCATAGGGACCTGTTGGCCTGTTGGCTCACCGGTATAATAAAATTCGTTGTTGTGCTTTGAAGATTTAAACTAAATTGTCTTTATTTGGGCTGAAGGCCCGTATTTATACTCAATTACTCACTAGCCTTATAGTATAATATAATAAACTCATTTATTCCGAGCAACAAGACTCATAGTGGTAATAACAATGTTTTTACAAACTATGTTAGTAATACACTTATAAAGACAAAACAAACAGATTGACGTCATTGTTGCAAGATGACAGGGCCAGCCGAAACCTTGCAGCAGTGGTTCACAAACGTACAATCTAACCTGCTTGCTGTCACAGACAGGATGCTGTTGGCGCTGCCCCGTAACCTACATACCAAGGATGCGCACCGCTTCCGCATCATCGTGTAGAGTACGTGGACTGTCCACGTGATTTTCAGCGAACATCCCTGCCACGCTGCAGTATCGGGGCAACCCCAGCAGCACCCTGAATGCGTTATTGTATTGAACGCGAAGGGTGCTGTATGATTTTTGAGTATAATGAACCCACAGACTGCAAGTGTGCAAAGACGTGCAGTAAGCACAAAGTATAGTCCGCTTGACCTCTTTAGACGCACGCCTGAATCTGCGGGCAATCATTTTAGCTCCCACACGCAGCGCCCTCCGCTTCCTGTCAATATCCTCATCGTGTTTAAAAGATCCGTCGACAATTAAGAACATACTCGTATAAAAGGGAAACGGACAGATGCCAATTTATTACAAAAAAATCTAGGCAAGACAGGTACGGTTCTAAAAACAAGAATAGACGAAAGTATGCTTTCCAGCGTTAATAGTGTAAACCAATGATACCCAAAATGGTCGAAATCGACGCACAGGGGTCGACGACGACCTACAGGGGTCCATTAGAGTGAAATAAATAATTGGGGGTCTGCGAGATGTAAACGGGGGTCCGTCCGTCACCGATAAGGAATCTCATTTAAGCAGGTCGTGACTGGGCTATGAAACGGTGTTTTCTGGGTATCAAACTAATAGACCGGGTAAGGAATACGACCATCTGTTTCATCACAATGATAACTGATGTCACTTGGAAAGCTGCCTCACTAAAATGGAATTGGGCTGGACAAATCTGCCAAACTCAAGAACCAATGAGTGCCTCTTAATGGCAAGTGACATCGCGATGTGGCGCAATGAGCTGGACTCCTTCAACAAGAACTGGTCCCCAGAAGCTTTCAATAGAGAGAAGTAGAAAGAGACTAAGGAGGCTTTTGCCGTGCAGTGGAATATCACAGGCTTTAACTAATATTAATGGAATAACCTACATACACAGATGATTAGTTGTTTAGTTTTTTAACTGAAAACGTGACAAACAGACTGAATACGATAGGTGTAAAGTAGTGAAATGAGTGTCCTGCACTTTCACATCTGAAAATATAGTTTCAGGTACCGAATTATTCAAGAATTATTGAACACGAAAATCCTGGACTAAAGGATGTGGTTTCTGTGAAGCGAAATACCACATATCCCCGACAACCCTGAAAATTTTTCAACCCCATTGAACATTTTGAAGGTTCTAAAAAAGTCCTTGACCTAACTTACAACATCTTTCATTCTTTCGTCAAACACTCGTGTGATTGAATGACAGTATTTGACGACTATGCACATGCTGCTTATAAAAAATAAAAATAAACTTTTATTTCGGACCCATAACGTATAGCATTCAGGATGTTGCTTATGACGAATGACATGACGGGAATTATACTCCACAAGGAAATATTTAATTATATTGACGAAGGCTTATTTTTATTTGTACGTGTCGTAACCCGCACCTTTTTACTACTCCTTTTAAAACTTTTACCTTTAAGTAAACCTTATTACTCACTGGGTTATTTATCCCAGTTTTATTAACTTTACTTAGTAGGACTGTAGGACTTACTAAACTCCATACTAAGTTTAACCCTGCAACGTTGCCTTATTTTTTGAAATCCAATGATTGCTTAAAGACTTTTATGAAACCTTTATCTCAAACTTTTGAGACATTTTATATCATTACTGTATCTTCTACCTTTTAAGTAGTAGTGCTGTATATTCTTCTCTTTAGACTCTTAGGAAGTTTGTCTAAAACTCTTAGGGCTTTTCCTTCTTAAACTTCAACTCGTAACTTGAACTTCTCTTAAACTTAAGTATCTTTAACTTGATCCAAATCCTTGGTCTATCAAACCTTGATCTCTTCGAGCGGTTTGCACCTCGTTAAAAAAGCTTAATGCCATGTGTGTGCCTATATTACTCGTATAATTAATTTTAAAAAGGGGTTCTCTTCAAAGAAACAACACCATATCGAGATCATTATTGTCATGATAAAACAAAAGAAGAAGTGAACATAAGATTAAAAAGAAACGTCTTACTTAGATAAAAAAATAACATATTTTATGTTTATTATTATCACGTTTGTAAAGTTTCGCCAGTTAATATAAATTGACCCTGTATACTGTACTTTTTAGTATCTTATAAAGTTATTAACCCTGTACAATCCAGTATCCACCACACCAAGTTTAAATCAACGAGAGAGCGCTAAAGCCAGTCTCTTTAGCTACATAAACGACTAGCCTGCCAGCTAGGGCAAATACATGGAGCTTGGTCCTCGGAGCTCGGAGCCTCCCATAATTTGCAGGCATTAGTCAGCCTTGACAAATTCAGTGGCACAATATAACGCATCTAGCTGAAACGCTACGTGCACCAACATAAATTCATTTCGATGACACTGCTCTGCGGAGTGCGGCGATTCGAAATGAGAATTGCAGAAGAGACTATTCTTTGACTTAGCTCAAAACAAACTGCCAAATGTTTTTTTTTGTCATTAAGTTCATTATAGATAGTAATTAATAAGTCAGGGCCTGAAAATCCCAGTGATTTAGTTATCCAGTTTTTTCCTTCTCTGTTTGGGAAGACGCTTTTGCTGTACCGTGTGATAGACATTCATAAGTCTATTCTGTAAATTTGGTTCTGTGTAATTATTTAGTTCGTAGGTTTCGTTAATTAGCATTTAGGTTTTTTTGGAACGAAGTTATTTAATGTAGCTTGCGGTAGGAGTATTTTTTTTTGGAAACTTTTAGAAATCTTCACGTAACTAAAAAGCTTTATGTCACCATCCATGCGACTTTTGAATTTGTATAATACAATATGTCCGGGTTCGGACTAAAAACTTTAGAGGGTGATTGTTTGCTCTATTTTATCACTAAAATTATTCTACATGTGGGGTCTAAGCCCACCCCCTCTGAATGGCAGCCATTTTAGTATTATGGTTGACTTTTTCGTAGCGTCCACATTAAAAGTTATGTAACTTTGGAATTTAATGCCCGAAAATTTTAAAAAAAACTTTCCATAACGGAAAAGTGTTAACAATCAGTTAAATAACTCAAATAATTTTAATAAACGCTGTATCATATTGAAATAAATGCTAAAAGATCAACTTTAGGTGAAAATTTACATTGCTTTTTAGTTATTCAAGGTTATTACAAAAACAGCCCCAATAACTACCTCTTTTATGTACGTGTTTCACAGATGGTAAGTTTACCTACATAATGATACCAAAAAGTCGATTCTATAAATATAAAGAGACAGGGGGAGAAAGCGATGTTTTCATGGTTTTTAGAGGGTGCAAGTCAATAGTGAGGTGGGTGCTGAAGTTGATAGTGAGGTGAAAATGAAAATCAGAACAGGCCGCTGCGCAAATTTGCAAATTTATTACATTATTTTCTAAGTACCTATGTGTTTTGCGCTTGATCATAGATGGATCAATTTTATTTAAGTTGAATCATACAATTTAATATAACAATCACAATTGATTGAGAAAATAAAAGTATTGTACTTAGATTACGAAATCCCTGTTATTGAACAGATTTGCATCGAAGCTTGTAAAATTGGGTAGCAAACCCCATGGATACTATTATCCCCATATTCTTTACCTACTCTATGCCTGCACCTAACTATTAGAAAGGACAGAAGTGAACAACATATAAATTATGTGCGGGGAACTATTAAACTCTGCCGCCGTATTCCATTACCGGGAGAGGTCAGCTCATGACCTGGCTTGGGGTGCTGTTAATTTATTTAATACTGTCACTGACTCTGTCTTTACACTGTCGGTAGACCGTGGATGTTACACCTATTTTTTTGACGTAGGGATCTACGTACTTTTATGTTTGAGTACAAATTTGTTTTCAATTCGGTAGTGTTGATTATTATGTGCAATTAAATAATAATATACGCATAGTAGGTACATACTAAGAGATACAATCTTAAATCGTCGCGAGCAGCCCACCAGACACAACCCCCGCGTGGTGGGCCCATTTCTATGTAGGATGAGTGAAATATACCCTGTTTCTCACACTTTACACATTAAAAAGAAAGAATGACATGTACGTAAATACAGTCCAGCTTTGCATGTGTCAGGCAAAGACACATGACGCTAATATTCTGCACGGTACTTGCAGACACACGGACGCCGAGCTGACTAGATAAATGTGCGGATTATTATTTGTCGCATCCGGTCAATAGTACGGAGAAAAAACAAATCGCAAGCGCGCCACTTTCGACATTACGGGTTCTACTCACACCTACAGCGCGCTACTACAGAGTCGCGGAACTGTACTCGATTCGTTGAGCTCAGTTATTGTGTTATTATTTGTGATTTTAATAAAAGCAGTGTTTCGCACCCAGTGTGTTTTCATTGCACGAAACCCATCTTCTGCCCACATAATGTCTGAATCTAACGGAGTAAATCCTGACGATCCGATATCAGAAGTGGGATCACATCGTGCTAATGAGATCACACGCGGGAAAGTGACAATGACAATCAGTGGCGGTTACAAACTCTTAAAACACAGCCAGTAAATAGCAAGTTAGTGTTGCCGGAATTCTACCCCGAGAAACCAGAGTCCGATGCGTGTTCATGGTGCGCCACCGCTGACTTGTGTTTCGACGGGAATGCAATGGAAGGAAGCCAGCTTATTTGGACAATAAGCAAGGCGTTGAAGGGCTCCGCATCTACGTGGCTTTCGCAGATAACCTATCCAGGTATGACGTGGGACCAGTTTAAAGTACTTTTCAAAGCCAGATTCGTGAGCGTCGAAACTTCTGCGGCTACACTAGTTAACCTGAGCAATGACGAACCAATGGAGAATGAGACCTATGCCGCCTATCTAGCATAGGCGGCATAGGTCTCATTCTCCATTGGTCGTCTTATGAAGTCTTTACTAAATAAATATATAAAATAAAATTCATTTATTTCAGGTCCTTGACCCATATAAGATATAAAAATAACACAATTCAATTTTGTCAATATTATAACGTTAAAATTAGATGACTGATGAGATGACACGATAAAAGTTAATGAAATGATGTAAATAAATAGAGAAACAATAGATAAATGTCAGATCAAATCAATTTATGTCCAAAACACAAAGCAAAAATAAAAAAATAAAAATTAATTAAACAGTCAAATGAATTAAAATATGGTAATGAGATTATGTCATGAACAAAAACTAAAATTAAAATTTCCAAAATGCTATATAAAACGCACCTATATAAAAAGACAAATCAAGCACCAGTTATATGCCTGCTACAACAATGCCCAATGTAAGGGCAATCCAGTCGCTGAGCAATCATCGCCAGGACAGTATTGGAGCTAGCCCGTACCTTGCGCACCAAGGACGCGCACCGCTTGCGCATGGTGGCGTGGAAACAGTCGGTGCGCGCTTCCGCAAACCTGAGGCTCTGCAGAAGCGGGGCAACCCCAACACTGCCCTGAACGCGTTGTTATATCGGACACGAAGGGTACCCGTCGTGTCCTTCCAAATATTTCTTACACACAACCTGCTTAGTAAGCAGGTTGTGTGTAAGAAATAAGGAAGGACACTTGGCGCAGTGACTGTTAACGCTCAGTTTTCGTCACTACCACCAATCAAGTGTCAGGCACGTGGCAAACTAGTACACAAACAAGCGGATTGTCGCTCGAAGAAGAACGACGTCAAGAAGCCTTTGCATGTGCCGGATTGTACGGGCACCGGACAGTGACCACAAGCCACCAGAGCCACTGGTGTGCTTCAAGTGTGGCACGCCAGGCCACATCGCCAGTCGCTGCACGGCGGGCGGGTCCAGCGCTGCTGTACCGGCGGAGAAGCGAGTCTCCATCAGGAACATTGAAGCATTTTGGTGAGTGTTTCAAATTTGATTTTCATTCAGTCGCTGAATGTTCTGTAATGAAATACAGTATAGCTTGTAAATTTAGAGGTAGAAGAGTAAATGATGTGGTATGGTTAGTAGGAATAGGCAATAACAATGTAAGTAGTATTTTGCAATTGCTTTGTCAGGTAGAAATCAATGATTTCGCGACGGAGATTCTATTCCAGGTTTTCTGGATACGTACTTGCGTAGTAACATTCTGTTAGGTCGAGAGATTTTTGTGTGAGCATGACTGCTGCTGAATTAATTTTGACAAGAGAAAACAACTATACGGCAATAAAGAATAATTTTGATAAAATTGACACTGATTTACCATTACAAGGAAGACGTGACCTTGTAAAAATCTTAGAAATATACTGTGACTTTTTCATTAACGGTTTTCCGACTACACGAACACGTGTTAACAAACACTGATTCGTTGGATATAAGATTGATCGACCCTAATCGTACAGTGCAAAGACGTCCTTACAGACTCCCTCCGAACGTCAAACCATGCGAGATCGGGTTAACGAATTGTGGCAAGCTAAAATAATTAGACCCAGTAGTTCGCCGTTTGCTAGTCCAGCCCTTTTGTTTAAAAAGTATGATGGATCAGACCGTATGTGGATAGACTATAGAGAGCTTAATAGTAATACAGTACCGGATCGTTATCTATTACCGTTGATTTCTGATCAAATTTCACGACTCCATGGTGCAAATTACTTTACAAAATTAGACTGTGCAAGTGGTTTCCATTTAATTACCGTCCAAGAATATTGATTGAACGCACTGCGTTTGTTACACCTGATGGACAATTTGAATTTCTAACCATGCCATTCAGTTTACATAATGTGTGGTGTTTAATTTTTATTTTTTATTATTAGATATGGACTTTTACATAGCTCTGACATAATATTTTAATTATTTGACATTATATACCTACAATTTTTAATTAGTTTTTGATTTGACTTTATTCGATTATTTTATATTTTGTAAATGTGAGAACGTCGTAGGCCCTGTGGATTGTAAATTTTTTGACAATTGTCTATTTGTTTAACATAAGGTACTTGTTGACAGGCCTACACTGTCCTCCCATACCTGTTAACACTGTAATTGGAAAACATTGTAAAAGACATATTTTTAAAAGAGAACCATGGGAAACGACCAATTGGAACCGTGCACCTAGAATCTGACGTTTCCTAAGTGCCCATGTAGGTCTATGTGAAATAAAATATTTTGATTTTGATTTTGAATGCAATATCAGTTTTCCAACGAGCAATCATTACTGCACTTGGTGACCTCGCAGACCAGTAAGTTGTTTCTCCGACTCTATAGAGCAGGGCCTGGAGAGGCTGCACACTGTGTTAGAAAGGTTAACAAAAGCGAGGTTCTCGCTGAACCTTAAGAAATGCTCTTTTCTTAAAACGCGTATAGAGTTCCTGGGTTATGAGGTTGAGGCTTAAAAAAAGAAAAAAAGAGAGAGGATTAAAAGATAGAGGCTTTGTCATGTTTACCTTCACCACAGACACTTACGCATGTAAGACAATTCGTAGGTTTGGCTTCTTACTTTCGTCAGTTCGTACCGAACTTTTCCCGCCTCATCGGTTCGATCTATAGATTGACATCTGGAAAGGCTCCGTTCGAGTGGAAACCATGCCGTGAAGAAGTTAGAGAGATGGTAATCGAAATACTAATGAATAATCCAGTGCTCATGATCTTGGACCCGCAGCACCCATGGAGCTTTATACCGATGCCAGTTCAGAGGCTTATGGCGCGATTTTGTTCCAAGTTGTAGAAGGTAAACAACATCCTTTTGCCTATTTTGGCAAGCGCACGACACCAGTACGAGTCTCGATACCACTCGTACGAGCTGGAGACCCTAGCAGTCGTCAAAGCGGTGAAACATTTTAGACAATACCTGCATGGCCGAATGTTTACAGTAGTAATGGACTGTAATTCTTTGAAGTCATCACGAAACAAAATCGACCTGAGACCGAGGGTAACTACACAGGTGGTGGTCATTTTTACAGTCGTTCGATTTCGACGTAAAATACCGCGTCGGAAAGCAAATGGCGCACGATGATTTCTTCTCTCGGAACTTATTGCCTCGACCACCAAAACAACAAGCGTGTAAAGTTGAAGAGAAACAAGTAAACTTTACCGAATTGTCTGACAACTGGCTTCTGACAGAGCAGCAGCGAGATGAAGAGATCAAGAAAACTTTCTCTGATCTAGAGCAAGGACTGCTCAACGACGACGTACCTAAGACGTATGAGGTAAGATCAGCTATACTTTACCTTAAAGTTCAAAGTAACGGTCGAACGAAATGTTTACCGATCGTTCCTCGTGCTATACGTGGGTCTGTCATCAATAATATACACGAATCTATTATTCATATAGGATGGGAAAAGACGCTGGAGAAGCAGTACAATCATTATTTGTTCGAAGGTATGAGTCGCTACCTAAAAAGGTTTGTGGATAACTGTGTCACCTGCAAGATATCGAAGTCGCACTCATGTAAAGTACAGGTGGAACTTCACCCTATACCCATGACAGCGATTCCATGGCATACTATACACATAGATGGTACGGGAAAGCTGAGTGGCAAGAGTGATAACAAGGAGTACGTGTTCGTGATAATCGACGCATTCACCAAGTACGTATTGCTGTTTCACAGTGAAAACATTGATACCAAAAGCAGCATCAACGCAGTGTCGGACAGCACTGCAATCTTTGGTTCTCCTGTACGAATAATCGCTGATCAGGGACGGTGCTTTTCAAGCAAGGAGTTTCGCGACTTCTGCCAAGGTAAACACATCAATCTACACCTTATTGCGACTGATTCATCTCGTGCGAATGGTCAAGTGGAAAGGATAATGAGTGTGCTTAAGTCAATGTTACCTGCGATAGAGACTGATACAGATCGGTCGTGGCAAGACTCGCTAGGAGATGTACAGCTAGCTCTAAATTGTACGGTTAATCGCATTACAAAAACTAGTCCATTAGAGCTTTTGATGGGTAAGGTAGCACGTCCACTTCATTTAATGTCTAACGACAATGACGACATTAAAGACCTTGATGATATTAGGAGATTAGCATCCGAAGGCATTGAGAAGTCAGTGCGTTATGATAAAAGTCTTTTTGATAGTACAAAGGCAAGCGTGAGTAGGTTCTCTGTCGGTGAATTCGTGCTTATTCAGAACGAGGAGCGTAGGCCCTCGGTACTACACGTCAAGCTTAGTTTGAACTAAGCTTGACGTGTAGTATAGAGGGCCATTTCAAATTGTTGAAGTGTTAGATGGCGATCGGTATGTTTTAAAATCTCTAGTTAACAAGCGTATTTACAAATACGCTCATGACCGTGTTCGGAAGATGCTCGAGGGCCAAATACCAATTAAGGTTGTAGAAGAAATAGATGATGAATTGGCATCACTTTAGTTTGTGTAAACAGGTTCTCGGTTCAGTGGGACTATACCAGAGTATCGTAGCTGTAGCCCGTTGGAAATCAGTATATGTGCTCAATGAGTAGTCCGTGGGTACGCGGTAGACGGTAGCTCTGGATGGTATAGTCGGGTTTTGCCTAGAAGCAAAGACCATAGAGTCAAAGGTTGACTCGGTATTCCCGTGGTGAATAGTGTGTGTTGTTGACCATGAATGAGATACCTGAAGTTTTGTTTTCTTTGATTAATTTAGTGTGAAATCGTGCTTGGCCTAGTTGTTAGTTTCTAATTTGAATGCTATTTACAAATTGCTTGTGAAATTAAATAGATTTTAAAAAGTCAAGTCTCTCTTTTAATTACCTCATCAGTCTTCATATCAGTCAGGATTGAACGAGCAGATACTGTGCGCCGGAATTTTGTATTTTCCATATTAACAACACACGAGGACGTGTGCATCGCAGGATAGCCGTGTCGCATCCGGTCAATAATACGGAGAAAAAACGAATCGCAAGCGCGCCACTTTCGATATCACGGGTTCTACCCACACCTACAGCGCGCTTCTACAGAGTCGTGATGTATTAAGTCTACGGCGAGGAAGATATTCAGTGTCTGATCGCTTATGACTTCAGACGTCGCGGAACTGTACTCGATTCGTTCAGCTCAGTTATTGTGTTATTATTTGTGATTTTAATAAAAGCAGTGATTCGCACCCAGTGTGTTTTCATTGCACGAAACCCATCTTCTGTCCACATAATGTCTGAATCTAACGGAGTAAATCCTGACAATCAGATATATTTACATTACTTATTATGTTGGTATCTAATTATTTTCCCATATTAACAGCAAGGTAAGCATGAACGAACCAACAAATTTCATGAAGAATTATGGGTCTGACTAATTATGTTTACCTAATTATTCAATTAGTGACCCGACTCACCTTTCTGCATCAGGTGAATGTGAAAAGCGGGCGCTTTATACATAAATTATTTTCGGATGTTGGTATGAATGTAATATAGATTCCAACCTACTTTAAAGAATATACGACGTAGGTATCTACATAAAATATTTTTATAGTTACGAGTATCTACATTAAAGCAGTTCAAGTAAAGCCAGCTAGTTAGTGCAGTTAGTGCATGCAAGTTTTGGCCCCGTTAAACTGGGCAGGACGTGACACTGAGGCTGAGATCTGTAAAGCGTACTTAGACTTAAGCATACGAAAATGGAAGAGAAAATGAATAGAGTCGCAATGTGCATTATAAACGTATACCGTACCGAACCCATCAATAAACTCTTCTCCACTGTTCTTACGTGCATGCTTCGCGACGCGCAGTTTGCCGCGGTACTGCAAATACTTTGAGTAACTTTCTTTTAGTTACTTGTCATCTTTCGCTCTGGCAGAACTCACGGTGATCTAGGTGATCGAGCTGGACATGTTACAAGTCAAGAGTCATTCATAGAAATCTACAAAGTTTGCCGCCAACGTACGGGAAAAAAATCTCTCGTTAATTTTTACAAAAAGTGAGAAAACAATGAATGGCTGGGCACATCGCACGCGGCCAGCTGCTTGAGCACTGCATCTCACATGCACTTTCTAACGCGCCTTCCAGGGTTCTACGTCTCGGCTGCGGGCTTGCTACTAAATCAGCACGGTGCTCTTAATCTGCACGCAGCTCGGAACGACGCGCTGAAGGCGTGGCTGATCGTTGCGCTACTGGCGTCCTACGTCGTCGACCTCAACGCACCCTAACTGCGGCCCCGTCGTTGGCCTTACCTGCCACGTGCTGTGCATCTGCTGCCACTGCTGGCAGTCTCCGCCTCCCAAGTGATCCAAGGACGGTACTCTTCCTAATAACTAAGATGTGTCAGTGCTCAGAACAAACCATGTCTTTAAATCGGACCTACCCATTCACAATTAAATTAGTAGCCAAGTAAGTGTAAATATCTATTAACATGACACAATTTCCAAATTATATGATTAACCTTACTCAAAAACACTAACTTCTAACCTGCTTCTTGCAAACTAATATTTACTTCACAAGTGCATTGTTGTTTTCTAAAGAACAAAGAGACAGAAATATTACTACTTAGGGATTTCATTGTATAATATTATGATGAGGTAGTAATTGTACGTAAATTAGAGGGGTTTGGAATAAAAATGCAGCGGGCACAAGGGATGACGTTTTTTATTATTTTTTTTCTCAAAATACTGTTTGTTTCTAAATAGCGTAAACTATATTACAAAAAGTGTAAAATCTTAAAAAAAAAACCAAGTTATAAACGTTTTCAGATAATTGTTAGACAAGGACAGCACTATCGTAAAAGTGACGTCACGACTATGCAACTTCTTACTAGCGTTGTAAATTGTCAGTACCGCGCGACAAGGACGGCAATAATCCCCTCCAACAAAATTTAAGGCGTGTATCTTCTTAAAATTTACACCGATTTAACAGATTTTTAGGATTATCAAATTTTTACTAAGCCTTCTTTGACATTACATTATTTTATGAACATTTTTAATATTAGTCATCATCCCAATTAGTTGATACTTAACAAAAGGTGATAGCTTAGCACGGATACATTATTAATTGCTAAACATAATTGCGCAGGCGCTCCAACATGCCCCCGGGCGTTGAAAGTAGTGCTTTCAACCAGACTCCGATTCTGACATTACGGGTAGTGGGCACCTGTTGAAGGCCCTCCTGATAACTCCATTTGACGTACGAATATCCGCTAAGCGGGCTATTCCATCAGAATCTGGGTCGCTATCAACAATTCTTCCTAGTCTCCACTTCAGGGGTGGGAGATTGTCCTCTTTAACAACCAGGGAATCCTTCTTCCAGCCATCCTGACATGAACGCCACTTCGTCCGCTGCTGCAACTCCGCAACATACTGCTTACTCCATTTAGTCCAGAAGTGCTGGCGGAGCTGCTCAATACGTTTGACTATAACGACTGAGATGGGTTGTATATTGATTCGCGTAACTTTCCTGCGGCAACGAAGTGAGTGGCCGGCCGACGAGAAAGTGAATTGGCGTTAGTGGAATGCAATCGGCAGGGTCTGAGGACAGCGGCGTTAGTGGGCGTGAATTTAATATTGCATCAATTTGGACGACTGTGGTGTTAAGCTCCTCGAAAGTTAACTTACAATGTCACAACACTCGCTGTAAGTACACTATTTGACACTCGCCTCCAAGAGACCGCCAAAATGTGGAGTATACGCCGGAATGAAGTGGAAGTTAGTTACATCATTAGCGATACTTCTGCCTAAAGACTCGGAATTAGTTTTTAAGAACCTAATTCCCTATTCCCTCCTATAGGCTAATTGGATTCTCTAATCAATGCTAACAATAGCTGAGGGCCTGCGTGCATTAACTTTATGTGTTCAAAATCAAATAATAATTTAGTGAAATTGGACTGTAATTGAAATGGACTGAAATTGGACTGTAATTGAAATGGACTGTAAAATTATAGGGTGCTGTTTTTTATAAGTAAAATCTGAACTATCGAGACGTCCTCCGACACGCATTAGATTGTTGTCATCTAAATATACACGCAATTTTTATAGGACGCTCTTTTTTGCTAAACTTTGTTTATTTAAAAGTAATTTATGTTCGGGAAATGATTCTTGTTGACTTTGATAAATTAATATATTTAACGCTTTTCTTACTTCTTCGTCAAAAAAATATGTATTAGTGGGCGATTGGCGTTTACATAATTTGATGAATCGCAACGCAATGCGCTAGAAAAGTCCACTGAAAAAAGAACGCGCTCTGGTGGTATAGACTAGAGTTGTCTGGTTGTGACGCGTGTCTGTTTTGACGTTTTTTATCCTATTATTAATACGAAAAAACTACTGAACGGATTTGCATGAAATTTGGCACACAGATAGTTTATAACCTGGAGTAACACATAGAGTACTTTTAATCCCGATACTCTAACGGGATCAAGAATTATGTGGGTGAAACCGCGGGGAGCAGCTAGTTATTAATATTCTGTAATTTAAGCATTCAAACTTGCACAGAGTGTACTAAATGAAACAAGAATCGTATAAAATCGCATTTCCCTTCACTGGAACGTGTCTACGGCGGTTGCCAGAGACATTTGTAGACCGCCTGTGCAGCCTTTTCATTACAGTACTCTTTGGTCCGTTTTCGAGAGCGTGGCGACCGGTCGATGCACATTTTGCCAACCGGAGACCTATCTCTTCTATAATAAACTTATGCAGCCTGGGACTTAGCATGAATAGGTAATTAATCAACAGTTTTTAATGCTTACATTGTGTATTTGTTAAAGATTTTGGTCTTTTGGATAGAAATTGTTATTACCACAAACACCGTGAGCTACTTTTGCGCCATTTTGCTGCAGCCGGCGTTGCATTTCCCCGTATTACGATTAGTGATTATCCTATTGTGATCAAGCTGTCGCTACTACGTACGTCGTAATGTATCGTATTATTAATATCATGCATTAATTTTAAGTGATAACGGAAATGATTAGCGTAACATTGAAATGAAAAATACACAACAAAAAATCAGACACATTCAGCCCACCAACAAGGGTTTTCGCCGTAAATTCGCGATGATCGAAATATGTGGATAAAAATAAAATCCTTAAGAAATAAGGTTTTTTTTTTAAATGTCATTTGTGATCCAGATATCCCACGCGTCACTCAACGGCAAAAAAAAAACTGGGAACTTATGATCCCATCTGCAGTCGAGCGGTTGGAACAAAAATTTTATTAATAGGTACAAACTCTGCTTTTGTTCCAGGTTCTTGGATTGTACAGAGTCAGCGTTCGCATCACTGGTGCACCTTCGTCCGCCACCACCACCTCGTCGCCATCGTCAGGGCCTGAGAGATGATGAACTAGCAATGTAAATTTTTTTTCTTCAATATTTAAGTATGGCTTGTGAAGTATGTTAAATAGCAGACACAATATCTGAGAGTTCCTGCGAAGTCGAATACGGAGCCACTTGAGTATCCTACTTGTGATATTTCACAATATTATTGACTTTCATTTACTTACATCTCCTCGCCCGCATACCCACGCACAAAATTACGAGGGCAAGGTATTGTGGAGACACGTAAATAACAACACTTAGAGCAACCAGTGATCAGTGAAGTTACCACTGAAGAGTATAATAGGAACTTCCTCGGAAAAGGAAACTCTGAAACACAAGTTATTGTGTGTATTTTAACGTTTAACGCGTAAATAATATTTATATTACTTATTTTGGTAAGATCAATATTTATGATTTCAAAACACATTGATTGTATAAAATTGTTGTCAATCGTAGAAACTTGTGAAGCCTTGAAATATTATGTACTGGCCCTAATTCATTCTCTGAAGGGTCAAGCTGCTCCAAACTTCAAGAATCTATCATAAAATGCCCAAAAATTTAAGAAATTCTACTTGTTAAATTCGGATACCCCATGCAGATTCAAAATTGTTTTGATTAGGGTTTCAGTTGTGGAATAGAGAACCCACATGTGAAGCTGTTAAACATAATTTCGTGATGGAAACGGAAATTAATCAGCATCTACAAGTGACGACGTTTAATTAAATGGGCATTCTGTCACGTTCCCATCCTTTCTTGTCTTTCTCCGTGCCTTGCGCCTGATCTCTGCCCGGCCGTAACGGAGTGCCGTCCCATCGGATAAAAAGAGTCTCATCGGAGAGGAAGAGGGAGTACATATGTAACTATATAATCCAAAAGTGTCTATAAACTGTTTATTTGAAACTAGCTGTTCATGTCCAAAGTCGCCCGGGGCGAATTTCATGTGGATTTGAAATAGATTTGTCAATAGTTTTTCTTTGATGCAAACATTGTCCTGACCATTACTAACACAACAAAAGAAAAATTATCCAAATAGGTGCAGCCGCTTTGAAGTGATGCGCCGACAATTTTTTAAGATTTACATAGATTCTTTGAGTTTTTTAGCTCAACTTTTGACTTTCCTTGAAAAGACACAGGGAAAGTCAAAGTCAAAGTCAAAGCATTTATTTCAAATAGGCCCATAAAATGGCACTTTTGAACGTCAAAAATTACAATAAAAATATAACTGATTCTAGGCGCCACTTCCAAAAAGTAGTTTCGTATGGAGAAGAAGTGGCAAGAAACTCCACCGTTACTCTTTTAAAATATTTTACAATATTTGTATACATTAATTATATTTTTATATGTGAAAACGATGCACCAAGAATAAAAATACTATACCACAAGTGGTAAGAAGAACTAAAAATATAGCAAAGGCAGATAAATGAATGACGCGATAGGTACATTGTGCTCACATATTTACAAACACTGTAAAAATATATGACTTTCCTAAAATATTAACTAGGAATAGGTCAGTGTGTGAGTAAGTAAAAAAAAATAAAAATAAAAAATTCAATTAGCAACCAGTGTGATTTTGTCTAGACGGGATTGTCCTATGGAGCTGGACCATCATGTTTCCAAGCATTCTTATCTTGTATATAGTCCTCTAATTTGTAATAAGCTTGTCTGCAAAGTGTACTTTTTATACGAATTTTAAATTTTCTTTCATTTAATTGCAATATATCACAAGGTATTTTGTTATAACATTTAACACAGTACCCCATAAATGATGTATGTACTTTAGCTAATCTGAAAAATGGTTGATCTATTTTATCTTTATTTCTGGTATTCAAATTATGTCTATCACTTATTTTATTAAAAAGATGTAGATTTTTTCTTACATACATAATATTTTCATAAATGAATTGGCAAGGTACTGTCATAATATTAATCCCTTTAAATAGTTCCCTGAGAGATTCGCGACGAGGAAGATTGTATATGGCTCTGACAGCTTTCTTTTGCAAAATAAAAATGGATTCAATGTCAGCAGCCCGACCCCACAGTAAAATGCCATAAGACATAATGCTGTGGATGTAGCTAAAATAGACCAAACGCGCGGTTTCTACATCTGTTAACTGTCTTATCTTTCTAACAGCATAAGCGGCAGAGCTTAGCCGCCCCGCAAGAGATGTTATATGTGGTCCCCATTGTAATTTCTCGTCCAGCGTGATTCCTAGGAAAACCGTCTGATAAATAAATTCCAGTTTTTCTCCATTCAATATGATGTCACATTCGCTACTTCTAACATTAGGTAATTTAAATCTAATGCATTTGGTTTTTTTTTCATTTATTACCAAATTATTTACCGTAAACCAATCTTGGACTTGAAGAATCGAGTTATTCACGTCGTCCAGATTTTGTGACCGTCGGTCTATTTTAAAGATTAATGATGTGTCATCTGCAAATAAGGATACTGGAAGATTCTGATACTTCTGAAACAGAAACCAGAAAATCTAACAATAGCCCTCGACTTAATGCCACATGGTTTGGAGAGAGTAGTCACTGTTGTGGAAATAAGGGTACAAATTTGAAGGATTGCAATTAAGAAAAATCTACATTGACAGTGTGCAAACATCTGATGATGAGAGGTACCCTGTCGACATCAACTAGTGAGGTCATTTTGTTCCTATTTGATAGTGCCCCTTCATTATTAACACGTTACCCTCCGTTAAAAATAGCACCGCTGGTGAACTCTTACATTAAATGCACTTTTTTTTTGTCCATTTCAAAGGCTTATTCCATGCAGAGGACATTAAATGGAAGGTTCAAATTTGTTTCAAATTCTACGTTTTATGGTTGTCACAAAGCTCTTAAATGTTTGTGTCTTTTGTTTTGTTGTTGTTAGTAATAGGGCTATTACTAACTACATCAACACCAACAAAACATCACCAAGCTGCAATATGGCAGGAGCGCGCCTTCACCTTTTTCGGACATTTCGTGCGTTCACATAAGCATGGTTTGGAAAGGCTTGTGATACTGGGCTGGGAGGAAGGAAAATGCCCTCAAGGCAGAGCACCGGCAAGATGGTCAGGCGCGATTAAGAAGGCTGTTGGAGGCAACATCTATCGTGCGGTCCACACTGCAGCATAATGCATGCATAATCAGCCTATTATGTTCTCACTGCTGGGACACAGGCCTACTCTCTGTGAGAGGGAGTGGACCGTAATCTACCACGCGGGCCCATTGCGAATGGGTAGATGTCACATGTCTTCGAATCTTTGGTTCTAAGACATGCCGGTTTCCTCACGATGTTTTCCTTCACCGTGTTGAGAGCAGTGGTGATGAAATTATTTAGAAAAAGTAAAGCGCCTGTCTGGGTTCAAACCTAAAACCTAGAACTCGTAAGTCGCGGCCGTTACCACTGGGCCACCACTGCAGAAGACCGCATAATTTGGCGACGTGTACATGGTCCCGATCCGCAGCATTGAGGGTTCGACAAAGAAGAGAATAACCCAATAATTGTAGACAAATATGTCTATGAGCAGGTATTCATGTTTATACTTATAGGGAAGATTGTATCTTTGAAGTGTCATTGTTAATTGTTTGAATGCCTAGTTGGTCTAGTGCTCGCAAGCGCTATTGCTGAGCATGAGGTCCAGAGTACAATTCCCAGGTGAGGGGTCAGGCAAAGTGTTTTTTGGGTTTGTGGCGGCCTCTACACCACATGCAGACTACACATCACACTGACGTCACGTAAAATCCTGCATCGCGCAAGCGGAGTTTACCGCGCAACTACTCGGGAAGTTGACCACCAGACACGGCACCTGACTGGTCGGAGGATCCTCCCTTTTCTCTGGAGGTTGAATGAACTTTACACCTCGTTCTTCACACCTATATACTGGTTACCTCTAGTATGAACTCCAGCCTTCGTGCCTCCAGCGTGACCTCATCATTTTCATCTTTGCAGCGGCGTCATACAGCCAGCCTGCACCCACGGTTTCCAAGTCCAGACAACAGTCAGACAACCGTCAGAACATGTGAAAACCATGTGGATTGATGTATGAAATTGTATTTGGAGGAGAAAAGACACAGATTGAGTGGACCTGTCTAGTCAGTGCACGCATTTGTTAGTAATGGTGCCGGTCAACTCAGAACATGAGGAGCTCAACGACTTCACGAGCAATACCAAGGTAAGGACATTTGGGTAGCCGCATAAATTACTCAAACTAATCCAGACAACCAGATCATGATAAAGACAAAAAAATAAAAAACTTGCTAGCTCGCCCCTATTACATTGGGACTTACTCATGACTGGGGCAAGGGTGCGGTGATTATGAGCTTGATCGATGAATAATGTGGTTAGCAGATGATCGTGAGGTAAGATGATGGGATGTTTCATCTCAAGACTTATGTGGGCGTTTTCCAATCTCCCACCTACGCGTAAAATTCCACGTTTATCTATGGTTGGATCCAAACTCAAAATCTTGCTTTTCGAGTGCACTCTTCCGTGTTTGTTTATCGAATCTAGGTCGTTTGAAAATTCTGTCTGCTGTACGTTTTCCATTATCAGCTGTTTAGCACGACGAAGCTCTTGTAATTCGAGGTACGGTCGGCGCACTTGTTTCTTCAAGGTAGGCAACCGCAGTATCCATGCATAAACACGGATGATTTTTGTAATGGAGCTATATTTGGTTTTCAAATATTTAATAATTTCGGCAGTCAGCGATTCTCTTGGTTGTCCAATGACTACCGCGTTGGTTTGTTTTGAAATAGACGCCTTTATTTCTAAATTCGTCTCATAAATGGTTAGATGGTTTTCTTGGTTTGTGTATGATGGTAGCCATGACGGCCCTTGCCACCATAACTTGTGGTCATTGAGTTGCCTGACAGTCAAACCACGACAAGTCGATACGTCTTTTGCTGCGTCAGGAAATTTCTGCCTTTCATCGGACGCCAATTGTTTCAAGCACATCATCGCTAAGAATCCTGCTGGTTTGGTTCTGTATGTAAGCGTGACGAGGCTAAATGATTATATAGGTTGGTTATTTGATTCTCGCCATAGTACTTCTTGGTAAGCTTGATCTTCTTGGTGTACTCGAATCATTCTGTACATCTTCTCGATGTCGGAAGTATATACAAATTGAAATTTTCTCCATTTTAGGATAAGCTCTTGAAGATCCTTCTGTGTATTTGGACCCCTGTAAATGACGTCATTTAGACTGTATCCTGATGATGACTTTGCTGAAGCATTTAAAACTACTGTCAGTTTGGTAGTGGTAGATTCGGTCCGAATGACTGCATGTGCGGTGGGGTAAACTGTCTGTTTAACCATTGGATGACTTACATTTACTAACATCCCGTCGCATGCACGTGAGATACGATAAAATACCTCTTCTAATAAAGACGACGTCACAAACCGTGCGAAGCCAAAAGAAAAAAGAAATAAGACGTATTGCCTTTACCCATATTTATCCCTCAGAACGCTTATGTACCGATGCCAAGTAATGTATTAAGTACCAATTAATAAACGTAAGCCAAGTTGTATAATTATTGTAATACAAGTGGGGTAATAATATAACAAAAACAAAAAAAATGCAATTTGTGATACATTTTATACAAATAATAATAACTAAATAATATAGCAATAACAACTATTCAAAGAAAACAATACACAGTCTGACATACAGGTACTTGAGGGTAGAGTTAGTTCCCTTTACATTAAATATGTGGGTTCTCAGAACCAAATTAAAGAACATATCCTTGCTGCTAATGAGTTATCTATGTGTCAGTGTACTTGTCAGGTTTCAAACCCTGATGCTGTCCAGTCTAAGTTAACGGAGGATCCATCCCATACTGACAGTTTGTCTCAAGACTGTATCCTTAACGAAGATATTTCTGATATAGTGCAAGATCTATCTCAAGTGGTACAGCTTGATATCAGTAGCTGTCCATCTTTAAGTAGTCATCATTGTTATCATTCAGTTATGTTCTCAGATAGTATAGGAAGAGGTTTAGGTAAATT
This sequence comes from Dasypolia templi, assembly GCA_963555695.1. Classification (NCBI taxonomy): domain Eukaryota; kingdom Metazoa; phylum Arthropoda; class Insecta; order Lepidoptera; family Noctuidae; genus Dasypolia; species Dasypolia templi. The sequence continues at coordinate 1,531,096 of OY743144.1, forward strand.
AATTAATAACAACCTGAGTTATTCTACACAAAACTATTGTACGCCAGGGTTAATCTACAAACGAATAATGGCATCAGTAACAGGAAAGGAATATTATCCTGAAACCAACATTACTGTATTTGTAGGTAATAGTTCTAAGGTCAAACAAGATGAAATCACTGACTGTGTAACAAAGTTGTTACAGATAAATTGTAGTAAAATATTATTGTGAGCTTTCCCATATTTTGAAAGATTGACCAATAGACAAAACAATTATATTCATATGCTCAATAAGCATATGCACTTTTTAGTTGGTCATCACTGTGACAAGCTTGTGTTTTTTGACACCAACAGTTTTGTTGAAACGTCAAAATCGACTAGGGATACTGTTTATCTGCCTGTTAATTTTAGACACATTACTATGTGTCTAAAATTAAGAGGCTATTAGCTTTTTATATAAACTCAGACTTAAGTAGTATTTCGATGTCTTGTGTTATTAACACCACAATTGTTAGTAATAATACTAAAAGTAAGGTGGCTAGCCTAAATAAATGTACCTCAAATGCTATATGTAGTTCTACAAACTGAACGAAGGAGGTTCCATGTCCATGTTCTCACTCACTACGAGCTCACCGTCTGGTGATGACATTGAAGTCTTGGGCTTAACTCCGGATAACAATTTAAACTAGTTTGTAAGACAACAGAAGGTACCAGGAAGAATATTCTTATACCTAACAAGAACAAGGTATCTTCTTGCTCAAAAATATGTTATTATCGACAAGAAGGTCAGCAGAATGCCTTGAAGTTATTTCATCAAAATATTCGAGGTATTTCTTCCAAATTATTAGAAATTGAAATGTTATAAGAGAAAACAAAGTTTGACATTGTTTGTTTTACTGAACATTGGTTAAGGGATTACCAAATGCTAATTAATTATGAGAACTATAGTGTGGGCAGTTGTTTTACCCGTAAATCTATGCTGCGTGGAGGGTCTCTAATCTTGATAAAAATTGTTTAAAATCTAAGCAGCGCAATGACATAGTTGGTTTATCAGTTGAACATTGCATCGAACTGTCCTGTGTTGAGCTAGATAAGCATGTTGTAGTGTGCGTGTACAGACCCCCTAATTATCAGACCTTTTCTTTATTTGAGTCAATAATGGAAGAAGTCCTAGCGAAACTTGCATCCAGTAACAAAGCCGTAATTATTTGTGGTTATTTAAACATTAATATTTTGGAAAATAATTCAAATAGCAGTAGATTACTAGGGCTTTTTAAATCGTTCAATTTATTTAATGTTTTTACAGAACCGACTAGAGTACCTCCAACTTCTGCTACTTGTATTGATAATGTCTTCTGCGATTTTGATTATTTAGAGAAAGCGATCGTAAATTATCTGTCGTCAGATCATAGTGGACAAACGGTAACTTTTAGGTTTAAAAGACCTTTACAAAAACTGCAAATACAATTTAAACCAATAACTACTGGCAAATTAAATAGATTCAATAGTACCCTAAATAATAAGTTAAATGTTCTGGGCCATAATATGGAGGATGCAAATAAATTTTATAAGGATTTCTTTTCATTAGTTGTGGACTGAATTCAATAAAACTTTTGAAAAGAAAACAAAAAATATTTGCCCTTAATTTATATTTAGTGACTGGGCAACTAGACGTATTAGAATTAGTAGGGAAAGACTGTTCTGAACGAAACTAGTAGCAAAAAAATACGAAACACTGAATGTACATGGGATAATTCACGTGGTGCCATAAGCTCTAACTTAGAAGTAGCTCAAGAGTTTGTAAATTATTTGACTAATATACCATTTAAAATTACGGAGGCTTTAAATTCCTCAACCAAAGTCTCAATTGATTTATTAAGAGCGAACGTTCCAGGCTGCCCGGTTGAATTTCAATTTAAAAATATAAATCCTATGATAGTTATAAAAGCTTTTCGGCAAATAAAATCAAGTTGACCGAAGATCTTTGGGGATCTTTTGTACATTCATAATCGAGACCATAGCACCATACTTAGCTTTTATATTTAATTTGTGTGTAGATCAAGGAGTCTTCCCGGATTTAATGAAATACAGTAAGGTTATACCACTTTTTAAATCTGGGCATAGCAAAGACACCAACAATTATAGACCAGTATCCGTGTTGCCGGTATTCAGCAAGGTGTTCGAAAAGGTAATGCTCAATCAAGTGCTTAATCATTTTAACATCAACAAAATCTTACTCGAACAGCAATATGGTTTCACCATGGGTCGTTGCACGGCTGTCGCTGATGTCACTTTACTAAAACACATATTTACAGCGTGGGAGGAAGCCCAAGATGCCATAGGAATTTTCTGTGACCTCTCCAAGGCATTTGACTGCATTAATCACGAAACCTTGCTCCTAAAACTGGAGCATTACCGACTACTATTAGGTAAACTTGCGCTAAGTTTGGTAAGATCTTATTTAGAAGATAGACGGCAAAAAGTTCAAATTAATGGTGTCAATTCACTTGGATTAAAAGTAAAAATGGGTGTTCCACAAGGCTCGATATTAGGTCCTTTCCTCTTTTAGTATATATAAATGATCTACCCCATTTAGTAAAAAAAACAACCACAAATGGTGTTATTTGCTGACGATACTTCTTTAATTTTTAAGAGAAGTAAACGTACATAAAATCTTGACGACGTAAATAACGCCCTGCTGCAGGTGCAAAATTGGTTGGTCGCTGGTGGTGGCGTGTGTGTTGGATCATTAAGTTCCCTTCAAAATGGTTGAGCTGAATGGTGCTGATCCATACGTCATGTTCGTGAACGGGCGCCGTCAGTGGGGACTGGTCATCTCTTGGCTGCCACGGTTTTTTTTTTCACACACTTTCTTTTCTTCACTTTCACTACATCGTTCTCACATGTATAATTACAACAAGACTGATGTAAAAAAAAACTGTAACCATATTATTTAAAAGAGTGTCCATGGAGTTTCTTGCCCGTTCTTCTCCATAGGTACCTACTTTGCTTTGGAATGGGCAATTAGCTTCATATTTCTGACTTACCGACCCCTTGACAATTTAAAACTGCCTGTAATTGGTTTACTTGAAATAAATGCTTTGAGTTTGAGTTTGAGAATATAAATAAATGAATAAACAGAATATTATATATGTACAGGTGTCTAAAAATAATCTAAAATATTGAAGTACATTTTGCAGATCAAATACAAAATAATGGTTAAGCGTAATGTTATTATCTTATTCGCGATCTCCTGACTTTGTTAATATAAAATAAATACTACTACATAAATACTACTTGATTATCTCCTGGAACAGGGCTTCCTCTATCCTAAACTTTTGCTGTGCCCTACAGGGTCCATAATGATCTAAATTATATGGTTACCACCTAAGTACACATTATGGTAAAGCAATAAAGATATTGAATATTGAGTAGATTGTTCGAAGCACTTCGTAAAATGGCTCTTATAACATAGAAAGAAAGAAAGAAAGAAAAATATTTTATTTAGGACACGCACAGGGAATACAAATAGTAAAAAATAAAAAAATAACAAACAATGTATAAACTAACAGAATAACAACAAAAAACAGTAAAAAGACCTGTGCGAGGCCAAAGGGGGAGGAGCAGTGGTGGCCCAGTGGTAACGGTCCCGACTTACGAGTTGTAGGTCGTGAGTTCGAACCCAAGCAGGCGCTTTACTTTGTGTAAATAATTTAATCACCACTGCTCTCAAAACGGTGAAGGAAAACATCGTGAGGAAACCGGCATGTCCTAGAACCAAAAATTCGAAGACATGTGACATCTACCAACCCGCACTGAGCCCGCGTGGTGGATTACGGCTCACTACCTCTCATAGAGAGGAGGCCTGTGTCCCAGCAGTGGGAACGTTATAGGCTGATTATGAGGCCAAAAAGGCTCCTATCTCAGCATAATGCTGCGATATTTAAATAAATAAATAACGCAGCGCTGATATTCTGACAGGGCCCGATAGCTTTCAGGTTCATAATGCAGTGTATTAAACACGAGTGCTGTGTACAGTTCCACACTAGTGTTTTTTACTTATCCTTTTTTTCAAGCTTCGCAAAGAGTTTTTATGTCTGAAGGGAAAGATAATTTTTGTAAAAAAAAAACCTGTTTTAGTGTGAAATGGCATCATTCTAAAAATTATATTTTGTGTTTATTATATTTTTATGTAGGCTGTTTAGCGGTTTTGCCACTGCCTTTTTTAACATAAATAAAAATCTGGACGCCATTTTCCATTAATATTAATTTATGTTTTCGTTAGGTGGTTAATTATTACCAAAAATGTCGACTTCACCCAGACAAGAAGAGCAATACGTAGATTTGAACCCGACGAGAATACTAATCGAGGCACGAAACGTGAGTGATTCTGAACTGTAGCCACCAAGAGCCAAAGAAAAATATCTAGCGGCCTACGAAGCTTTCATAGAGTGGAAAAGTTAATAACAATACAAGTCTGTTTTTTTCCTCGCGATTGTGTTGAAAAACGCCGTATGAAACGCGTGTGAATTGATCATTGCACACTCGACCAATACACAAATTACAATACAATACCAAAACCTTTATTTGCATAAATAAGGTTCAGAAAGTTTTTATCGAAATGACCTCGATCTCATAATATGCCTTTAATGTCGGCAAATTATCTACTAATTTAGCGCCTCTAGTGTAATGACCAATATAGCACACTAGTATCATAATGTACTATTTTGATTTTTTTTGGTACCACCTAACCATCAGGTATTCAATATTTTGCTCGTCGTACAAAGCCCCAGCATTTCTATCACGTAAACTTTTTAATACTTTGCCTAGACGTTCGCAAATGAAGTGTCGCGCGGGATCTGCCGCGATAAGTCCAATTTAGCGACGTCACGTACGCCACGCCGCGCTGCCATGCGTACTCATAAACCGCGGAGTAGAGAGCAAATGAAGTGTCCATGCACGGACTAGCATTTACCGACATACCGAAGATAAAGTCAAGAAGAAATTGGTGAGTCAAAAAGCAGTATATCTTTATTTAATTGCCTTGGCTAGCAAACATTTGCAATGGACAAGTGAAAGTGTCTTTGGGCGAAATTCTGGCAGCTTGTGGCCTGTTTTTTTTATGTTTGACATTCTGAAGTCAGAAGAAAGGTGTTTAAACATTTAGAGGTAAATGAAATGAAATTAACTGTATTTTTTTTTAAATAGATCTTTTAAGACACTTTTACACGTCAATATTTTAGATGGCTAGCATCATTTCCTAGCTGACTTAGGTATCTCTGAGAAGAAATGCTGAAACAATCTTAGAGGTCATGGTCTCGTATAAAGTCTAAACATTATATTATTAGGATTTTATGAGAGTCTAACAATGAAGGGCCTGAAAGTCTGTCTTTTGAAGAAAGAGCCATTGCAGCTTTGAGTTGACCTGTCCCAACAGACGGCATGCATTGTAACGAAACGTTTAGCCAGCTGGCCAAACGTGGTCACAAGTTAATACAATTTTGGAATTAAAAAATACAAATAGTATGTAGAAATAGAAAATAAGATTAAAGTTGATTGGATGACGCGAAGCAGCTCGCGTCGGTCGCTCCTCAGGCCAACATTCTGTCGCGTGGAGCTCGCCGTCGAAGCAGCTCGCGTCGGCCGCTCCATCGGCCCGCAGCCCGTCGCGAGGAAACCTGCGTTGGCCGCTCCACCAGGCCGCAGTCCGTCGCGAACCAGCTTGAGTCAGCCGCTCCACCGCCCGGCTCGCAGCCTGTCGCGAACCTGCTTGCGTCAGAAGCTACACCAGCCCGCAGTCCGTCGCGAGGGAGCTCGCATCGGTTGTGGATCGTCGTGGAGGAACCCGCCAGGTTCTCAATCCTTCCTGCACACAAGTTCAAGGTTCAAGGATGATTTAAACTATTTTTAATTTACATAACACATAACATAACATCACGCCTTGTTTCCCCGAAGGGTTGGGCAGAGGTGTACCTATATATAGTATACCCATATTTCGCACGTTATGTTTAGGTCCCATGTAATCCCACCCCCTCGGGTGGGGAGGCTATTGCCAATACTGGGCACAAATCCAGACTCCGGGCTGCTACTGAGAATTTTTTTTTATTTTTTTTTTCAGATTTTTAATTTAGTAAATCTATTAAACTTTGTAAAAAAAATCACATGTTTTACCAGTATCAGAATGACAGGTCAGAGAAGAAGAAGCACGAAGGAAAGAAGCCAAAAGAGCGAGTCAAAAAGAGCCTGGTTAAAACTCACAGACCTAGTGCTATTCTGTAACCATCTCACCGTGAAAACTTAGATGAAGTGAGCGTTGTGTGAGCTGTCAGTGCCACTGATGTTAGGGATTGACCGAGACCGGATGACACTGACAGCTCACTCCACGCAAGTCTTCACGGTGAGATTTTTACAGAATCGACATGCTGGCCGACCTTCTAAAAGTGACTTTTTAGTAGTTTTTCAAATATAAATCCAAAAAATTCATATTTGGTTATCTGCCAGAAACAATAAAATTGGCTTACAGTGACAACTTGGCTTTACGCTAGTTTTACAATAACAATACAATAAATAGATGAGATCTTAGCCCTAAAGCATAGAAAAAGAAAAATTGCCAGATGACAATGTAATGTCTGTGTGTTTTAATTCAAGTCTCAATCTCATTTCAACGACAATCAATGTCGAAAACGTATGAAAATTGATTGTATTTTTGACAGATTGAGGCTGAGATTGAATGCGAACGGTCATAAAAATACGAGAATTGCCGCTCAGATCTGTAAGAAGTTTGCGTAGGCCATTTATAAAATACTCAAAACCGCCAGATAGTTTCTTTGTTGTCATTTATTCAATCTAGCTTGCATGGTACACACATTCACTTTCAGTTTTCTCTTTAAAATGTCATAACTGATGTCACGTAGTAAAACTAAAATATATTTTTTTGCTTTTGCCTGTTTCTCATCCCACTAATCTTTAACTTTAATGAAAAAAGGCTTGGGATTAATTAAGCTACTCCAATGCACCTCCAAGCAAACGCTGGTATCCGCTTTGATGAATGGGCGTGGGGTAGTGGGCAACGTGAGAACACTGAACTTCGTTCACAGAACTCTGACATGCAAAAGACTATGGCTCAGTTGAAAACGCAAATAAACACCCTTGATCAGAATATGCGTGAGACGAATCTGGAAATTCACGGCTCAAACTCAAAGCATTTATTTCAAATAAACCAATTACAGGCACTTTTGAATTGTCAAGGGGTCGGTCAGTCAGACATATGAAGCTAGTTGCCCATTCCAAAGCGAAAGTAGGTACCTATGGAGAAGAACGGGCAAGAAACTCCATGGACACTCTTTTAAATAATATGGATACAGAAAAATTTGTTACATCAGTCTTGTTGAAATTATACATGTGAGAACGATGTAAATATATATAATAACCCGTAATAAAAACATAAAAACACAAAAAATCGGAAATAAAATAAAAACAAGCCGTGGCTGCCAAGAGATGACCAGTCCCCACTGACGGCGCCCGTTCACGAACATGACGTATGGATCAGCACCATTCAGCTCAACCATTTTGAAGGGAACTTAATGATCCAACACACACGCCACCACCAGCGAGACATTTGAGTGAGCGTGACATACTCTCAGCCGCCAGGTTACATTCAAGTCAATGACAGACGTGCCCAGTATAGGGTAGCTTTATAGTAGGTACTACATAGTGCTCACACGTGTGCTTTGCAATTATACAAAACTAAAAGATTGAATTTATACAGTGCAAAGATAGTTTTTACAATGTTCAGCAGCTCCAACAATATTTCCGAATGCTAATCAATTGTTTAGGCGCCCTTGTGGAGCAGAACCAGCGTTGAGCCAAGCTTTTTTGTCAGAGATGTAATCCTGCAACTTATAATATGCTTGGCTGCATAGTGTGCGTTTGATACAAGTTTTGAACTTCGTTTCATTCAGTTGGAGTATGTGGGGAGGTATTTTATTATAACATTTTAAACAGTACCCCATGAAGGATGAATCTACTTTAGCCAGCCTGGAACCCGGTTGAACCAATTGGTCCCTATTTCTAGTCCCATAGTTGTGTCTTTCACCTCTTTTACTGAAAAGATTTAAGTTTTTTCTTACGAACATGATGTTTTCATATACTACTCTGTGTAAAAAGTATCGGGAATATGTCAATAAAAAGACCCGCGTAAAAGAGGTCGTTCTAATTTTTTTACTGCAGGTTGGTAGCACTGTACTGATTTAGCGCGCAAAATTTGAGCGGGATCTGTCATTTAATTTGTTTTAAACTACACTTTTTGTTGGTCATAGTTTTGAGTCCTCGGCGATTTTTACAATGGAAAATATTGTTGAACAAAGAGTGTGCCTTAAATTTTGTGTTTCAAATGATATTTCATGTGGTGAATCACTACAAATGTTGCTAAATACCTACGGCGAATCGTGTATATCGAAAACAAGGGTTTATGAATGGTATAAGGCTTTTAAAGAAGGCCGAGAAGTAGTAGTAGACTTACCTCGTCCTTCAACCGCTACGACCAAAGAAAACATCGACAGAATCAAGAAGCTAGTGCTCGAAAATCGACGTATGAGTCTGAGAGAGTTGGCTAGTGAGGTGAAAATATCTTTTAAGTCCGTCCACAACATTCTCATTGACATTTTAGGCATGAAACGCGTCGCCGCTCGACTAGTTCCAAAAGAGCTCAATTTTGTTCAAAAAGCGCAGCGAAAGCATGTCGCTGAAGACATGGTTTCCCGAGCTTCTACGGATCCGACCTTTATGAAACGTATAATAACTGGCGACGAGACATGGGTTTATGAGTACGACATGCAAACAAGCCAACAGTCTTCAGAATGGCGTCTCGAAAACGAGCCGAAACCCAAAAAACCGCGGCAAAGTCGCTCCAAAATCAAGGTGATGTTGACAGTTTTTTTTGACTACCGTGGTGTGGTTCACTCCGAATTCCTTCCAGAGGGAGAAACAGTGAATAAAGAATATTATTTAGGCGTCATGAAGCGTTTGCGTGAGAGTATCCGCCGAAAACGTCCAGATTTGTGGCAACACAACTCATGGATGCTGCACCATGATAATGCACCATCACACACAGCCATTATAGTGAAAGAGTTTTTAGCGAAAAATTCAACAAAAGTTCTCGACCAAGCACCGTATTCACCTGATATGGCTCCGTCTGACTTTTTTTTATTTCCTAAGTTAAAATTACCACTTCGAGGAAAACGTTTTGAGTCGATAGAAGCCATAAAAGAAAATTCGCTGAATGAGCTAAAGGCCATACCGCAAATAGCCTATGAAAAATGTATGGAAGACTGGTTGTAGCGGTGGAGATGTTGTATTGCAAGCGATGGGGCCTACTTTGAAGGCGATAAAATAAATTTAGATGAATAATTTGTATTTTTTGATTTATTGACAAATTCCCGATACTTAGTACACAGAATGTATATATTGACAAGGTACGGTCATGATGTTAATATCTTTAAACATTTTCCTTAAAGAATCGCGCCTGCGGAGGCCATATATTGCTCTAATGGCTCTTTTTTGCAGAATAAAAAATTGACTCGATGTCTGCAGCGCGTCCCCATAATAAGATACCGTAAGACATGATACTATGAAAGTAACTGAAATAGACTAGCCTCGCGGTATCTACATTAGTAAACTGACGGATTTTCTTACAGCATATGCTGCTGAACTTAGCCGCCCTGCAAGAGATGTTAAATGGGGACCCCATTGCAGCCCTGAGTCGAGCGTGATCCCCAAGAAAACCGTTTTATCAACGAATTCTAGTTTCTCTTGATTCAATACTATGTCACAATCAGTACTTTTAACATTCGGCAAAGCAAACCTTATGCATTTTGTTTTTTTTTCCATTTAATACTAAATTATTAGCAGTAAACCAATTTTGCATCTGCAGCAGGGCGTTATTTACGTCGTCAAGATTTGATGTACGTTTACTTATCTTAAAAATTAAAGAAGTATCGTCAGCAAATAGCACCATTTGTGGTTGTTTTTTTTAATAAATGGGGTAGATCATTAATATATACTAAAAAGAGGAAAGGGCCTAATATCGAGCCTTGTGGAACACCCATTTTTACTTTTAATCCAAGTGAATTGACACCATTAATTTGAAATTTTTTCCGTCTATCTTCTAAATAAGATCTTACCAAACTTAGCGCAAGTTTCCCTAATAGTAGTCCGCAATGCTCCAGTTTTAGGAACAAGGTTTCGTGATTAATGCAGTCAAATGCCTTGGAGAGGTCACAGAAAATTCCTATGGCATCTTGGGCTTCCTCCCACGCTGTAAATATGTGTTTTAGTAAAGTGACATCAGCGTCAGTCGTGCAACGACCCATGGTGAAACCATATTGCTGTTCGTGTAAGATTTTGTTGATGTTAAAATGATTAAACACTTGATTGAGCATTACCTTTTCGAACACCTTGCTGAATACCGGCAACACGGATACTGGTCTATAATTGTTGGTGTCTTTGCTATGCCCAGATTAAAAAAAGTGGTATAACTTTACTGTATTTCATCAAATCCGGGAAGACTAATACCTCTAGTTGCCCAGTCACTAAATACTAATTAAGGGCAAATATTTTTTGTTTTCTTTTCAAAAGTTTTATTGAATTCAGTTTACCTGAAAACAAGAATGAAGTGTTACCGACCATCGTAACACAATTAGCTAGTGTTGTGTCATATGCGTTAAAAGACTGTTATATTGTGAAGAGCGTTAGAGTGGCCAGTATGAACAATAACAAGTCTCGCCCGCGCTCTGTAATAGTGAAGCTGCGTAGTCCTAGCTGTCGCGACGAATTGTATTCTGCAATAACTAGATACAATAAATCTCACGCTGATGATAAATTAAACACCAGTCTTTTGGGTTATGGCAGTACTAAAGAGCCAGTTATGTATCCGAGCATCTTTCTCTGACATATAAATCTTTACATGCTGCTGCACGTATTAAGGCCAAAGAAAAATCCTTTAAGTTTGTCTGGGTTCGCTATGGTAAATTTTTGTATGCAAAAGTGAAAAATCTGGTACTATTCTGATTAAGGATGAGCAATGTTTGGAAAAAATTGTTTAATTATTTGAATGACTAATTTTAGTTCCTAGTTGTCGAGTTAACTTTTTTTTCTCTAATGGATAGTATTTCGATTTTTTATCAGAATTTGAGGGGCATGAAAATGAAGTCACACGAAATTCTAATGTCAATTTTAAGTTCTGACTACGACATAATATGTCTGACAGAAACTTGGTTAGATGACTCGTTCTTATCCTCTGAATACTTTGATCTGAGATATACTGTTGTACGCCGTGATCATAGTGCACAGTTTAAAGATTTGTACTCTAAAAGTTATGGTGGTGGGATATTGATAGCTATTAGTAATAAGTTTAATTTTGTTAATAAAACTGAGTGGCAAACCTCCGTTGAGGATATGTGGTTATGTATAAGTGCTTGTGGCGTCTGTATGAATATTTGTGTTGTTTATTTACCGTCTTATATATCTTGCCACATATTTGTTCAATTCTTGGCCAGGGTTGAAGAAATTTGCTTTCGTTATATGGATTGCACCACTTTAATTATTGGTGATTTTAATGTTCCTCATGTGAAATGGCATCAGTCTAATGATCCCTTTCTAGGGATTAGTGACCCAAAGTCTTTAGCGTTGAGGGACTTCCTTTGCATCTGTGTACGGTGCTAATCAACAGAATAGTAAATTGTCTCCAGGTTACTCCTCGTCTAATTACAGTATGTCTTCCATTGGCATTACTGAAAATAACGATAGAGATAGCATCAAAAAGTTAGATCACAATAAAGGTGCTGGTCCGGATGGAATTCCTACTATTTTAATTCGTCTCTGTATTGATGCTCTTATTATACCACTGCAGATAATATATAATAATGTTGAATCTGTTCAAGCCCGTTTTGTTAGGATTCGAAAAGCTATACCTGATTACAATGACAGGTTAAGGCACTTTAAAATGATTAGTTTAAAAGAAAGACGTAACCAGTCTGACTTACTAATACTCCATAAAATAATAAATGGCGCCATAGATGCTCAATTGGCAAACTGTTTTAACTTTAGGCCCAGCCAACGTAGTAAGCGTCATCATCGTATGTTTGAATTGCCCACATCCACCTTAAATACCACATTTAATAGCCCCTTAACACGTATGGCAAGGCAATATAATGAAAGATCCAACTTGGCGGAATACCCCTCATCCGCCCCGACAAGAGGGTCGCTTTCGACAGTCCCGATAAGGCTGAATGTCTTGCTGACAGCCTAGAGTCTTAATGTTCTCCCAGCTCTCAACCAGTAGACCAAGCTCACCTGAACAAGGTCGACGCTGAAGTCGAACGGAGAGCCTCCCTCCCTCCCGTCGAAGACCCTGATGGTCCTCTGCCTCCCGTCACTCCAGACGAATTGCACGACAATATTAAAGGGCTCCACGCTCGTAAGGCCCCCGGTTCGGACGGTATTACCAATAAGGTATACACACTCCTTCCTGCCCCGCTAATAATGCTTATGACCACCATCTTCAATGGCGCCTTGAGCAACAACATCTTCCCACAAGCGTGGAAAGAAGCAACCGTCATCGGTATCCCAAAGCCAGGCAAGCCGAAGTCTGAGTCTAGCTACCGCCCTATTAGCTTACTCAATGTTCTCGGCAAAATCTACGAGAGGCTTATTTATAAGCGTCTCAAAGACTATGCCGAAGCAAAGAGCCTCATACCCAACGAGCAGTTTGGTTTCCGTAGCCAACACTCGGGCACCCAACAGGTCCACCGTATCGTAGAGCACTTATGCGCTGGGCTGCAGCGTAACGCGACGACGGGTGTGCTATTCTTCGACATAGCGAAAGCCTTCGACAAAGTCTGGCACAACGGCTTCATATACAAGCTCTACCAACTAGGAGTTCCAGATCGTCTCGTGCTCATCTTACGAGACTTTTTGTCGAATCGCACCTTTCGCTATCGCATCGAGGGAGCACTCTCGTCCCCTCATCCTATTCTCGCCGGTGTCCCTCAGGGTTCCGTACTATCTCCTCTCGTCTTCACGCTGTTCACTAGCGATATCCCAAAAAGTAAAAAGGCCCAGTTGGCTCTCTTCGCCGACGACACTGCCGTTTACTATATCGGTCACTGTCCCAACGCTATAGCTCGTACTCTCCAAACTTCCGCAAATGTCTTAGGCGCTTGGTTCCGGAAATGGAGAATCGAGGTCAACCCCGATAAGAGTCAGGCGGTTCTCTTCTCGAGACGTCGTCGATTCCCTCCCCCACTTCCCAGCCCGATCACTATGTACGGTAAGCGGATCCCCTGAAGCAAGCCAAATACCTAGGCGTGATCCTCGATGAAAACCTTACCTTTGAGGCTCATATTAAGGCGGTTCGCGCGCGCGCCTCCTTCGCTCTTAGCAGGCTCCACTTCGTACTGACAGCCCGTAGTAAACTGTCCCTTCAATGCAAGCTCCGCATTTATACCGCAGTCATCCGTCCCATCATGACCTATGCCTGCGTTGTATTTGCGCACGCTCACCCACGTCATCTCCATAAGATGCAGACCCTCCAAAACCGTTTCCTCAGAAGGGTTACGGGTGCCCCTTACTATGTCCGAAACATAGATCTTCACGTCGACCTTAAAATGCCAACCTTAAAACAGTTCATGAAACGCTTATCAAAGCGTTTCTTCGACTGTGGCATCAAACACTCTAACCCCCTGATTACAGCGGCCGCCCGCTACACTCCCTCTCGCATTAGCAGTATTCGCCGACCAAGGCATACTTTAATCGCCCCCGACGACGCTACTACCCTCCTCCAGGAGAGTAGTAAGGCCACCAGCACGCTACATAAGCCCAAAACCCGATCGACGTCCTACCGTCCTCGCCGCCGAGGCCCGCCGCGACGCCCAAATCCACGCCCCTCCCGACCCTTGCTCGAGCCAGCCCGCGCCGCTGAGCCTGTAGCTTTAAATTCGTCCCAAAATAATATCAATCCTGATCCAGCTAGTCATTTGCTTCCCTCTTCCAGCGACGCCCTAAGCCGAGGTTCGTACCGCACAGGGGGTGCCCTTAGCGTTGTCGCTTAGTTTTAGTTAGCATTAAGTTTAAGTCCTGGCTGGAGGCCTTAATTTATTAGGGCAACCACAGGCAAGTCCGCTTAAGCAGACGACCTGCGAGATGCCAAACAAACAAACAAAAATGGCGGATTACCCGATTGATATTTTTTGCATGAGTTTCGCATCATACACACGCTCCCTATTTAAACAGAGCGAACAGTGCACGTCTATGTAGCTCAAATTGGTGTATTCTAGAACTAGGTCTTCTAGACACACTTTATTTTAACTTTTGGCTCTAATAATATTTATAATGTCAATGTCATGCATACCTGTTATTTGCATGGTTACTGAAATGCTAATTTTATGCTTTGTTTAATTAGAATTGTAAGTGACTGTGCTGTTGGTGTGCTTAATCTAAATAAATAAATACTATCTAGAAAAACTTTTCAGACTTAGAGGGAGCAATGAGCAGTTTCTTTGAGGCAGTTTTGGGCATGCCCAATGCTCCCACCTTTCTTGTAGTACGGAGAAACAATTTGGCTCCACTGTACTTTACCGCCACTTCGTCCGAAGCTTCGTCATTTTATATCGTATACATGTCTCTAAGTAAAACACTTTCGTAAAATATTACACTGCGGAGACGCCTAGTTTTTGAGAAGAAACTTCCTAAAGTTTCAGAAAATTAAACTATTTATTTACATAGTAAATCGACATTTTACCACAGTTAATCTAAGAATTTCACTTTTAAGTTCCGTTTCACGTCCGGACATAGTAACAGCGGATTTTAATGGTTTTATGTATAAATATTGTAAGTTTTTAACTTTAATTCATTTTTAAATGTCTGTTGCTGCCATGAACTCAATAATGAAGCAAAAAATATAATTTATTATTCACATAATTAAATTTTTGTTTGTACTCTCAGAAGATCGTGGGTAACGAAAAGTAATCGAATGTATGTGACGTTAAAGTTTGACAGTTGTCACTCGTCGTACTCACAATGTTAAGTGTCGTGCAAGTGTTGGACTCCACAGAGCCGCATGTGCGCGCTGCACGAGGCTTCGAATGTTGTGCAGGTGTCGGGAAAACTTAGGATAAGAGCGAGCGAAGCGAGCTCGGGAATCGGGGCACCCCGACTCGGACAGGTTAGGTTAGAAGTAAAATAACCACGAAAAAAAACCACGAAGAGGATGGCGGGGACTTTATTCGCTCGCTTCGCTCGGTTATTTTTTTTACACCACCCAGAAGTAGGAGCCCCGCGAACGGGGCTCCGTCGACTACACCTACAAAAATTGAAAAATTTGATCTTTCGACCCGCCACGAGATCTTCCCCACCCTTAATACTCCCACTATCCCAATAATCACGAAAAAATAAAACAAAAAAATTTCTCGGCACCTATGGTTTTCCGAACTTTGGGGTTTTCAAATTTATTTTAAAAAGGGTATATTCTACCCAAAAAAATACCTACTATAAAAAAGGGATTGGCGGTAAAGTACAGTGGTTCCGTAAGCGATACGAAATTCCGAAAGGTAAAAATATTACGTGCCATGGAAGAAGTGTCCAAAGTTAAGATTTAGAGACTTTTCGCGATACTTTTCTGTATCCTGAATTAAATGACGTAGCCAGCGTCCCAGTAGATCATATCAAAACTAAATTGGCGGAACCAAAAACATGCAACCAAACGTGGAAGCTCTAAGTATACGTTCGATAAACCCTGATGGGGTCATACAGAATTGTAGTTAGGTAAAAATTATAAACATGTAAACATATAAATAAATAACAAATAGATACTGGTAATGATTATATAACTTTTAATTTTTGGTTTATACTATAGATATTGGGTGTTTTAAGCATCACGTCTGAACCACCCTACCATTGAGAGCTTTTGACACAGTTGACATGTTTCAGAAATCCTTTTGTAACTTTGAGACTGATTATATTTTGTGGACTGTTCTTTGTAAACAATTTAGCCAAATGTATGGTGCAATTGAACGAGACAATATATATTTAATGTATTAAAAAGGTGTTTTTTTATTACCCCCGTCTCTGTGAATAAGTGCATATGCCTCCCACTACCTACTTCACTTACTAAAGTAAAATTTAACTTATTCCCGAAAAAAAAAAAACGAATGTATTCAGTTAGGAATTCAGGTCAAAGCATCTGGGTAAGTACCTAAATAAGTGACGAAATAATATGTTAAAGGCGAGCTCTTTAATTATTATAATTTAATCATTAAAGAGCTCGCCTTTAGTTTAGTTTCGAAACAGTTTTAACAAAAATTATCTAAACGACTAGAAAACTAAAAGCATGCGAGGTAAAAGCTAGCTAGGTCTAGGTAGTCTAAATAATTTCGCAAAGAATCCAGCCGAGATTCATCCTTTGTTGAAGTTTGTAATTTGGATAACTTTCTTCATATGCCTTTCACAGCCTTCGCATTATTCTGGACGATCAAGATATAAGAGACAAGAGGTTACAGTACTTATTTACTTATTGATTTTTTTGTTTTCAGTTTTGAGTCTATGAGCTTAGATTTTATAATATAAGCTCATTATGTTATCGCTATCTGGCTACCATTATCAGTGTTATAACTATAGAGATAAGCTTGGACTTTTACCAAATACTTCCCTGGTTATTTTGTAATCCTTCTTAATAACCTAGGTATATAAGGACTACATATCTAATTGCCGAATAGACAATTACAAAAAGTGGTAAATTAAGTAGGTTACCTACAAAATAACCAAGAAGTGAATATTTTGTATGGTGGTTAAGATTCAAATAGGGCGGAATCTGAGAAAAGTAAAGAACTCAAAGGAAATATGAGTGCGGTTATACAGAAAGCGGAAACTACGGTTTTGTTTAATGAAAAAGCTAATCTAGATTTCAGGGTTGATTCAAGAGTTATATTCATAATGGTGAATAGGATGACCCTTTTTCAGGTTCTCGTAAATAAAACATACTCTACACGCTACTATATGCTGGGGCACACTACTTACTTGAAAATGTATGCTTAGATGGAACCTTTCACGTGGTCATGACGAATGAAAAGCAACTAAAAAAATATATTTACAAGGTTGATGTGAAGGAAAACGTCGGTAGGGATGGGGGATTTAGTGACCATGTTGGTGATGTTCTTCAGAAAGTTCAGGCGTAGTACTTGCAACCGGCGTGCGTGTATGACCGGAAGTATGAACGAAGACGAAGCCAAAGGAGTGTGTAAGGATCGTAGCAGCTGGCGTTCTGTATTTTCTACCTAACCCCTTGGAAAGAAGGCCTGAGTTTATGTATGTTATGCATGTAAAAACTGTAGTTGTACCTCTAGGCTAAAATCGCTAGTTCGCACAAGGTTGCACCACATCCAAAGTATTATATTGTGTTTTCGTGCACAATACAGCTCGCCAGAAATTTTGTCACAATGACGAACGAGTACCTACCTCCAAATGAAAGTTCTACGTAGTTTACTGTACTAATGCGTTCGGCGCAGACTCCAATATAGAAGTCACATCACAGCTCTGAGAATTGTATTTCATTAATAACTCGACGTGTAGAATATAGATGCGACAGTGAACTGACTTCTCCCACTCTCGGTGGGGCAGGAGCGCGTGTCAGACTCTTTCCCAGCTCTGTGAGGATCGGCTTTTATTCTTCAGTCCGTGGGCACGTGCCGAATCATTCGGATGTGTAATAAGAAAATGGCGAGTTCAAAAATGGTAAAGTGTAACTGGTGATTTGTTGGCTTTTGTGCAAAATAAGTTGGATGTTATGGACAATGATAGCCTCATTAATCGCTGCTGAAATCCAAAGGGCCACAAAAATAAATCCTTTTTAAGCCTCCCGCAAACAGGAGCAACGCCACAGCGCGACACAAAGGCACCGCCGTCGCGCGACACGCGGTGCCTTTGAGTCGCGCTGTGGCGTCGCGCTAGAGTGAACGAGACTTTAAAGCAAAAATCGTATTGATTCTGTTTAAATTTAAATTTTCGAAAAAGGCACCCAGTAATTTCGCATTAAAAATTGCTTCATCACACAACTGCCCCTTTTGCATTTTTACACTTTGCTCGACAGTCGGTCGGATTTCGGCCCCCACTTTCGGCGGCTGGCGCCCAAGTTGTTGGGCGCGGCTGGGGCGCTGTCAACGTTGCTTTCCAATCTGGGGGGCCCGAGCGCCGCTTGTAGGTGGCTCTACGTGGGGATCGTGCGATCGATGGCCCTTTACGGGGCCCCGATCTGAGCAGCTGACCTGACGGCCGCTAGCATCTCTGTCCTGCGAAAGCCACAGTGAGCAATGGCCGTCAGAGTCATAAGAGGGTACCACACGATCTCCTACGAGGCGGCTTGTGCGCTGGCCTGATCCTCGCCCTGGGACCTAGAGGCGAAGGTGATCGCGTCACTGTATCGGTGGCGCGAGGAAGCGAGGGAGCGGGGCGAGCGATCTATGCAGCGCCATGTGGAGCAGCATCGGTCGCAGCTTCGCGAGGTCGTAGTGGCGGAATGGCGGGAATGGCGCCACTCTCACTCTCACGCCCTACCGCTGGCCATGTCACTATCGATGCGTTCCGGCCAGTGCTCGACCTCTGGCTCGAGAGGAGGCACGGCTCCCTGTCGTTTCGGGTGACGCAGGTACTTACGGGCATGGGTGCTTCGGAAAGTATCTGTGTCGCATAAACAGGGAGCCGAACGCCCGGTGTCACCACCGCGTCGACTGCCTGGAGGACACGGCGTGGCATACGCTGGCAGAGTGTGCCGCTTGGGAGGAGCCGCGCGGTGCCCTCATCTCTGAAGTAGGCAGTGACCTGTCGCTGCCGACCGTAGTGAGTTCGATGGTCGGCAGCGCCGTGTCCTGGGACGCGGTGGTTTCCATCTACGAAACAGTAATCTCGCAGAAGGAGGCTCCGGAAAGGGAAAGAGATCTCGTCTACTCTCCCAATCCGCAGCAGGCGCACCGGGCCCAAGCGGAGGGCGGACAACGCCCTCTTCCAGCCCCCGTCAATGGGTCCAGCGACGGCGGACTCGGGGACGTCCGCCGCCCCTCATACATCAGGACCCGAGGTGGCGGCGCGTAGTGTTCTACACGCGCCCCTCTTAGACGTTGCGGGGGGAGTTAAACACCTCACTCCCCCCCCCCCCCAACCCGAGGAGGCCCGCCGTTCCCGCGACCCCGACGTAGGTGTGAGATGGAACACCGAGTGGTTTTTAGTCAGTAAGAGTCTGACAGACCCCTCCATCCGCCCCAGGGCGGAGGACATCTATGAGGACTAATAAACAAATGCTATTATTCCGTAGACGAATATTTAAATGATCAACATTAATAATAGAAAAAAAAGGCATAGACATGTTAAGGAAATTACTAATATAATAAAAAGTTATATATGAATAATAATTGATAACAGTAACTAATGATAATCGCGTAATCTATAGGTATGTATAACAGAAATTAGTGATAGGGTAACAATGAATAAATAAGATAATAATAATAAATTTTATAAATAAAGAATAATAATTAAATAATATAGCCGTAACAACTATTTGAAGGAAATAATATAAATTAATTAATAAACAGGATATAATACATGTACAGGTATCTAAAAATAATCCAAAATATTGTAGTAAATTTTGCAGATGAAGTACAAAATAATGGTTAAGCGAAATGTTATTATCTTATTCGCGACCTCCTGATTTTGTTTGTGTTGTAGTTAAAATTTGTTATTATAAATACTACTTGATTGTCTCCTGAAACAGGGCTTCTTCTCTCCTAAACTTTTGCTGTGCCCTACAGGGTCCATAATGATCTCTATTATATAGTTACCACCTAAGTACACATTATGGTAAAGCAATAAAGATATTGAGTATTGAGTTTTGAGGATTTTCCACACCGGAAAAAAAAGCTCAGAGGTGACAGATACAAAGTCTACAATGGAGTGAGCTTACCCAGAAGAAGCCCGTTTATTCTCACTTTGAAGAGATTCGGATTGAATGCGTTCGGGAACACAGACGCAGGTAGTGAGTTCCATTCTTTTGCCGTGCGCATTATGAAGGATGTTTCGAAGCGCTTAGTGCAAATTGGATGAATGGCAACTAGGTATGGATGGTAATTAGCAGTACGTCTAGATGTCCGATGGCAGAAGGGGGCAGGTGGGATGAGGTCGTGGAGTTCTTGCACACACTCACCGAAGTATAATCTATAGAAGACCGACAAGCAGGCAACCTTGCGGCTATGATCCACCAGTTTTACGTCGCCAATGAGCCTCTTAGCTCTGCGTTCGATTGCTCGATTTAAAAATGCTTCCCCTTTACTAAACTTAATATCTTAGAACAAAATTATTCAAAGCCTACTTATTAAGGCTCCCGCAAATAGGCGCGACGCCATAGCGCGACACAAAGGCACCGCTCGTCGCGCGACACGCAGTGCCTTTGTGTACGAGACTTTACGTGTGATCTGTACGTAACTTCGTGGGAAGTCGCTACGTCCCCGTAAGGGGGCGCGGCGAGCGGATCCGGGGCTATGCCCCCCGGCCGCGGAGGCTTTACGTTGGCCCGTAAAAACGGGCCCCTCATTTGGTGGGCTACAGTGGCCGGTAAGATGATTGGGCGCGCGGGCAACGCGCGCCCATGTGAGTGATTGCTATTTTGTTTCTGTAGGAGCGTCGCGACGCTTATAGTGAAGCGTCGCTTTCTTCACGACATCCCGGCGGTCTGTCGCCGCCAGCTGAGACCCCTAGTTACCTAGGGGAGGCCCGGCGACAACGACCAGCGACGGAGATGCCGACTCGACGCGCCTACAGAGTAGGTGAGTGGTCCCCGCCCGTCCAGATCACAGAGCTAGCCGTTCACTGTCCGGGCTAAGGGACCGTCGTTATGAGTGTGTGAGCGGTATTGTAGTGTGTCACACCGCCTAGTGTCTACGCGGATCGCGGTCCGCACCGCGCCTCCGCGTGTGAGTTTAGGTGCCTGTATAGTGGCGGATGTCTGTGTTTGTTTACGTAACGCGCCTATATTAACCTAGGACACGTTACGCAACAGATGTGTGTTATGTGTGTGAAGTCAAAGTGTCACAGGTAAGCTGCGTGTAACCTGAGTACAGCTTACCCGGGCGTCAATCCGGTGCGATGGGGGCATGGTCCGCTATCAGGTCGCGGGGCAGGGGTCTCGCGTCGGGGGGGCGCGCGTGCCAGGGCGCGATGTCCTTGACATGCGTGAGGTCCGAGGCGTCGGCACGCGCGAACATTCCCTTCGCGAGTCGTCGCACAAACTCATCCAGGCTCTCAATACCGAGGTCCCGCTGGATGACATCGTTCCTCACGAAGTGAGGGGCATCTACTATTGTCCGCAACGCCTGGTTCTGCTGCGTGCGGAGCTGCTTGCGGTTTGTCTCGCTCGTGAGGGCGTGCGTCAGAATTGGGCGAATGTACAGCTTGTACACGCCCAGCTTGACGCGCGCCGGGATGCGGGACGAGAGCACTGGTTTAAGGAGGTGGCGGACGACCTTACCCTGCGCGGCGACATTGTGGACATGCGTCCCCATCGTGAGCCGACGGTCGATGGTGACCCCTAGGTATTTGACCCGGGGCGTCCACTCGATGTCGGCTCCTTGTAGTTTCAAGGGTGGTGGGAGAGGCGCGGACCCGGTGACCATGGCCTGCGTCTTACGCACGTTCACGGACAGCCGCCACTTGGACAACCACTCCGGAAGCATCTCGAGGGCGCGCTGCATTTTGACCGCCGCGTACTTCGCATTTAGCGATGTAGTAATGTACGCGGCGTCATCTGCATACAGCGCGAGTGTTGTGTGTGGCGTGGTGGGTATGTCGTCCGTGTAGCGCGAGTAACACGCCGGCGAGACGCAGCTTCCCTGCGGCACACCCGCGAGCACCGGGCGGGCGCTAGACAGCGTTCCGTCGACCACCACCTTGAAAGTCCTGTTGGAGAGAAAGTCAGAGACCACCTTTACAACGCGACGGGGCGCGTCCGATGTGGCCAGTTTGTACCACAGGCCGTCGTGCCATACACGGTCGCAGGCCTTCTCCATGTCGAGGAATACTGCCACCGAGTATTCCTTCTTGTTGATCGCGGCTGCGAGGTGCAGCACCCTCGACAGCTGGAGCGTCGTGCTGTGCTCCGCCCGAAACCCAAACTGTTCCGATCGAGGCGCGATGTGTGGTTGGAGATGTCGCAGCAGGAGTTCTTCGAACACCTTGGAGACCGTCGGCAGCAGAGTGTTCGGCCGATAGCTCTCCGGCTTCTGGATGTTTTTCCCCGCCTTGGGCAACATAATGACGCGCCCTTCCTTCCACGAGGCGGGAAAGGCGGGACCTTTCCCGCCTCGTGGAAGGAAGGGCGCTGTATTCGTGATACCGTCAGTACCGGGGGCCTTCCTAGGCTTCGTCCTAAGGATGGCGCGTCTGACTGCCCCAGGCGAGAAGAAGATAGGGTCCTCTTCGGGAGCTATCGGCGAGGCGAAGTAGTCTCCCAGGTGTTTCTCGACTGCTGCGTCATGAGCGGTGTCGCTAGTCGGGTTCGGTTGGAACTGACGCTCCAGGTGTTCGGCGAAGACCTCCGCCCGGTGCTAAGTATGTGAGCGCCCCGTCGCTGTTGAGCAGCGGCCGCACCGGGACTGGGGTGTTTGTCAGTTGGTTGCATAGCTTATGTAATGACGGCCAGTTGTCCGTCATGGCGTCGAGTCGGTCCTCCCAGTCCGCGGCGGTGTGCGCCTGGAGCTCGGTCTTCACCTTCTCCGCGAGACGGTTGAGCTGCGTCTTCAGCGTCGGGCATCTGTGTTGTTGCCTCTGCTTGCGGAGGCACCTCTTGGCGGCGATCATCGCATTCAGGCGAGCCAGCAGGGGCGGCAATAGCCCTCTCCCCTGCGGCTGTGTGCTTGTCGCCGATTCATAGGCGCTTTGAATGCAAGGAGTGACATCGTCCACCGTCTGATCTACGTCCGCGGAGGTAACGATAGGCCGAGTCGGCGTCGCGGTCTCTACTTTCTCTGCGAAGGTTGTCTAATCCGTTTTGCGACGTGGCGCTATGGGCTTCAGTAGGGTCGGCATACCCGATATGACGACGAGTACAGGTTGATGATACGACTGTAACTCGTCGTCTATGACTTGCTGTGTGGTCTGGCATTGTAGCCTTCGGTGGACTACGATGTCCAGTACGTCCGGCATGTGTTGTGCAGCGTCTGGGTAGTGGGTCGGCGTTTCTGGGCTGGACACCGTATAGCCGAAGGCTTCCGCGTCCGCGAAGAACGCGGCCGACGGAAGCGGAAGACGCGCCTCCCCTCGGTATTCGTTGTAGACGAATTCCACGCTGGGTGTTTGCTGTTGAAATCACCGGCGAGGATGGTGGCGTACATCGATGAGTAGAGAAGCGCCCGCAGCTCTGTAACGTCTAGGTGAGCCACGGGCGGCTTGTAGCAGCTGTAGATGCTTATCTCCTCGCTGGCTACGTGTAGCTGCACACCCAACGCGTAGTAGTGCTGATTGTCGTCAAGGGGATTTCCTGATGGACGACTCTTCGTCTCACCAATACTGCCAGACCACGGTATCTTCTGTGAGCCGACCTTTCATCCTTCCTGTAAACGAGGTATCCCGGGAACCTTACCCTATCTTCGGGTCTCAGGCCGCGGGCGTTCCAATGGATCACCCTGAGAGGCCTAGCCATGGTACAAAGTCAGTAGTGTGGCCAGGCCATCCAGGATCACCGTCTCTATGTCCTGCCCCTGCCTGATGGCCTTAATTAGGTCCATCAACAATTTAATGGCGCAGGTTGTGAATTCTTGTTTCGTTGTGGCTGTTTTGGCGCCGGTACCGCCGCCACTTGTTTCTTTGGTGAACTCTTGTCTTGGTAGTTCCCTTGCCATCCGCGACGCTACGCCGGCGCCAGCGGTAGGTTGTGTTTCCGCAACCTGCGCCCTGCTCGTGACAGGGGCGGCCTTAGCGTTCTCCTGGGTCGTTGGTGGTGGGGGGGGGGGGGGGTTGGTTTCTTACCTCTCCCTTTCCCCCCGTACGTAATGTTAGGTACTCGTGCCGTGCTTACCTACCTAGCAAGCTGGCAGGCACACGAGTGTGCGGAGATCGAGTAGTGCGTTCAAACGTTTTAGGTTTAGTCAGGACAACAATTTTATAAAAAAATTGCTATGTGTGGTTTGACTAAATTTAATTACAGATGTTATTTTTGTCTTATAATTTAATATTCTAATTGGGGTGTATGAGCTTTTGCGTTCATTCCGTTACATGTTGCATATCATTTCAACATGACTGATGTAACAAATTTTTATATAAGAATATTATTTAAAAGAGTGTCCATGAAGTTTCTTGCCCTTTCTTCTCCATAGGTACCTACCACGCTTTGGAATGGGCAACTAGCTTCACCTTTCTGACTGACCGACCCTTGACAATTCAAAAGTGCCTGTAATTGGTTTATTTGAAATAAATGCTTTGAGTTTGAGTTTGATTTAAAAAGTTTACAAATAATTTCAGATGTTGCGTCATGTGATCATGTCAGCCGTAAACCTGCTCAGAAAACGAAATTGCTTTTGCTTATTTCGCTCCATATTTAATGCCAATCGACAGCGCGTATTACCTTATTAGGCACCAGTATTTAAAAAAAAACGGTTTGAGAATATAAACTAGGTTTTGCGTATTTTGTCATACAATTCTTTATGTCATTCTGATAACGCACTTGATAACGTTATTTAGCACTCTTATTTTTATCAAAAGTGATTTCAATGAGGTTTTCAAAATGAAAACTAGGTACTTATTAACTTATATCTATAGCACACAACTTATATCTATAGCGCACCTAATTATGTTAAAATGAGACATCTTTATGAATATTTATAAGAAAATGATTTGTTTACTGTAAACTTATCGGAGGACTTACTTGGTTTTAAAAGACTTGAAATTGTCATTAAAATGATTCATTTAAGGCTTCGAAGGACCACTTTGTTGTCCACCTGTTCGTCTGTGATGACACTTTTTTTCGGGCACGGATAGAGGTCAGGCTGAAATTAAACGCGTGAAAAACTGAATCTTCTGAGTTATTGACTCAGAAGATTCAGTTTTTCACGCATCTAAAGAGACGATAAATTTTGTCACATATTTAAATCTAGGTATACTTTCCAATAAACTAGCAGCAATTTTCTTTTTTCTTTTTAAAAAAAACCATCAAAACTCACTAAATATAAAATAAATGATTTCCACGGAAAAATAAACTTAGAACCATTGCTTGTTTGTTACCTAACTGATTTTCAACAAACAATGGTGCCGATTCTCTTGTACACCGAACTAAACTAACTAAAATATCACTAAAATTCCATACTTTTTACTATGAGAATCTTGAAACTATTCTGCAAAAAGAAATCTTTAAATTTAAAATAATTTTGACACAAATAAAATCAAATTTGACAATCGCGAGTCCACGTGTTTTTTTTTCTTTTGGTTTCGCAACGTCTTTATTAGAGCCGGAGGCAGCCTGGGGCAGCCTCGACGTGTTTTATAGGGAAACTTTTATTTTTTGTATGGAAAATATAAAATAAAAATATCGACATGTAGAGTTTTGGAGGTTTCTGAGCTACAAAGGGGGTCGAAATTTTCATTATTTTTGTGATAGGACGTGCGTTTTCGAGATATAAGCAAAAAAAAAGCTAAAGTATTGTCTTTGCACAGCTGAAGTCGAGGTGTTGGTGTGAATTTTAGTTCACGCCAACTAATTTTATTCCACACCTTTTTAATCGCGATTAATAATAGTCAGATTCATGTTCAGATTTAGTTAGAAAATCATAATTTTAGGTGACAAACGTACAATTCAGAATAGAAAAATTGCCATTTTAAATAATTAATAACTCAGTGCCATCTTAGTGCTGTCAAACTAAAATATAGTTAAGTTGTGTCACTTTAGTCAATTTTAGAATGGAACATCGTCATTTGACAGGATTAAACCAAATTTAAGTGATTTTTAGTTTAGTTTAGAGGCATTTGTGACAAGAGAATCGGCACCAATGTCATGGCAAGATCATCATTAACTCACTATATATTTCTGTTGTTTCTCTTAATTCGTTACATGTATGTAAAACACAAGTTTTCATAGTCAATTAAACCCAAGGCAGTGATTTTGTGTTTTTAATTTTTATGTTTTTATGAGTGTGTTCAGTTCAGTTTGTGATACTGCGTATCACACAACGTACTGCATCATGTGTATTTCTGTGCGAGTCCTAATAAATAGTTTTTCTTTCTTTCTTTCTTTCAAGGCCAAAGACCCTCAACTTTGGTATCACAATACCAACTGCTTAGACGGATAAGTTCTAACCGAATCACAGGTAGTTTTCTTTTTATAAGTATGTATGTCATAAAACTTCACGATCTCTGAGTAATGTTGCGTCGTACGTAGCGTCAATTCGCCTTATTTTCGTTGCGTAAACAAATGTCTCAAACCCCGCTGACTGTGCGATTATCTGTTCCTCTTAAAATACCCGAGTCAAAGTATTCAGTAAAACTAGTCAATTCAAACACTGTAATTTGTATAACAAGTTACGAATACGAAATAAAACAAGTTGTTCCATCTTGTATGCACTATAAGCAAGCTATCAGGTCGGCTATCCCAAGTTTTGCTTTGGTTCCGTCGCTGTTCTAACTCGATCTAACTTAGGTCATCATGATCGTAACTTACCTGTACCAGTTATAACTTGCGCACTTTCGTGTTGCCGACTTGTTGGGCGACATGTTGGAGTACTTACTACTCTAACAGTTACTTGAAAAGCTTCTGAAAGTGCGAGTGCGGTTGCGTTTCGGTCACAGGTCCCCATCGTTTGGTCTCGTTGGATTTCTCTTGACAAGTAACATACGTGTGCCAAACAGCTTAATCGGATGCAAGGAAGTAAGTAAGTAAAGTGAAAATATCCCAAAAAGTAAAATAAAAATTTACAGGGTGGAAGGTACATCGACGCACAACCTGATACCATGGACTCAGTACATGATTTTGAACCTTTTATTGAACCTTTTTGAACCATTTAAAAAAAAATGCTTTGCCATACATTTTGACCTCGCACTTTTCTATGAAACAGCAATTACTTTTTTTGATAACCGATGAATAATTTCAACTCCAGGGGGTCCAGAATCTTGTACTGAATCCATGGTATCAGGTTGTGCGTCGATGTCCACTCCACCCGGTATTTAAAACCAACTACATCGTAAAATAATCGCTGAGTTTACTTAAGGTTGTTTCGGAGAGCAGTTGGAAAGATGCTTCTTTGGACGTCATCGTTTCACGAGCCATTGTGTAGTGTATATCTAAACAGTAGGCACATGAATTAATAATCGAGCAGAATGCTAGCTTCCTCACAGAGTTCCAAATTCTTACCAACTTTCATAGGGATGTCATCTGTCACTCGGTTTTTGAAAATAAAAAGCCGTGCAAATGCGAGTCGGGATTCGGCAATGAGCACGCTCGTACGGACGGATGGACGGATGGATAGACGAACAGACTGTCGGACGAACGGACGGACAGGCACTGTGACTGAGGTGATCCCATAAGTAGTTCGTTTTCCAATTTTGGTACGAAACAACAGTGCAGCTTTTATTTTATTTAGTTTCACGACATTGTTGATTGAATTTTTATCTACATCCATTTACCGCCCTTGTGGGTGAGGCACATCTGAATTTTGACTGCCTCGTAGGTCTAGTGGTCGCAAGAGCTTCTGCTGAGCATGAGGTCCTGGGTTCGAATCTCAGGTCGGGAAAAGTGTTATTGGGTTTTTCTATCTAGAATTTCTCAGTAGTAGCTCGGAGTCTGGATTTGTGCCCGGTTGATGGTAATAGGTTCGCTATTTTCGCGGAGGAGCGCTATTTACGTTTAAGTGCCTATTACATGGGTTTTAAACGTAGCTGGCGAAATGTGGGTGTGCTTAACGTACACCTCTGCCTAACCCTTCTGGGATTACAGGCGTGACGTTATGTTATGTTATTTTATTTAATCGGGAAAACAAATATTACACTTAAATAATTATAAAAAAGTTAGGATACAGTAATGTTACAAATGTGAAATCAACCACGTTTTCCACAGATACACAATGAGACAATTTGGTAAATTTTAAGAATAAAGTTGTAAACAATAAAAAAGAGGCAAATTAATAGTACAGTCGCAATCATTCATAAAGCTATTAATAGAGCCGCATATGTGGAACAACAGTGTCACATTAATCTTTGAGTATGTTAAGTAAGTCTAAACTTTCCTTTCGGTAAAGCAAACAGATCCAAACTGCAGAAATTCTTATTAAAATTGCTCGTAAGGCGACAAAGAGGTGCACTCAAGCCGGCGTTGAAAGACGAAATGGTTTATTACGTTAACACTTTGTTTAAAATATATACGTAGAAACACTCAACCAAGTAAGTAGTAAATTAAAATATTTTATTCAAACAATTTAGTATCAAATAGATTTCTTTTTCGTATCGCTGCCGCTTACTGAGCTGGCTCGAACCGGTTTGTACCCGAGCGGGCGCAGGTGCACGACCCGCGCTCCTTGTCAGACAGGTCACGCACACATAGCTGTGAGTGTAGTAATGTACCCGCACAAGGCGGCGTTAGTATGAAACTTTCATTCTGCTCGGATTTTTATTCAAGTGCCAGGCACGGTATACCGCCCGTGCGTCGCACTATGGGACCAAACGGCGCGTTCCATCTCAAAAAACTATAACTTTTATGTTACTTGACATTTTGAATTGAAATTGTGTGTACGTATTTCTGAATACTTTTGCTATTGGATTATTAAAACACTGCTACTTTAATAAAACACTGAATAAGTAAAAAAATGACAAATATAAAATGTTGAAAAATTTCATACAAAAATTAAATTATTTTATTAAAATTAATTATTTGCTTACATGAAGTTAAATTAAAATTATTAATAAGTTAATAACTACGTAACTTCATAATTATAAACTTAAAAAAAACATACCATTCATGAAAAAGAAACACATTGTTGTAATCATCACTTGTCAATACTAAAAGCTCTTTAGCTTCGTCAAGTAGCTCTTTTGGTACCACAATACTTGTTCTATTTAAGATATATATGGATCAGAAGTATACAACAGGATGTGCAGAATGTCTTCCATTGTGGCTGATCTGGAACACTTTGGATCGTGATTTAACCTATAATTTATATGATTTAAGCTTCTTGAGCATCTTCAGATAATTGGCCTATTGGCAAAACTGCAAAATGCTCGATTATTTTGGCACCATGTATAAGAATTTTATGGACAGAAGATGGCATATAGTACCAGTTATATTTACTCACATATAACTGTGCACTCCCCAGCGTATATTCACCAAACTTTACTGCGTTTACAGAAAATCCCGATGACATGGTTTGCAGAATTATGTATAATCAACTCTTCATCAATACCCGTGATTTCTGCAGAACACTGATAGTTTTGGAAGAATCTCCTTGCCGTATTTCCATCATTGCTGTTTCCGGAACCTTGACGAGGTTTATCCATGTGTAAACCAAGCAATTCCCAGTAACGAGTTTGGACGTACTTGTTTTTTTCTTCTCTGGAGTCGATGCAGTCCACTTTTTAAATCCTAAGCTATAAGAAATATGCAGAATCATTTCCATACATCTTATCCACGAATGTAAGGTTATTCCGTATTTAAACGGAATTTAGACAGTCCGTATTTAAACGCATCTTCATTCTCAATTCTTGCAGTTACTTTTGTTAGATCGTTCATCTGTCTAGGAGTTGCTCCACAAACAGTGCATGAAGCACTCGATGGTGTCTGCGTTAAACCTTGAGCCACTTTCCCGTCGATCATAGTCATGAATAGCTCATGTCTTACTTCTATAATATTACCTTCTATTGCTGCAGGCGTTCGCGTTGGAGTTAATTCATTAATTTTTGCTTCGAGTTCAATTACAATAGCTGTAGTTTCTTTTGCTAATTCCAGAGAAATGGGTCTACAATATCTAACTGAAGAGCATGTCGGATTTTGCCATATAACTGCTTTATTTTCTTCATGCACTAGTTTCAATGGTACAAGTGAAACTATAAACATATTAGCGTCCGATATTTGTTCATTTTCTTCAGGTAAAATTTGTTTATCATCACATTGTCCCGATGATCCATCGCAACCCCATTTGCTATACAGCTTGAGACGGCTGTTTTTTTTTGACACCGAGTCTATCTATAAAATACGACAGGCAGTATGATCTAAGAGATCTTGAAGGTTCACTTTGGCACTTATATTCGTTACGGTTATGCTTGACGCAAGAGGATCACAATACTTCTTTGCTTCAGCCAAAGTTTGGTATGATTGAAATACAGAAACTTAATTCTTCTCAACAAGTCTCAGCCTCAAGTAGGAAAATTGAGCTTTGGATAAATCGTTTTCAATATATGTACATAATGCTTCTTCTTTGATAAACGTACACCATCTGGACTCCGTAAAATGTTTCGAAGAATGAGTTTTTTCTCCTCCTTTTCTGTATTTCTAACAATACGAAATTCGATTCGTCATTTTCTGGGTGAAAATGACGAATCGAAGCTTCGTCATTTTCACCCAGAGATCGCAAACCTTGTACATAAGCGTAATGCACATGCCCCATACCATATTCCTAGAGTAATTCCAAGTTTTTACGTTTTTTGTACTCTCCGAACACGCGTCATATGGTTTTATTGGTCTACCACGATCTGCAGATGTTTTCAAGTCAGAATTTGCAGATGTTGAGGTACTGCACGAATTCAATGGTACTTTAAACTCGCCATGTAACCAATTTGTGTTTTGGCTCTCGAAACGATCTTGTTTTCTTTGAGCTTCCACCCATTTTTGGTTACAAATTGTTATCAAATTTCTTTGTATACTTTGCATAACCGTATTCACATCTGTTTTTGATAAATGGAAATTGTCCAACAAATGTTCAAATCAAAAATCAAATCAAATCATTTATTCGTTTGCAAACATGGGTAATTAGTACATAGATGGTTTCTTATTTTAATAGTGCTCCATGTTCTACCGTCATGGGCATGCAAATCGTGTTTAACGTAAACAAATTTAAAAGACATTGTAATTTTAAATAACAATTATGAAATTATAATAATACAAAATACAGAAAAAAAAGTAATATCAAATCGTTTCAATTAAAGTTAAAATGTCAATAATAAAAAAATGTCAAATCGTTTGTAATACTGTATAAATGTCATAATAATATAGAAATGTCAGAATGTTAATAAGATTGCAGTAACAAAATAAAATAAAATGTCAAATGGAATAATAGCATGTCAATCAGATTAGTGATTCATCATTAAGGAAGTCGTCAATTGTGTAATAACATTTTTCAATTAGTATTTTGTTAAGTGCCCTTTTAAATTGGAATACAGTCATATTTTTTAAAATATTAGGTACTTTATTATAAATGCGGGGACCAATACCAAAAAAACTTTTTTGCATTAATGCGGTTTTACATTTCACTTGACACAATTGATTGACATATTGAGTCCGTATAGGATTCTTCCTTACTGCTGACAATTTTTTAAATAGATGTGGATTCTTTTTCACAAATAAAGCCGTTTCCAATATATATAACGACGGAAATGTTAATATATTCATAGATTTGAAATAAGGAACACAGCTATCTGTTGTCTTCAGACCGCACATTGACCGTATGCATCGCTTTTGCATCCTAAATACAAGTTCCTTATCAGTAGACTGCCCCCAAAAAATAACGCCATACCGCAAAACAGAGGCAACTAGACCATGATATGCTGTTACAAGAGCCTGACTGTTGACTCTCTTAGAAAGTTGAAAGAGAGCATATGCCGATTTACTTAATTTCTTACACAGTTCTTCAACATGAGGTTTCCATGTGAGTTTGTTGTCGATCACTATGCCTAAGAACTTTGCTTTATTTGCTTCCTCAATATCACAGCCTTGGTAGGTAATACTAACTTTTGGATTTTCGCAGCGTTGATGAAAGTGCATTACTTTTGTCTTACCTAGGTTGTTCAATATCTGAAGTACTTTTCCCGCTTATTATCTGAGCACATATATCGCGTCGAAAATAAACGAATTCACTCATATTGAACTTTTTTTCAACAAA
Organism: Dasypolia templi; assembly: GCA_963555695.1. Lineage (NCBI taxonomy): Eukaryota > Metazoa > Arthropoda > Insecta > Lepidoptera > Noctuidae > Dasypolia > Dasypolia templi. Next base: position 1,563,234 of record OY743144.1, read on the forward strand.
TTTACAGTTACTGAGGGAAGGGATACGGACACTTTGACGAACACGCTGAAAACCCGAGTATATATAGGACCTAGTTTCAGTAACTTGTGCAAAACCAGTGAGAAAATTGATAAAAACAGTTCTCACAGGAATGCTGTAACCAATCTGATTATAATTACTACAACAGATAAGAACTATGCAGTATTATTTTTATCAAACGTGTGGTTAAAATGACCACCGCAAAAAAAATCTTATTTGAAAATATTTTTCGGTCGACATTTTTGCTTCTAGCTCCAAATGGCGCAGTAATGACGCAGGTTTTTTTTATTTCCTTGTACTATTGAATAGCTAAGGAATCTTAAAATTTCATTAACTCGACATCGGCAGCCATCGGTAACAAGGAAATCCCACTAGAAAATTGAAAAGACGGAAAGTTTCCTTATGACACTTAAAATTTAAATAAAAAAATTAAATACATATATTTCTCATAAAACATTCATCTTGCAGTATTTTCATGACTTGGTCGTCTTTGCTCTCATTAGGTATATTTTTTAACAATTCTGTAGGCTAATTCACGTAACAAAAGAAGTTTAGATGCAGTGTTAGACGACCATTTCCTTAACTTAAATCCGCCTTTTCGTAGCATACTTATTAAGTTTTCTTGTAGTATTTTTGCTGACTCAACATTAGTATCTCCTGACAATATATCGTCTACGTAGAAGTCCTGGAGAGCCCTTTGGCTGGCTATTGGGTAGTCCTCTTTCTCATCAATGGCGAGTTGTTGCAGCGTCTTAATCGCTAAGTACGGGGCTGCTGCAGTTCCATACGTTACAGTAGTTATATAATAATAATAATATGTTTATTCAAAAAATTAAAAGGCATAAAAATAATTACAGTTTTGCTTAAATGTAAATTGTATTCCTAAGACTTACGTGCCTGAACTAGGTAATCCTGTTTTTCAGGCGAAAAGTGCTAAAATAGTCGGATAAAATTTATAAACAATCAAAAAAGTTGACACTAGACAAATAAATTAAATGTAGAGTAGCTTAAAACCTAGTTTCTAAATTTAACAAATACTTGTTGTAGGTGAGGATCTATGTTTACTTTAACACAGTTAATAAATTCTCTGTATCTTCATAAGACATACTTTGGAGAGCCTCCTTGAGAATTCTCTTACAATTTGTGTAGTTCAGGGAATAAATGTTTGCTTTTAAGTTTAGTCTATTATAAAGGAGAGGACCGAGGTACAGGTAAAATTTGGATATAAAAGCATGTTTTGTTGTATTTTGTGGACAGACTATATCTTTACGTCTTTTTTTTGTATATTCCGTGCTGTAGGGTAGAGCCCTGTGTTGTTTTAGTACAATGCCCATGATAAATAGTTGCCGAACTGTTAATACTTCACAAGATTTGTATAGGAGGTTAGTAGGAAAAAGGAAAGGGCGGAAAGTAGACACTTTAAGAACCGCCCTCTGAGCTCTCTCGATGGTTAGTAACACTGTTTTACCCGCTCCACCCCATGTGGTAATACAGTACGTTATAATCGATTGACATAAAGCAAAGTAAACTTGTCTAACAATTTTTGTGTCAGCAATATAGCGTAGCCTTTTAAAAACAAATATTAACTTGCGAATTCTATTATTTAAAGCTGATATATGTTGCTTGAACGAGAGTGTTTCATCTATTATAACACCAAGGTATTTTGTTTTATTTACCATTTTAATGTTGGGACATACACATTGGTTATCAGTGGGATTTGTGCAATAATGAGCATATAATGTCGAGTTGCTAGTTGATGTTTGCTTGCGCATCGAAAACTTAATGTAATTTGTCTTGTCTGCATTTAGTGTTAGTGAATTATGTTGAAGCCATTTATTAACAACATTGAATCCGTGTTGCGCAAGCTTGTAGACATTTTTTTCTGAGTCAGCCGAGAAAAGAAGGGCAGTGTCGTCAGCATATGAAACAATTTGGCCGTGATTTAGATTTAGATTTAGATTACAAAGATCGTTTATGTATATCAAAAAAAGGGTAGGCCCTAAAATACTTCCTTGGGGAACTCCGAAGGACGTGTTTTTTTTAACATCGCTGAGAACATTACCAATCCTTACACATTGGGTACGGTCTTCTAGATAGCTCTTAAATAGTTTAAGCTGGGTGCCTCTGATACCTATGGCTTCAAGCTTATGCAACAGAATAGGAATAGAAACCGTGTCAAAAGCTTTTGCGAGGTCCAGGAAGATTCCAACAGTGTGGTTACCGTTATCAAGTTCTTGGGCTAGATAGTCAGTCAGATGATGTACGGCATCGTCTGTTGACATTTTAGGCCTAAATCCAAACTGCTGTTTAGATAAAATTAATTTATCCTCCAAGTATTTGTAAAGCCTTTTATTTATAATTTTTTCTAATATTTTAGACATAGAAGGCAGCAAGGAAATAGGTCTATAATTTGTAACTTGATCTTTACTGCCTGATTTGTAAACAGGGACAACTACTGCTTTTTTTAGGCACTCGGGAAAAAGACCTGTAGATAAACATTTTTGGAAAATATAAGTCAGCGGCTGTATCAAAATGTGTCTGAACTGTTTAATAATTTTATTTGATTTGTTATCCCAGCCAACTGCACAGTCGTCCTTTAAACTCATAATTATCGTATCCACTTCAGTCTCGTCAGTGTCTAGCAACGCAAAGGATGATAGAATAGTGCTACACGTAAATGGTGTGCTTGTTAGATATTGTGATTCGCCCCGAACTTTTTCAGCCAGGCACTTTCCAACATTAACATAAAAACAATTTGCAATGTTGGCAGATGTTAACTGTGATGAGTGTGCTTGCAGTAAACTTGAAGATGACTGATTTTGTTTAGAGCTATACGTTACACTTTTAATAAAATTCCAATTTTTTTTACTATCAGTACCAGCCTTTTCTAGTGCAATTTTATCGTAGTTGCTTTTAACCTTTCTTATAAGATCATTACAAAAATTACGGTACCGTTTATATGACAGTTGCAAAATTAAGTTATCTGGATTGGATTTAGCTTTCATATGCAGTTTATCTCTATTTTTCATACAGCGAATGAGTCCTGTCGTGATCCATGGTTTTATGTTGTAATTTTTGTTATTTAGCCGAGTTAAGACTGTGTTCTTTTGAATTGCATGTTGTACACTTTTGATTAGGTACAACATACAAAACTGCGGATCAGCGGAATAGTAGACTGGGTCAAAGTCGATATTACGTAAGTCTTCTTCAAGTTTATTGACATTTAAACTCGAAATGATGCGAGTCACTGCTTTAGGTAATTTACAATTTAAAATAAGCAGGGTAGCACTGTGATCGGTTATTGTTGAGTTAGTTACAAGGGCAAGAGCAGGGAAATTCGACTTGAGCATTATATGGTCCAAGCAGGAGCCACTTTGATGTGTAGGAAGCGTGTGAGCGGGAAGCAAACCATGGAAGGCGCATAGGTTAAGGTATTCCTCAGCGGATGCGTCAGCATTTTCTGGAAGAATATTGATATTAATATCTCCAATTAAAATGGTATTTTTGAGAGATGACAGGTTCTGCATGGTGTCGTTTAGAGAGTCAGTGAAATTGTTAATATTTCTAAAAGAGGGGGGTCGATATAAGGCAAGTATCGCTAATTCTGACCCAATTTTAATTAACAATCTGTTACAGTCTTGCATATCTGGTTCCTCGACAGACACATTGAGATGATTTCTTGCATAAACTATCACCCCATCGTTCTGATTGTAGTTAACATTACTTTTATACATATTATATCCCGGAATTATTGGTATGTTATACTGTTTGGAAAGCCAACATTCGGTTAAGACAATAACGTCACAGTCAAAGTCTAGACGTTTTAACAAAATGCTAAAATTGTCGAAATTCTTAAAAATACTGCGTATATTTTGGGTTAGTACGGTAAGTGGATTAGTGTAGGAGGAGAGATATTGCTTACAGTGTTCAACTTCACAAACACGGGATTCAGATACAGAGAAATTATCTAGGTCATTGAATAAATTATTAATCATAACTATAAAATGTAATAACAAGGGCCAGAAAAATACGTGATTAACGGCGCTCTTAGACGCCTCCATAATCAACTGAATTTATGTACCTCTTTTCAGCCATTATTTTCGCTGGACAGTCAGCATCACTTGTCTTGTGATTGCTCGGCTTTTTGAAGTGCAAGCAAGTAGCGCATTTTGGTTCCTCAGCCTTCTTTGTGCATTCTTTTATGGAGTGACCCTGATCTCCACAGTGGCCACATGTATGGGTAGTCTCCCGACATGATTTCGCCGCATGTCCGTACTGCTGGCACTTATAACAGCGTGTGACTAGAGTAAAGTCTCTCACAGGGCATGACGACCAATTTATAAACACTCTGTCTTTAGATATCAGGGCTTTACGTATGTCTGCAGATACTTCAATAATATAATTACAGGTCTCAGCGTCCTTCTTACCTGACTTATGGCTTAACTTAATGGAGGTCAAAAAGGTTTCGAGGCTGCAATCCTGGAGGTTCTCGGCTAGGTTTTGGTGGAACAAACAAGTAAAAACTTCCATATCTTGCATTGATGAGGGTACTCCGATAACTACTACTCTGGGCTTTCTTTTTTGGGGCTCGTCTACTGTAAGTCCTGAATTTGATAAGTGCATCGTTTTTTTCACTTTCTCAATATCGTCCTTCGTTTCAGTGCTGATAATGACACCGCCATTTTTCGTCTTACGTAGTCCTCTTACTTGAAGTTTCATTTGCTCGGGGCATATAATTTTTTGGACAAGTGTTTTTGTCTCCTCACTAGACTTCAGTTTGTCGTTAGGGTATATGGCCACAGAGCTTAAATTCATAGGCTGTATAAAACTATTCGTACCTTTTTTAACCATCTCAGCAAAAGAAGTTCCCGTGACTGGTTTCCTTGAAGCTCCGATTGACAGCTTAAGGTCTTGTAGTTGCTGCGACAGATCAATTTGGTCTTCGAGTGTTCGGACTGTGGAGTGGGCCCGGACGGCTTTCATCTTAAGGGACTGGTACTGCACGGCCATCTGCGACGTGCCGTGACTAACTTTTCGGCATAAAGTGCTGATACGCAGTTTTTGCTCCATGTTTAATTTGCCCTCTGATGCAATAGAGCATACTTCGTTAAGGCACTGCTCAATGGACGACATCCAGTTCTGGATTTCCGGCGTTGATATCGCTTCCATCATGACCTCGTCTCTTTGGCTGGGCGGTTGAGGGTGCGGTGCGGGTACAGGTGCGGGCTCGGGCGCTGGTGCGGGTGCGGGCACAGGTGTAGGAGGTGGACTCCGAGCACATCTGCCACCCCGGCTGAAGGGACTGGTTGCCATTATTATGATACCAGTTATTTACTTTATGTCACTTAAACACATTTCCACATATACGATTTACACATATTATGCCTACGTTTGCTTTACTACTCGCTATTTGGTAAAACCAGGTCACGATTCAGCAAGTGATTATTTATTTATTTTATTAAATCTTCGACACGTCTGTTCACAACAAAGTTGCAATGTCTACTCCGTAGTTAATTCGTATTCGTCGATAATCTGTTTCGGAGACTTCCTCCATACTATTCGTTGGTATGTGAAGTCTTCTTCGTTAACATTTATGTATCGGTACATTTTTTTGATGTCCGCCATAAACGCTATTTTATGTTTACGCCAGCGTAACAGTATAACTGCTAAATCTTGCAGTAATCTTGGTCCGTAAACATATTTCCGTTGAGACTTATGTTAGTACTTAACTTACTGGACGCATCGAAAACCACTCGTAACTTAGTAGTCAGTGAATCTTCCCTGATTACTGGTTGATGTGGTTTATAATATTTACCTTGGTAATAGTCAGTACTAGTAACTTTCCTCATATGGCCCATTTCTAAGTACTCATTGAGGAACTCTTGGTATTTTTTCCGTAAGTTTTCATCTTTGTCGAACTTCCGTTGTAATTGTAACAGTCTTGCAATAGCTTTTTTGCGCGTTTTTCCGTAATCTACGTTGTGATTCTTGAATGGAAGTTTCACTGTGTAGGTTGCATCTGGATTTCTTATTGTAGTTTTTTGGTAATAGTTTTCACAAACCTGATCTTCGTTAGATAATTGGTATTTTTCAGGAATTTCTTCTAATTCCCAAAACTAGTTCAGCTGTTGAACTTCTGTAATCCGTGTTATCATACTGATAACTTTATTAGTAATGGTAGTAGTGCCGCAAATCCCGGATAAAATCCACCCAAACTCGGTATTTTGGGCGATTATTCCGTCTTGCATCTTGTGTAACCCGTTTAGAAGTAACTTACTATATTCTTGAGCCCCCAATATTATATTCCCTTCTAGTTCTGGTATATTTTTCCCCTACGATATTATTTAGTGCGACTTCTTAAAATATCGGCGACCCGCATCTCGTGGTACCGATTTCCGATCCGTTATCGTATAAATGGCGTGTAAATACGTCAGTCAGTTAGTAATTGCGCGAGACAAAAAGAAGAACTTTTTATGTTATGATTATTATTTCATAAATGTTACAATGTTGAAGTACCGATTAAAACAAATTACCCTGCTTTCCCTAAAAATAGCTCGAAGGACCAAAATATACGCACCGGTATTCACAGCTTAGTACGGCCGTTATTCCAAATGCGTGCAGTTGGCTATGTCTAATCAATTGAGCCTGGTACCTTTGGATTTACCTACGACCCTACTGACTACAACCTAGCCCTCTAGAAATAAGCTAGCACCCTAGTCAAAGTCAAAGTCAAAGTCTGTAAGAAATCTGTTACAATGAGACCTACGGTAACAGACGGAAGTTGGGTAGGAATAGAGGTTTGCGTACGTCGTGCAATGTACACAGGAAATGGTTATCTCACAGCCAATCCCACAGACTCATAGGATAGATGATGGCTAAAGGTGTCTTGGCCACAGTGAGGGGAGTTCCGTTTATTATGATAATTAACTTAATTATATACAAATTTGTTGGTTAAAACACATAGATACGTATATCCATGTGTGTTGTGTGTGTATTGAGCCGATGAAGCGAAGATCTCAGTAGGTCACTTCTTAGCGCTGACTGTGTGCCGGTGTTGCCGGCACGTGGTGCGAATGTATGTCGCTCTTGATGCTGACGCTGTAATTGGTGTTGTATGTTCACGGTTGAACACCTAACGCAGTTATAAACTAGAGATCTTGAGCAATCCAAAAATGTATAATACTTATATATTCCCTTTGGGAAAATAGAAAATGTATTAAGTTGACCTTCCATAACGAATAATCTAGTAAATATAAAATTATCAAAGTATAAAGTTTGGCTGTAATTTTATACACCTAAACCTTTTTTCTGTTTTTTTTGCTGCTTTTCGGATAGCTCTGTCATCAAAATATAAAACAATCAAAACGGTTTCTGTATTACGACTTTTATCCAAACCATTTTTGACATGGAAAATACCGTTTGGACCCATAGTGCGTCGGTGGTAATAAAACTAGTATAAGCTGGCCTCTTATTCTATTAAAACTCCGTACTACGCTAGGCCAGCTTAAGATCGAAGTTATACCACTGACGTGCGGATTACTATACATACAGGCTGCTATCCAATTTCCTACCTACTAATAATAAAGTGTAATGTAAAAATTTCGGGCTTGTTTTGTCAAAACGAGGACTTACAAGTCCAATGTCGGCGAATGAATCTCATTGAATCCCCTCCCTTACTTTGAAGTTTTTCTAATAAAGCTTAGAGGATCGCCCGTAGTTTCTGCCTCGAAACGAGTTGTGGCAAAGTTTTCAAGAATACTTGGCTGGTTTTTATTGTGGGCACTTGGGAGCTGGCTACGTAGAAGAATTTATTGTTTGTTTGGCAGCGGGGTTAGAGACCGCGTCATGTTTGTTTGATCGAAACGGGTGAGAGTTTCGATTACAGTTTTCCTCCTCAATTGGTCTTTGTAGTTTGTGTACTTCAGTCAGCTATAGCAAAGGTCAGTAAGATAGAACAACAGCCTAATATTTACGATTCAACAATATTAATTGCGTTGATTGACAACGTATTTCGAGCACCACGTTGTATAATTTATGATGTCATATTATTTAGCAGTCATCAGTTCACGGAATTGTTCGATTTGTCTCTTTTAACGTAAAACGAAAATCACCCTTACCGGTATGACAGAATAAAAATAAAAAATAAGTAGAATACGTTTCAGACGAAAATACATATATAGTAAAAAAAAATGGTAGAAGATGGGTTAAAACTGGTTTGCATAGGAGTAAAGACAGGTATTACATAATTACGTATTCTGTAACCGCAAGGTCTGTACATGAAATGGGTGAGCCCTGCCTCAACACCCGCACACACATATAGGCCCAGTTGATATAAAATTGTCGTGCTTATACAGACGGGTGAAGTAGTGAGGTGGCTGGTACAGTTTGGATGTGGAAGGCGGGGGGAGGGTATTGTGGAAGCTTGTGAGAGGCCTTGGGTATGTCCAGCAGTGGACTGTGATGGACTGAGTTGATTGATGTGATGTCGAGACGCTTCTATGAAAGACAAGAAGGTTTGTGGACAAACCATAGCCGGCTGTCTTTATACGTTTTCGTTGTTTTTATTCGTGAAAACTAGTCATAACTCTTGAATTTGACCTTCAAAAATAATAATTGAATTATGTTCGGTAGACAACGACCATCATCATCCTACCCCTATACCTATACTAACTGGTCGAATCAGCGCATATTTTTCTTCTTTACTTACATCTCTATTAACAGTTATTTTCTTCTACCCCTGCTATGTCATCTTTCAGACAATCCATCTATGTTTTCTTCAAGCCACGTTCATACTTTAATGACACTTACTCCATTCATTCAATAAATACATCGTAGACATTCAGTAGGTACAGCATCACACATCACATCTGCCTGTCACGCTCTGCATAGACACACAACGTGCAACGAGAATGTCAATTTGTTGTCGCGCGAGTAAATACTTTTGCTTGTCACGCACGTTTTTGTGACGACAGTTAGCGACAAACGTAACAGCATGGTTACTGCACGCTCTGAAACTGGTGCGTTTTTTAATTTTTATTGCAGCAATGAAAGATAACTATATAACTTGGATTGTGTAAGTTTAGTTTATTAAATTTTAATTAATTATTCACTGTGCCAACCGAATTAATTCAAACTCAAATAAACCAATTACAGGCACTTTTAAATTGTCAAGGTAGGTCGGTCAGAGAAATTAAGCTAGTTGCCAATTCCAAAGCGTAGTAGGTACTTACCTATGGAGAAGAACGGGCAAGAAACTCCACGGACACTCTTTTAAATCAAAGTATGTTTACAATATATTGGTTACATCATTCATGTTGAAATTATGCATGTGAGTTGTCTATATTTATCTAAAAACTTTTCATTTCACAGGCTGGTAGCAGTGGTAGCCACTAAAAACATGATTGGTTAATTGGGTTCGCCCGCGTGGATGACGAGAATTATCCCACGGAAACGTACTACCGGGATAAAAAGTATCTTATGTATTAATCCAGGTTATAAACTCACAACACACTATATACTTATGTTTGTTACTTACTTATGTTTGAAAAAAAATAGTCTTAATTCACTACAAAAGTTTCTAATAATGTAATTAATTCAATCATGATTCGAAAGACACGTAGCGCCATCTAGCGTCCTAAGACAATTGTGACCGTCGAAAGTTATTGTTCTTTTCCTCGGTAACAGAACTTTTTTTTCTGGATGAAAGGTACCCTAGGTCCTTTTCTGAACCACTGACCACGTATATGCACAATGTCATGATGATCGTCTCATTGGTTAAGGCGCTAGGCGTGAAAAGGTAACAAACAAACAAACTTACTTACGCATTTATAATATTAGTTAAGATTTTCCTACTAAAGCATGATCTTTTACCGTATCGACACGAAAAAGAAGAGATGTTTATTGCTCCTTCCAATGTCACGTCTAGGCCAACATTAGTTTTCGTACCTAAAGTAGTCGTTTCCAAGAACACATTACGTCTATTGCTAAAGTAGTAAATATATTCCTCCGCGAAGGTCGCGCGGCGTGTTGTGAACACATGACGTGACAGCGGCGACGTGACGTGTTGATTAATATTAATGTTATGACGTGTGACGTCACACGCCTGCCCTGTTATAAAGCACACGCTATAGGGCGAGCACAGACCTTGGGACTGGTTTTAGTTATAATCAGCCTATTATTTTCCCGCTGGGACACAGGCCTCCTCTCTGTGAGAGGGAGTGGGCTGTAATCCACTACGCAGGCTCAGTGCGGGTTGGGACTTGTCACATGTCTTCAAAATTTTGGTTCTAAAACATGCCGTTTCCCGATGTTTTCCTTAACCGTTTTGAGAGCAGTGACAACATTTCGGGCCACGACTCACTCACCGCGCGCCGCTTGCTGGATAAGGGCTGGTGGTATCAATTCCCAGCAAATCCTGGGCACTTAGCCTCGCTACTAAACTGTTTAGCTCTAATCTCTAGGTAGGTCTAATCGTTTTAGAATCATTCGGTATATCATTATAGGTACAACATATTCCCGCGAGAAGGCTACGTCTGTGAGTACCCTTATTTACATTACTAAAATTACACAGCTAGTAGTTGGCACATGTTGGAAAGGGTTTATAATATTTAATGGAATGTTTTATTGAACACGACGTCCCAAATTTAGCCGCTTTTTTACTTTAGTTTAGTTCAACTTTTCCACAAGTAAAATGATTTTAACGATTGATTTTTGTGTAAAAGTAAGTTTGAATTGAATAATATTCCGGTGATAAATCATGAGTGAATTCCATAAACTGATTAAAAAGTTAAAATAATTGACATTGGCAAGCGCTTTACGGAGAGATTGTAAAACTATTCATTCAAAAACCGTACTGTACCGTTTTCATTCCAAACTACTACGAAAATTAGTAAAGCTGGATAGAATATTACTTTCTACTGCGAAATAAATTCATATTCAAATATATTCGTTTTGTGAACGAAGGGTAAAATTATACAGACTTTATTTTAAAAATATGGGTCCATACTATGTCCCGCCAAAAGGCATACGAATAGGCGTTGTCAATGACAAATTGTTACCATAGACGCGCGGTTGTCTGCACTTACTACATACAAAAAAACAATATTACCATAGTACCAATGTGACAAGTGTATTGTGGCCTACATAAATATAACGACGACCTCATTGGTGATGTTCTTCAGAAAGGTCAGGTGCGTAGTACTCGTAACCGTCTTGCGCATGACCAGTAGGCCAATTCTCGTACTTTAAAACATTCATTCAAATTCTAGTCGCAATCTCATCTCAGCGACAATCAATGTCAAAAATGTATGTAAATTTATTGTATATTTGACAAGTTGAGACTGATATTAGAATGCAAATGTTCTTGGAAATACGGGTTTGCCGCTCAGATATATGAACGTTAACGAAGCAAAAGTGGTAGCGGGTCACGTTCTAAAGTTTCTGTCTACCCCCATGGGAAGAAGGCGTGGTGAAGTTATGTATGAAGTATGTAAAAATATTAATAGTTAATAGGTTGACAGTCAATGATAATTGTAAAAATACAGTTAATTTTGATCACCGCACAAAAAAAGAGAAGCTACAATGAACTCTATCAATCGGGACGTGTAATTAAGTTCTTTAATTGAATGTCATTGTGTGGGGCGACAGGGTTGCTTCAGAACAATGTACGGGCTTGGATCCAATTTCCCGAGTATGTAGTTATATACTATACGTGCAGCCGTAAAACGTGGCAGTTGCGGTACTTTTTATTTCATTAAAAGGAAATAGGTTATCTTACACTCCATAAGACAGCATTACATAAAAAGTGAAGTGTCCTTTGACTATGACTTCAGCAATACCTTAGATCTGAGGGGTATTTTTAAGAACGACCGCAATCTGATGTCAATCTTCATCTGTCAAAACCACCTCTATTTTACCGAAAATTTTGAAAAGTTTTTGACCTTGAGTGTCGCTGAGCTGATATTATGACGGTGATTTTAAACCTTCTGATATAGGTAGTACTCGCTGGCTAATTAGGACGAATTTCACTAATGAAACTAAACGTGGTCAGCACATCTAAATTACGTTCAAGAGCTCTTAATAGGGAATGGTCCTACCTGGTTATGGTAATGCTAAACCACTTTCTTATGAATATCTAATGAAGAAAACAAACGACGTTCATCATCCACTAACATCATCGTACTCCGTTGTACCATCCGCACAAATGTATTGATGCGCTTGCGTTTCAATAGTTGCATTGTCTCTGAGCTGTTATACGAATCCAAATTACTTGCTAGCATCGATTGCTATTGTTTGCAAGTTAATTTCGATGCTGAGCGCATAACCTTTTTGTTCGTTTGGTACTGACAATGGTGGGCCTAGTAGGAGCTTGCTGAGTTGTACGGCCTGGTATTTTTTTTCTATCATGGAATTTGCTGCGTGTCGTCAGTTCCGCTAAAGTCAGAGCTCGTTCCCACTTGTCGGGTGTCGGATCCGTATATTAATCGGAGGTTCCAGTGGCAGAGCATTTTATATGAAGCTATTCACACTTGTCGGAAACGGATTTTGTGTCGGTGCCGACAAGAAATGTCGGGTGTTTTGCCAGCCCTCTACGCCCGGAAAAAAATCGTGTCAGACCTCACTCGCATATGAGTAAGAATGGGGCTGTTCATGTTTGTCGGATGTCGATATGTAATTTGGTAGATTATGCTCAATGATATTTGAGCTAGTAGATCGTTGAATGTAGTTATTGACGTTCTAAACTAATTGAAAAACTTAATTTCGTAACTTCTCAATTCTGTTATTAAGTTCTCAAATGTTCCCAAACTAAATCTTTCCGTCAGGATTGGGTGCACCCAATATTTTCTTGCATTGGCTCTCTTTCTTCGTTTTCTTCTTAAATAATATAATACACCACGAGAACTTGATCGATGTCCATCGTGCATAGTCGCCTCGCAAAGTGCAAAAAATTGGCACAGCTTCGACCGTGGCCGACAACCGATTATTAACCGAAAGTGTGAACAAAGGCGCCGACATTCGATTAATATACGGATCCGACACCCGACAAATGGGAACGAGCTCTAACATGTAATTTTTACCTAATTGAAGACAAATGGAGAGCAATGATTTTTGAACTGTTGCAAAACCAGATATTGAACGTTCCTAAAACCAAGACATAATTAACACAGTGTCGTGATTTCTTTGATTTCATTAAATAATGTGTATTATTTTAATACCAAATTATAATATCTATTGCGACAACACCGTAAAAGTACAAATTATTAATATTGTAACACTTTTAAATGTACTTTCGTTATAGCAACTCAATGTATTATTTTACTTTGGCAACACTTAGAAATAACGGTTGTAATTTTATCTGTTATTTCTGGGTGGGGCAAGTTATTTTTAAAATGGTAAAACATAGTGCTAAGACAGTCATTGTTGGATTGTGAAACAGTGCAGTTGTGCGATTAAAAGGATTAGTAAGAAACTAGTGTTTCATTGCAATAGCATAGCTTAATCAGCCTAAAATGTTCCCACTGCTGGCACACAGGCCTCCTCTCTTCCGAGAGGGAGTGGGTTGTACTCCACCACGCGGGCCCAGTGCAAATCGATAGATGAATGCAAATCACATGTTCTTTGTCTTCGAATGTTTGATTCTATGACATGCCGGTTTCCTCACGATGCTTTCCTTCACCGTATGAGAGCAGTGGTAATGAAATGATTTACTCAAAATAATGCGCCTGCCTGGATTCGAACCCAAGACCTATATATAACTAGTAAGTCGTGGCCGTTACCAATGGGCCCCAAACAAACATATTATCTAGAATACAGACTAAACTTAAAGGTAGGAAATTCTGGGTAACTCCAACTATCTTCGCCAAAGATTGCACAAAATAGAAAGGCTTTTAAGAAAATAGAAGAGGCCTCGGCACAACAGTGGGACACCAAGAAGGCTAACTAAATTATTTGTAGACAAATCAAATTCGTGTTATTTGAATATTGTTCATAATTTCACGCACGTCAGTTACAAAAACTAGTAAGCTGACCTCTGGTTCTATTGAACCCCCGTAATACTCCAGGTCAGCTTAAGGCCAAACTGTTCACATCAAGTATTCAATGCTCATAGTATTTGCGAACCGATCATATCAGTCCTTCTCACAATGATTTGCCTCACACACACACTTAATGAGCACATAATCCCACGCAGGAGTTCCGTAAATAAAAACAGAACCTTATCAAAGATCACTAACCAGGGCTTAAACACTTCAGAGGCATTAAAGTTTCTATACAAAAGGCCACTCCATGTCCGCCGTTTATTTTGACGATAAATCGCAATGACAAGCTTACAAAATGTACTTCTGGAAACCCTTAATTTGGAGAGTTCAAATGCGAAATTTCTTTGGCAGTTTTGTCGTATAAGTTTGTAGCGAATCAGTGCGACTATGACCCGTTGGGATACATACAGCAGGCTTGCGGCGGATCTGTGCGGATTACTGGCGGCTCCGTTATCCGTTTTCCTACGGAAGGCTCAATCAATGTAACCTCTAGACTGTGATGAAGGGATGGGCTGCTTGTGGATTCGGACACTGTGGATGAGCTTGACGCGATTTTCTATTGGCCACTAATAATAATAAAATTATAATAAACATTTATTTCAAAAAAAGACACATTTACAATAAATAACTTAACAATTAAAGAGAGCACAGTTGATCATTTGCTTGAACGTGTACTGCAATCTATAAAGTACTATTACCTACTTCAAAAACCTTAAGATATAGGTACTTTTGCAGGATGTTCAGGGGTCTGATGTGAGTCTGTTGGTCTGATGACCAGATATGTAGCAAGTGGCAACGCTGCAAAGCAAAGCAGATGCGTTATTGTAAACACAAACATGTGTTTTTTGTACAAAATTGGAACATACAATGGCTGCTTAAGACCAGCTCCTTACCTCGATGCAATATTAACAAGGAGACCCTGTACTAAGGGGCGACACACATGAAAGCTTGCGACGTTGCATTGCAATAATCGGTAACGTCACCCGAAGAGTTTTTAAGAAATGGCGGAAGATTTTGCGTTTCGCTAAAGTGTGAGTCTCCGCTTATTTATTTATTAGTAGCTCTAGAGCTTAGTTGTATTACAAGTAATACATTAGAGTACCTCCACTAGTTCCTATCAGCTGCTAAACTCAAAATAACAAAGGCAACATAAACGCTTAACAGAGCGACTCGTTCAACGTTTTAAAGCCGAGAGCAGACCCAGCGCGCTGCTCGCAAACAGCGTTTGTTTCGTTGGCATAATTAACAATTAGGTAATTTGAGCTCAAAGTGGGCTGTAGTGTAGTTGTCGCGAGCATGCCTGTGCCTAGCTCGGTGACATATTGTTCTACTTGATTTCCTTTACTTGTGCTTATGTATATAAGTTTAAAGATAAGTGATGCGGTAAAGCATTAAGATGAACTAATAGATTGGAGAAGATTTGAACTGTGTGCACGCGGTATTCCAATAATGTTTTAAGCTTTTTCAAATAACACGATATAAAGGAGTAGTTTGATAAAATAACAATGCTGCTGTGCAAAAAATAAGGTTTAAAAAAAAAAAACTGCCGCGTTGGTATATGGTGGTCACAAACACGCCTGCTAAGTATGGGGTTGCAGCACGTGAAGAGTAGACAAAATACATTTCTAGGAAACTGTCATTTTCTGTATTCTTCCGTCGTTTTTTTTTTTTTTTTTTTATAAATGGCATCTCGCAGGTCAACCTATGAGGTTGTCGTCTGCTTAGACGGACTTGCCTGTGGATTCCCTAATAAATTAAGGCCTCCAGCCAGGACTTAAACTTAAATACTAACTAAAAACTAAGCGACTACACGCTAAGGGCACCCCCTGTGGGGTACGAACCTCGGCTTAGGGCGTCGCTGGAAGAGGGCAGCAAATGACTAGCTGGATCAGGAATGATATTATTTAGGGACGAATTTAAAGCTACAGGCTCAGCGGCGCGGGCTGGCTCGAGCAAGGGTCGGGAGGGGCGTAGATTTGGGCGTCGCGGCGGGCCTCGGCGGCGAGGACGGTAGGACGGCGATCGGGTTTTGGGCTTATGAAGCGTGCTGGTTGCCTTACTACTCTCCTGGAGGAGGGTAGTGGCGTCGTCGGGGGCGATTAAGGTATGCCTTGGTCGGCGAATACTACTAATACGGGAAGGAGTGTAGCGGGCGGCCGCTGAGATCAAGGGGTTGGGGTGTTTTATGCCACAGTCAAAGAAACGCTTCGATAAGCGTTTCATGAACTGGTTTATGGTAGGCATTTTAAGATCGATGTGGAGATTTAAATTACGGACATAGAAGGGGGCACCCGTGACCTTTCTGAGGAAACGGTTCTGGAGGGTCTGCATCTTATGGAGATGACGTGGGTGAGCGTGCGCGAATACAACGCAGGCATAGGTCATGATGGGACGGATGACTGCGGTGTAGATGCGCAGCTTGCATTTAAGTGACAGTTTGCAACGGGCTGTCAGAATAAAGTGGAGTCTACCAAGAGCGAAAGCGGCGCGCGCGCGAACAGCCTTAATGTGCTCTTTAAACGTTAAGTTTTGATCAAGGATCACGCCTAGGTATTTGGCTTGCTTCTCCCAAGGGATTGGCTTGCCGTACATAGTGATCGGGCTGGATTCTTCCGTCGATAAAACCCGTTTCTTTTATGGTTAGGTTACGCGAGCACCTGCGATGACCACCAAGTGTTATAGAAATTTTACAACTAGGAACTTTTCAGTAGCAGTCCGGAGCCTAAATTACTGCCCAGTTGTTGGCCAAAGGCTAGTTGGTTAAGAAATTGTCAATAACGGGTAAAATAAAGACGAAAGAAAGACAGAAAGAAAAATTGTTTATTCTGCACAAACAAAACGCACATTATAACAAATAAAAACACACATTACATACACACAAAGTAGTCAAAGGCCTCGTATTCAGAATATAAAATAAAAATAAAACATTTTAATATTTGTCCATTGCCTGATGTCACTCAGCACCAAAGACAATACACATTGCTCGGGTAGTGTTGCGACCACAGAACACTATTTACTACTCCTAGCGGAGAAGAATGTCAACTTCAAGTAAAAATGATAAAACGGAAGTCGCATCTAGCGACATCTAGATTTAGCCCTAACGAACTAAAGTGCACCGACATTTTTTTTTTTAATAATAATTTAATTTTGGACAATAAGGCACTCTCGCTTGAAAGAAAACTCGAATCGCCACATTGTTCTAGTTTTCTTACAAGTGAGAGTGTCCAGAGTTTTAGAAAAAATAGAAAATAAAACAACAATAATAAGAAAATAAGTTATAATTTATTATTCACTTTTATATCAAACAGATGACATCAACACACATTATTTTTCACCCACTCTCTTTCGAGAATTTGTTTATAAGTTTTGCACAGCACTCAACGCAAGCTTTCAATGGCTTTGTTACATAATTTAACCTTTTCTAAAGTTTATTTTACTCATATTGATAACATAAAACAGAACAACTGACGTTTCTATGCCGATGACAATACGACATTGTTAACTTCGAGTTGTATTTAGTGAAATAAAAATCCTACGGTCGGTCAAAGTGTCAAATATCGGGGTTTTCCATCTAGACTTTGTGAGTTGCAGCCCGAAGTCTCTGCATCCGGTTCGCCCCCTTTTACAGAAGACTTAAAAAACTGACGAAATGCGGTTGTACTAATTGGTAAGTGGTCTGCGACCTCTGCCTAACCCTTTGGGGATTACAGGCCTGATGTTATGATGCGGAGCAAATCAATCATAATCATAGAAGAAACAAGAAAATTGTTGTTTTATTTACCAGTCTACCAACGGGCTGAACTAGAATAAGGGTTAATCTGATCAGCTAACCCTTCGCCACGGGGCGATTATGTAATTAACGGAAACTTGGTTTTCCTCCTACTATCGTGAAGATTGTTTTGGGTTAGGCACTGAAGGATTTGGCACAAATAATTTGGACAAATAGGGTTGGGCATAATAAGGATTTCTTTTTAGTTATTACAAGAGTGATTTTCACAATATTATCTCAAGAAATAAGGACAAACAACGTACTCCCTTTCACCGGCTTCATAAGGTTCATAAATCAATTGTTGGGCTTGGTATAACCTTTTATAACAAGCTACCCGCTTCTTTGCCTTTTAATGCGTTTAAAGCTCAAGTAAAATCCAACCGTCGCGTTGTTCAATGGCGTACTATTTCCATCAACAAAGACTAAAAAGATAAGAACAGTTGGTCGCCAAAGTCAAAGCATTTATTTCAAATAGGCCCATAAAAAGGCACTTTTGAACGTCAAAATTTACATTAAAAATAGAACTGTTCTAGGCGCCACTTCCAAAAAGTAGTTTCGTATGGAGAAGAAGTGGCAAGAAACTCCACCGTTACTCTTTTAAAATGTTTTAAAATATTTTGTATACATTAATTATATTTCTGTATGTGAAGACGATGCACCAAGAATAAAAATACTATACCACAAGTGGTAAGAAGAACTAAAAATATAGCAATGGCAGATAAATGAATGACGCGATAGGTACATTGTGCTCACATATTTACAAACACTGTAAAAATATATGACTTTCCTAAAATATTAACTAGGAAAAACATGCAAAAGAAGTGTATAATAATTCTGGCCCAAATAGATAACACGGAAAGCTGCAAACCATTTTTCTAAAATTTCAAATTCTAACTCTGCCGTCAATATACATACTTGACATTTGCATATTTGTTTTTAAAAATATTGACAAGTTCATCAGAGTAGAAGATACGCACAACGTCAACACTCGCCATAAAAAGAGGTTATGTGCTCCATCCACAAGAATAAAAATGTTAAGTGATAGCCCGTATTATATGGCAATAAAAATTTATAATAAGTTGCCCAAGATGTTTAAAACTGAAAAATCTGTAATACTATTCTAAAAAAGACTAAAACTATACCTAATCCAAAAATGTTTCTACTCAGTAAAATAATATTTAGAGTCTAGCTTAAAATAACGTGTTTCTCTCATGTACAAAAGTGGCGATCTGTCCTATACAAACAATAAGATTAAGTCTATCCTATTTAACCTGAAGAGGATGACATAAATATTGCTGTTTTTTTATTAGACTCATTGACTTTTTATTTTGACATAACTATAATTTATCAAACGAATTATACTAATATAAGGAAATAATTATGATATAATAATGTTTAATGCTTGCCAATTTAGGACGATAAGGGCAGGCGAATGATAAAATTGCAATGCTTGTAAAAGGCTGCTAAGTCATAAGTGCTATCATAAAATAACATCAACATTGTACACTTAGTTCGCAATAAACTTTTGACTTTGACTTTGACTTTGACTTAATACCAGCGACGAGAATAATTATATTTATAAGTTGAATACTATTCACAAGCTGACATGTTGCCATAGTGACAAATTATTGTATTTTGACACTAACAAGTTTGTTAGTGGTTTTAAGTTAACTCAGAGAACCTGATCTCTGTCTTGGTATAATAGACATCGGATAGCTATGTTGATAGCTTATAATATTAATGAGGTTATAGATAATATAACAAATTGTAGTATTAGTGACGAGTCTGTGTTGCCTAGTTATACAAGCAACATAGAGATTAATTATGATTCATCATGTTGTACGAAGGAGGATCCAACCATAATACCAACATCCTTGGAGGGCACTACCAGTCAGATAGGTTATACTTTTTCTGCTGGGAACCCATACCGCCATTGTAGACTCGTCAGTTGTAGTTGTGGAGGTCACTCCGGATAATAATTTAAACTAGTTAGTAAGACAACAGAAGTTACACCTTTAAATAACCAATTATTATTAGAGAATAATGATAAAGTATCTTCTGACAATTTAACTCATAGTAATAAAAAACCAAAGGAAGTGCAACATACTTTAAAATTATTTAATCAAAATATCCAAGGATGCGCTTCCAAATTATTGGAAATAGAATTGTTTCTAGAAAGTACTAAGCTTGATGTCATTTGTTTATCAGAACATTGGTTAAAAGATCATCAAGTAATGTCAATTAATTATGAAAATTATTGTGTTGTTAACCATTTCAGCCGAAAACGTATGATACATGGCGGGTCATTAATATTATTAAAAAATTCAATTAAATCGAAAGAACGAAAAGACATCATCGGACTGTCAGTTGAGCAAGCCATTGAATTGTCCTGTGTTGAGCTTGATCAGCATGTCATAGTATGCGTATACAGACCTCCAAGTTACCAGAATCTACCTGTGTTTGATTCTGTAATGTAAGATGTGTTACAGAAAGAAGATTATTATTGACTTACTACTGCTAGTAGTAAGTCAATAATAATCTGCGGAGACTTTAATATTAATTTATTAGAAAAAACTCTATTACAGTCAGATTATTAAGTCTTTTTATGTCATTTGATCTGTCAAATGTTTTTATTGAACCAACCCGAGTGACAGCTTCTTCTGCTACTTGTATAATATTTTTTGTAATTGTGATTACTTACACAAACAAATAGTAAATAAGTTGCCATCTGATCACAGTAGACAAACAATAATTTTTTGCTCATATACGCCTTTACAAAAAACTCAAATAATGTTTAGGCAAATTACATGTAAAGATTTAGAGAAATTAAATTATGTAAACAAAGTTTTAATAATATAGGTGACCCAAATGAGTTCTACGCCGAGTTCTTTTCACTATTAAACACGCAATTTAATAAAACTTTTCCACTCAAGACTAAAAGTATTAATACAAAGTTTTTATTTAGTGATTGGGCCACTCCTGGCATTCGTAAAAGTAGAGAAAATCTATTTGAACTTTATGGCCTAAAGCAACATGTGACTCATACAAGCTTTCATCAGTATTTTGCAAGATATTCAAAATTATTTAAAAGTGTGTGCAAAATAGCTAAAGCTCTATATATTAGTAATAAAATAAAATCACCTGATGATAAAGCAAAAACTACATGGCAAATAATAAATAATGAAACAGGTAGGAAAAACAGCGTGATATTGAATTTAATTTAGAGACTGCACGTGGCGCCATCAACTCAAATGTAGACATAGCTCAGGAATTTGAAAACTGTTTTGTTAATGTTCCTCTTAAAACTACTGAAGCTTTAAATTCCTCACCCGCGCTTTCTGCTGCCTTACTTAAAAATAATGTAAAACCATGCCCTTTGGAGTTTAGGTTTCAGCATACAAACCCCCAAGCTGTTATAAAAGCTTTTAAAGATCTTAAAATTAAATCAACAGAAGATCTCTGGGGAATGTCTGTAAAAGTCTGTAGATCTCTCGTCAAAACCCTTGCGCCCTATTTAGCTTTCATATTTAACACCAGTGTAGACCAAGGAGTGCTTCCGGATCTTATGAAACATAGTAAAGTGTTCCCATTGTTCAAATCCGGTGATAGTAAAGAGCTCAATAATTATAGGACCGTGTCAATTCTGCCAGTTCTCAGTAAGGTGTTTGAAAAGTTGATGCTCAATCAAATGTTACGTCACTTTAATAAAAACTCCATCTTGCATGAACATCAGTACGGTTTCACTAAAGGACGTTGTACCACTGACGCCGGTGTCACCCTAATAAAGAAAATTTTTATCGCCTGGGAGGAATCACAAGATGCCATTGGAATCTTTTGCGATCTCTCTAAGGTGTTCGATTGCGTAAACCATGAGACACTTCTGCTGAAACTGGAGCACTATGGGATGAGGAATTAAGCTCATGATTTGCTAAGATCATACTTGAAAGACAGAAAGGTTAAAGTACAAATAAACGGCACAAACTCATTAGGGTCTGAAATATCAATGGGCGTTCCTCAAGGTTCTATATTGGGTCCATTCCTCTTTTTAGTTTACGTTAATAATTTACCCCAGTTACTTCAAAATCAACCGAAGATGGTGTTATTTGCAGATGACACTTCATTGATCTTTAAACTAGACCGAAGGTCACAAAATCTTGACGACGTGAATAACTCTATTCTTCAGGTCCAAGATTGGTTTACGGTAAATAATTTGGTACTAAACGAGAAAAAAACCAAATGCATTCGATTTAAATTACCTAATGTTAGAAGTAGCGAATGTGACATCATATTGAACGGATAAAAACTGGAATTTAGTAATCAGACAGTTTTCCTAGGAATCACGCTAGACGAGAAGTTACAATGGGGACCCCATACGAGTATAACATCTCTCGCGGGGCGACTAAGCTCGGCAGCGTATGCTGTTAGAAAGATAAGACAGTTAACAGACGTAGAAACCGCGCGTTTGGTTTATTTTAGCTACTTCCACAGCATTTTGTCATACGGCATTTTATTGTGGGGTCGGGCTGCTGACATTGAATCCATTTTTATTTTGCAAAAGAGAGCTGTCAGAGCCACTGTACCTTGCCAGTTCATTTATGAAAATATTATGTATGTTAGAAAAAATCTGCATCTATTTAATAAAATAACTGATATACATAATATTAACACTAGAAATAAAAATAAAATGGATCAACCATTTTTCAGACTTTCTAAAGTACAATCTTTTATGGGGTACTGTGTTAAATGTTATAACAAAATACCTTGTGAAATATTGCAATTAAATGAAAGAAAGTTTAAAACTTATGTTAAAAAAACACTTTGTAAACAAGCATGAAGTGCCGATAACTTTATTTCACATAAACCTACATTGGCACTTATGAAACATCAGATTCTAGGTGCACGGTTCCAATTGGTCGTTTCCTATGGAGAAGAGCCGGCAAGAAACTCCATGGTTTGTGGTCAATGTTTGACATTTTGGTTAGTTTAATAGTACATATTAATAATAACTGGTACTTATTAGGGCGCAATCTCACTCGGCGTATAATTTACGGCTGACTGTTTGTGTGTTAGCGTCCCTATACTATTTTAAATAGAATGGTC
Source organism: Dasypolia templi (assembly GCA_963555695.1). Lineage (NCBI taxonomy): Eukaryota > Metazoa > Arthropoda > Insecta > Lepidoptera > Noctuidae > Dasypolia > Dasypolia templi. The sequence continues at coordinate 1,586,157 of OY743144.1, forward strand.
ACACTATGGACACACGCAAATAGTTGTAGCTATATGCTAGGTGAGACTGCACCCATACTTATTAATTATGAGGAATTTGCTTCATCATGGGAACAATACAATAATAGCAGCTAGGGCAAGATAGTTGACTGAAAATATAAGCTCAACAGCACACAGTTACCTGATTGTGGGTATTCCACGAGAAGAAAATAACGATTGATGGAATATTTTCATCAACGGCGTGGTATCGCACTGAGTGACGCCTTACCATAACTCAGTATACTATAGTGTACTCTGTGCTATAACAGAGCATCCACAACCAATATTCACTATTGGGTATCTCAACCAAAGGCTGCTGCACAACATAAGTGTTATTGCACAACACAGTAAGCTGTGTTGTGTTATTGTTACTCTGTCGTGAGAAGATCAAGACTCAGAGTGACAGGTGACAGACATATACATGGACAGACAGAACAGCGGGAGCGCGCGCAGGTCAGAAACGTCATAATAACTAGGATTTTCAGATACACACTCTTGAATATATTGTCGATTCATAATACGTAACGTGATCGGCATTATGACGCACGGTAGCAAAAATGGTGACTGTGATAATCGTGAAATCTTTGACTTTTATAGGTTTTTATACCTTAGCCTTCCGGTTCTGGCAGTTGTGGTGGTTTAATATTTAATTCTTACCTTCAGGCGTACAACAGATACAGTGCTTGTCATATGCGTGTATCCAAACGCAAACGCAGTTGTGTTGATTTGCAAATTATGTCGAAATAAAAACCGGACAAAATCAATTACCACACATATTTTTATTGGCATTTTTGTCGCCATTCTAAAGAAATGTAATTGTTGCGATTTATTTCAGTAAATTTAAAAAGTAATTTTCATATATTAATAATTACTGTACATTTATGTATTCTGAATGTCTTTTGGGGGCAGAATCCGGCCATGTCATTTAACCATGTATAATTATGCATGAAAAGGCTCGTGGCTAAAAAACAACAACGAATCGATAAATTTGCGAGGATAAGTTGCGCCCACCGGGATCTGTCCATGGGTGACCGTTTCCATAACCGACCGTTTCCTCCCGCGATACTGTCGGATTGCCATCCAGTCTGACTAGGAGAATGAGGGAACGAGCTAGATAGTGCTCCTGTGTTTGTGCACTAACTTGTGTACTATAATTTCTACTGCGTACTTGGCAAGTCTTCCTTGAGATGACCGCTGTGACCGAAATTCGGTTATTGACGATTTTAAAACCCGACGCCAGTAGTTGAAGCCAGCAAACGTTCAGCGTCGTACACTGCTGACCGCGGCCTTCTGTCAGTGCGAGTAAATGGAAATTAATGGTCGCACCCCGACCTCAGCGCCCCGAAACCCTCGTCAGTGTTACATAAGGCAATTGACTAATAACCCTGTATTGTGGGTATTACTGCATATGTTTCTACAAACATCATAAAACACATGTAAACGTGATGTAGGTTCGTGAAAAATTAAAAAAATAAATGTTAGAAAAAATCTTGTTTAGGTAAAAATAAATAAAAGTCTATAGAAAAATACCTACCTATTTTTCGATTAGTGGGGCCCAGTAGTTGGCTACTTTAACTGGTAGAATATCGCGTTTCATCATTCAAATAAACAAATCAAAGCACTCAATTGGTAGGTGGCACTACAAATTGGTATCCGCAGTGCGTTTTCCGATTCATTTGTTTACAACTGACTATATTTACAGAAAATAAAATACTTATTCTTTATAATTTCTGTCAATTCCTACTCATCTTAAATTCACATTACGAACGCTCCTGCATACTGATTACGTTTCTCCATTTATATCAAGCGATTATCAACCTCACTCGCTCCTTGAGGCAGTAAGCAGATTTACCGGAGACATCGCTAAAAGTGCATCCCCGGAGCATCTTATTTTCTGCTCTGGTAACTTTTAATCACACGGTAAGTTGGGTAAATCCAGCTATTGCCGGTCTAAGTGCGTTCTGCTGACAGTCTAAGAATTACATTTTATTTTGTATAGTTCTATAAATAAAATGATGGTAATAAATCATATATGAGAATTTGATACGTAATTACAACAACAACGACTCCGTAGGCGGTCAGACATACTATCACAGCTGACTGAAATGTATTCCTTTTTTTGTCTATCAATTGCCCACATGTATGCAACCGCATTTCAACAGTAACACTGTAAACTACGAGAATTTATCCTTCGTCCGGTTTAAAGAACAAAAATCAAGACAAAAATGACCTAACACATTGTCAAGCACGCGTCAAATGCTGTGATTGTTTCATTGAATTATCAACAGCCACTTGAAAACATCGATAATCTGCATGTCGATTCTGTAAAAGCCTCACCGTCAACACTTGCGTGGAGTGAGCTGTCAGTGTCATCCCGTTTTGGTCAATCCCTAGCATCAATGACACTGACAACTTACTCCACGCTCACATCACGTACTACTTAGTCTGTGCACTTCACTTAAGTTTTCACGGTGAGATAGTTACAGAATAGGTGCAGCTGAAAAGTAATGGTCTATGAGGAATTGTTACTATGGTTGAGCGGTTGAGTGTACACAAATACTGCAATTATAATTTTTTTCGTCTTCTGACCTACGGTTAGTCTCACGTTCACCAACTGTGTACCGTATATTCGAATATCCGATCCCAATCGACACACAATTACACAAAAATACACTCAAAATCAAAGAACCATTACAGAAGAAAAGCTAAGCAATAACTACTTCTGAGTACCGAATGCACTCCATCATTACATTGAGTTGAAGTCGTATGATTGCGGCGCAAGGCTCCAGTTGTGGTGCAAGCAGGACTGTAGTCAACAATAAACAGCGGGCTACTTCCGGCGGCCGATTACCGTTTCCGGCCGAACGTCGACCTCGCCGGATGTTGGTATGAAATACTTTTTACGTGAGTTTACAGTTGACTTGGACACGAGGACGAAGTTACAATGAGAACGGGAATGGTGCAGTACATGATTTGCATCTGCTTCGTTTCGTTTTTAGAGGTAAGTAGATACTAAAATAAGTTTAAGAGCTAAAATGCAAAACAAAACAAAACGTGTGTTGTGCCAAAACATTCTGCCTAAAAAACAAAAAAAAACGCAGTATTTTTTTAATGCTGGCACTTTGTACGTGTTTTTTATTTTTATGTCTGGTGGTTGAATATTTTGATCGTAACGTAGCATTGTTAAAAAGCGAGTATTCGTATAGACATTGCAGTTAATGAGATCTTTATCGTCATCGTCCCTAAAGCGGTTAAGTCATATTAAAAGGGCTGTCATAAAAATCTGACATTTTCACCAACATATGACATTAAGTTGTCAAATAACGCTCTGTATTTGTACGGCCGTTATTGTGTGACCGTTCACAGCATCAATATGAAACGAAAGTGTAAAAATAAAAACAAAAGTCATTCAAGCTAGGCTGAAAATTTGCACTTTTTGAACGTCAAACTTACCTAGGACGACTGTCCTAGGTAAGTTTGACGTTCAAAAAGTGCCGGGACCGCCCATCCTTCACCGAGCTTTTAGTACTGGGAAATCTTCACAGATAGTTCCGACTCACCGTGAACTAAGCGGCATCCTGTTCCAACTCACTGGAACCTCAACTGGCCCTGGCAAGGCAAGCATCGCAAGATACCAGCCTGCTATCGCCCTCCGGTCTTAGCACACAAACCCCACTGACGTCACGCAAAAACCTGCATCGCGTAAGCGAAGTTTACCATTCAACTTTTTTTTTTTTTTTATATATACAACGTCGCAACATCAATCATCGGGCAGTAGCCCACCAGACACGACACTCGTCTAGTCGGAGGGTATTTAGTTATGAAATATTCTTCATGTTCTAGTCTTCATGTTTTACGAATAAAGCTACTTGTTTTTCAGGTTCCCGAGTAAGATCTTCCTCGTGTCACGACGTCCAACCAACTAGTATTACCCTAGATTGGTGACGTAGATAAGGTTATACTAATTACAGTTTTCTGTGCCTTTGATAAGTTTAGCCTTAATTGGCTGCTACATATCGCCCCAAACATTTATGCTACCAGTAAAAAGAACTGTTACGATATACGTGAAGCAAGGCATATTAGTTTGAGATCTAGATAGGGAGTTTCTGTAGGGTTCATAATTAGTTTTATAGAATTATAATGTAAGTTTCAGTGGATTGTTTTACTAATTCTAATAATGCTAGGATACTAATAACATATTTTTTTAATTTTATAATTATTTAAATTGGTTTTTAAGCCAATTTAATAAAACTAAATAAATAACTACTAGTTTCAGTTTCACTTTTACTCATTCTACAAGTTTTGTGTAACAGCGACGTATCTTTTCCCCTATGAAAACAAAATTTTATTTTGATAATATTCTAACAATGTTGTGTAAAAACAAAACTTCTTGAATATTGAAGTTTCGAAATTAATAAACACCTTGAAACGCAAACTCAAACTCGAAAGCATTTATTTCAATTAAACCATTAACGTAAAAGTTGCCCATTCCAATTCGTAGTAGGTACCTATGGAGAAGAACGGGCAAGAAACTCCATAGACACTCTTTAAAAACTATTTTAAGAATAATATTAGTTACATCATTAATGTTGATCTTAAATGTGAGAACAATGTACAAAAGACAGACACGTTAAAAGCGTCCAGAGTGCAGCAAAAAATAAATAAAAACTATTCAAAAAATAAATTATCAAATAAGCCGTGGCAGCTAAAAGAGAACCAGTCCCAACTCACGGCGCCCGTTCACGAACATGACGCATGGTTAAAAAAACTAAATGATCCAACACCCGCGGAACCGTCAGCAAGACATTTGAGTGAGCATGACATACTATCAACCGCCAGGTCACATTCAAGTCAATAAAAGACTCGGTAAATGGTAGCTCCATAGTACGTAGTACTCACACCTGTGCTATGCATTTATATAATACAAAGGAGATTAAGTTTATACAATGCAAATATATTCTTACAATCTTCAGCAGCTCCAACAATATTTTCAATATTTATATTTCATTGAACAATGTGTTAAACGTTCAATAGGATGTAACCCAATAAAAACGGTCATAAGAACACTCGACTAGACATTTCTATCGCGGATCCAATAAAGTCAGACAAGTGCCACAGAAAAGTTTATAATGGAGTGTTCATGTATAAAGAACGCGTGAATAACGCAAAGCTTTAACGAATGTTGTGTACATATAAATCGTTTGGCGGCATAATTTACAACGTAATGTCTCATGATAGATGAACCTTGAAAAATTGGGCGCCTGACCTAATTCTCTTAATCTGCATTCCAATAATTTTTGCGTGCATTGATCAAACAGCACTAAGCATTTAAAAAAAATATAATTTATTAGTCTGCTGTCAAATTGAGTTTACCGTTTGTTTGTACACCCAATGTGCACACATAAATTGTTTGTTATCACAACGGCTAACATAACATTTTATTGGTGCTACTTGATCAGACTTTCAGAAACCTAGAGAAAACTTAGTGCGCTAAGCAATAAACCTCTACGGAGCGATAAGGTGACAAGCGTCGGGATTTAGAAACTTACGAACACTCCAGTAGCTTACTTATCCGTGGCAGATACTTAGGCAAAACAAATTGAGGCACAAGAGGGCAACAATTGGCGCAAACAGAACACTCAGGTGGAAGAAAGGGAAAAAATTCAATTCCAATACAGCAGCAGAGCTAAATAGGAAACTCATAAACCGCTTACGTTGTGTACATAAATTTTATTACGAACCTTATTTTGTTGGGGAACGGTCTGCGTGGTGGTAGAAAAGCGATGAATGCAGAAAACCTTTTTAAGTACTCGAGTGATAACGAATTAAAAGTATCTATACGAGTATGTATTGCTAATTGTTCTACTCAAGTATCGGCACTAACTGTGTAAGAATGGCTGTATAACAATGTTGTGGTAAAAAGTTATTCGTGTGGCAACAAAGTGGTTTTAATTCTATATATACACTTTAAACAAGTAAACAGTACGATATAGATCAATTCCTAACTAGTATTTCGTCAGCCAGGAAGTGCTTAAGCCGTGACTTTTTCAAGTGATTTATTTTGTTATGATGTTTGTTAAGCAGTGCGAGCAACATAGTATTTATGCTACAGTTTATATAAAGTAACTTCGTGTGAATGTCCTTAGAATTTACTTTTTTTCTCTGTATTTTATAAGTGGAGACCTGTTATTGGCTTTCAAACTAATTTACTGTCCTTGATCTGTTTGTTTCAGCTATAAGTCTCCCATATTGTTTAAATAAATAAATAAATATATATTATCTGAGAAACCCTTATCATTGCCAGCAAGGTTAACTATGTGTGGATGGCAATACGATGACTGAAGAAAGGAAAATTTCGCTTTCATCTTTATCTTGTACCATCTCAACCAATCGTCGGTGTCGTTTGATAGGCGGCTACTATTTTTGAATTAACCTCTGGGTAGCAAAAAGCTTAATTTAAACATTAAATATTCGCCAAATCTATTAAGTACCTGAATTTCGTTAACATTGAGTAATCAATGTCTTTTTGAAATGGCCTATTTAGAAATCTTGTCGGTACCTATTCTTTAATCGATATTCAATTAAGTAGCGTTTGTAGGAGGATTATTTATTAAGAACTGGTGACCGTTTCGTTGAATCAATCACAAATTCCTTTTGTTACGACACACATTACGGGTACTGGGATACTGGGGGTAATGCGTAAACCTCTTAGTTTATTTTGTCAATTTTCCGGCCTTCATTAAGTACAGCTGACACAAACCACACGAGAGAGGGATAAGCCTTGAAATACGAAAAATAAGCCCGCTCCCCCAAAACGTCAACATAATCGTACACATTAGTTCACATTAACTGGACATATAAAAACGACCGAACCACGTACATTGGAGTGCAGATGAAATCACCAAAAGCGTTGTTAAAGCAACAATAAAGTTGGTGCTTTACGTGCGTGACTATAAACTTGATAGTCTATTAAATTTGCATCGGACAGCTTCATATATATTTCTGGCGCGCTCTGTAAAAAATACGTGAATGTAAGTGCAATAAAATGATGCCAGTTTAATTGGGGATGTAATTGTATGTAAAATGTTGCTGAAGCTTAAACACGCCTAAAGCTCACCAATATGGTGGTACTATTATTCACAACCTGCACAGATTGCAAAAACTTTCAAGCTTACATTGTCAGTACTCAGAAGCACAGTTCTTAAACTGGAACACTATTAAGCGTCTACATCACATTGTTACCTCCAAACTTTATACAAATTATCTGAACCAACTCCGTAATTGACTTCAACGGTAGCTAATTTAGTTAATCAGCCTTTTAGAAGAAACTTTTACAGAATGCAACACTTGTGGGCTTGAGCTGGGAAGGGGGGATTTGGGGAGGGGTAATTGGTCCTTTGCTCTGCAGCCACTCATTGAATTATGCGGACAAGTTCAAAGATTGTTTGAAAACATCTGTTCCTCATTCCTCATTTGATGAATATGGAGTTGAGAGGGAAACTGTTGCAATTTGAAACTAAGGTGCACGCTCATTATTAAACTAAGACTTTCTTTTGATTGTGTAATGAAGTTGACTTTGAAATTGTTTTAATATTAATTGTGCTTTATTCAGTCAATGTATGAAAAGTTTTCTAGTCTAACTGTTTCGAAGGAGCAATGATACTTTGACAATAAACGAGTATTTTTCAGAAAAAAAGGTAAGACTACAATCAGTATTTGGAAGTAACACCTGTCTCCGTCTGCTGACAGAATGATGGACATTGATTTATGTATCCTTTCTCCAAAAATAGAGCACGCGGCTTTACTACCTCTTGTTAGATCCTCTGACTACAATGCAAAAAAAAAGAAATTCACAAATGAAATAACAGATGTAGAATAGAATATAATAATATTTATTTGCTTAAAACATGGTATAAAAATATGGTAAAATACAAAATAACAAGATCATACATGTTTCTGATTAACAGTTATAGGCGTACAAATTTTCACAGGCATATTTAACAACATGCCAAAGCCAGGGGTAGGGGCAAGCCCACCGCCGTCAAACCTGCATCCGCCGCCACTACTGCCGCCGCTGCCGCATACACCACCGTCGTCGCCGCCGCAACTGTCGTGGCAGGTCCTTCACATGGGGCTCGGGAGGGGGCTGAAATGGAGTGTCATTAATGGCCCCATTACGCCTCCTCCAGGCGAACATCAACCACTGCTCCTCTGCTCAGGATCTGTTGCTCCAGAGCATGGCGCAGTAGTCGATTAACATCGCTGTGGTCGCTGGGCCGTACTTTGTCCCGCCCAGGGATGACTGGGTGGAGGACCTGAGCGGCTCAGTGGCCCTAATTTCGTCGGCCGCCGCAGGTACCCTGTCCCTCGAGGCCGTCAAGAGGGGACGGGGTTGCGTGGCAGCACGGTTCGGGGATATAGTCGTGGTAGGTGCATACTTCTCTCCGAACCGAACTCTCGCCGAGTTCCACAACTCCCTGGCGGAGTTGAGAGTCGTCGTCGTCGGGTTTCGTTCCCTCCCCGTGCTCGTCCTCGGGGACTTCAATGCTAAGAACGTGGCTTGGGGTTCCCGGTACTCGGACACGCGGGGCAGGATGGTGGAGGACTGGGCTCTGGAAACAGGCCTGGTCGTCCTGAACCGGGGTTCTGTCCCAACGTGTGTGCGGATGCGGGGTGAATCAGTGGTGGACATTTCGTTCGCCAACCCCACTCTGTCGCCGCACGTCATTGACTGGCGCGTCATGGAGGGGGTGGAGACCTATTCCGACCACCGGTACATCCGGTTCGACGTCTCCGCCCAGACCTCGAGCGCGCCGGTCCGACAGGCCCCGAGTGGTCCGCGGTGGGCGCTGAAGCAGCTGGACCGGGAGCTCCTCCTGGAAGCCTCGATCGTGCAGGCCTGGGTGTCACCACCGAACAGGCCTGCTGTCATCACCAACGAGGCGGAGTGGTTCCGGGAGGCCATGTCCGAAATTTGTGACGTGGCAATGCCCCGGGTCCAGCCCGGACGTGCCTGGCGCCAGGTGTGCTGGTGGTCGCCGGAGCTGACAGCTTTGCGCGACACGTGCGTGGCTGCACGACACCTGTACACCAGGCACCGCAGGCTACGTATCCGCCCTTCGGATACGGAAACCATTCAGGCGGAGCTGTACGAGGGGTACAGAGCTGCAAAGACCGCCCTACAAGCGGAAATCCTGCGGGCCAGGGCACTGGCCAGCGAGGAGTCGCTGGAGACTCGGAACAGGGACCCGTGGGGACGCCCCTACAAAATGGTGCGGGATTAACTCCGCCCATGGGCTCCCCCACTGACGCAGAGTCTCCGGCCCCAGCTCGTGGAGGACGTGGTGAGCGCTCTGTTCCCTTCGCGAGGGGAGCACACTCCCCCGCCCATGACTCCGCCTACTGCGGTGCCGGATGCGGACCTCATCGCCGACGACGACGACGATGCTTCGGAGGTGACCGAGGTAGAGTTGAGAGTGGCGGTACATAGGCTTAGTGCCAAGAATACCGCCCCAGGACCCGACGGCTTACCTGGAAAAGCCTGGGTTCTGGCCTTGGAGGCTCTCGGGCTTCGACTAAGGGGGCTCCTAAGCGCATGCTTGGAGGGGGGCCAGTTCCCACTTCGCTGGAAGACGGGGAAAATGGTCCTCATTAAGAAGCCGGGGTGCCCTGCGGACTCTCCGTCCGCTTACCGGCCCATCGTGCTGTTCGACGAGGTGGGCAAGCTCTTCGAAAGAGTAATTGCAAACCGCCTCGTCGGGCGGCTGTTGCGGGTGGGGCCGGATTTGGCGGAGAGCCAGTTAGGTTTTCGCAGGGGGCGCTCTACGGTGGACGCCATCATGCGCGTGCGAGCCCTCACGACGGGGGATGCTGTGGCCCGGGGTGGGGTCGTCTTGGCGGTGTCTCTAGGAATCGCCAATGCCTTCAATACCCTGCCCTGGAGTTGCATCAGGGAGGCATTGCGGACCTTTGTCGCGTGGTCGAGGCCTACTTGACGGACAGGGCCGTCATCTACCCCGGTCACCGAGGAGAGTGGAACCGGCGAGAGATGTCGTGCGGTGTCCCACAGGGATCGGTCCCGGGGCCGCTTCTGTGGGATATCGGTTACGATTGGGTGCTGCGCGCCGATCTCCCTAGGGGCGTCAGCGTGGTTTGCTACGCTGACGACACGCTGGTCCTGGCACAGGGGAGGTCGCACCAGGCGGCGGCCGAGCTAGCGACACTCGGGGTTGCGACAATCGTCCATAGGATCCGGCAGTTGGGACTCGAAGTGGCCCTGCACAAGTCCGAGGCCATGTGTTTTCATGGTTCTCGGAACGCGCCACAATTGAGTTCCCAGATAACGGCAGGAGGGGTTCACATCGGCGTCGAGTCGACGATGAAGTACCTGGGACTCGTCCTCGATAGCCGGTGGAACTTCGTGGACCATTTCCGACGTTTGGCTCCAAGACTGGAGCGGGCTGGGGCTGCCTTAAGGCGGCTCCTGCCCAATCTGGGGGCTCCAAACGGCTCCTGCCGGAGGCTCTACGCGGGAGTCGTGCGGTCCATGGCCCTTTACGGGGCACCGGTGTGGGCGCGTTCTTTGAGGCTCCGACCAGCCCGCCGGTTGAACGCGTCTCAAAGGGTCTTGACCATCCGGCTGGTCCGGGGATACCGTACGGTCTCCTGCGAGGCGGCGAGCCTCCTTGCCGGATTGCCGCCATGGGATCTGGAGGCAAAAGCCCTCGCGCACGTATGGGAGTGGCGCGAGGAGGCAAAACGCCGGGGTGGTACTCCGCTGCCGCGAGAAATCACGGTATAGCGGACAGAGCTCCGGCGGGATCTCATGGCGACATGGAGGGTGCGATTGTCGCAACCCAGTGCTGGGCACGCCACAATAGCGGCGGTAAGTCCCCTCTTTGAGGAGTGGTTGGAGAGGCGCCACGGCGTCCTCACCTTCCGCCTGACACAGGTCCTCACCGGACACGGTTGTTTTGGGAGGTTCCTGTTCCGTATAAGGCGGGAGAAAACGCCCGGGTGTCACCATTGTGTGGATTGCCCGGAGGACACGGTGGAGGTCTGCCCAGCTTGGGCGGAGCACCGTAGTGTCCTCGCGGAGGCGATCGGCGTTGGCGATCTCTCGCGTCCGGCTCTGGTCCAGGCCATGGTACGGAGCGAGAGAGAATGGAAAGCCGTCACCTCCTTCTGCGAAGCAGTAATGCTTGCGAAGGAGGAGGCGGAGTGCGTGAGGGAGAGAGCCTTGCGCCCTCACGCCCCTAGTCGCCGCAGGAGACGCCCTGGGCGTCGGGAGTCGCCTGCAGATTCCCGGCCACCGTAGGCGCGGGCCTGGTCCCTGCCGGACGGCGAGCTACCCATTGCTCGCCGTCCGGCAGGGACCAGGCCCGGGTCAACGGCGCGTCGTGTTCCACGCGCGCCTCAAAGAGATGTCAGCACAAAATGACGGGGTCCGTTAGGGCCGACGCCTCAGGGTCGCGGGTTATTCGATAGAGATAACCGTGGCCCTGGCACAGGCAACTGAAGGAACACGGGTGGGTTTTAGTCAGTAAAAGTCTGACACGCCCTCCCGCTCCACCCAGAGCGGGAGAAGTCATTTGATGATTTCCCACCCAAAAAAAAGGCATATTTAACATTTATTGTCATATACTCGTATAGAAGTCTTTGACACTAAAATAAAAACTATGACTACACATCCATTCATGCAATTTATTTTTGAATAATCTTATATTTAATGTCTTGAGATTACTTGGTATCTTATTATATATACGTACACACATAGCTAAACAACAGTGTATATCAATGACTGAGTGAAAGAATGAATCTTAGTGTATATCAATTAGTTATCATTCTTTTTAAATGATATCTGTGACGTTGTACTGTTTGCAGATGATACCTCTCTAATTTTTAAAGTAGACAGGAATAGTCAAGATTTTGTCGACGTAAACAGTGCACTCTCAATGGTTACGGATTGGTTTACGTCAAATAACCTAGTTCTCAATGCTAAGAAAACTAAATGTGTAAAGTTCGTCTTACCGAATGTTAGAAATCTAGGACCCAACATCGTCTTAGATAAAGAGCTGCTTGAAACAGTAGACTCGGCAGTTTTTCTGGGCATAACATTAGATGCCAAACTTCAGTGGGGCCCACATATATCAAGCCTAGCGGGGAGGCTCAGTTCAGCCGCCTACGCCGTCAGGAAAGTAAGACAATACACTGACGTCGATACAGCACGGTTAGTCTATTTTAGTTATTTCCACAGCGTTATGTCCTACGGTGTTATGCTGTGGGGCAAAGCTGCTGATATTCAAAATATTTTAATAAGGTTTATAACTCATTTGTTGGGCTTGGTATAACCTTTTATAACAAGCTACCCTCTTGTTTGCTACGAGTAGATGTGCCTTTAAATGCGTTTAAAGCTCAAGTAAAATCCAACCTTTGTTCAAAGGCATTTTATTCAATTAACGACTACTTAAACGATAAGAATAGTTGGTCGCTGTAATTAACTCAAGACAATGTTTATGTTCTTTCTCCAGAATCAGCTTACCTACTGACAGGGCTTATGAGTTCTTATAACATAACATCACGCCTTGTTTCCCCGAAGGGTTGGGCAGATGTGTACCTACGGTACACCCACATTTCGCCAGTTATGTTTAAGTCCCATGTAATAGAGGGCGAGCCTATTGCCATCTACCGGGCACAAATCCAGACTTCGGGCTGCTACTGAGAAATTCCAGATAGAAAAACCCAATAACACGTTTCTCGAACTTGGAATCGAACCCAGGACCTCATGCTCAGCAGTAGCGATTGCGACCACTAGACCAACGATTTTAATTTTATTTGACTATTTAGGTCAATTATTTTTAGTTATCTTCATTTATTATTGACATGATCTACTCATTACAATATTTTTTTAACGAGTTGTATTACAATACGTGGTTAGCTAGCGACCTCGACAGTTGATCATAAATTATTCGAGCGAGTTCGTCATGCTCCCGTAGATGTCACTCCTTCCCTCAAATATGGCGAGGGGGGCAATGGCTGATCTTTGCGTTATGCTCGTGAACGGATGCTGCTTGTGGTGACTGGTCGTCTTGCTGTATACGGTTTTGTTATTGTTAAAGTAATTGTTCTGTTAATTTATTTTACTTCGATGGTCCTTGTTTATCAATTGTGTGTACTTAAAAAATAATCCAATAATGCATATGTAAGGTGTCACGCCTCTTATGCCTGGAGGCTTTTATTTGTGTATTAATTGTTTTATTTGTGTGAAAAAAACAACATAACTTAATGTTATTTTTTTCATAGATTTTTATTGTTTTGGTTATATTGGCGTGGCTAGCTTACTTAAGGCATATTAATATGATTTTTTGTGTTTTGGTTTTTCTTCTTTGATTAACATAACATAACATAACATATTTATTCAAAAATTAAAAGGCATAATAATAATTACAGTTTTGCTTAAATTTAAATTATATTCCTAAGACTTACGTGCCTGAAATATGTAATCCTGTTTTTCAGGCGAAAAGTGCTAAAATAGTCGGATAAAATTTATAAACAATCAAAAAAGTTGACACTAGACAAATAAATTAAATGTGCGAGTAGCTTAAATCCTAGTGTCTAAATTTAAAAAATACTTGTTGTAGGTGAGGATCTATATTTACTTTAACACAGTTAATAAATTCTCTGTATCTTCATAAGACATACTTTGGAGAGCCTCCTTGAGAATTCTCTTACAATTTGCGTAGTTCAGGGAATAAATGTTTGCTTTTGAGTTTAGTCTATTATAAAGGAGAGGACCGAGGTACAGGTAAAATTTGGATATAAAAGCATGTTTTGTTGTATTTTGTGGACATACTATATCTTTACGTCTTTTGTTTGTATATTCCGTGCTGTAGGGTAGAGCTGTGTGCTGTTTTAGTACAATGCCCATTATAAATAGTTGCCGAACTGTTACTACTTCACAAGATTTGTATAGGAGGTTAGTAGGAAAAAGGAAAGGGCGGAAAGTAGACACTTTGAGAACCGCCCTCTGCGCTCTCTCGATGGTTAGTAACACTGTTTTACCCGCTCCACCCCATGTTGTAATACAATACGTTATAATCGATTGACATAAAGCAAAATAAACTTGTCTAACAATTTTTGTATCAGCAATATAGCGTAGCCTTTTAAAAACAAATATTAACTTGCGAATTCTATTATGTAAAGCTAATATATGTTGTTTGAACGAGAGTGTTTCTTTATTTGCCATTTTAATGTTGGGACAAACACATTGCTTATCAGTGGGATTTGTGCAATTATGAGCATATAATGTCGAGATGCTAGTGGATGTTTGCTTGCGCATCGAAAACTTAATGTAATTTGTCTTGTCTGCATTTAGTGTTAGTGAATTATGTTGAAGCCATTTATTAACAACATTGAATCCGTGTTGCGCAAGCTTGTAGATATTTTTTTCTGAGTCAGCCGAAAATAAAAGGGCAGTGTCGTCAGCATAAGAAACAATTTGGCCGTGATTTAGATTTAGATTACAAAGATCGTTTATGTATATCAAAAATAGGGTAGGCCCTAAAATACTTCCTTGGGGAACTCCGAAGGACGTGTTTTTTTTATCATCGATGAGAACATTACCAATTCTTACACATTGGGTACGGTCTTCTAGATAGCTCTTCAATAGTTTAAGCTGGGTGCCTCTGATACCTATGGCTTCAAGCTTGTGCAACAGAATAGGAATAGAAACCGTGTCAAAAGCTTTTGCGAGGTCCAAGAAGATTCCAACAGTGTGGTTACCTTTATCAAGTTATTGTGCTAGATAGTTAGTCAGATGATGTACGGCATCGTCTGTTGCCATTTTAGGCCTAAATCCAAACTGCCGTTTAGATAAAATTAATTTATCCTCCAGTATTTGTAAAGCCTTTTATTTATATTTTTTTCTAATATTTTAGACATAGAAGGCAGTAAGGAAATAGGTCTATAATTTGTAACTTGATCTTTACTGCCTGATTTGTAAACGCTCGGGAAAAAGACCTGTAGATAAACATTTTTGGAAAATATAAGTCAGCGGCGGTATCAAAATGAGTCTGAACTGTTTAATAATTTTATTTGATATGTTATCCCAGCCAACTGCACAGTCGTCCTTTAAACTCATAATTATCGTTTCCACTTCAGTCTCGTCAGTGTCTACCAACGCAAAGGATGATAGAATAGTGCTACACGTAAATGGTGTGCTTGTTAGATATTGTGATTGGCCCTGAACTTTTTCAGCCAGGCACTTTCCAACATTAACATAAAAACAATTTGCAATGTTGGCAGATGTTAACTGTGATGAGTGTGCTTGCAATAAACCTGAAGATGACTGATTTTGTTTAGAGCTATACGTTACACTTTTAATAAAATTCCATATTTTTTTACTATCAATACCAGCCTTTTCTAGTGCAATTTTATCGTAGTTGCTTTTAACCTTTCTTATAAGATCATTACAAAAGTTACGGTACCGTTTATAGGACAGTTGCAAAATTAAGTTATCTGGATTTGATTTAGCTTTCATATGCAGTTTATCTCTATTTTTCATACAGCGAATGAGTCCTGTCGTGATCCATGGTTTTATGTTGTAGTTTTTGTTATGTAGCCGAGTTAAGACTGTGTTCTTTTGAATTGCATGTTGTACACTTTTGATTAGGTACAACATACAAAACTGCGGATCAGCGGAATTGTAGACTGGGTCAAAGTCGATATTACGTAAGTCTTCTTCAAGTTTATTGACATTTAAACTCGAAATGGTGCGAGTGACTACTTTAGGTAATTTACAATTTAAAATAAGCAGGGTAGCACTGTGATCGGTTATTGTTGAGTTAGTTACAAGGGCAAGAGCAGGGAAATTCGACTTGAGCATTATATGGTCCAAGCAGGAGCCACTTTGATGTGTAGGAAGCGTGTAAGCGGGAAGCAAACCATGGAAGGCGCATAGGTTAAGGTATTCCTCAGCGGATGCGTCAGCATTTTCTGGAAGAATATTGATATTAATATCTCCAATTAAAATGGTATTTTTGAGAGATGACAGGTTCTGCATGGTGTCGTTTAGAGAGTCAGTGAAATTGTTTATATTTCTAAAAGAGGGGGGTCGATATAAGGCAAGTATCGCTAATTCTGACCCAATTTTAATTAACAATCTGTTACAGTCTTGCATATCTGGTTCCTCGACAGACACATTGAGATGATTTCTTGCATAAACTATCACCCCATCGTTCTGATTGTAGTTTACATTACTTTTAAACATATTATATCCCGAAATTATTGGTATGTTATATTGTTTGGAAAGCCAACATTCGGTTAAGACAATAACGTCACAATTAATGTCTAGACGTTTTAACAAAATGCTAAAATTGTCGAAATTCTTAAAAATACTGCGAATATTTTGGGTTAGTACGGTAAGTGGACTAGTGTAGGAGGAGAGATATTGCTTACAGTGTTCAACTTCACAAACATGGGATTCAGATACAGAGAAATTATCTAGGTCATTGATTAAATTATTAATCATAACTACAAAAAGTTATAAGAAAGGCCAGAAAAATACGTGATTAACGGCGCTCTTAGGCGCCTCCATAATCAACTGAATTTATGTACCTCTTTTCAGCCATTATTTTCGCTGGACAGTCAGCAGCACTTGTCTTGTGATTGCTCGGCTTTTTGAAGTGCAAGCAAGTAGCGCATTTTGGTTCCTCAGCCTTCTTTGTGCATTCTTTTATGGAGTGACCCTGATCTCCACAGTGGCCACATGTATGGGTAGTCTCCCGACATGATTTCGCCGCATGTCCGTATTGCTGGCACTTATAACAGCGTGTGACTAGAGTAAAGTCTCTCACAGGGCTGACGACCAATTTATAAACACTCTGTCTTTAGATATCAGGGCTTTACATATGTCTGCAGATACTTCAATAATATAATTACAGGTCTCAGCGTCCTTCTTACCTGACTTATGGCTTAACTTAATGGAAGTCAAAAAGGTTTCGAGGTTGCAATCCTGGAGGTTCTCGGCTAGGTTTTGGTGGAACAAACAAGTAAAAACTTCCATGTCTTGCATTGATGAGGGTACTCCGATAACTACTACTCTGGGCTTCCTTTTTGGGGGCTCGTCTACTGTTAATCTTGAATTTGATAAGTGCATCGTTTTTTTCACCTTCTCAATATCGTCCTTCGTCTCAGTGCTGATAATGACACCGCCATTTTTCGTCTTACGTAGTCCTCTTACTTGAAGTTTCATTTGCTCGGGGCGTATAATTTTTTGGACAAGTGTTTTTGTCTCCTCACTCGACTTCAGTTTGTCGTTAGGGTATATGGCCACAGAGCATAAATTCATAGGCTGTATAAAACTATTCGTACCTTTTTTAACCATCTCAGCAAAGGAAGTTCCCGTAACTGGTTTCCTTGAAGCTCCGATTGACAGCTTAAGGTCTTGTAGTTGCTGCGACAGATCAATTTGGTCTTCGAGTGTTTGGACGGTGGATTGGGCCCGGACGGCTTTCATCTTAAGGGACTGGTACTGCACGGCCATCTGCGACGTGCCGTGACTAACTTTTCGGCATAAAGTACTGATACGCAGTTTTTGCTCCATGTTTAATTTGCCCTCTGATGCAATAGAGCATACTTCGTTAAGGCACTGCTCAATGGACGACATCCAGTTCTGGATTTCCGGCGTTGATATCGCTTCCATCATGACCTCGTCTCTTTGGCTGGGCGGTTGAGGGTGCGGTGCGGGTACAGGTGCGGGCTCGGGCGCAGGTGCGGGTGCGGGCACAGGTGTAGGAGGTGGACTCCGAGCACATCTGCCACCCCGGCTGAAGGGACTGGTTGCCATTATTATGATACCAGTTACTTACTTTATTTCACTTAAACACATTTCCACATATACGATTTACACATATTATGCCTACGTTTGCTTTACTACTCGCTATTTGGTAAAACCAGGTCAAACTATTCAGCAAGTGGTTTTTCTAACTAAACAGACAGCTGTGCTGCTGGAGAGTTTGTTGCGCCACTTCTTCTTCCCAGCTAAAGCACTAGGAAGTGGTGAAGGGTGGGGGTTTTGGGGGACTGTCTTATGTAATTTTGACGTTCGAAAAGTGCCGACTCTCAGCCTAGTTTGAATAAATGACTTTTGATTTTGATTTTGAACACGCCAGAGAATTTTCACAAAAAATAAAATTAGTTTCCCAGGAATTATTATTTCATAAAGTTTCCTTTTTAGTTTGATGTACAGAATGCGTGGATGATTGCTTCTTGATGGAACTTTGGACACCCTGTATGTTGTTTTGTTGTTCGTAAGACTTGAGGAATTAAACTGAAACAGACTTTTATCACACACGAAATCTTCACAAGAAATTACGACGCCTAACAAAACACTTGACTCCTATACTTCTTACCTTATTATCCTAATTCAGACTCACCAATAAAATGGCTTCTCTGAATGCCTCGACAAATAACATCGCGAATCAAAAGGAATATAGTCCAAAAATAGTGGCGAACGGTCGTAAACTAAGTTTTATCTTCGTGTGTCTTCGGCTAATGTCGGGAGATAAATCTGGAACGACAAAAGACCAGCTTCGGGATGAGTATGTCACGTAATTTACTTTTATGGTGTCGTCAGGGTTGCGATATGATGGGCATTTAGGGGATTTTCGCGTAGTTTGCGTCGGTATGGAGAGACTTACCGTCAACGGTAGGGTGCGCGACAGTAAGCTTGCGTCTGTATGGACCTGCTTAAGGGTGATTGTCTAGATCGACCACCTTACTGACAGATTTTGGCAGATCATAGGGTAGTTAGGACTGAAGCATTTTATTAATTTATTTACACCTTAAATTGATGCCAAGAGTTCAAATACACCAAATAGTAAATATAAAGGTAGTAAGAATATGAAGACAATTGTATCTACTCGTCATTACTGAAGTACTTACAACTAAAAAGAAAACATAATTGTTATCTTTCAATGCATGACAGCCTATTCAATGAGTTACAGCTGTCTTGTTTTGTCGTATCTTGCCCAGGGACTCCATTGTAACCGTAATAAGTGTTTTTTTTAACACTGTTTTTTTAAACGGTTGTAAAAGAAACACATTTGTCTATATGTAACAGATAAGTACAATTATGTTATAGAATTGAAGAGTAACAATTTATAAATGTTAATATGTGTAAGAGAAATAAGCAGTTTTTGGTATAGTCCAGACGGGATTGCGGCTATTTTGGCAACGTCGCGTTTACCTGTTACACTGTTAACACTTTTACATCTGTTACAGATGTACTGTTACACTTTTGTAAGTATGTGGCGGCATCTACACCGCCACATGCGAACAACGCATCACACTAACGTCACACAAATCCTGCATCGCGCAATCAGAGTTTACCTCGCTGCTAGCATATATATAATCTCGAGAGTCTCGCTTCGCACGCGCCACCGTATAGTCGCGTTGTGTTTCGTTGTTCTTGTCGGGATGAGAAGTCGTTGTGCAAACAATGGCTACTAATATTGTAAAGTGTGGAAGCTGCAATGTAGTCATAAATGAGACATTGGCTTTTATTTGTAATAAACTGGATGTGATGGACGAAGAAAGTATTTCCCGCATTTGTGTCAGTGCATTTACGGAAAGTGAAATTTTGAATGTGAAAAACTTGTTGTTTGATTCTATTTCTACAACAAAACGCAAGAAGATAAGAAAAAGACAGGGGAAAACATTACGTGACATAGACGATATCGTCTGCCTGTTAAAGGAAACGGATCCCGAAGAAATCCCCATCTTTGTCGCTCGGGATTTACAAAAACTACCCCCAGTTTTGTTCGACCATGTAGATGTGACCCGCCTTCTCAAGGATCTGGTGCGGATGCGAAGTGAAATAGATCGTATTTCTGAAGAGTACGCTACAGTAAACCAGTTGAAGGAGCTACGTGCAGAAGTAGAAGCCCTTAAGAACGCCTCAATCGTGAACAATTTCTCACGAAATATTAACCTGAAACGGGGCGCCTGTGCGCTTTCAAGTTTTGAGCACGAAAGTGGTCCTATGGGACTATCCCCAATATGTGGCACACATAAGTCAGCAGAAAAACAGTCTGCAAAGACTCCCTTAAAGAAGCAGCGTATCATTTTGTCGGACGAAGGTAGCGCGATAAAAACACCTAGCGCAGTTGTGAACGTAGCGGCATCTGCAAGTGAGAAAATAACAGCTGTTCGCACTCTGTCTAAGGCGGTGGTGAGTCAGCCGACGACGGTGCCGGCCTCTGCCGCTAACTGCACGCAAAACAGGAAAAGTTTCTCTGATGTTGTGCAGGATGGTGTGGCGAAACCACAGTCCAATCCCCAAATACTTAACGAGGAATGGACCCTGGTTCAGAAAAAGCGGCTAAGGAACCGTTTTGTTGGAAATACAGGAAAAGCTATGGTTGATTCGGACAATAACTTTAAGGCGGCGGATACTAAAATTCCAATTTATATTTATAACGTGTCCAAGCAGACGTCTGCAAATGATATACAAACTTATTTGTTGAAGAATACAAACCTAGACATTAGAGTGGATAAAATGAATATGAAAATAAATAAGGAGTATGATGGGTACATAGTATTTGTTCCTAAACATAAACTAGAAATGTTTCTGAGGGATGACGTTTGGCCCGACGGGATATTATATCGCCGTTTTGTTGACTTCAGTCGTAATGCGGACAAACGTACCTACCGAGAGATGAATGGAGTAATATCGTCAGTCAATGGACAATACAACTAAACTTATTACTTTCAACTGCAAGAGTGTAACGAGGTCAGTCGAATGTGTAAGAGGACTCTGTCGAGCGGCAGACATTGTGGCACTACAGGAGACCTGGCTTCTGCCTCACGACATACAGTTCCTGGGTAGTATTGATGACGCATTTTCCTTTACTGGGAAGTCTGCTGTTGATACATCCGTTGGATTGCTTAGAGGAAGGCCGTACGGGGGGGTCGCTTTGCTGTGGAGGAAAGCGGTGTTTCCTACGGTGTCTGTAATCGCGTGTGCTAGTGTGCGTCTCGCAGCGATAAAGGTAGTGCTTCACGGTCGGTCGATGCTAGTGATATCAGTGTACATGCCTACCAATTCGATCGGTAACTTGACCGAATTTACAGAGTGCCTTAGTGAGTTAAACGCGATTATTGAGAATAATCGCACCCAGGTGAGCTGTTTTCTGACGAGTTGTTTACTTTTTGTACGGAACAATCGTGGTCGTGTCTGGACATTGAGCGGCTGCCACGCGATACATATACGTTTGTGAGTGAGGCACACGGGTGCCGGCGATGGCTCGATCACTGCGTAGTAACAAGTGCGGCGCGGCGCACGGTTGTGGATGTGTGCGTACTGTATGATACATACTGGTCTGATCACTTTCCGTTATTGATTGAATGTAACATGAATATAATTTTGCCAAAAACTACAACCCCTACTAACCCTGTTAGTGATGTCAAATGGGGAATTAGAGACCATAAGCAAACACAAGGTTATACAAGTTATTGTAACTCAAAGTTAAAGCAGATTGATTTCCCACTAGACTTTAGATATTGCGCAGATGGAATGTGTAGTGATCAGAGACACAAACAAACCATAAATTCAATGTATGATAAGATTTTAAATATTTTGACCGAAGCCGCTAAGAAAAGCTGCACTGTACCTAAACGGAACAATTTTAAATATGTAACAGGGTGGAACAGGCATGTTAGTGATGCTTACCGGAGGGCGAGACTATGTTATCAGACGTGGGTATCTTATGGACGTCCTAGATCTGGTTATGTTTATAATAAAATGTGTGAATCTAGGAAAATATTTAAAGTTAAATTAAAGTACTGTCAAGACAATGAAACTCAGATTAAAATGGATATTATTGCGGAACATCATGCTAATAAAAATTTTGGTGACTTTTGGAAACACACACATAAACTGAATCCAAGGTCGGGCTCTCCGGTGAGTGTGGGTGGCGCGCATGAGCCGCGGGACATAGCCTGCGCCTTTCAGCGTCATTTCAATGTGGTGTCACCGCTCGGGTCTGCGTCTCAGATGCTCGCTGCCGAGGATCGCTCTGGGGATGTTATTGTCAGATTCTATGCCAAAGATGTGGCTAGCGTTATAAAGAAGATGGTGAGAGGCAAGTCCCCTGGTCACGACAGTCTTAGCATCGAGCATCTGAAGTACGCGGGCGTACACCTGCCAAGAGTCCTTGCTTTACTTTTTAACTTGTGTGTTAGTCATAGTTATTTGCCCGATGATCTAATGCACACGGTTGTAGTGCCAATCGTTAAAGATAAGACAGGTGACTCCTCAGATCTTGATAATTACAGACCGATCTCGCTTGCGACTGTCATAGCTAAGGTGCTGGACAGTTTGCTTGACCAACAGTTGGAGAAACACCTGCAATTGCATGACGCTCAGTTTGGTTTTAGACCTGGTCTGTCAACTGAGAGTGCTATCCTCTGTCTCAAGCAAACTGTTCAGTACTACACAGACAGAAGCACACCAGTATATGCATGCTATTTAGATCTGTCAAAAGCTTTTGATCTGGTGTGTTATGACAAGCTGTGGCAGAAGCTACAATGTGAAACGGATCTGCCACACGAGATTGTATCTTTATTCAGATACTGGTACCATAAGCAGCTGAATAGTGTCAGATGGGCGGGTGCGCAGTCGGACGTGTACGGGTTGGATTGCGGAGTGAGGCAGGGGGGGTTATCCTCGCCTCGCCTCTTCAACCTGTATATGAACCGGCTGATCGGTGAGCTCAGCAGCACTAATATTGGGTGTTCTATAGATGGGGTCTGTATAAACAACATCAGCTACGCGGATGATATGGTGCTGCTGAGCCCATCGGTCGGTGCGTTACGTAAACTTCTGCGCTTATGTGAGTCATATGCGGAGGCCCATGGGCTCAGGTACAACGCTAAAAAGAGTGAGTTTATGATTTTTAAAGCTGGTACCAAAAGCTACTCATCTGTACCTCCTGTCACTCTCTGCGGCATTGCTTTAACCAGGGTCAATCAATTCAAGTATTTGGGCCACTGGGTCTCCGATGACCTGTGTGACAATCAGGATATTGAGAGGGAGCGCAGGGCGTTGTCTGTTCGGTGTAATATGTTGGCTCGCAGGTTCGCACGATGTACTAGACCAGTAAAGGTGACTTTATTTAAGGCATATTGTCAGTCGTTTTACACGTGCAGCCTGTGGATCAACTTTACGCAGCGGGCGTACAGCGCACTGCGCGTGCAGTACAACAATGCGTTCAGGATGCTGTTAGGGTTCCCGCGGTGTTGTAGTGCCTCGACTATGTTTGCTGAGGCGCGGACTGATGATTTTTTCGCGATAATAAGAAAACGGAGCGCTTCGCTACTAAGTCGCCTACAAAACAGCTCGAACGGCATCCTGAAGGTATTGTCCGAGCGGTGGGATATGCCCCTGTTGCAGAGGTGGATGCAGCTTCATAGTAGCGCCTCACCTCGTATTACGTAAATATTGTTGTGTTGTGTGTTTTATTTTATTAGTTTTGAATGACATGTGTGTATGTATTTTAATTTAATTTGTTTTTGACATTCGCATTTATTATAAATTTGATTTGATTTTAATGACATGTTTGTGTAAATTCATTTTATTTGATTCGAATGTTTGAGTATAATTTTATTGTGTGTGTGATTTCTATTTATTTTTATTATGTTTTAATGTACCCCAAATGGACTTTGTCTGAAAATAAATGAATATTATTATTATTATAATAATCATCGGGCAGTAGCCCACCAGATACGACATCCATCTGGTCGGAGGATCCTCCGTTTTCCAAGAGTATGAGTGAACTTTACACCCTGTTCCTCATATCTCTTCAAGTATTTTGGGTTAACACATTAAAAACACTTTTATTTTTTACATAATTCTGAAAGATTTATGAAGGAGTTTTTAAGGCCCTGATCTTGCCAATCAATCATTCATTTCACTGTTTGAGAGTCAAGTACTTAACTTTGCTCAGAAGATTAGTGTTGCTTAGCAATGAACAATAACCATGAAAAGCAAACAGTTTAATTCCTAACCCTGCTTGACTTATCATCATTGAAAATAACCCAATCAGAATTCTGGAAACGCTTTAGAAATAAGCGAATCAACGATTTCATCAGATTACATGACATTCAACCAGAATTACCAGTTTCGAACCCTTAAATGCACGTTTCTATGCATCGCCCGTACCCATAGACGCTTAACAATATAACCCCATGAGCTATAACATTTTAGGGCGAATATTAACCAAATTGGATGAGCCGGTAGTCGTCGATATGCGACTTTCTACACAGAGGTTTTGGCGAAGAATTTAAATTCAAAGCTTAACAAAGTCTGCTAAAGCTAAGGGAAATCAAAGAACACATTCGTTTCGTTTGTTAATGGTATGATAATTCAATCACAAGTCTGAGACGATACTTAATCTGGGTGCGAATTAGAATAATCTGCTATCAAAGTAGTGTGAACTTAAACGACTGTTAATTGATATTTTTAATTTAAACTTCGGATTAGTTGAATAGAGACATGATTAGAATTGTAGAATGTCAACGTTTTAATTTACTGTCTGTTTTTAATTTATTGTAATATAATTTATTTTAATATATGTCTTAGATTTAATTTATTAAGAAAAGATAAACAATTTTGGTTGATTTAAAATCTATGGCTTACAAGCCTGTTAGCTCTTAGCAATGTATCGGAAATAGGCATACACTGTTTACCCCATTGTAATAACAGCCGTGACGACCGTTTATTGAACCATTTTATACTTTGGTGAGGTCGTTGCTGAGACAATGTTTTCCCCATTTGGAACGGATCCAATATTGAGAGCGACGTGAGATAGAGGTTGCAAGCTTGACGTTGATTTGATAAAAGGAAATTATGTGGAATTCGGGTCAGGGTGTAGAGTACCTATGCGGGTGTAGATATATTTTTGCTCACCTATGTGGACGTTTAGTAGTAGTAATGTTATATGGAAAAAAAACTCGTCCAGGAAAGTGATTATCAAGAAAGAAAGATTCAATCAAGAAATTATTTATTCCGCAAGTAAAACGTACATTAAAAAAGAATACACTGTAACACTAAATCCAAATATCTAATATTAAAAATTAAAAAAACTTCCTTAACTTTACTAGTGTACCGAAGATGTCCGACGATGATGACGAATCAAGAAACTGCGAGATCAAATTACTAACATCACACTTAACCTGCAGAGCGGTTACATAGACATTGAAGAATTGACTTTAGAAAATAATAATCTCAAAACAAGGAATTTTAGTCTGAGTAAACAAAATGATCTGTACAAATCTATTTATCACTAACAGTCCAACTAAACTAAAATCAACTATCACAAAAAAGGCAAATAATCTTAATAACAATTATAAACACAAGCAGACAGAAACAATGAAACTCGGAGAAGATAACAAAACTCCAGTAGAAAATGCAAAAAACCTGAAAATGGTAGAAGAAAGCGATAAACTTACACCTTTTGATCTGAAGATTTTGAAATAACAAATCAATATTTTGATAGCTTTTTATTAGATTAGGCAAATGTTTGAAGAAGCCTCGAACATCAATATAATAGTCTGCACTCGGCGTACAAATTCTTCACAAACAACTACCTATTCAATTCAAGAGTGGAAACCTTCAATAATCTGTTATACCTAATACTATCACTTATGAACACGCATATTTTCTGGACTTCAACATGAACTTAAAGTATGACGACACAATATTCAAAAAATGTAATGTACTACTCTGGAATGATATAGATTTTAAGGATATTTTCAAAATGACGATTGACATACAATCATCAAACACTTACTTCCAACAACCTGACAACCAAGTGGAGACGGTAACTGATTCAGAAGACACGGGACTGTTTTTCTTCAGTCTTATTAATGTAATGCATCAAAACATTGCTGGATTGTTAAACAAATCAGACTTGTTAACTTTACAATTGGAAAACTTGAAAAATTAAGGGACAACTTTAGATTTACTCTGTCTAACAGAGCATTTCATAACATCTGGACATGAGAATTTATTACACATTCCGAATTTCCACCTAACTGCTCTTTTTTCACCAAGCACAAATCGGGGAGGAACTTGTATTCTTGTACGTTGTTGTTGTTGTTTTTGTTGTGTAAGACAGGGGCACCAGTACAGGGAATTACCAGATATTGCTCAACAGTCTGTATCAGACGTGTTTGAATATTGTGCTATAGAATTGACATCCTATTCAATTATTGTTATTTGTGTATAGAGTACCAAAATACAATTACTTGACATTTTATAAAAAAAACTGACATTGTCTTAAAAAGTTTGTGTATCATTGAATAAAAAAATTGTGTTGTGTGGTGATCTTAACATTTTAAAATGTATAGAATCATATCTAAGTAATAGATTGCAATGTACTGAAATCGCGAGAGTGTGCAAAAAAAACAAAACAGAAAGAACGTATTTGTCGAATTTCAGGAGTATAAAACATGGAGTGCCTGAAGGTTTTGTGCTTGGGCCAGCTTTATTTCTCATTTACATAAATTATTTGTCAGAGTGACACAACAACAAATGATTTTGTTTGCAGACGATAGCACTGCCATAGTAATATGTAAGGACTTAAGTACTTATCAATTTGACATAATTAATAATCTTAGTGACATAATTAATTGGCTTAATATGAATAATTTAATAATTAACCGTAAGAAAACCAAAGTAATGAAGTTCCACCAAATAAAGATAGCTCAAAAATCTGTGTCAATAATAATGGTAACGAAATAGAAGAAGTAAAAGTAAGTGTGTTTTAGGTATCTATATTGACAATAACCTTAATTGGAACGCTCATACTCGTATCCACTCTATTAAAAAAAGCACTTTATCAATTGTCTAGAAAAGTAAATATAGTCGCGTTACTTGTACCTATTATGGTGTAGTAGCCTAACTTCTGCGATACAACATTATTTTTGGGGTAATTCCCCGGATAAGGGATTACCATTCAAGGCACAATAAAGGTGCATTAGAGCCATGTGTGGTCTGAAAACAAATGACAGCTGTGCACCGTACTTTAAATCATTTAAAATAATTAAATCTTAAAATTACATTTATACGCAACGGTACATTTAAACTTTTTATTTTTAAATATTAAACTCTTTGTTCATCAAATCATCAGTTAAACATTTGTATTTTCCTTTTTCTACAAAAGAAAAATAGTGACGGTAAAGGGCACATAATTCGTGTATAAGTTACAAGGTTGAACAAAGGAAACACGTTAAGTTACCCCAAGTTGATCGGCAAGTAATGTAACATAACTTGTGCATTATTTCCGATTCCAATTTTTACCAAAATACCGATACCAAAATAAATTTCCTTTGTTATTATGTGATACTTGTGTTCTTTTATTCTTTGGTTGCTTGAAATATTATGCCTTAGGTTTTTTGTTTTAGGAATAGTTATGGATAGGTCTGTATTAGATACTTTTAATGCCAACGGCGGAATAAACTTGTCAATAAAAGTTACGTTAAGTTATGAAACAATAGCTGGCCTGTGCCCTGCAATTTCACCCACGTAAATCTCTATCCCGTTGGAATATCGGGATAAAAAGTATCTTATGTCCTTATCCAGGTCTACCCATGTGCCAAATTTTATTCAAATCCGTTTAGTCGTTTATAGCTTGAAAGCGTAACAAACAAACATACAAAAAAACTCTTTACATTATTACTTCAGATTAGATTTAATTGTTTTTTTTTGTGTTCTTTAATTCTACCTTGACTATCTTGTTGGTCGGAAGTGTGGCCAAAAGTTCGAACCCCAGCTCGAGTAGCACTATTTTATTTTCAAAATTTACATTAAATCAAGAAGGGTTAGGCAGAGGTTTACCCATAGTACACCCATATTTCGCCAGTTATGCATAAGTTCCATGTAATAGGGGGCGAGCTTATTGCCATCAACCGAGTACGAATTCAGACTCCAGGCTGCTACTGAGAAATTCTAGCTAGATAAACCCAATAACACGTTGTCCGACATGAGAATCGAACCCAGGACTTCATGTTCAGCAGTAGCTCTTGCGACCACTAGACCAACGAGGCAGCAGATAAATTTAAATAATCTCAACCCAAAAATTTCTCAGCAGCTGCACAGTCTTTATTGCTGCCCGACACATGGCAATAGGCTTCCCCCATATTACATGGTGAGTACAGAAGGTCGCAAGTGAGTGGTATTAAAACCAGTAGAAGCTGGCATCGCATTCTATTGAAACTCCGGACTACGCTGGGTCAGCTCAAGGTCTTAGTCCACAGACGTGCGGTCTACTATAGCATAATCAGCCTATAACGTTCCCACTGCTGGGACACAGGCCTCCTCTCTATGAGAGGTAGTGAGCCGTAATCCACCACGCGGGCTCAGTGCGGGTTGGTAGATGTCACGTGTCTTCGAATTTTTGGTTCTAGAACATGCCGGTTTCCTCACGATGTTTTCCTTCACCGTTTTGAGAGCAGTGGTGATGAAATTATTTACACAAAGTAAAGCGCCTGCTTGGGTTCGAACTCACGACCTACAACTCGTAAGTCGGGACCGTTACCACTGGGCCACCACTGCTACTATACCTACTTTAAAATAATTGCCGAAAAATAGGTGTAGGTACTATAGATACAAGTGACTGCTCCGTTGGGAAATACAGGCAAGATGACATGTTATGTTAACCATAACATATCGCATAATGTTTTTGTTTTCAGCATTACTAAAATGGCACCAATCTTCGCTGAGAGCCGAGTGGAGTGGGGGTAAATGCAGCATGTACATCATGTCGCATCGGTTAGGTTAGTAATATTTCGTCGTGGTTAATGGCCCAAGTTATTTATTTCTCTCCTTGGCTGCTGGCATGTTTCACTAAACAGTTGCGACCACATGCGTAAACATGGGGATGTCATATAGTTTATTACTTGATTATTTTGTTTTACTGTGTTATATATCTTACATACAGATTAAAAATTAAAGTCCATTCAGGTGGTTCTTGTAAACTGCGCAACTGATTTTGATGCAGTTTTCAGTATCATTTATAGAATTTATTCAGGGAAGTATATATGAATAATTCAATAATATTAAAGTTACAAATAATAAAGACACTCGATGCTTTGTCAAGTTAAAGGCTCTATTAAGAATTTTGTGGATTATGATACTGCGTGGCTTGAAAATAAATTATCAATAATTAGCATTTATTGCAGAAATTATTAATTAAGGCTCGTACACACAGGCGCGACAAAACGCTTCAGCTGTGTCACTGGATCTAATAAAATTACACTTTTTCTCTTTATTTATTCCTCAAATAAGACAGACAAATATACCAACTACACTTCACAATACATCAAATTAATGTTTGGTGTAAATATTGTAATAATTTCGAGGGGAGTCCGACATACGAACAACATAATCATATTAGTAGCACCTGTACTAGTACAAATAGGGATCCCGGAGGCTTTTTATTGTTCTCTCCCTCAATTAATCTTGGTAGCTTACCACGGCACGATCATTACTCTTCCTAAGTAATTGTCTTATGTGCGACTAGAACTTTGTAAACGTTACAAGGGGATATTAAAAACATGTTTGTAACCCTACTCGTTATTGGTTCTTAAGTGATTTATTGGACGGTAAATTTCATAGAGCCACCGCGCATTTCCCTGTCAGGTATAAAGGCCTAAAATATAAAAATAATAATGAGCCAAAGAACAAGTTTGAATGCAATTTTGATGCAGACTTACTGGCGATTATTTTATGTCATCATTGTTCCTATAATTCATGACCATTTATCATAGACCTTTGTATAAAACAATGGAGCATGGCTCGATCAAGGAGTCCGGTAGTGCTATTCTGTAACCATCTCACCGTGAATAACTTAGGTGAAGTGAGCGTGGAGTGAGCTGTCCAGTGCCACTGATGCTATGGATTGACCAACCCGGGATGACACTGACAGCTCACTCCACGCAAGTCGTCACGGTGAGATTTTTCCAGAATCGACATGCGGGAGTGTATTTGCGCTTTTATAATCATAATCATATTTTATTGCATTCCATATTGTAAAAAGATGTAACAAAGAGCTTAAAGCTAGGTACAAAAATATGGACCCTGTAAGGGCACAGCAAACGGATAAAATTAAGTAAGTAGGAGAGAGGAAGAACGCTTTAATTTGATTACTTATTTGGTAAATGTGACCCACCCAAAACATTCTGTAAAAAACTAGCCAAGTCTCGATGGAGCTGCTTGTTTATCTCTAAAAAGTAATGAAATCTAGACAAAGTCGTGCCAAGTCTAAGGTTCCTTACTGCGATTTCTTTATTATTATAGTTAGTTAAATGATAAATGATAAATTATTTTATTTCTGTAAGTAGGTTTTTACAAACACTTTTACACGTCAATACTATTTTAAAAATAGATGAGATCGGCGTTTCCTATCTAACTACTCTGAGAAGAAACGCCAAAACAAACTCAGAGGTCACAGTCTCTTTTAAAGTCCAGACATAATCTTGGTCAGGTCATGTGAAGACCATGTGGATTGATGTCTGAAATGGTCTTTTGAGGAAAGAACCACACAGAATGAGTGGACCTGTCCAGTCAGTGCACGCATTTGTCAGTAATCATGCAGCTCAACACAACACATATGGAGCTCAACGATTCGACGAACATTACCAAAGAACCGACATTTGGGTAGGCCGCATAAATTACTCAAACTGCCAGACCATGATTAAAACTAATTTTAAAAATTCAAAATAGATTGAGATATAAAAAAAACAACAAATCCACACTGCCTTCACATTCACAATTATTAAAATATTATAATACTTTACAAAGTAAATTTTCACGTCATTGTATAGTATGTCAAAGTGTAAAAATCCGAGAATAAACATAGTCAGATCATATGAGGACTCTGTAGACTGGTGTCTGAAATGGTCTTTTGAGGAAAGAACCACACTGATTTGAGTGGACCTGTCCAGTCAGTGCATGCATTTGTCAATCATGGTGCAGCTCAACTCAGAACTAAGGAGCTCAACGATTCCACGAACAATACAAAATAAATGACATTTGGGTAGGCCGCGTTAAGTACTCAAACAGCCAGAACATGATTAAAACAACTGAAAGAACAAAAAAAAAAAAAACAATGACTCACATAGTCCTCACATTCTCAAAAATTAAAACAATTTTATACTTTAAACAGTAAATATAAAGATGTCATTGTTTATCTAAAAAATCAAAAATAAAAGTTTAACAGCAAATTAAACATCGACAATATCTGCGTAAACTTATTGGAGCAGCTCAATCCCAAGCCTTCTTGTCCTCAATATAGCCTTTGACAGTATAATAGGCATTCTGGCATAATTTCCGCTTTATAAAAGATTTGAATTTATTAAGGCTTAGTTCTTGAATGTGGCTAGGAAGTTTATTATAAAAACGAATACTTTGACATTTAAACGAGCTACCTATTTTCTTGAGTCAGTTGTGTGTGACTTGACGTGGACTTGACGTGGAGTTATGTTGTGTGACTTGGCCGTTGAACATTCTTTATACGTTAGTGGGTACAAGTCAATTTTATTTACACGTAATGTTATATCTGTTGTAACTACCTATGTTTGTTAAGCGAGATAATAGCCCATACTGGTATTGGTAATTGGACGCTAGTGTCTCATTTTAGGCTGTTGTTGATTGTGCAACACATACATTCAGCGTTGACTTCTGCTCTCTTCTTTTTGGAGCTTCAAATCGACCACCGATCTAACATAAAATAGACGTACAGGCGGACTTCTATAAATGATGAGAAGTCCGTCTGTACTGGAAATAATTTTTATACTGTTTGTTTCAGGCTCACCTATACATAAGTATTATTGAAATACGCAGCTTTATCAAGCCTACAATTGACTGGTTATTGAATCAACGTTTTCCAAGTGGCAATTTTCCATTGTCAATGGGTAGCGGTTCTGGCGACAGATTGGTGCAATGGTGTCATGGAGCACCTGGTTTTGCACCATTGTGTACCCTTCAACGGCCAAGTCACACAACATTAACTATAATAATAAAGAAATCACAGTCAGGAACCTTAGACTTGGCACGATTTTGTCTAGATTTCGTGACTTTTTAGAGATAAACAAGCAGCTCCATCGAGACTTGGCTAGTTTTTTACAAAATGTTTTTGGTGGGATTTCACTTCTTTTTGCAGAAACGTGGGCAAAGCAGAAGGGAAGGTATTCGCCCAGCAGTGGGACGCTATAGGCTAGATTAAATAAGAAGATGTGTCCCACTACGCTGGGTTTTTGCAATGACAGTGGATTTTTTTATGTACCAATAGCAGAAGGGGGCATTACCATATCTATAATACAGCTGAGACCAGCTGAGGGTTCTTCATCAGATACTTCAGACCTTCGAATTTTTACATTAAATGAAGCGGCCCACCAAGTTGAATATTTTTTGTAAAGGCGGTATGTCGATCTCTAATAGTTTGGTTGGGCTCTTGTGTTTTCTAATCAGGGTCACCAGGTACTCCAGATCTTCGATTATCCTAGTTTTTATAGTTTTCCTTTTATGTGGCCATTAAACCCTGACTCTGTACCAAATTTCAGCTGTCTGAGTTAATGGGAAGTACTAGTTCTATTCTGATGATCATGAGTGAGTGAGTGAGTGTCATAAATGCGAAACTTTGCTTTCGCTTAACTTCGGACCTTAATGACCAACAGACTTGAAATTTTGGATTTTAAGTATGTGATTATAGCTCACTGGATGACGAAAATTTCTGCGTTCTGGTCTTACACAGAGGTTCTCAAAGAGGGGTCTGAAAATGCGGCGAAATGGTTCCAGTAAGGGATGGTACAGCAGTGTTTGCTTCGCGCTCGACTTGGCGGGGGCACTGCCGTGCCCCCCGATTTAAATAACTTTCTTCATAAATGGAAGTTAGTAATCGTACCTATTTGATGAGCACTTAGTCTAAAACCTAAGTGGCATTTCATGTATTTCAATATTTATTTACTTACAGATATTTCTCTGCCAAAATGGTAAAGTATCAAAATACACAAATACGGTTTCAACGTTTACCTTTGGTTTAATATGTTGCTGTGAAAATATAAACAGTAATTCCACAAACGAATTCTAATGTAATAATCTATCATGCCATCAAATTAATTAATCGAATGGAGCATTTAATTCAATATACTCGTACCATTTACGAGATCCCTACGGATGTTCATAGGCAGAGGGTGTTACATTAATTCTGTATAACAATTACTTTAGCCGTATACAGGGCCCTTCTGAATTTATAATACCGCTATATTTTACTGCATAATACTAGTTTAGTCTTTATTAAAACCGTTGAGAGCTGGTGGTGGCTGTAGACGTGGGTTCGAACCAAGCACTGCACTTAGCTTTCAGCAATTTTATTTAATTCATACCGCTCCAGAAATGGCTAAGAAAAACATCTTTATTTTTCTACATCCAACTTAATATTATAAATGCGAAAGTAAGTTTGTTTGTTACTGATTTACTTTTAGGCCAAAACGGATGAACGGATTTATATGCAATTTGGCACACAGATATATCATGATCTGGGTAAGGAAACAGGTTACTTTTTGTCCTGGACGGCAGACGAATTCGCGGGCAACAGCCAGTACATAATAAATAATAATTTCAGCATATTATTTTCTCACTGCTGGGCAAAGGCCTCATTAAGGAAAAGCCATGAGCATTATGGACGATTACAAACAGCCAACGTGCGTATTTTCATGCCTGCTTAATGGCAAAATACTGTTCTATAACATTGGACTTGAAACCTAATGGCTAAAAATAAAAGTTCGTTTCTATACGTAACTCCAATATTCAACCTGCTGCTGCTTTGTTACGCCCAGTTTACTCCTACAGGGTCAAATTTTGCCGTTTAATTAGCTAACGAACGTGAGCAGACATGGGTTATGTGATATTTTTTTTTTCGGGGTTTACTGGTGGTATTGTAGTCGCTTGGAGTTTAAAAAAATCAGTTTCAGTCAGCCACAGAAAATGATCATTTTTTTGTTTTGGTTTATTTTGCTTGAACGGTTAAACCCATTACGTATGTGGCATGTGACATATGTGGAGTTTCGCTAGCTAATGATTTAATTTGACCTTGTCTATGATTATCATATTTCTCAAAATCTTGACTTCCTACGCTTGATATTACAAATATTTTCATCTCATTTCAGACATCTTCCAAGACAACGGTCGCGGCACCTTCTTAGCGATGACCCGCATCGATACCTAGAGAAGATCTAGCTGGAGACAAGAGACCAAGGAGACATCCAGATTTTTTAGGCAGTCGTGTATGCTATGGTGAGTGATATTTCAATAAACCGTAAATCGATAGTTACAATTTAACACAGGCAGCTACTTTATTTCCATGCGTACAGTAAATGTTATCAATTTGACATTGAAAACACTTTTGTTTCCTAGCAGTAAAGGTGGCTCTCGTAGTTCCAGTATGACTTCTGATTTACGGTTGACCGTATCTACCTTCATACACGTGCTTGCGACGTTTACCGAATTCAAAACACCGAGGAATATTATGTTAAAAACCGACTAAATTAAGAGAGCTGCCTTCCTGCCTCCTTCGTGTTTGTTCAGACGCGCCACTTTCAGGCGACTAGACTCGCCGTTTAATGTCTCACTGGAAGGCATTAGAGGCAGCAGAGATGGCATAAGCATTTTTCAGTGTAGGTTGACGATTTTTGATAATCTCTCAGATACCTCAAGGTTTCTTCACGATGTTTTCTTTCACCGATACTCAATAAGAATTTCTAAGATTAATTATGGAAGCACGCTTAAAGTATGACTTGCCAGGAACCCGTAATCTCTAAATTATCACAACATAGATACTATGTGGGTCGTTGTTTTATGTAAAACATTCAACACTTACATTGAGCACATTATTTCACGTCCCATTTTGAGGGGTGTCATATGTCCGGAGGACACGCTGGAGCATTGGGTGTAGGTCTGCCCAGCTTGGGCGGAGCACCGCCGTGTTAACGCGGAGGCGATCCGCAGCGGTGATCTCTCGCGTCCGGTCCTGGTCCAGGCCATGGTACGGAGCGAGAGGGAATGGAAAGCCGTCACCTCCTTCTGAAGGTGACGGCTTTCCATTTCCTACAGATTCCCGGCTACCATAGGCGCGGGCTTGCGGACGACAAGCTACCCATTGGTAGCTCGCCGTCCAGTAAGGACCAATCCCTGTTCGACGGCGCTTCGTGTTCCACGCGCGCCTCAAAGAGATGTCAGCACATAGTGACGGGGTCCGATAGGGCCGATGCCTCAGGGTCGCAGGATGTTCGAAAGAAACACCGTGGCCCTGGCACAGGCAACTGAAGGAAAACGAGTGGGTTTTAGTGAGTAAAATTCTGACACGCCCTTTAGCTCCACTCAGAGCGGGAAAAGTCATTTGATGATTTCCAACCCAAAAAAAGGGGTGTCATATGTCATTACTCGTGATGTGAGGCAGTTAGTTGATGATATACGTCACTTTACAAGAGCCAGTCTTTTCACTGTTTCGTCATGATAAACTGTTTTTTTGTGGGACACACAACGTATCCACTGTTTCCCAGTCGATGCTTGTTCAGAAATAAAACTTCATAGTCACAAAACAAAAGGTTTATGGTTTTAAATGAGAGAGTATTTGTTCTGTGAATAGATTAGGATACCTTATTGTGTGGATAACCTACTTTGTGTGTCTTAGTCATCTTCACACAGTCTGCAAAATACGTGGCTTTTTACACAAACCACTTTTTAGTGGCCCGTCTCAGCCTCACCAAGTCACGTCTCAAATGCGAACGTTTTAAAATAGATCGCGTAATATTTTATCCATACATTTGTCCGCAGTCAGACGGCACTACGGCCGTCAGTGGTAAATGAGGCGAGAATTCTTGCAGGTTTTAACGAGAACGCGCATAACTATGGCAAAATGACGTCGGTTATCGGGAAATTCGTTTTTAATATGGAATATAAAGTTCCCTGTATTGGTACAGATTTTCTACTTGGAAAATGATTTTGGACGCCAAGTTTTCTTATATTTTTGCAGTTGTTTGTGCATTATCATGAACAAAAACAATAAATAAGGTACTTTTTAATTACTTGAATAAATCTTGTGGGTATCCATTAGCTCTACCATGAGTTTACACCAAAACTCGCGTCTCCGTAAATGAAATGTATCAAATATTGTACAGCGCCCCTAATGGTCACAGAAAGAATTAAAATTTGGACCACCATGGTCCAAATATAGATTTCGATAGGTAAGAAACCTAACGTAATCTATTCGATAGTAACTAATGCTATTTTACAGCTGTCGCCGTACGAATCGGCACCATGAGTCACTAATTTGAAGGAAGCATTTGAAAAATACGCTTGCGATAGTAGTTACGTAGCTCACGAGCATTTTGGGGAGTGAAACAAATGTTTACATTAAACTTATATAAGTTTTTGAGTATGTTATAGCCAACATAATGTATGGATATTAAACATGGAAAATGTTAGTGTCCCCTGAATTTGAAGACCAACGACGTGAACCACGTAAATTTTTGAATTTACAACAACAATTGAATTTGTAACACACTGGTCCTCATTGCATTATTCTATTTTTGTTAAGTTCTTTCACTTAATTGATGTCAAAATCGCCGCGAACCTCACATCTTCAACAAATTTACAAATTAAATAGGTGGTCTATTTAATTTGTAAATTTGTTGAAGATGTGAGGTTCGCGGCGATTTTTTTCACTCAACAGTGACATATTAAAAGGAATAAAAATTCAACAACCTCTGAATACCATAAGTATAGTCCACTAACCGCGATCCTTTCTATTTAGTCGGTTTATTTCGATGATAACTCTTCTTCTAACTGAGAAAAAAAGAAACAAAACATAGGAGTGAAGTTAGCTAGACGGCACGATCTATCGAGTTACCCTAAGCGAGTGCGTAAGACTCCGTAAAACTCATGATGCATTATCGAAAGTATTCGATCCACGTTAATACGCTAGCACGCAACTAACTAACTCAGCTAACAACAACTCGTGTTAGACGTACTGGTGATGATGTATCAATTTTGAGAAATAAAATTAACAGGATGCATTGTATAAACTCAGTATTTTAGTACTGTATAATTGCTATAAGCCATAGGTGAGTACTATGTACATGCTTTAAAGCTACCATTTACTGGGTACGTCTTTCATTGACTTGAATTTGTCCTGGCGGCTGAGAGTATGTCATGCTCACTCTAATGTTTCGCTGATGGTGGTGCGTGTGTTGGATCATTGTACCTACTACGCTTTGGAATGGGCAACTAGCTTCATTTTTCTGACGGACCGACCTTGACAATTCAAAAGTGCCTGTAATTGGTTTATTTGAAATAAATGCTTTGAGTTTGAGGATCTTAAAATAGCCTCGAGAGACCAACGCTACTATTGTAAAACCATCCTGTGTTCAGAAGTCTCTTAACATACAGAGAAGGCACGAGTATTGATAACAACCATTGATTATCTTCTTCTTCTTCTTATAAGATATAAAAGCTAATTGCTGTTCGTTAGTCTCGCTATAACTCAAAAACGGCTGAACCGATGTGAGTATTTTTTTCGGTCTAATATATTGGTGGCTTAAAATAAAACGGGCTTATCAACGCATTAGCTAGTATTTACTATAAGTCCAGGTTTCCTCACGATTTTTTTCCTTCACTGATGTCAGTAATACATTATATCATAACATTAACTTACTAACTAAGGTACTCGACACAAAGGGATTATTACATTAATTATATAACAAGACAACACCACAACTTCGAGCTAAAGTTTAGAACCAGATTTTATCTCACTTTTTTACATCACGCGGTTTTTAAACTCCAACATTTTATCAAAATATTGCACCTCGCAGACGGCTAAGAGATAATACATTAATAGCGTATTACTGAGGATAAAACTGCCATTAGGAACTTCGGTAATAAAGCGGAAACTTGAAAAAATATCTCTAATAAACTCGGCGGTAGTCTTAAGGAGTCATTCCATAGCTCGTTTGGAGTCTAATTGTAGGGAAATTGTAAGTGACGGATTTGAAGTGACTAGACTGTTAATGTACGCAAAACATCGCATTAGAGTCATTATGGAGGGGAAAACAATAAAATAGTTGCGAGGAACTATTAGGTTGCTGGAAGAAGTAGGCTCTTAGGTTGGTATACTATGTAGGTTTGTGTCTCGGGGTCTGGTGTGGTGTGAGGCATAAGCTTATTTTTTATTATTTAGTTTAATGCTAGGGTGTGTGCCAAGTTCAGTTTGCTTCAATGGTTTGCGATTTGAAAATGAATGTAAACTTTAAAATTATGTCTAACAAAACTGAGCCAAAGAGATGTTTTTCTTTTCATGTGTTTTAGTGTGAAAAGTTTAAAGTTTCTACACAAAAAATTCAGAAAGTTATACATCAACCATGATTTTTTATGGGCAGTTTTTGTCCGGATTTTGGAGCTACATTATAATACTTGCTGACTTTAATATACCTGCCCAAATGAAATTCAACACAACAATCCTGAAATTGCGAAACTTTTCCCCACCAACCTCCTGCATCACAGCGTAACCCAATAAAATCCATACGCGGTACTTTCGCCAACCGCCAAACTTGGCGTTAATGTGTTGGCGTTCTCAAATTGCTAAATCTCGTGTTTGGTCGCAGTTAGCAAGTTGGCTGTTGGCCAATGACAGGACTCCTTGCGGCTGTATAAATCATAGCACGTTAAATGTACATTGGGACACTCCATTTTTCTTCGTTTTTGAGGCGTCACGAATGTCGTAATGCGGCTAAAGTGGTGTGATGTTAGTAGTACGGGCTTATGACTTATGGTTTGCTCGCAATATTTGTTACAATATTGGCCGTATCAATTGCGTTATTGTCTAAGACTTTTCTTCTCTTTTAAAATTTTTGTTCTTTGGTTGTTTTTGAAATACGTGTTCTTCTTCAAATAGTTGCAATGACCATTTTACTATACATTTTCATTTCTATTACCTATAACAAAAACCCAAGTAAAATATTACTTTTAAAATTCAGTTTAGACTGTAAGAGCTGTTCGTTAGTACTCCGCCATTGTGAGCCGCCTAGTAGTAACATATACACAGTATAACACAGTGCTAACAAATGCAATGAAGCGCATCGGTAGCGAGCCACTGAGTGAATGAGGCTGCAATCTCTTGGAGGTCGTCTCATCGCTATTCCGATGCCTATAAATATGCAAACTTGGCGCCCTAAGATGGCGCTGTTAGACGAACGCGAAATAGAAAGAAAAGTAAGCTGTTTCTCAGATGAATTTATGTAAATGATAAATGATTTACTTAGATTCCAGGAACACATTGATACATTAAAAACCAGGTTGCGCAAGCTAATATATATATTCAAAACCTTGAGATTGGTGCCTGATGACAAGTTAAAGAAATCAGTATACTTTGCTTTGGCTCAGTCACTCTTCACCTACTGTATCTCTGTCTGGGGAGGTGCTCCAAAAACTACAATGATTGATTTGGAGAGAGCCCAGAGTGTTATCTTAAAAGTGTCTTCATTCCTGCCTTGCCGCTATCCCACAGAGCTCTTCTACAAGGAGGCTAAAGTTTTGACAGTGCGTCAACTTTTTATTCTAAGCATCATCTTAAAACAGCACTCATTAATTACCTATCATCCCATGGCCTCACATCCCAAAAGACGATACAACCCCGTAGACCGCCGTCTACTACACCAATCAACTAAGCAGTTTTCTAAGCGGTTTTTCTGCCACCTAGTGTGGTTTTCTATATAATAAAATAAACAGGATGTCACCTATAGTTAACCTCACTAAAACTATGTGCAAAATGAAAGTTACTGCCCTACTACAACAACTAAATTACGAGGATACTGAAAACTTACTTACCTCTTTGGTGTAATTAATATCGCAGCTATAGCAACCTAACAAAATATAAACCTACCAAAAAGTGCCCAGCACACACACACACACCCACACGTCGCTCACACTGACCAACACCACACCACACACACACAACTACACACATAAATAACTTATTTAACAAAATTAGTTCCACTAATATTTGAGCCACCAATGTTTTTATAATTGTTTTGTTGGTTGTCAGTGTACAAGTACATATCAAAATTAAATGTAAAACTTTGTAAAAGGGTGGAGACCTGGTGTCCTGAAATACAGGCCTAGAGCTTAGTTTAGGCACCAGACTCTCACAATATGTCGTCTGACTCTGATATCATGTGTGTTGTCTGACTCTGATACCATGTATTATGTATTTATTTTTGTTATATTGTGGTGAGAAAACAAATAAATAAATAAATAAAAGATTTATTATCTGTAAATAGGTTTGTAAAAACACTTTAACACGTCAAACATATTTTAAAAACTAGATGAGATTGGCGTTTCCTATCTGACTACTCTGATAAGAAAGGCCGAAACAAACTCAGAGGTCACAGTCTCTTTTAAAGTCCAGACATAATCTTGGTCAGGTCATGTGAAGACCATGTGGATTGATGTCTGAAATGGTCTTTTGAGGAAAGAACCACACAGAATGAGTGTACCTGTCCAGTCAGTGCTCGCATTTGTCAGTTTTCATGCAGCTCAACACAGAACAAAAGGAGCTAAACGATTCGACGAACATTACCAAAGAAAGGACATTTGGGTAGGCCGCATAAATTACTCAAACTGCCAGACCATCGTTAACAGAAAAAAAGAAAAATACAATGACCCACGTAGTCCTCACATTCTCAAAAATTCAAACAATATACTTTAAAACAGGTAATATACAGATGTCATTGTTTATCTAAAAAGGTACGAATATAGAAAAAATCAAAAATAAAAGTTACAAATAACAGTTAAACAGCAAATTAAACATCAACAATATCTGTGTGAACTTATTGGAGCAGCTCAATCAAGCCTTCTTGTCCTCAATATAGCCTTTGACAATCTGGCAAAATTTCCGCTTTATAAAAGATTTGAATTTATTAAGGCTTAGTTCTTGAATGTGGCTAGGAAGTTTATTATAAAAACGTATACATTGACATTTAAACGAGCTACCAATTTTTTTGAGCCTGGTAGTGGGAACAACAAATTTGTGTTTGTTCCTAGTATTTATGTTATGGGTATTACTGTATTTTTAAACAGATTAATATTTTTATGTGCATACAGAAGATTTTCATAAATATACTGAGAGGGCACAGTCATATTATTAATATCTTTAAATTT
The DNA here is from genome assembly GCA_963555695.1 of Dasypolia templi. NCBI lineage: Eukaryota > Metazoa > Arthropoda > Insecta > Lepidoptera > Noctuidae > Dasypolia > Dasypolia templi. The sequence continues at coordinate 1,627,447 of OY743144.1, forward strand.
GTCTCTGAGGGAGTGTCTGGGACTTAATTTATAAAATGAACGAATTGCCCTTTTTTGTAAAACAAAAATTGTTTGAATATCGGCGCCATTTTCCCACAAAAGAATACCGTACGACATCACACTATGAAAATAACTAAAGTATACTAAATCAAAATCAAAAGCGCTGTCTCTAAATCAGTTAAATTACGATTTTTTCTAACGGCGTATGCTGCAGAGCTTAGTTTTTTTGACAGTTTATCTATATGGGGGCTGCATTGAAGCTTGGCATCCAAAGTTATGCCTAAGAACACTGTGGTATTTTCGGGTTTCAACTCTTCACCCTATAGAAGAACACTAATTTCTACTTGTCTAACATGAGGTATCGTAAACTTAATGCATTTCGTTTTTTTCTCGTTAAGAAGTAGGTTATTAACATTAAACCAGTTAACTACCTTAGCGAGGGCGCTATTTACATTGTCAGTAACCAGCTGCTGACGTTTCAGTTTAAATAAAAGTGAAGTGTCATCTGCACACAACACTATATCATGATTGTCCTTTCTGAGGTAAGGCAAGTCATAAGGAAAAAAATGGGCCAAGAATAGAGTCCTGGGGGACCCCCATTCTTAATCGAGAACCAGGTGATATTTTTCCGTTAACTTCAACTCTCTGAATCCTATCACTTAAGTATGAAGTAAGAAGATCCAGAGAGGCGTCCCGGATTCCGTAGTAGTGCAGTTTTCTGATTAATGTTTCATGAAGAAATCAATCAAATGCCTTGGACAAATCGCAAAAGATGCCCAAAGCATCGCACTTGTTCTCCCATGCATTATAAATATGTTCTAAAAGTTTAACTCAGCATCAGTAGTCGAACGACCCCTTGTAAAACTGAACAGTTTGTTATGCAGTAATTTGTGTTTATTAAAAATCTTTCCATTTGATCTAAAATAAGTTTTTTAATAAATTTACTAATAGTAGGTAGCACTGAAATAGGTCTATAATTAGTAGGGTCTGATGTACTACCCGATTTAAACAATGGTATTAATTTACTGTTTTTCATAAGATCAGGAAACTCACCACGGTCAATACAATTATTAAAAATAACAGCTAAAGTAGGTGCTACAATATTTAGAATTAACTTAACTACGTCCACAGAATTACCCCCTAAATCTGCGGTATTTTTAACATTTAGTGTGTGGAAGGTTTTAATTATATATTTACAGGTGACATATTGGAAATTAAATTCAGAATCACAAACTGGAACGTTTTCTTTAAGTAAAGACTCTGCAGTAGTGGGCGATGAGTTTAGAGATTTAGTAGTCGATACGGGAATCTCTGCAAAGAAGTTTTCAAAGGACGCGGCGACTTGAGAATCTGATTTAATTATGTTGCTATCAATATCAAGGCTGTAGTCACTACTTCGGTTGCATGACCTTCCCGTTTCGCTATTAATGATATTCCATGTCGTTTTAATTACATTACTACTATTTTTAATTTGTTAACTCAAGTAACGTGACTTGGCCATATAACAAAATTTTTAAAATAATTTTGAATAATTCCTAAAATATAAATTAAATTCAGCAGTGTTTATACAAGTCCGTTCATCATACAACTCATAAAGTCGTTTTCTACTTTTATGTATACCAATGGTAGCCCAGCCACTGAAGGAAGCATTACTATTAACCTAAAATGTCTTTGGAATGAAAGTGCTATCAAATTGTGTACAATAAATTTTGAAAAAAGCATTATATTGTTGATTACAAATTAATTTACCACTTTTATCAAATAATGATGACTCTATCATCATTATTTGATAAAAGTGGTAAATTACTTAGATGTTTAGTTTTAAATGTTGCCAAACGATCAGTAGTTTTTGGATTAACAGTGATATCTTTTTCTGAACTTTTTTGTTAACATTTGAAATAGTGACCAACTGTCCGCAATGATCTGAGTCTATTAAATTAATAATCTCCTTGTGGGTTGGTATAACATCTGTATAAATGTTATTTAGGCATGTGGCACTAGTGGGAGTTATTCTAGTGGGCTCCGAAAATTGGTTAGCAAGATTGTATGACTGAAACAAACTTAAAATACTAGTACTTAACCCAGAATTTTCTAACAAATTAACATTGAAATCACCACAAGTGATGATAGACTTGTTTGAATTACAGATTTTAGAACGAACTACCAAACTGGTTATTACTAAAATTTTATATAAACTGGTGGCTTTTAAGCCAATGTTCTGTCATACAAAGAATATCTATATTGTTACAATTCAGGAATAATTCTACTTCTAAATCTTTGTTTAAAAACCATTGAATATTTTGATGCACCAGGTTGATACATTTAATTTATTTACACACACATTTGAGTTATCATTTGCTTTCCTTAAATTTTTGCAAGAGGTTGCCTCTATTGTCCTTATTTCTAATTTAAATAAAAATCAATGTCATTAATTGGTTCCAAATTATTGGCAGAATAGTGTAACATGTCATTGCATTGCTCAAAAGAAGCAAATTGTTTAGCCAAATTCTTGGCTGATATAGAAAAAAAATATGATGGCGACACAGCTATCTGTATTTTATGATAGTTTGAAAGATATTATACCTATCTTTATCCTAATAATATTATACCTATCTTTTGTCAAATACAAGTTATTACCAACATAATTGTTAGTATCGATTAAATGAAATAGATTATTATTAAATTCAAATTATGCAATGTCATATTGATTTCAAATCTTAAGTTATTTTCTTCCTGTGGTAAACTGTTACTATAAGGGAATGTAAACAAAACTATTTTCATTAAACTAAGATTACACAAAGTTCTATAATATTGGAGCAATTCTCCTTTGTTAATTACTAGTGTAGTGTCCTGGTTAAAGTTACATTTAATAATTTCTTTCATAATATCAAATAAGGAACAACCAGGCATACAGTAGTTTATTACAGAGTGTCCCGGATATTCATCTGTCAATAAGTGGCCTAAGTCCTTTCCAATCTCATCGCAAAATAATATTATATCATTATGTACTATTTGTTTACATGGTTTACTGGAACTATTAATAGTAGCAGGAATAGTCAAATCAACACAAGGCTGCACTAAGGTGGTATTGTATGTTGATAATGAATGGTCTGGCGTGGGAACATTAGATGGTATTTCACAATGCTCACAGGTGTTTGTTTGTGAGTTAACCAGCTCATTCATTGCCACCACATATTCCCTCATAAGATCTTCAGAGGTATTATATTTAGTAGTCATTGCACTAAGTTTCTCTTGCAAATGGTCAAGTTGAGATTGCAAGTCCCGTGTGTAAATGTTGTATCTCCTAGTACTTTGGTCCAAATTAAAAGAATACATATCTAATTGGTACAAGTTTAACAAAAACATGTCTTTATTAATAAACATACGTGGACTTACAATTAAAATTCTGGGTGATGGGATATTTCATTTAATACAATGAAGCCTGAATCTGATAGAACAGAGGCATGGATTGGAATTGTAGATCGACGGTTTATGTGAGAAATTTTATGCGTAATTTTAAGTCACTGCCTTATTAGTGTAGATGACTAATTTGCGACAAAAGAAAGACATAGTTCACTCATACTCTTCGGTAAAAGGAGGATCTTCCGACCAGACGGGTGTTGTGTCTGGTGGGCAACTGCCCGACGATTGATGTCGGGACTCTGCTTGCGCGATGCATGATTTTGCGTGACGTCCGGGTCAGTGTGACGCGTTGTTCGCATGGGGCGGTGTGGATGCCGCCACAAAGATAAGAAATTTGCATAGAAAAATGAAGATGCATGAAATATACCCAACATTGCAACAGCTGGAAATGTATTCAATAAAGCGCGATCTTACAGCCCCTCACCTTCAATAGTCAGGCTGTTCTCGCATATTTAAATATATTCCAACTATCTCCGGGCCAGGCTCGCTTTCAATACACCGTCTTCACGATACATATGAAAAGGTCCGCGTTCATTGGCCGGACGCTCCTTGAATGTGTTTGGTCAAAGAATTGTGTGTTTCGTTCGATTGAAACGTACGAAGCGTGATGGAATAATGCATGTACACGGAATATGTAAATCTTTTTACTGCCCTTTTATTTATTTAAATACTAGTTATTGCCCGCGACTCCATCTGCGGTCCAGGATGAACATTAGCCTACCTATGTCCTTACCTGGGTCAAGGTCTATCTGTGTGCCAAATTCAAATCCGTTCATCCATTTTAGCGTGAACGCGTAACAAACAAACTTACTTTCGCATTTCTAATATTAAATATATGTTTGTTTATAGATTTAATAAAAAAATAGATATAGACTAGAGATACAATTGGACTGTATGTGTGTGTATTGGATTCCCGGGTCGGGCCAAGTGGTATTGGGTTTTTTCCATCTAAAATATCTCAGTAGCAGTTTGGATTTCTGCCTGGTTAATAGGTACGGCACTAAGATCGCCCCCTATTCATCATCATTTTCATGCCTTGACACATGTTACTTGAGGTCAGCACAACACGTTTTATTCCATCTCCTATTATGTGGGACTCTAATATGTGGGTCTTGAACATAGCATGCGAAATGTTGGTTTACTATAATAGGTAGACCTTTACCAAACCCTTTGGGAATATAGGCTTGATGTTATGTTATAATTAGGTTAGCTGATGTTAAGGCATACTTTGAGAAGAAGATGTCATACAGCGCGTATAGAAAAAACTACTTATTGTGTATTCGAACCTCCTTTATAAAGAATTCGACTTAGGGCCAAATCCAAAATCCTAAGACAAGTCGCTATAGACGATAGACAGTACAATTCAATCTGTCCCTGTCAAACTAATAGCTGTCAACACGTTATAGGGTCGCATACTTTGGCTTTAATGGGACGTTGAAACCAGAGATTGAAAGGTTTTTCTATATGCAGTTCTCCAAAATGGAGGTAGATACGTTATTGGGTTCAGCTGTTAGTGGAAGAGGAGATAATATTTACTAACGTCTACTTAGGTTAAGAAACAATTTACCTGCAAGAAAATCTAGACTTTGCCAAAACGGCTTAATTATGTTTATGACGAAGCGTTTTGTTAAAACGACCGTTATACAATTAGTCTGCGAAATGGTCAGTAAGCTTAGATTTTTAGCTAAAATAATATTATTTTAATCAATGGCTTGTCAGGTAAGTATCTTCATAATAAATAGTGCTTATTCCAACCCAGTAATTGTTGCAATGTTAAGTGCTGATTTCACAAATGAAAATGAACGCACCTAAAACGCGTTCAAAAGCTGTCATTGTCAATATTCCAAAGAAAATATTGACACTGACAGTCGTTCAGTTTTATTGGTCAAATCCACCCTTAAACTTAAAGAAATCGTAACAGATTTATAAACCCTGCTATAAATCAGAAAAACTTACCCAAAAATTGTTAACTCCAAATCATGCAGTACAACGTAACCACTAATTAACTGTCGTCAGTGGCACCGGGCCGAAATAAATCAAGTGACTTTTGTCACGGACGTCCCATAACTTGTAAGTTATGCGGCGATCGCGTGCGTTTGAACCCGCAGATTCACGGAGACGTGTGACGCGCTGTTGCGCTCATTTGCGTCGATCGATGATTTGGTTTTGGTTTAATAAGAATTTATAACGGGGTCGTTTTTAGTCTAGGTTGAACCCAAAAAGTTTTTTGTTTTTCCATCAAACTCCTACCTACAAACGTTTATTTTTTTTTTGTGAAAATGCCACTTAAGTGTTATGAGAGATTTTAAAATTTTACAAAAGCTGATAAGATATAGAAAAATCCACTGTCAATATAACAACAGTTTACAATTCAAATCCGATGCAAAAAAGCCAAATCATCTAGGTAAACAAAGTAACTTTGTAACAACACAGCTACATATTGTCGGTCCGCTGTCAGCCAGTGAAACTAATAACCGAAGTGTGCGGTCGGCCAGTCGGTGGAGTTGTGCCAAGTTCACCACTCAACACCGTCGCGTTGTTGGCCACGGGTCTATGATGGAAACCGGAGACTGAAGCGAGACAGTCCAAATTACTTAGATTATTTTTGGGCCTCGATTTTGTATGGTGTTCTTTTGGTCGCAGTAGTTATCAAGAGTGTTATTTATCTATCTCAGTTTTTATAGATTTTAATAACTTACTCCCTTTTATAAAGTAACGGGTTATGAAATACTTAATTAATGCAGGCGTTTGTTAAACTAACAGATCAAAGTAATATATGATTGCAATATAGTAGTTGCAATAAACTAGTTACTGTGACATAATTTATTCGTGAGCAGCAAATAACTCTGTGACCAGCTTAGTTCAATTCGATAAAACAAAATTCGTTTTACTTTTATCCGCACAGAATACTAAACCCGAGCGCCATTCATATTCAAAGTGCGAAACTTTTTAGAAACTGCTTTCAAAATGTGCAACCAGAAGAAATTAGAAACACATTAGCATCTCTGCCAAACCTGCTTTAGTTACTAGATGCACAGACGGAAGTTTAACGTCTTTCTCTGCCAAACCTGCTTTAGTTACTAGATGCACAGACGGAAGTTTCACGTAAAGACTAGCCACAGTTAGAACCAGACTGATCTAATTTTCTGGCTTAATTGCCGCTACATTAGAATCGCGTCCTGGCAGTTTGCAATATTTTAAATAAATAAAATAATGAGGAGAAACTGTTTTGAGGTCCTCTGGATTTAAGTCTTTTTGTGTATTGAGTGTGATGTTATTAGTAGTTGGTGCATCCTCTATATTTATAATACAAGAGTAACTATTTCCATTCCTGACATACATTTCTTCAGGAAACTTCTTGTTTCTAGTTGTTAAATTTAATATAAAGTCGAAATACCACAGAAATATCAGCCACATTTAATAAGCTCCTAAATGCACAAAGTGTCCGCTGCGTTTGGATTCTTTTGATGAAAGTAATGAGCAGTGACACAGGCGACCATTTCTATAATAAACTGCTACGTAACAAACTTCAAAAGTCTGTGGAATATTACGTAGTATTAAAAGGAAAATTTACGAGAATATTTTGTAAGTAGAGCTCTTGACTTCTTTGTGATTAAATAAATCAAGAATATTGCATTGCAGCTTGAAATGAGCAAAAGGAACACAATTAATGAGGTTGTATTTTATTTTTGAGCAAGGCTAATGGGTCAAAATACACTACTTCAAGTTAAAATGACATTAGCTCGGAAACAATAAATATTGTTTCATATTAATTATGTTTCTGAACTAATGTAAAATTCCACCATTTAGAAACAGTACGCTGTGCCTTTAAGCCCCATAAACTAAATTACTACTGACATCAAAAGAGTACTAAATTAACCATACATTGTGTAAATTACATAATCGCACGTTCAATACTTGTGCCTTTTTTACCGGATGTAATATACGTATTGTTAAAGAAATAAAAATTCACTGAACAGAAGTCTTGGCAAACATATCTTTTAGTAGGTATATCGGAAGCGAGACTCTTTGCCGAGAGGGAGCATGGTTATTGAATTTTGTATCGCCCGACAATTTAACGGGGGACAAATTTTAGGAAATACGGTATGTTTGCTTATTATGATATGACAGGATGCTGTTAATGTGTTCATATTTATATTTTGAGTCTAATCAACAAAACAACAAAAGGGAAAAATGCAACTTCTGCCGTGAAAAAATATATTAATATGTGAGTCAGTGAGGGAAGCAAAAAGGTGGTAAAAGCGTTTTCAGTCCGGAAATTCAGTTCGCTCAGGTTAATTGTTACGGATATACTCGATGACATTTTTGAAAAATTTGAGCAAGAATCGCACACATGAATAGTTACGACATAATTAAACAGTTAAGGGTTGACCACGAAACAGTTTTGATACTAATGAATCGTATACTCATTTGCGATTCTCTATTGAAACGCAATGAAACCGAACCATTTTTAAAATATCTATCACTCGTTATGAAAAGGGGATCACCTACGACAAGAACATGTCATGACAATATCATGATTTAAGGGCTGTCAAGCTCCACAGATTATAGCGAAACCCGGGTTAAAAATAAAAATGTTTACTTAACATGAACAAATGATACATTTTCTACTTATTCTCTACTTAAAGTTCTACTTTTCACTGTAATGATTTATGATGTTCCATATTAAAACCGATGTTCCAAACTGGAACCCTCGGAATGTCCCTCCACTTTTCAATCCACCAGCCATTAGCATGTCCCAAAAGGTAACGTTAATAACTAGCCATTAAATAAACGACGCAGATATTTCAGCAATGTAAATGGAAAAACCTGGTTATCCGTCATTAAGATCTATTAAAATTTTCGCAAACTTCTGAACTGAAATTGTGGTTGGTTCCGTAATGCGCGCTTAATTTATTAGTAGGTATTTTTTCAAGTATTTATTATAATCGTGAAATCGTTTTGCAAACTAAGCGAAAGCGCCAGAGTAGTCCTTGGAATTTATTTTTCTTAGGTTTGTTTGCAATTTACAGGTCGTGTCAGTTTGTATGTTGATCAAAATAAAATTCGACCCTATTAAATTTTGACATTTGAAACCAATTTAACTCATAGTTAATGATTGAAATTCCGTTAGAACACATTTCATACGGTCGCGAATCATATTTTGATCAACATACAACCTGTCCCCTGCAAAGGACAATGCCAGATCAGGAAATGTCAATTAATGAAAATAATTATAAAGATTATATGACACTTTCATAACACATTGTTTTTTCAGTAGAACTTGCCGATTACGAATCAATGATAAAAGGAATTCAACCAATGAATTTCCTTTTGCGTAACTAATTGCGCATGATACACAACAAAAAAAAGTTTGAAATACCTGTAAAGCAAAAATTCTTATTACAATTATAATAATTACAATAATGCGTAACGTATATGTTGTTGAAATCGCTTTTTAACATTTATAAACTGTACCTAACCTATAATCAATGTCATTGTTGTTTTAATATTTTAACAGAAACCGCAAGTTCTACAGGCACTGGGGCAAATGTTTAGTTAACAGTAATAAGCTTTAAGATTCTGAATATTGCAGGCTCGTAAATGACTTTTTGATTTGAGTGGGGCAAAGCTCTATAGAGTTTCTGGCATTGTTCTTTCAAAAGACGTGAGCTACATTTGCGCATCTTACAAGGTCTTGCGTTTTTTTTTGTTTTTGTAAAGTATCTCTTGCATTGTATTTGCGTTGGAGCCTTGATTATTACAAAGGCCACTTCTAACCCCTAAGTGCCAACATAGCTTCCTATATGATTCCATAAGAAGGAGGATCGCTAATTGCATTATCTTTTAAATAGAAACGGGTACCTAACGGTTATAAAGAAAGAATATTTCAGAATCGACAAATCCTTTCCAGCCACTTTCCCCTACTTAGGATTTCATATTTTTGCGTGCATATTTCATGGCTGTTTTAATTTACTGGCAAATTTTGAAGAAGCTTCAAAGTTTGTTTTTTAAAATTTATGAAACAAAAGCAAAGATTTATAAATGTTTACAAGCAAAATCTTTCTCAGAGCAGACTTAAATATTCATGGAATAGTGCCAAGATCGAAAAATGTTCACACAATTATGTTTACACAGGGTATATTAAAATAAATTAATTCATTTATTTACTACTAATTTCTGCTCGCGACTTTGTTCGCGTCACCATAATTACTAAAACAACAGCCACATTTTCATACAAAACTTTCTTGTATACTACGTTTGTAGTTTTGGTCTCAGCAGCTAAAATATATATACATGCAGGACTGGTGACGCGGAAGCAGCTCGTCCTGAGGTCGACGCCCCCTTCAGTACTAATTTCCCATTGCTTGCGACGGTTTTCGTTTTTTGTGAATTAATGAACGCCTGCGTTCTGCCTGCCAATGTGTGTACAACACTGATACGCTGAACTCGCAAAAGGATATTTAAAAAAATAAACTGTTTTGACTTCTAAAGAAAGATTACCAATTGAATTTGTTGGGAACCCATGATATAGCAATGTAGTCTCAATTTCCACGATCAGAGACGTCACCCGAAAAACAAATCCACCAACAAAGATGAATTGTTTTGAAAATGGAAGAATGAACTGCCTTGTAGTGGTGAGCATGAGCTTAGCAGTAGCGCTTGTGACCACCGGGTTCAGATTTCCAGGTCAGGCAAAGTTTTATTAGGTTTTTCAATAACGAGTTTCTCAGTAGCAGCTCGGAGTCTAGATTTGTGCGCGGCTGATGGTAATGGTAACTACATGGGACTCAAACATAACTGGCGTACATGTGGGTGTATTGTAGATACACCTCTGCCCAACCTTTCAGGAAATGTAGGAGTGATGTATGTAATGCGTTATTAAAATGGGTTTAAATGAATTATTATACGAATAGCCCGTTAAAACCTGTACATTCATCCAGAAATATAATTTATTTATTTGCACACAAAGCAAGTGGAGTTTTGTGCTTTTAAAATAAGCCCACGTAAGCACGGACTTAAAATTATTTTATCGCGATTATATCGCGCACTGGATTTTCAAAATCTAACAGAGTGCGTCTCAGCACGTCGAAAAAACACACTGTTGTATTTTCAACTCTCGTCGATAAGCAGAATGTAGAAAATCCAGTGTGCAAGAAAATCCTTTCGTGATATTTTACGTAGGTACGAACGAGGGCTAATATCGAGGTTAATTCGTCGGCGAACCGTATCAAACGTATGCGGAAAATAATTATTATTATGTCGGCTTTCATGTTACAGATTTAATTATAGCTGGAATGTTATAGGGCCCGAGTTGCTTGTATATATTATCACAAGCCAAGCTCAGGGAATGAATTTTCAAAGACTTGTCCTTAGTGTTCGTGCTCTCTTTCGTTAAAAAAGGTACTCTTGTGCGTATTGTCATGCTTCTGCACCCAGGGCTTAGGCTGCGCGAGGTTGAGTTTGAGTTTGAGTCTGTCAGAGGAATAAATAAATCTTTTAATTAAATGGAAGATTAAAGGGGAAGTTTTGTAACATTTTCACTGAGCATGATATCTGTAGGTGATTTTTGTGTCTGATCTTATATTTGGCGATGAACGTCTTTTGGTTTATATAATGATGTTCGTATCATGATAGCACCAAGTGATGTTGTCTGAATTACCACGAAAAGTCCATCGACGAATAAAAAAAGTCGGACAAATTCTCGCTAACAAAAACTAGGTCACTCAAGTCGGCCAGCTCTCTGTGCGTACAGGCACGCACACATTCACACATTAGTAAGCCATTACGCACGCCAACGGGAACACCTCACATACCTATTCACACATAGACGGGACTCAGCTTTGTCTGAGTGGAGTTCCGTCCGACTTGTCTTGTTCGTCCATGTCTTGTCTCTAGGACTATACTCATTGGCTATATCAAATTTATGAACAAACACAAAAGCCTATTTTCTTGACTTAAACTTCAGTTATCATAAACAAAATTATTAATTGGGTTATTGTAAAGTGTAAGTTTCTGTGAGTTTTAGGTCTTAGTCTAGACTTCATCTGTTCTTGTTATTAAACTAATATTATAATCCAAAAGTTTAAATGTTTTGATTGATGTTTGTAACTCAATTACGGGATTAGAGTTTATGGTTTTTTTCAGATAAGCATGAGCCATTCATCATCCTCCTGCCCTTATTCTCAATTTATTTGGAGTCGGCAAAGCATATATTCTTCCATATCTTTGATGGCTGTCATCTTAAGGCGAATTTCACAAAGTAATGTCAACGCGGTCTACACATCTAGACCTCGTTCAAAAGCTCTCAGTCTCATTATCTCTAAAACACTCTCATACTCAAAACTTTCCAACGCATCAAATGCCAATACTAGGAATAGCAAACGATTGCCACACAATATCTCGGTCACCAGCGTAACAACACACATCTCTCATTATCTGAGCTGCATGCAATTGAGTGAGTCAACAAGAATAATCCAATAAATAAACCATTTCTATGGACAAAACAATATCTCTCTCTCTCTGAAGAGTCCCCGCAACGATCTATTGTAATCTTCAATTTTTACGTGATTGACACAGATTGATCGAAATGCAATTGAGCGATGGAATATATGACTACAATTACAATTGACTGCACTTAATCGTTTCGGGGACCGTCTACAGACGCATAGCCTTTTTTTTTTGGGGTCATACGACTTGTCCCGCTCTGGGGGGAGCGGGAGGGCGTGTCAGACTTTTACTGACTAAAACCAACTCGTGTTCCTTCAGTTGCCTGTGCCAGGGCCACGGTTTCTCTTTCGAACATCCCGCGACCCTGAGGCATCGGCCCTATCGGACCCCGTCATTATGTGCTGACATCTCTTTGAGGCGCGCGTGGAACACGACGCGCCGTCGACCCCGGGTTGGTCCTAACCGGACGGCGAGCTATTCATTCTTCGCCGCCCGCAAGCCCGCGCCCACGGTGGCCGGGAATCTGCAGGCGACTGTCGACGCCTAGGGCGTCTCCTATGGCGGCTAGGGGCGTGAGGGCGCAAGGCTTTCTCCCTCACGCGCTCCGCCTCCTCCTTCGCGAGAATTACTGCAGAAGGAGGTGTCTGCTTTCCATTCCCTCTCGCTCCGTACCATAGCCATGGCCAGGGCCGGAAGCGAGAGATCGCAGCCGGCGATTGCCTCCGCGAGGACACGCCGGTGCTCCACCCAAGCTGGGCAGATCTCCACCATATGCCCCACCTTGTCCTCCGGGCGATCCACACAATGGTGACACCCGGGTGTTTCCTCCCGCCTTATGCGAAACTTGAACTTCCCGAAACAACCTGTCCGGTGAGGACCTGTGTCAGGCGGAAGGTGAGGACGCCGTGGCGCCTCTCCAACCACTTCTCAAAGAGTCAGACGCAAAGCCTAATCAGAACAATTAAATTTTGCGTCGTAATCCTTTTTTCTGAAGGATTTTCGTAAATTCATCCCATAAAGAGGTGTAATAGGGAATGAAAGTTTGTATAGAAGTTTGTAATTGTTGCCGCTGGGAAATGGCGTCGGGCAAGCGGCTGTTACGTAATTATTGTCAAATTCCGGGATTCAATAGATTGTATGCATATCCGCGACGTTGCGTCACATAATGACGTCGTTCAGACAAATCAAAACTCTCGTTAAACAGTCCGATGCGTTTACAACGCAATCGTTGACATGAATTTTATGTTTTCAGATATTTCTTGTATAAGTATCCGTCCAGACTTAGTAGAATGTAAATATATGGGTATAAAACTTTTCTACAGCTTTGTTATCCGAAATAAGAAAGTTTAAACTTTAAACATCAAATTTTACAACTTACATCTTGACTTGGTTTTTTAGCAACAACGAGATGTTTTTTTACATTGTTTGTTGCCTACAAACAATGTAAGGAAACATCCCTTCGTTGCTTAAGAAAATAATTTTGGACGAAGCAAAAATCGTACCAAGTCCTTATTACTAATGGATATTATTTCCTTTTAAACACACATTTTGTAGATTTAATAACTTAACCATCCAAATCATGTTAAATCTGGGTCATAACGTTCACTGAGCTAATAAGCTGAGCTGACTATATCAATATTAATGAAGAAAATTAAATTTATTGAATCAATATTAATTACTCAGTAAACGATGATGCGGCCAACGATGGTACAACCTTATACGCTTGTAGTTTGAAGACTTCATTTTGCAGCTAACGAGATACATAGACCGTCTCTCGGATGTAGATACATAGACCGTCTCTCAGATGTAGATACATAGACCGTCTCTCAGATGTAGATACATAGACCGTCTCTCAGATGTAGATACATAGACCGTCTCTCAGATGTAGATACATAGACCGTCTCTCAGATGTCCAGTTGAAATCTTCAATGTTGTTTAGTAGGTATAACAACTTCAAGGTTTCGTAGATTTTCGAGACCAACGTAACTTGAATAACAACTCTCGTTAAAGATATAATTATTCGTTTCTGAAAGACTGATTAACGGCCAAACCCAATAACCTAAGACAGATCGCTACTGATGATAAACAGTACAATACTATCTGCCCCTGTCAAACAAATAGCTTGCAACACGTTATAGGGTCGCATACTTTGGTTTTAATGGGACGTTAAAGCCAGAGATTGATAGGTTTTTCTATCTCCAGTACGCCAAAATTGGAGAAAGATACGTCATTGGGTTCGGCCGTAAATCACCACTGCTGTTTTGTGTACCCATTTTAATTTATTTGTTTCTCGCTTGAAGCCAATTGTTATACTTGACTACCTCTTTTTTCTACAACTCTAAAAACATCTCCATCTCTATAAAACATCTCCTAAACTATTTCAGTAGACTCACTGAAAACTCAAGAAAACCATTGAAACGTCTCCACGTAAATAATGAATGCAAATCACAAGTTTTAAAGAGTCAATTTAGGAAGCGGCTTCGACCGCTCTTTTTTAATTAAGAGAAGGAAAATCGTGAAATGCGAGTCAGACTTGCGCATTGAGGGTTCCGTACCACAAAACCTTTTATTGGTATCTTTCTTTCTGTTTTTTGCCATGATAGAGGCCTACCACGTCCGGCTGACGTTCGTAGATCTTTGCCAGTCGTTACGAGTAGTCGGAACCCCGAAAGTCTTACAACTAGTCTTGCCAAGGAGTATCTTGTTACTCAGTAACCGGGTTTTGGAGGTAAAATGGGCAGTTGCTGCCCTCAAAAAGTTAGGAAGGCAGTTGATGAGAGTCCCACTACGTGCTTTTTAACTAGTATCCACGTAATTTATTGTTCAAAACATACAGCCCTATAATACAGTTCCTTTGACACATTTTGGGCACCCTAAAAATATGGTCCAGTTAGCACGGAACTCTAAAAACTCCAAATGAAATCGCCTCACATTTCAAACGGAAATATTAAGGATTGGCATCCCTGGTGTCGGTAATGGTTGCAAAGTTTAGTATTTATGTGGATATGGGGTCCGTAATGGGACCATGTAATTGTGGACCAAAAATTTGGGAAAATGGTCTTCATAATTTTGGTAGGTGCATGGAAATACCACGGGATTTTCGTGGATATTGGATATGTTTTACTTACACCTTGGGCTAAAAACTGACTGCCTATGGGAATTTAAAGACCTTTAAAATCAGACAATTGCTTAAGCGTTTTAGCCCTTAAAGACCAAAGAGAAAAATTTCAAATGCCTAGAATATCATTGGTACTTAAGCCTTTCAAACTTCTCAGTGACAAAAGAAAGACTTTCTTGGACCAACTCTTTCACAAGGAGCTTCTCTACAACTAACGAAGAAGTTTATGCTGTCGAACTTTTTAATTTCAATAATGGCGTTACCAGGCCACTCAGAAAGTATTGCGTAAAAGAGTTTCTATGTATGAGAGACTGGCCAGTTATAGTTTATTTTGAAAATATGATTATTTGTAAGTAGAAATAGGTACGTTACAATTAAAAAATTTCCCTCCTCATTGTTTGCGAGCTAATTTAAATTATCGTGTCTAATTAAAAAATGGATCTGGGCCAGGTTTTTTGCGATATGTTGTTTTTTTACGATTTCAAGTGTTGCCTAAAACCGGGCGAATTGCACGATAGACTTCAAATGGCATTCATGGATGACCGCCATTCTAAGGCAACCATGTATCGTTGGTATAACGAATTCAAGCACGGTCGACTAACTTTGGGGGATGAAGAAAACAGTGGTCGCCCTTTGAAGGCTGTTACGGAAGAAAAGTGCTGGCAGTGAAAAATTTAATCCAAGACAATAGGCGAGTTACATATCAAGATATTCAGCACATACTGCAGGTTGGATCGGGAAGCCTTCACGAAATTCTATGCGTGCATCTTCGCGGGAGGGGGATAGTTTCACGCTGGGTGCACAACCACACCGATGCTCAGAAGCAGGCCCGGTTGGAATGGTGCCGTGACACAAATTTAAAGCAGGCTCGTCTTGGTGTGTTTACGACATCATTACAGGTGATGAGTCTTGGATTTATCAAAACGGTCCAGAAACGAAGTGCCAGCCGACGGTTTGGGTGTTTCAAAACGAATCAACGCCTACCAAAGTGAATCGATCTAGAAGCGGGGGGAAGATTTAGATCGCGAGCTTTTTCAATTTGACTGGCTACTTGGTGTCAATTCCTTCACGGGACCAAAGAAGCATCAACGCTGAATGGTATACTACAAAATTAAAAGATTAACCGTGGAGTTTATTGCCGGCTCTTCTCCATAGGAAATGACCTATTGGAACCGTGCACCTAGCTTCTGACGTTTCATAAGTGGCCATGTAGGTATAAATGTAATAAAATATTTTGATTAGATGTGAATCAATTGACCAATCTATACCTACTTATCTAATGTCAAACCATAATGACTCTCATAGTGACAAAATCATTACTAATTATCTAAACACACATTACACCGTCGACTTGCCTCACAACGCATTAGGCTCGTCGTACACACTGCGACATTAATCTTTGTCAGCGAGCAGCCGCTAATTAGTTGCGAATTTATAACGCATAATAAGTCGTTGGGTGTGACATCGCTTAAACAGGCGGTCGCAATCATGTGTGGTAAAGTTGGCATCTGCCTTATTATGAATGGCGAGTGATAAACTATACAGATGGACGTGTTGCTGGACAGTTTGATGCGCCACTATTTCCGTCTAGAGTCTAGAAATTGGTGAAGAAAAGACCGAATGAAATGAGCTTTCATTTGGTTTTGATTTTACACACTCATGTTTTCTTTCCATGGGGGTAGGCTGAAACCACAGAACGCCACCTGTTGCGATCCTTACATACTCATTTTGCCTCGTTTGCGTTCATAAATCTGGTCATGCATGCGCGCCGGTTGCGATTAGTACGCACCTGACCATTCTGAAGAACATCACCAATGAGATCACTATAATTATGTCCTCCTCGGGCGTCCCCTCCCGGCGTATCCACTCACATCTGCTTTATACACCTTTTGTTGTTTGTTTGATTTTGTATCTCATGAAACAGTTGTTTTTGTTGCTGATCAAAGTCAACCCAAGAAAAAAACCAGTTTAAAATAAACAAACCTCTAATTTTAACAAGACAACAAAATCCATTTCTGCAACAGTTTGAAAAATTCCTATTCAGTTTGGCAGTTCAATGATATTCATTGTGATTTTTTTCCCGTCGACCAGACAAATCATTCCGAGTTTGTTTCGCAGTTAGATGCCGGTTTCATTACGAGATTTCTCGCCACACTTAAGACATTACCCACTCCATAGTCACAATTATCTCAAAGACTAGATTCGCAGAGGTTGGTTAAACCAAGAGCTGCTATTACGTTAAGCGTCGCTTTGGGGCGGTCTCTAATTGGATGGGTCACTGTTTAGTTCCCTAATAATATGGAAATTAAACGGAATACTAAGTCAATAATGAAGAGAAACGCATGATAAGAATAAAAGTATAATTTAACAATGCTGACAGAGATTTGTTACGCCACTTCTTTCTAGCTTAAACACTTATAAAAAGTGGTAAAGGGTGAGACCTTCAAAAATGTTTTGTAACGATGACAAGAGCTGAAGCGCGGTCACTGTCAGACTGCATAGAAAAGAAAGAGAAGCGCGATGACGCAACGCTGGTAATTTATTGCAAAAAATGAAGCAATTATCTATTTACAAAAAATCTAATGATTGGACTAAAAAAGTGAAACACTATTAGGTTAGTATTTTTCTTTGTCAAATAACCGACAAAAATATCTGTTTTTTTTTCTATCGTATCAAATAAGTTGTATTTATTTTCAATACACTATCTAGCTAGCAAATTTGCTGAAGAGTATCATACATTTTTATGATTTTGTTTACTGCATTGGATTATTAAACTATTCTTAAGACGGACATTTTCATAACATTTTGCTGGTAGGACCAAAATCTAAAGTGTATGCTTAATAAATGGTTGGTACACAGTTTTAATTCCAAGACCCTAAAATACCTCTGTTTAAAAGGTTCTGAGAAACCGTTTGAATGATGATTCGGGAATTAAAGAGAATAGTACAGGTGTTTGTGATTTTACAAACACCTGAATTGTTTGTTCAGTAGTCGTAGTAGTGGAATTGTATACGTAGTTGTAGTAGTAGAATACCTGTTTATTTTTTCAGTAGTTTTAAAAGTTTAAATTTTTTGTCAGACAAAAATCTAAAACTTTTGTTATTCACAGCAAAAAAATCCTATTAAGTACTTACATGTTATTGCTGCTTGTTATGTTTCAAATCGAAAACCCCTAATATATCGTTGACGTACTGAAACAGGAACACAGAGGTCTCTACAAAACGTCTCTCGAACTTTTCATGTAGGCATTA
The DNA here is from genome assembly GCA_963555695.1 of Dasypolia templi. Classification (NCBI taxonomy): domain Eukaryota; kingdom Metazoa; phylum Arthropoda; class Insecta; order Lepidoptera; family Noctuidae; genus Dasypolia; species Dasypolia templi. The sequence goes on from OY743144.1 coordinate 1,645,690, forward strand.
TTGCATGATCAATCATCGTGTCGCGATAGTCGATCAATTGCTGTCGTTCCCCCCTGCGTCAAGCGTGAATAGATTGCCAGTGTTGCCACAAATATTAAATTAAAAAAGTCGGTTTCCTTTGTGAACCAACAATTGCGCAACATAATAGCCCGCTTTGTTGGTCTGGTATGAATTTTCAGTCAAGATAGATAGATAGAATACTCTTTATTACGTACACCTTATAAATTACAGAGATAGATGTAGAAATTTTACATTGGGTGACACAATGGGCGGTCTTATCGCTAAAAGCTATCTTTTACAGACAACCTTTGGATGGATTACAGGGAGAAGGAGAGACAATACTGCAGGTAGTCAGTGGTGTACCATATACATATTCATTAAATACATACATACATAAAACATATATTTATCTACACAAATGTATACAATAAAGAAACACGAAACTATGGAAGGAAACGCATGTAATAATGTTTAAAGAGAGAAGAAGTGTTTTTTTACCATTTTAAAATCAAAGAACAAAAAAGCAATGAGAAAGGAAGGAGTTAAGGATAGCTTGTTTTGGTTAGTTTTGCTATAGTTCGTTATTTTTCGAAGGCACGTGATATATGCAGCGGCCAGATATATTCTGAAACTTTATCGTTGTTATTCTTAAATAATTAGTACTTTTTATTTGAATCGAAGACAGCACGATTTACAACGAAGAGGAATCCTGACGAATCTTAAAATTTGAAATCTTACGATTTCCGAATTTAAGCAGCATTCCCTTTGTCGTGCGTCAAATACTCTTTTTTTTTCTAATTGTTTGATCGTTGCTGCTTACTTGTGTGTATAAGTACGTACAGAACCAAGCTTGCTCCTAGCTAATGGGGATCCCGCACAAATTAACGCCCCCTGCCCCAGAATACCGAACATTCAATATTTGTATTCACTACCCATCCATGGACTTACCTGTTACTTGTTTGGCAAAGAAATGGGCTCCGGGTTGCAAAACTTTCCCATTTTCTGATATTAATGTTATTATTTTTGGTACCGCTTTCAGTTCTCTAAACGGTCAATTTAATTGTTTTTATTACATATTTTAGCATTTTTTACGTTTTAGGTATCGTTTATAATCATAGTACTTGGTAGAATATACTTCATTATAAAGTGAACCGTTCATGGTGGTTCATAGTTCATGTAACAATATTTAAAATTGACAAGTATTGGACAGACGTGCGTTTACTCTACCCCATACTGGTTAGGCTTGGAATCATAATTAAATTAATTGTGAATTGGTCCCAAAGACTGTCAACAGTTACGTTTGCAATCACTTTGTAAATATATAAGTTGTAATCAGTAGAAAATGCAGTGGGTAGTATATTTGTTCAGTTATTTCTCAGTAAGTTCAGTCGATGGATGTTTGTTACTCTTTCACGCAAAAACTACTAAACGGATTAGGATGACATTTGGCACACAGATAGTTTATAACCTGGATTAACACATAGAGTACTTTTTATCCCGATAATCCAAGGGGATTAAGATTCATGCGGGTGAAACCGCGGTGACCAGCTAGTTATTATATAATCCTAACTAATACTATAAATGCGAAAGTAAGTTTGTTTGTTTGTTAGGCTTTCACGCCAAAACGGCTGGACGGATTACGATTAAATTTGGCAAAGAGATAGATGGCATTCTGGGGAAGGACAAAGGGTACTTGTCCCAATAGCACGTTCCCGTGAGATAATTTCGGACATCTACGAGGGCGAAGAAATTTGTAACTGTGGGGAAATGTGGGTATTCTCCCACGGTAACTCAACCGTATTCAACCCTACCATTCATCGCCACTTAACCCATAAACCACCATGGACGTAAAACAATAAAAATCATCCTAACCCGCTCTGAATCCTCCATATGTCTGTACGGAACCTAATGGCGCCTATAAATAAAACATGCGTCCATAGACAATGAGTGATGGCTTTTATTGGTTTTCGGTGTCACGCACGGCCTTTGGGTTGTAAAGCTCTATTCCTTGTGGAAAACACAATGGCATTGATGTATGTTAAGTAAATGTGTTGCTATTTCTTTCACTATCCGACACATATACACATGCAAAAACTGACGCTTTCTTCCCACTAGGTCGGCAGAAACTACAGAACGCCACCTGCCACGATCCTTAAACACTCCTTTTTCTTTGTTTACGTTCATACATCTGGCCATACACGCACGTCGCTTGCGAGTACTATGCACCTGACCTTTCTGAAGAACATCACCAATTAGTTTACTTTATTATGTCCCTCAAGGGCGTCTCTTCCCGAGCGTTTCAAGTCATATCTGCCTTGTTAGTCGCCTTTCATTCATCCTCTCAACATGATCAATAATTGTTATAACATCTTTTGAACCGCAACGTTGCTATATCGTATTATTAATTCCTCAGCTCATCTATCTGACTGCAGGGAAAATTAATATGATACTCGTATATAGGTGACAGACACACAACTTCACAGAGACATCGATGCGAAGCCTATTAGTATGTATTCAGATCATGGTTCTGAACCCCATGTGTTGAAATTGTTCTTCGGTTATTTAAAATAATAAAATGCTGTTCCATTTGATAGTTACAGTAGTACAGTTGATGACCGACGTAACATTTCTACGCTAGAAGTTCTAGAATCATGTACTGAATTCTGAATTCATGATTACAGTTTTTCAGGTTGATGTCCCTGCCACTCTTTATACAGAAAAGGACTAAGAATTAATCACCGAGTTTGCGTATTGAGTGTTGGCTGATCAAACCGTCGGGTTTTAGATGTATGTGTTCCTTTATCGACAGTCAATAAATTAAAAATCTTTGTACAAAACTAAGTCGTGTAAGAGTACTTTTCAGAGTTCCATTACGACTAGGATGATTATGACGGCACTGTTTTTCTGTGGTAGTATAATCCTAATTCCAAAATCTTAATTACATAATTTTAATTCCAAACTTGTACTTTTAATAGCGAAGTATGCTTTAACAGCTTTTGTATAGAAGATATGTCAAACTGTCAGATTTATTTTTCATATGAAAGTTATCTGACTGTTCAAAAATCAGCCCTTAGACAAATAAATGAATAATAACAATATTCGAAAACTTTGACTACCTCATTCGGCTAGTGGTCGCAAGCGCTACTGCTGAGCTTTTAGGTCATGGGTTAGATTTTCAGTTATTGGGTTTTTAAATCAGAAACTTCTCAGCATCAGCCCGGAGTCTGGACTTTGGCCCGGTTGACGGCAATAAGTCATTTAATTACATGGAACTTAAACATAAATGGCGAAATGTGGGTGAACTGTTACTGTTGGGGACAGGCATTAAGTTACATTCAAATCTTTATTGCATAACACATGTGTTTTACAAGGTCTTAATAATAATTACAAAGTTCACATGGTCGTGTGTCATGTCGGGTACAATAATGAGGACACAATAAATAATGTCACATTTATAATTGTTATATACGTCCTTACAAATATACATTAGAAGTCATTAGAAATAATAAATAAATAAAAATAAAATAAAAGATTAATGAATTATACATTTTTATTAAGGTAATGTGCATTTAATTTTAACAAACAAAAGTTATAAAAAATAACATTAATTAGGAATCAGGTACCTTCCACCTGACACAGGTCCTCACCTCAAGTACTTGTTTCGGGAGGTTCCTGTTTCGCATAAGGCGGGAGGACAAAACGCCCGTGTGTGGATCGCCCGGTGGACACGGTGAAGCATATGGCGGAGATCTGCCTGGTGTCCCTGGTCAAAGCCATGGTACGGAGCTAGAGGGAATGGAAAGCCGCCCCATCCTTCTGCGAAGCAGTAATGTTCGCGAAGGAGGAAGCGGAGCGCATGAGGGGAAGAACCTTACACCCTCACGCCCGTAGTCGCCGCAGGAGACGCCCTGGGCGTCGGGAATGGCCTGCAGATTTCCGGCCACCGTAGGCGCGGGCTTGCGGATGGCGAGCAATGGGTAGCTCGTCATCCGGTAAGGACCAGGCCCGGGTCAACAGCGCGTCGTGTTCCACGCGCGCCTCTAAGCGATGTCAGCACATAGTGACGGGGTCCAATAGGGCCGTTGCCTGCCAGGGTCGCGGGTTGTTCGAAAGAGATAGTGTAGCCCTGGCACAGGCAACTGAAGGAACACGTGCGGGTTTTAGTCAGTAAAAGACTCACACGACGAGCGAGGGAGAAGTCATTCGATGATTTCACAAAAAAGTAGGTTAGGTAACCTTTAATTTTTGTTTTCATAATTGTTTTTTGAAAATGATTTCTTTTTAATTTTATAATGCGAAGCACAGGGGTCTGTATATATAATGTATGGTCACCCATCTTAACCATCATAACCTTCGATCGACCCTTGCGGTTGTTATCATTTAGCTTATAAAGCCTTATAAAGAAAAACTACATTAATTAAAACGTGTAACATGGTAAAAACTGCATCAAAATCGTTGCGTAGTTTTGAAGGATCGCGCAGTCACACAGACATATAGGTACGTAGTGACATTATTTTATAATATGTATAGTTATAGGTTCTTAAATCTGTCTCCTGTACATCTGCGAAGTTTTAATGCAAATTGCGTTAACATCACGAATTTTCCGTATTCAAAGATCATGTAGTTTATTTTATGTTTTTGCAACAAACTACTAACAGAATTCTGGAACTTTCCGACTGCAATCGGAAGTTTGTCAGACTTCGAACTCAATCCGAGTTGTTCCTGGTAACGCTACAAGTTCAGTGATTACTTGCACGTGGGGTCTACATTCAGGCACCTGCTTGTAAGGTATGCAGGCACTAGATAGGTACAGTACGCAGTGGAATTTAATGAATCATAACAAAGCATCAGGTCTGTATTAGGGAAGGCAGAACTCATAAGTGTACACCAACAATTACTGACATCCTTGAAGCCCATCGTCAACGACGCTACACAAAAGTAATGTTTCAAATCACCAGTTAATAGCTCGAATGTCATGTTCACGATTGACGTTGGTGATTGGTTTTGTTGCAATTTTAGTTGTTCATCCTGACTGCTCATTGGTGATTTGTATTTGTAACTGGTTACTTTTAACTAGCGTCGTGGACGCCGAGCCTAAGTCAAACGCAATAGGTAGGAGCTTTTCCCCTGAATGACCACAAATCCACATCATTTCCCCTTTAAAACAACCCATTTTGGTTTCTCGCAGAGCTTTGTGAAAAACCGAAAGATCCAAGATGTCTTGTAGCTGGCGAGGATTAATGTGCAGCGAGATCAAGTTCCTCTGAGTTACACCAAAGTAAATAATGAAACAGAAGTTCTAGTCCTTACAACACTTGCAATTTTTTGACGAATCTGGTAATGTAGCGTATCAAGTTGTTGACGAAGACGCTCTACAATGCTAAACTTTTTCATCAACTGTATGTGCTAATTGCCATAAAACTATTACTATCGGCATACTGTGGACTGATGGTAGATAAGTGAAACCTGGCTGTCATTCCATTTGTTGTGTAACAATTTAATTTGTTTCTTTTTTGTTTTTGTTGAAACCATTGCACGCAGCAGTCAAGCGCAGTCATGTATTTTTTGTATGTTAAGAGGTTTCTGCCCGGTTTTTCATTTAAATTCCATTGTCAATATTTAAATTAGGCTGGCAATCAGCACTATTTAAACGTCAAAATTACACAATACAGTCCCTCATATCGCCCGCTCTTCACCACTTCCTCGTGTTTTAGCTCGTTAGACAAAATCCCTAGCAACATAGCTGTCTATTAATTTAGAAGAATTTTGTTCTAAATAACAGTATGCAGAAAACACATTATAAAACAAATTAACATATATTTGCTGATATATCGTCGTTGTAAAAATCAATGAACAGTTATAATAAATAGTAATAACAGAACCATCGTCAGCAACATGGGAGCAGTGGTGGCCCAGTGGAAACTGCCGTGACTTACGAGTCGGTTCTAGGTTCGAACCCCGACAGGTGCTTTACTATGAGTAAAATATTTCATCACCCCTGTTCTCAAAACGGTGAAGAAAAAACATAGCGACATCTACCAACCCGCACTGGGACGCGTGGTGGATTAAGGCCCATCCCCTCTCACAGAGAGGAGGCCTGTGTCCCAGCTGTGGGAACATTATGGACTTATTATGTATATTCTTTATTTCAGACCAGTGTACTCACAATCCGTGTAGTATTAGTAACAATGACTTAAAAACAATGTTAGTAAAACTCTTACAAACTAAAATAACGAAAAAAGACGTGGCTTAACACACGTTGGCACGTGCCTTATAAAGGCACTGTCCACTTTGTCAAATAAAGTTTGTTGGAGCTTTCGCACAACCTACCCATTATCGCTGTTTTCCTCCTCATAATATCATTAAAATCGTCACAACAGTCTTCCGCGAACATTTGCGAAGCGCTGCAGAGGCGCGGAAGCCCCATCAACATCCTAAATCCATAATTATATTGAACGCGCACGACGTTGTAGGCTCTCTGTGTATATTTCACCCACAAGCTGCACGTGTAGAAGGTTTGGTAGTGTTCCATGAAAAGAGCTACTTTCACATCCTTACTACAACGCGCAAACCTGCGGGCTACCATATTACATCGACCCGCCAACTCCTACATGCCATGACTACATGCCCTAGGTATTTAAAATGTGTGACTCAAAAAATTGTGCATTGTCAGCAAAACGCATATACCTACACGCTTTGACCCTTCTGTTCGTCTCACTGTTGCCTGTATCCTCCCGGGCAGTGCTAGTTCCGCCTCCCGGTGTTCCTGCGACAGAACACGACTTGCTTAATGACTCTGCATTAACAGTGCCGATGCAGATCTTTTCCTTTAGCAATAGTCTTGAAGTAAACTTCAGCGTTTTGTTGGTAACTAGTAAAATATTTCGCATTTGGTTTAAGAAAAGAAACGAAAAATAGCAAACGAGTGATTTCACGAACTGATTGTATTACTATAGGTATTATTTTTAGTTATGTTATATTACTGTTATAGAAAGATGTCGTGGCAGAATATTGCAGGTGAAATCTTGAGAGCCCTTGGTTTTTTTTCATATCTATGCTAGAAAAGTGAGTCCTACCATGAAACATCGCCATAAATATACCAGATCTTTATGTAGTAAAGTTAACGGGTCTTTGTGTTCTGTAATAAATATTTGACTCCACGGAATTATTAGTGAGTTACCGCGCACGGACGCTAATACGAATGGCGATGAGATTGAGAGCGAGATTGAATACTGAATGAATGAATGAGAGCCGTCTCGGCTATTCACAGATAAGCCGAGAATCAGTTGCCGGAGGAAAGTATTTTTGAAATGGGACTTTAACGACGCGAGTAGAAGTAGGTTGTGTTATTGTGATTTTACTTTTGTAAAATCACAATAACACAACCTAACATTCTGACATTTAGGCCTCACAAACTGACATTTAGGTTTGTAGGAATGATAACTTCTTAGTAAAACATCACGCTTGTCTTACTGCAAGGCAAAAACCTCTTTACATGCAAACAAGGAACAAAAAAAGCTCTGAGCTAGCTCACTCCGAAACGACCGATGATTTCAGATAACTTTTAGTCCCGGTTTCTTAACTATGTTTAGCGATGTCTAAGAAATTAAAGAGACACATTTTTGCCAAGTTTAAAAATGCGAAATTGTGTACGAGTATCATTTCCCGTAACTTCCAGGACGACACAACATTTTTGCGAATACGCTTATCACCACTTTGCCAGTGACTTAAAATAACAATAAACATACTTACTCTAATGTATCGTGCTCGCGGTCTCAACGAGCTCCTTACGGCACCAAACCGACCGTGTTTAGGATAGCTAATGCACAGATTTAAGCCGAGGCAGTTTTATATAACCAGCAATAGTTTCCACGCGATTAAACCCTTTTGTTGTACTTGAACAAAGATCGGGAACATTTAAGTCTGTGGAACAGTTTTTGTTAAATTTGAATCTGGAATAAAGAGGACGAAATTTAGAAAAAAACTGGATAGAATAGGTTGTATTTTTTAGAGCTGGACGGTTGAATTCTCTGAAGGTTCCTGCCAAAAAATAGTTCATGAAGGATTTATACGTTTTGCGCTACAAAAAGTGGTGAATTTAATTTTGTCCCTCACTTTGCTGACAAAGAATTGGCAAGAAAACTATTAGGAGTTTGAAAAGCTCTGTGTGACGTAACATGATTATACCAATCAGCTACAATTCTTGATTTTAACCTGTGAACCTGCTTACTGTATTACCTATAATCTTATTCTACACGATCGCGCTTCGTCGTAGCCCGGAGCGCTGTGATGCGGCTATGGCTAGAGAAGCGTAAACTTCTCTTTGTACTGATAGTTTGAAGACACCAGTTTCGGTAAAGAAACTTGATATAATTACTAAACTACCGAGTTGAGGACTTAACAGTTTGGCCGTCGCCTCATAACAAAGAAAACTATTTACGTTAATTACGAAACTTTATTAGCGCGCTACGACACAATTACTTTAGCGTTTTATTATGCGGAACCATTAACCGACCTCATTTTACGCCCATTTTCATTTTTATAGTTTAATAACGCCTCTATCCATAAATTGTGAGGGATTTACTTGTAATATGCAGATTTTTATGGAAAATTGTTTTATTGCATACCTAAGTTCCTTATGTGATAAGGAACTTAATTTTGATTATTAAAGTTCCGGTAGAAAGTGAAAATTTCCGAATTGTTTTATATAACGAATGTAAAAAAAAACTACACAGAGTTGAGTGGCTGTAAGTTTCTCGCGTTTTAGTATTCTACGTTTCCACCTATCACTTCGGCGGTCAACAACAACACGCAATCAATACCTACCAATTCAAAAGCGACATGCCTTTAACTTTGACAAAGTAAACTTACGTTTTCGCTAATACATACCCATCTAGAGTTTTATGACCCATAAAAACCGCGTTGGATTGGACGTTAAATTTGATATCTCATGGAGCAAACGAATGCCCTTAAGATTACCCCCGCCATAACTGGGATGATTTGTGGATAGATAAATCGTACATGTTACAGGAGATGAACACTGAATTCAAACAGAAACTGATTGAGTTTTGTGGATTTATCCTGGGTCCTTTGTTTGTGACGGCGCAGCAAACCGTCTTGTTTTGTAATGAAGTTATTGGAATCACCAAAAAAGTCGGATATGAGTGACATTGGCTGATGACAGTGACTCTAGCAGAGCGCGCCTATGGTTGCGTAGCGACTGTCTTCTGATGACAGAGATCTCCCATAGTATCTTTGACAGAGATGATGTTACCCGTTTAATGATAGTACTCTTTGGATGATGTCAGGGGAGCCGCTGTCATACTACGCCCACGACGCACTGCTATATTCCGGCACAATCCTGATGATATTGAAGATGCTGAACTACTAATACGATGACCACTTCTGGTAAAGACTATCCTTGATATGGTTATATTTCTTTCAATAGGCATTCGTCTATAGAGTAAGTTTCCTGAAGATTTGTGATCACAAAGGAGCGGTTCCTAGTGATAGTTTAACTTCAGCTTTAAATTGACTTGTGTCATGAGGACTGGATAGATTGTGAAGATATTGTTAGATAGTGTAAAGTATGTATTAACTTTGTATTCTATCTTATGTTGCACATGCCATGTTTTGTGGCTGCATCACCCTAACGTTGACGGGTAGAAAATGCCTCAGGCATTAAGTCAGCCTTTGTACAGAATGTTTCTACTTGAGCATAAAGCTTCAATAAATTAAAATAAATTAAATAATAATTCGTTTTCATTTTAACTTGTACGAAAAATTTGCCAATGCTATTTTCTCCATCATGAGTTCTTTAATACGTCATTTTAGGTCTCATGTTATCCCTGTGAAAGTTACTTTAAAGGACCAACCTTTAAAGTAACTGTCAATGAAAATATCAAAATGTCCTTTGACGACAAGGGAGTCATAAATTATATCCATTACTATTATATAACTAGGGACAGAATTATAAATCGGTATCATAAAAATACTAATTTCATAAAATATGTCGTAACTTACAAAAGCCGCTCTCGAAATAAAGACCGTGGACAATGAAAAAATTCCCTACTTAATAGTTTTTACAATAATTGGTATATAAATGCCACTTAAATATTGGTACTTTTAGTTAAGCGAAACTTTCTTCAATTGCCTTTTGAGAAGTGGGGCGAAGAATACAAAGATTGCTAGTTAATGTACGAAACATTTATTTAGAAAGTTTCATACTATTAAAGGTAACCTATTAAAACCCATTAAACCTATTAAAAGGGAAGGAGAAGGTAAATAACAACAAGGATTGCTGTGCTTGTGATAAATGGGTGGTTTAATGGGAACGGGTGATTCATTGTGCATAAAATGAGTTGTTTCCTTCTATCCTGACTCTAATAAAGATACATGCTAAAACTGAGCAAACAAGATTTCTTCACATTGTCTTTCTTCAACTAACTTTTGTTTGAATACTCTGAGAAGAAAGGCCGAAACAAACTCAGAGGTCACAGTCTCTTTTAAAGTCCTGACATAATCTTGGTCAGGTCATGTGAAGACCATGTGGATTGATGTCTGAAATGGTCTTTTGAGGAAAGAACCACACATGAATGAATGAGTGGACCTGTCCAGTCAGTGCACGAATTTGTCAGTTATGATGCAGCTCAACACAGAACTTAAGGAGCTCAACGATTCAACGAACATTACCATAGATCCTTTCTTTTCATTTGGGTAGGCGGCATAAATTGTTCAAACTGCCAGACCATGATTTAAACTACCTAAAAATTAAAAAAACTTAGTAAAAACAACTAATCCACATTGTCTTCACATTCACAATAATACAAATATTATAATACTTTAAAAAGTAAATAATGTCCAAAAACCAAAAGATTATTTTTGGATTTTTAAATAAATTTTGACATTGATTGTCAAAATGTATTTAAAAATCCAAAAATAATCTTGGTCAGATCATATAATCATATGAGGACCATGTAGACCGGTGGCTGAAATGGTCTTTTGAGGAAAGAACCACATAGATTTGAGTGGACCTGTCCAGTCAGTGCACGCATTTGTCAATCATCGTGCAGCTCGACTCAGAACTAAGGAGCTCAACGATTCGACGAACATTACAAAAGAAAGGACATTTGGGTAGGCCGCATTAATTATTCAAACTGCCAGACTTAGGCTAGGTTTGTCTGATATAACTTACGAGACAGTAGTTGACACTCCTATGAATTCTCAGAGAACAATTCTAAAAGTTCAAAGTGTTCATTTGAAAATCGGAATTTACAATAATTACAATTTTAAAACTGAATTTGGTAAGTTCGTCGACCTAACCGTCTCGCCATTGTCTGGTAAAATTTATCTAACGCGATATTTTAACTAAGCTAATGAGTAATTATAAGACATTTAGAATTCTCAAGATACGTTTTGAGAAACTAGTAGGTATTTGCGAATTTATTTTGTACTTAATCAGATAAAGTTTAAACGTTAAATTTACAAAAAAAAAACTATTTATTCTAGATGCTTCCAAAAGGTAGTTTCGTATGGAGAAGAATGGGCTAAAAACTCTACCCGTTACTCTTTTTAAATGATTTACAATGGTTTGTATACATTCAATATACAATTATATATGAAGGCGATGCACCTAGAATAAATTTCTATACCACAATAGGTAAGTACTCGTAAATGAAATATAGAGCTATGAAAGGTAAATTACTTTTTGTGATCGGTAGCTACATATTTACAAATATTGTAAAAGTTGAAGATTTTCCTAAAATTATAACAAGTAATAGTTTAGTGTGAGTTAAAGATGTAATAAAATGATTAATAATAAATTAGAAAACAATTTGGTTTTGTCTAGAAGTAGGAGAGGTAGGTATACCTCCAACACAATTGCATGGATAACTTTTTAACTATTAATAATTTGTCCTCTCTGCTTGCTACTTAAATTTTAATTGCTTGCCTTATCAAACGAGACATGAAACAAAGTGATATTTCAAGATAAGATCTCATAACTGTTCTTGCTATATCATCTAACTAAAATAATTAAAAACTAAAATGAGGGAAGTGGTGGAAGGCTTCCGCGTTCGATATTTAATAACAGCTCGGCGGGGGCGGAAACTAGGGCAAAAGGGCCGGGATAATGGAAATGTGCTGAGACTACGTAGTGTAAGATGGAGAGGAACCACTGGGTTTTAGACGTGGAGTGCTGTGTGTTAGGCTAAGGAAATTACTGAGAATTGAGCAGTAAAGATTTTTTGAAATAGCATATAATGACGGCTTGGCGTAACGTAAAGGTTGTCTGTTAATTATCGCTTGTAGCAATAAAACCGCGGATTACCTTATGGAACTAACAGAAGTTTGTAAAAAAATAATAAATTGTTTGTGATTTGTGAAAAAGACTATTCTATTTCTATCTATCATTCTTATGAAAACTTCGTTACTTTTTTCATATACCTGTCAAAAGGACTGCCTATGCGAATGACAGAACAGCATGTCGATTCAGACACAGATGTAAAGACTGTACCGCGTGCTCACAGCAATACGAGTCTTAACGTGCCAATCCACTTTTGAACGCTAACTGTTAAAACCAAATTTGTAATTGTGTTTGGCTGCAGAACTGATTTTTGAAGTGTCACAGGTAATGGAGGTACCCAAGAAAGATTTATACGGCTTAGCTCGAAGGAGGATCAGGGTGTCCACGATTTTAAATATTTTAGATAATGAACAGTTAGGACATGTCTCCACTGATGCGAACCCCGCCCATTGTGTGTCACGAGCACTACAACCACGCGAATTGAAAACCCATTAATTGTGGTGGAAAGGACCTCAATGGCAGGCTGAGAGAAATATACCATCAATGTCATAGATACACAAGTTGGTTCAGCTTATTTAAATTTATCTGCTGTCTCGTAGGTTTAGTGGTCGCAAGAGCTACTGCTGAACATGAAGTCTTGGGTTCGATTCCCAGGTTGGGCAAACTGTTATTGGGTTTTTCTATCTAGAATTTCTCAGTAGCAGCCCGGAGTCTGGATTTGTGCCCGGTTGATGGCAATAGGCTCTCCCCCTATTACAGGGGACTTAAACATAACTGGCGAAATAAGAGTGTACTATAGGTACACCATAAATGTCAAAGTATTCGTTTTTATATAATAAACTAATATAATAAACTTCATAGCCACATTCAAGAACTAAGCCTTAATAAATTCAAATCTTTTATAAAGCGGAAATTATGCCAGAATGCCTATTATACTGTCAAAGGCTATATTGAGGACAAGAAGGCTTGGGATTGAACTGCTCTAATAAGTTTACATAGATATTGTTGATGTTTAATTTGCTGTTAAACTTTTATTTTTGATTTTGATTTTTGATTTTTTAGATAAACCTCTTCTTAATCTTTTTATTTACTGTTTAAAGTATAAAATTGTTTTAATTTTTGAGAATGTGAGGACTATGCGAGTCATTGTTTTTTTGTTCTTTCAGTTGTTTTAATCATGGTCTGGCTGTTTGAGTACTTAACGCGGCCTGCCTAAATGTCCTTTCTTTTGTATTGTTCGTGGAATCGTTGAGCTCCTTAGTTCTGAGTTGAGCTGCACCATGATTGACAAATGCATGCACTGACTGGACAGGTCCACTCAAATCAGTGTGGTTCTTTCCTCAAAAGACCATTTCAGACACCAGTCTACAGAGTCCTCATATGATCTGACCTAGTTTATTCTCGGATCTTTATACACTTTGACATACTATACAATGGCATGAAAATTTACTTTTTAAAGTATTATAATATTGTAATTATTGTGAATGTGAAGGCAGTGTGGATTTGTTGTTTTTTTTATAGCTTAGTCTATAATTAGTTTTTAAAGTTAGTTTTAATCATGGTCTGGCAGTTTGAGTAATTAATGCGGCCTACCCAAATATCCTTTCTTTGTTAATGTTCGTCGAATCGTTGAGCTCCTTAAGTTCTGTGTTGATCTGCATGATTACTCACAAATGCGTGCACTGACTGGACAGGTCCACTCATTCTGTGTGGTTCTTTCCTCAAAAGACCATTTCAGACATCAATCCACATGGTCTTCACATGACCTGACCAAGATTATGTCTGGACTTTAAAAGAGACTGTGACCTCTGAGTTTGTTTTGGCGTTTCTTCTCAGAGTAGTCAGATAGGAAACGCCGATCTCATCTACTTTTAAAATAGTATTGACGTGTAAAAGTGTTTGAAAAACCTACTTACAGAAATAAAATCATTTATCATTTACCTCTGCCTAACCCTTCTGGGATTACAGGCGTGATGTTATGTTGTGTTAAATTTATACCATTCTGTAGGAAAATATTGACTTTTAAATAACATAAAATTGAACCACCGAATTTACCTGAATTTATTACCGCAATCGAATTAAATGTTTCTTTTGGCATTGATTGATAGATGCCATTGGAATGGCATTGATTAAACTCATTCAAGAACGCGCGTATTCAGCTGACATCAAACAGTTAAATGTGCATCTAAAATAGCTCCTTACGAACTTTTTGTAAAAAAAAATAAACTAAGAGTAAAGGAAGAAGGTAAAGGAAGGTAAAGGATACTAAGAGTATGTGGCCGCAGAACACATGCAGATGAAAGAATGAAAACAGAAAGAACAAAATGACAAACACAACCACAACTTGCATGGATGTGACGCATATTTTCGAATATGCGTCACATCCATGCAAAACGTCCATGGCTCACCATAATGCTACGAGATGCGATGCATGCAATGATACGATCCATGATCCGATAATGACGCCTGCTAAAATCATGTTACCATGCTCATAATTATCGATGTTCATCTCAAGACATTACGCGGATGTCCACAGGTTATGTTGAATCTCTTGAGAACAAAATATTGGAAACTATGAGCAAAAAAAGGAACGTGTCAAGAATTTTAGGGAATGCGTCGTTTGTTGAAGGTACCCCACGAAGAATTCGGTACTATTCGGGGCGGAAGTCAGTAAACCAGTAAACCATTTAAGTCTACTAGCGTAAATTATTGTGGTTCGGTGAGTATTCGATTCTCACCCGGTAGAGGTTCCAAGTCATACAAAGGTAAGATTCCTTTTTGTCTGTATGGTAACACAAGCGGTACATTTAGAAGCTGTTACTGATTTTACTGCTAAGGGCTTTATCGCGGCGTTGAGTGTTTTACTGCCAGAAGAGGCCACTGTCATGATTTGATAGTGAAAACGGCACTAGTTTTGTTGGCGCTGACAAACAAATGAGAGACATGTTCAACAGTGCCAAGTTGGCTCTTCCAATTAAAATAGCGTAATGACAACTTCCTTTGCTTCAACATCAGCAAACTTAAGTTATATGTGGTTTGTCCAGGCTTAAAATCTTATACATAATTTATATGATATTCTTAACGTCAAGTATACGTCGTGTGCAGCGGGGTGGGCCTTTACACGAGGCTGTTTTACCACTCGTCTATAGATGGCACCTAACTAAAATTTGAGTTTTTGAATTTAAAAAAATATTATTCTTACAGCTTTCCCCTTATATACGTACCCGTAATCCTCATCAAAATCTAATTTCCGTTTAGCATTTTCTTATTTGCCACAGGCTTCTTATTTTTATATTCGTATCAAGTCGGTGCTTTTAGGCGTATTTGTATTTTGCGGTTGCATATTAAGATAATGGCTTGAGTTAATTTGCCTTGAGTGTCTGTAACTTGCATATTATTGGCTATTTGTCATATTATTGGACATTTGACGTACTAGGAGATGTCCTTTCTTCTTCAATTATACCACTATTAAGTCCCTGTTTTTCAGATATGTCAGGAATAGCACCTTCTTTTTTTTTGTTCATATGTTTGAAAGATTGTAGCCTTCAGTGTTTCTTGCTTAAGCATAACTTGCTTAGTATCGGCTATTTGGTCACTTATTACATTAATGTCGCTTAACAATTTGATACTAATATCATTCGAATAACTGAAGTTGTAATAATTACGACAAGGTTTGTCCTATTTAAGGATATCATAAAAAGCATACAAACAATCATCACGTAGAGATCAACGGAAAAACTGACATTTAACCTATGAGGCTCTCGTTTGAGTATGGCAAAATCAAAATTGTTTCCGTTGTGGAAGACGAGTCATGCGGGGTGTTGTTATTGGTTTATGTACGGGCAAGTTAATAATCGAATTTTAGGTTTAATGGATTTGCCAAACTTAAAGTTCAGTATCTTCTTGGCTTCTTTTGAGTAATCCCGTTGAAGATTACGCTTTTAGCTTACGCTTACTTCTAAGTTTATTTGAGTCACCGAATACACTCCCAAAACCCAAAAAAATGAACGCTTGCATCGGCGTCATTTTAAATCAGTCATTCAGTCAGTCTAATTTACAGGCGTATTGTATTTTACAGCTGTACGATCCAGTGATTTTCATACAGGAAAATCGTGTTTACGCGTACCTAATTAATAATATCTTACTCAATCATATCTAAAACTCCGTTACGACCCAATGTGCGGGTCGAACAATAGTAACATAACATTCAGTGTGGCCCAGATAACAAAACACAAAACAAACATAACTTTAAACTGTTTCCATATATATAAACTATTAAACTTAACAGTGCAGTGGTTTGGTGTGAACTATCTACCTACTTACAGCAACTACCGGGGTATCCGTCAACGACGAGAAAGCCCAAGAATAGCTGTTTATCTTCATCCTGATACGAACACTGCATTACAGTTATGACTCGATTAGATTACTTGGAATTGATATCATCAGGTTAGCCCAAAGAAGTGAGGACCGTCCAAAAGCACGTTGGGTTAATGATGGAACAAACAACATACATACAGACGAATGAACAAAAATTCTTCGTCGCTGTTTTATTATCAGAAAACCAGCCCCTTAAAACTGCTCAGAGGTATAATACGGGATGTGATATCCCCGAAACTGTTCAGCAATGCGTTGGAGGACGTTTTCAAGACGCTGGACTGGACTGGGCAGGGTATCAGATCAGTGTGAAGTATGCTATGGAACGCCCTATACACAAAATTAAAATGGATTTTTTATAATATTGATGTATTTTGTAATACTGAATGTGCAAGATATCGCAGTATACCAATATTTAGTAGAATTTTCAACTACGAGTATTTATACCTATGCTATTATTATCCGATTTGATCAATTGCTTTAGCTACTTACATATATTTCCTAGAGATAACGGTCTCTGCAGGATTGAAGTGTCCTTATAATGTGTATCCGTCAACGTTATCCGTCGTTTTTATCACCGAAATTATTTAGTTTTTCCATTTTATTTTTATACTCCAAGTTACAATAAATTGACTACTAAATGATACCAAGCATTTAATTGGCCGATTACTTTCCGAAAAACAGCGCGGTGCAGTTTTTATTTTTTATGACGAATCAAAGCATTGTAGTAGCTATCTTATATTCAGCCATACAATACCCTTTTTTGTGCAGTTTACGCATAACTACTAAATCGTACCCAATTTTCTAAAATATCCATCCAGACTTCTGAATTGAGGACCCACCTTAAACGTCCTGTTACTTTTTATGGGGTTTACTACAAATTCCAGGAACATCTGCGCATCTGGAGTATCTGCGTTTAAATATGAGACATGACTCCTCAATTTGAAGTTGTTTTCATAAATATTGCGCGCGTCTTTCTATCGGCACTCGACTAGTTTTTAGTTGAACTGAATAATATGTTTAGCTGTACTTTATAATACAATACTGTTTCATCCGGCTATCGGCGGTTTCAATCTTAGATGATAATAAAAAACATAATACGCCTTACGTCCCGTAGTCTATTTACGCGTTAATTTGCAGTATGAATGTGTTATTTTAAGATTAGTTAATGAATTAGGCTTTTTGTGGACTCATGTGCCAATACTTATTTATTATATTGTTAAGTAAAAAATAAAAATCCAAAGGTTCCATGAAGGCTTCTTCGATTCGAATCTTCAACATATCCCAACGAAACATTTTGTGTCACTTTAAAGCCATTTCCCACTCCGACCGCATTACTGGCTCCATCTCCGTGTAAACGCGCATGTAAAAGGACGTACGGACACAAACGCCTGCACATCAGTCGCACTGCTCGTTATTCAAAGCCAACAAGCCGTGAAACGGTCACGGCTTGCAGTTTGATCGAACGAATGCATGCCTTATGTACATTTTTGCGATATCGCACTTTGAATGTTCAACCACAATGCGAAGCTTTTTCAAAGTTTTCCCCTTAAAATAATATTTAACATCCTGTACAGTCGCGGATGCATTGTGGAAACGTGCGTACAAAATCGCACGTGGCCTGTAATAATGTTATAAGGTGGTTATAAGCCTACTCGAGATTACTGTCATAAACGAATGAGTCATTCAGTATTATGTTCTTCCCCCGGACTTGACTGATGACTTCCAAATGTCCAGATAAGGAGATTCACGTGCGTTGGTTCCTACCCCACATAAATTGGTATACCACAACTTGCTATGTTTGTTTTTGTTTTATATTGTAACTAGTTTTTGATACCGTTATATGTTTTTGATAAATCTAGTCGATTTCGGAACGATTTCTAAATTGTAATTTTTTATCTGTGATACATTCGGCTGACATTTCGACGTCAAAATTTGACAAGTCACTTTGCTATCTTTTTTCGTGAAGGTGACGGGTCTCCTGATTTTCCCTAAATGGAATCGTATTTAATCAGGGACAGTGGGCGATTAAATGCCCTAATCTTATACCAAAGGACCCGTGAAATGGTCCCAGATCATATTTCTATCGGATTTTTGGTAAGTTGGACTCTTTTTAGAGAGAAAATTTCCTCCCACAATGGCGGTTCGTTTGTGACCAATCTTACCGTTTTCGCAGAACCCCTCGTTCGCCTCCCTACGGCTTTTGATACCAGCTATCTTCACGGTACACCAGGGAGACGTGAGTTTTAAATACCTGGAATAAGCGGTAAGTTTTTCGTTGGTCGATGCGTCCCCGCGTGTCCGAGTTCGGAGTGAAACCACATCTCAGAGTCCCTTTTTGTCCACAGCCTACAATTGTGGGTGCTTATTCCACCTTTGAATACCGAGTAATTTCTACTGGCCTCCCACGGGGCTGATTACCTGAGAGGTACCACCTTCCGGCTCTCGGGGTCACCTTCAAGTTTCTTTTTTCATATATTTTTATCATAACAAAACAACCTTCCGCTGCGAATTTAAAAATTTACTGAAAAGATGCAATGATGAAATAACTAAATAATAAATTTCTAATAGTATAATTGTAGCCAATAAGCTAAAGGTAAACAATAAACTGGGAACGTTCAAGGTAAGTGAGTCTTTTAATCACCATTGACATCCACAGGCCCCCATCCTAAGATTAATTGTTCAATCTCTCCAATTTTATCTGGCTATCCATTAATAGTGTGTCGCTCCACGGCGCCCGAAATTTCATTTCTTACATTTACATACTTTTTTTTAGGAGATCACACACTCAGAAACACACACATATTGTCAATTTTTTTTTATACAATCCATCCCAATCAGGGACCTCTTCTTCTTTTTTATATTACATTTGTCGCTCAATCGAACAGGGACTTGAATTTAGCTTACTTATTTTGTTGTTGATTCATTGCATCTTGATAGTTTGTAGTATGTAACACATTATTGTATAATGTTGTAATTTAAAACTTAATTTCTTTAGATGTTTGCTTTTAAGGTAAACAGTATTTTCTACTAACATTATTGTACTATTGTGTATGTTTAATGTTTATGGTTACAGCATTACTTCTTTTTTCTCTTACAAAACCAACATTTTGTTGTTGTGTTGTTTATATTCTGAATGACCTTAATAAGGAACGACTGGTCGTTATCATTTTAAGGATATTATTAAATTTTAATTTGGTTTTCCATTGTTAATCTTGATTTTGATGATTTTGATTGAAGGTCACTTTTGATAGTGTGATGCACGATGGGATGGATGATAGGTTATCGGTGATTTGAATGAAGATGTATGTTAGGTAACTTCTTATAAAATTTATTAAATCTTGATTTAACATTCTAAATTACAACTTAGGACATTTTTTTTAAACTTCTTCAACCCACACAGATACATTTTCCATAACGAAAGATCTTATTATTATTTTATCAGGACTGTTTAAAAAAAAAAAAAAAAAAATATATATATTTTTATACAGTCTTGTATGCAATTTTCCTGTGTAAATTTTTGCATGCAATTCCTGAATTGGTGCCTACTACCTTTGTGCGTTTTGTTCACACTTGTAGAGGTTTACCTATTTTTTTATCATTGTGGTACTCTTATAGTGACTCTGTCACCCCGAATATTTCGTGGTGCACTTAGGAAGAACACAGTGATTTCTTTTTGCTTGTGCCCGGAAAGTTGGTGGAGTTGAGCCGATCACAATTGTTTTTTGTTTGTGCCCGGAAAGTTTGTGGAGTTGAGCCGATCACAACATTTTTTTGTTTGTGCCCGGAAAGTTGGCGGAGTTGAGCCGATCACAACATTTTTTTTTGTTTGTGGCCGGATAGTTGGTGGAGTTGAGCCGATCACAACATTTTTTTGTTTGTGCCCGGAAAGTTGGCGGAGTTGAGCCGATCACAACATTTTTTTTTGTTTGTGCCCGGAAAGTTGGTGGAGTTGAGCCGATCACAACATTTTTTTTTGTTTGCGCCCGGATAGTTGGTGGAGTTGAGCCGATCACAACATCTTTTTTTTCTTTGCGTCTTTAGAGATGTTTAGGTTCTTATACTGTTTCTCACAGTTGTAATTTGTTCTTGCTAGTCAGTGGTGATGGTGCCTAACTGCACTCATATAGTTTTTTTTTGTTGGATTAATCTCGTTAAACAGCGGCCTTTGCGCTTAACTTTACTCGAATTAATATTCTTTTTATCCTGTTATATTATACATATACAGCCTTATTTATAAAAATCTCGCTAACCATTAGTTAGCCACTGCTTAGCTAACCAATTAGTTAGCTCTAAATCAATGCTTAACTTTTCTTTATTTATAAACGCTAGTTAGCGGGTGATTAGTAGAGAAACGGAATAGAGGTGAAATTATGTATTCAGCACAGATTATAAACAAAATAGTCGACTACAAAACAGTATTTCTAGGATAAAGTTGTCAAACCCACGATTTTTGTATCTGTCGTGACTTTATCAGACGTATGTCAAGAATAACATCGGAAAATTTTAATTTGAATATAATTATTTATTACGTTATTTCATTGTATTTGACATGGTAGCAATGAAAATAATTAGCTCCAATAATTGGAGTAAACTGGAAAAGTAATTTATCCCTGAATTTATATACACTTACTAATATAAACTAACCAAATGAATGTAAAACTGATGTAACATCAGTAGCCGATTATAGCTATGTTTTTTACATGTCCTAGCTTGAATATACTCTTTTGGAAATGTATGTAGGTACTTGTGTCTATTATATATTACTTCCTGATTCCTATCGCTGTTGCAACAGGGTTTCAGTGTATTTTAATAACAATTATTATACTTGTTTACAGGTACAAGTTGGCTGCTGCTATGAAAGCTACTATTAGCACCTAGCACCAATACTATTCAACCGCAAAGACGGGGAGGGAGGAGACCATTAGGGCTGAGGCTACGTGGAATTGATGAGAAATGAGAGTGGCATGAGAAAAGAATGCCACAGTCCATGTCTTTGTAATAAGAATATTGGAAATCAAAAATAGGGAATTTATAACAAAAATGTTACTTTATTAAATATCAAAATAAATAGTTTCTACAAAATGTCTCTTGTTATTTGTGTGCCACGTGGCTATTCTTATAGTTTATGGCCTTAGAACTGGCGTCATAAGATTAAGGGCACTTGGGATAACACATTGGATAATAAGTATCTCCTATGAGATTCCTTACAAACTCATACTCTTCAAACCTCATGACTAGGTACCTACTGAGCCTACTCCTGTTTGAGTTGTCCCTATAAAACCTTTCATCATGTGTACTTCGATTGAAGAAAATGTAATATAAATAATCATTCTCGTAACGGATTTTAACGAGCTTTGTAGGTCTTCCTTGGTCTACTTCCCGCTGGCGTTTAAAAATGATTCAATTTTTTTCTGCGTCGTTCTGAAAGGTCGTAAAAGATTGTCGAATTCCATATTTACTAAGGCACAGCTCGATATTAGGAACAAAATAACCTCGAGGCAAACGATAATCCTATTGAATCGATCAGCTGACTCAAATAAAAACCGCCATATTGCCTCTTAGCATCCTCTTAACAAGCTACCGATGGTGTTTAAATTTGACAGCTACTAATCAATTGGTTAGCGAACTCTTAGCGCTAAACAACGTTTATGAATAAGAATTTGGCTAAACATTTGCTTAGCAATTTATTAAAATTTAAGACACGTTTATGAATAAGACTGATACTTGCTAGTCGGCGGCTATGGTGCCTAACCGAACTCATATTAGTATTTTTTGTTTGTTTGTAAAGCTTTATACTTGCTAGTCGGCGGCTATAATGCCTAACCGAATTCATATTGGTATTTTTTGTTTGTTTTTAGAATTTTATAATTGTTAGTCAGTGGCGATGGTGCCCAACCGCACTCAATTGGGTATAGTTCTGTTGTATTGTTTTACAATGTTAAGCGACTGGTGCACTTAACTGATTCTATAATATTTCTTGGATTTAACTTGTTAGTCGGTGGCGAAGGTGCTTAACTGTACTCTTGTGGTTCTTTTAATATTGTGGGTCGGTTGTGATAGTATCTAGTCTGCACCTGTTAGTGTTGTTTGTATACACGTTGTTGTTTATATTTCCTGTTTTTTTTTTGGGAAACTGTTCGTTTTACCTTGATCGTTGTTTTTTGGCATAAAAGAAATTGCTTTCTTTTATTTTTAATGAGAGTAATGTAACGATTTTTTTATACCGTTACATGTTTTTGATAATTCTAGTCGATTTCGGAACGATTTCTAAATTGTAATTTTTTATCTGTGATACATTCGGCTGACATTTCGACATCAATCGGCTGACATTTCGAAAATTTGACAAGTCAGTGTGCTATCTTTGTTCGTGAAGGTGACGGGTCTCCTGATTTTCCCTAAATGGAATCGTAATTAATCAGGGACAGTGGGCGATTAAATGCCCTAATCCTAAACCAAAGGACCCGTGAAATGGTCACAGATCATATTTCTATCGAATTTTTGGTAAGAAAATTTCCTCCACACAGCCTACAACTGTGGGTGCTTATTCCACCTTTGAATACCGAGTAATTTCTACTGGCCTCCCACGGGGCTGATTACCTGAGAGGTACCACCTTCCGGCTCTCGGGGTCAACTTCAAGTTTCTTTTTTTTTTTTTTTTTTTTTTTTTTTTCATAACAAAACAGCCTTCAGTGTTTTTGTTTCGTGTAGTGCGATGCGAGTACGCGACGATACGTCAGTCTGTGACGTGCTAAACTTCGATCTCTGTGATGTGTGTCGTTTAAACACATACAGTACTACCACGAGTTCACAGCAATACGACTCTTAACGAGCCTATCCACTTTTGAACGCTTACTGTACATAAACATACATGAACTCACGCCTTCGTGGTAGGCAGAAACTACAGAACGCCACCTGCTACGATCCTTACATACTTCTTTTGCTTCGTTTAAATACGGTCATAAATCAAAGTTCCAAAAAAATAAAGTTTGCAATGCAATGAGCATCTTACACGACGACTAAAACAACCACAGACGAAACAGATGTTAGTATGTACTGTATGCAGCGCTATGACCTAATTAAGAGCAGAGAAATTGTAAATAGTATTCATTAATCATTTGAAGGTCTTACCGAGCTCGACGACCACTCTAAACAATAGGCTGCTTCGATAACTATCCCAAATCGCTCTATTGTTCCCGTCGGCATTACTAAAGCCCAGCTTAACATGTATAATTAACTTTTTAAACTAAGTTCAAGAACTTTGAACTATCGGTATTATACATTTTTAATTAAGAGTTCGTCTGAAAACTTTGTTAGAGTAAGTTCTGCTTAAGCATTGTTCTTAAGATTTTGTGACTGCGTTGTAAAAATTAAAGTTAAGTGAACCGTATCATGACAACCGAGATCAGTATTCTTATGAGTTAAGGACTTACTGGTCGGTCAATCTTCCATACAAACGTAGTATGGTGATTACTCGTATGTTTGACGGTGTATGTTCAAAATTAAAAGTTATATCAATTTTTGTCGCCATTATCTAGCCCTTTATAGGGCAAAAAAATGGCAATTTTTTAAAATACTGGTTTGGAAGTAATGAGCGTCGAAACGGCCTTATTTCAACGCAGATTTGAGTATGAAAAAATAAAGCGTTAAATTGTTACCGTATAGGAATAGATAATATATTCAAAATTTCAAATAACTTTATTTTGTATAAAAACACCCCCTTTAGGTCATGAAAGTTCACCCTAATTTTTTGCTGTAAATAATTGTCTATTTTACACACACAATAGCAATAGCCTGTAATCCCAGAAGGGTTAGGCAGAGGTGTACCTATAGTACACCCACAATTTGCCAGTTTGGTTTTGCAGTCCCATGTAATAGGGGGCGAGCGCATTGCCATCAACCGGGCACAAATCCAGACTCCGGGCTGCTACGGAGAAATTCTAGATAGAAAAACCCAATAACACTTTGCCGGACCTGGGAATCGAACCCAGGACCTCATGCTCAGCAGTACCTCTTGCGACCACTAGCCCAACGAGGCTATTTTACTAAATAAATAAACTAATAGCATGCATATTAGCCACACCCACTATCGAGTTGAGCCGTCGCTCGACTAGTGCAAGCTTAAAAACCTTGGATTAGTAGCAATTTGAACTTTTTAACGTCAAAGATAATTTAGGCATCAAAAAATCATCTAAAGTAAACGTTATCATACAATAGTCTATAACAGTCGGCCGCACATTAATTATTGATAACAAAACCAGTACAATTTGGTCTCTTATTCTATTGAAACTTCGTACTACGCTAGGCCAGCTCAAGGTCAAAGAGTTACCAGCGACGTGCGACTGTACTTAAAACGTCAACCCGAACTTTCTACAGTTATAATCAAGTCATCCAGCCTATATCCCTTAACTGGGTACAAATCCAGACACCGCTGCTGAGAAATTCCTCATGGAAAACGCCAATGGCCTCTTTCCTGACATAGGGAACGAATTCTGGAACACTATACCAAATACAACTTGTGACCCACTCCTGCTTCGCCCGGTTTCACGACTTTACAAAAACCGTATACTTCTATTGATGTTAGTTTCATATTAATGTTTTATACACATTAACCTACCGGAATAAATTCTCTAAGTTCCGATTTCACCGCAAACGAAAAAACGCATTCAAGAGCTGTCAGTGTCAATCATAATCAGCCTATACTGTTCCCACTGCTGGGACACATGCCTCCCATCGGTGAGAGGGAGTGGGCCGTAATCCACCGCGCGGGCAAATGTAGGTTGGTAGATGTCACATGTTTTTAAATTTTTGATTCTAAGACATGCCGGTTTCCTCACGATGTTTTCCTTCACCGTTTTGAGAGCAATGGTGATGAAAAAAATTACATAAAGTTAAGTGTCTGTCTGGGTTCGAACCTACGACCTACAACTCGTTAGTCGCAGCCATCACCACTGGGCCACTACTGTTCAGTGTCAATATTCTATATAAAATAATGACACTGACGTACTTTATGTGCTGATCGCGTTCAGTTTAATTGAACGCGATAAGCACATAAACTAATTGATTATGAAAATCGCACCGAAATCCGTTGCGTATCTGTCTGTATATCCGTACACGGTCACACAGGCAGGCACGAAAATCGACTATAATTTATATTATGTATAGAATATAAAATCGAATAAACCACTCGTGGATCCATTCAAGTATTCACCAACGACTTACCGTAGCTACTTTATTATGAATGATCTATTGTTATTCCCCACAATAGACATGTTACGAGTATTTGTTAGAAGTCGGCTCGAAAGGATGGAGTTACAGACTGTTTGTCAATTATACCGGTTAAATTGTTTTCTTTGGGGCGAGTGTGTACGTCAATAGAGAGTCAACCGGTGTTAAAGTAAAGAGGCACAAAATAAGTAAATCTGTCGGTATTACAGTTGGAAACAGGATCCATTCATTCACTCATTTATTTATTCATTAACAATTAGCATTGTGTTGAACATTACATATTAAATAAAATTATTACATGCAGAAACAATACATTTAAAAGCCTAATTAAAATGTATGTCAAATGTTAAGTAAAGAGTCAGTTCAAGTCAACTAATAAGTCAACAAATTAAATAGTAACAATGTCAAATTAATAGCAGGTATTATGTCAAAATATTAAAAGTACAACTTCATCCAGGTTCTAGTGATGACCACAGTGTTTAATTCAAAAGTTAATTTAATCTATATCTTGTTCACTGCCATTATAAGTGACGATTTTTATCATTTGACATAAATTCTGATACCGAGTATTAACATTTTTCCAAGAAGAAGGCTTTTAATTTAGTTTTAAATGAGTGAGAGCTATAAACAGTCGGAATCCTGTTAAATAAAACTCCTGCTTGGTATCCAGAACAATGCTTGGCTTTGTTAAAATTTGTTTTCAATTTGTTTTTAAATTCATTTCTTCTTGTGCTTTCTCTTATCTTACGTTTCTCTTGTGATTCATACTCATGAATATACTTAGCAAAGTGATTAAGGAAGATCATACAGGGTGGTATCATCAATTTGGCTTTGCTATTCATTAGAGAGCTCACGAAAGGAAAGGTAGTCTGGGTCGCTGTTGCCAGATCCACTGAAGAGTACAAGTTTGAAAATAATGCTGTCAGTGGAGAGTGAGTCGAGGTAAAGTACCTTAAGTTACGTAATAGTTTCACTGTAGGTATACTTTTCTCTGAACATTGCGTTGTCTAATTAATGCAACTAGTTGCTCCGGTTTAATCCTCATAAATCTTGATCCCGTTGGAGTATCGGAATAAAAGTACTCTATGTGTTAATCCAGGTTATAAACTTTAATTTAAATCCGTTCAGTCGTTTTTTCGTGAAAGAGTTATAAAAATCCACCCATTTTTCCTCACAAACTTTGGCGTTTATAATATTATTTTTAATATCTTAGTGGGAAGGTCAATCAATCACTATAATTCCTTAATAAAAACAGTTTATTTTAGTGAAAAATTTAATAATTTGGTTCCTAGTAAAATCTGGAATTCTTATGTAGGTTCGTGTTGACAAGTCTTGACGAAAATACGAACCAAATCTCTAGAAAATTTATCTCTTAAACAATTTTACCGGCGACCTGTCGCGGAAAAAAGCATATTCTGTCGCAACTCCATGCCACCGTTTACATGAAATTTTACAAGTTTAAAATACCAAGTAGATATATTTATTTATTTAGGTAAGGAATAAATAGAGAGAAAAAGAGAGTGTATGATAGTGTGGCAGTTGACAGGAGAGAATGGAAGAAGAAAACGTTTTGGATCGACCCAAGTAACACGGAACAAGGACAGGTTGATGATGGGTTAAGGAATACTTAAATAACTGAGCAGAGACTCAAACTGTAACCGAAATAAGTGCGTTTTACAATATTTTTTAAACTGTTATAAAAGAAACACATTTACAAATGT
The DNA here is from genome assembly GCA_963555695.1 of Dasypolia templi. Taxonomy (NCBI): domain Eukaryota; kingdom Metazoa; phylum Arthropoda; class Insecta; order Lepidoptera; family Noctuidae; genus Dasypolia; species Dasypolia templi. The sequence goes on from OY743144.1 coordinate 1,673,317, forward strand.
AACAGATACAATAGGTAATGTTACAGAATGAAAGTTTAACCTTTTATATGTGGTAATGAGTGTTAATACATATGTGTAACAGAAATAAGTACGCGCCGCGGACAGACGCGCAATCCAATCGGGAATGCGGCTATTTTGGCAACGCCGCGTTTAATAATTGTTACACTTATTAACACTGTTAACACTTTTATATATCCAGTTACAGATATAATATTGTAACACTTTTGTAAGTTTTTCGGGTCAACATTTTGAAAAACAAATTTACAAGTGTAACATGTTTGATTCTGTTATCAATTCAAAATGTAACACTTATAATTCTGTAAGGTTTATGAAGGTGTATTGAAGGTGTATTGGACACTGTATTAATCCGATTTGATGGGGAACTTCGTCGTGGCATTGGCAATGTGCAAGTAAATGAAATATAAAATACGCGATAAGATTTTATTAATTTTAAAGATAATATACATAAAGTAAAAACAAATATGCCTGAGAAAACTTAACGCGGGCTAGATTAATATTAGATGAATAATAATAATTGATATTATGAAGAAACTAGTTAGTCGGGTTATTTTTAAAGACGAAACGATATTAAGTTATCATGCTGTATCTAAGCAAGACATAAAATGACTTGGGCTTAACATGAATACATTTTCTCTCACCTCGACTACAGGAAACCTCAGCAGGCGATGTTTATTAGAAACTACTAGAGCGGAAGTAGCCAAATTTGGTTGGAGCGAGTTATTGACTAAGGGGAATTGCTGCTGCCGGCGCCAGTCACAATACAGTCTAAACGAGACGGTTGCACTCGGCGAAATGGCTGATTTTCCAGAGTTCCGCGTTGCCGTTGAGAAATCTACTGAATTGAATTATATTGAGTTGTGTTGTTGGAGAGAAGTCTTATAGTAGTCCACTTTGTGAAGGTACTCGTCCGGGAAAGCTACTCCTGGCGATATCCAGATACTTATGACTGAAGCTACTCCTGTTACTTATAAGATGTATATCAATAGGGGTTGGCTGCTATTAGAAATTTCTATGCGTATTCATGGTTGGAGAAGTCTCTTCTTTTCAGATTGAAAAAGCTTTTGCAGTGGTGATCAGATAAGCATGCCAGCAAGGTAAATAGCCACGCTGATAAACCATGGTGTTCCGTATTTAAGAATCATCCGACATTCGCTCTATGTAAAGAAGAATATTCTTTATGTACAGAACCTTTCATTTCAACAACGGTGTCAATTTTTTCCTCGTTCATTCTCACGGCTCGGCCGGAACGTGTCCGTTGTTGGTTTTCTTGTTATCTCTGAGTTATAACGCTTTTATTGCCGCGCAATCTCTCCGCAACTTTTCATTGCTCGCTGCAACTGTTCGCTGCTGTATCTTTATGAACACCATTGTTAAGTCATAAAGTTTCTTATAGTGATTTTGAACTGGTTTTTATGTCAGTTATGGATATAATCCTTCCTTCATAGAATTTAGAAACTAAGTTTTGGGTTGACTTTTGGCATCGAAACTACTTATTTTAGGCTAATGTGAATTCAAGTAAAGGTCAGTCAAATTACACGTATAGGTGTCATACTAGAACCTAGTAATATAATTAAATTAATTTTATTTCAGAATCAGTCAATATTCATACATGTGAAATTAAAAATATTAGGTACATTTAAATGATTAATAAAAAAAATACATTTAGATGGACATTAAAGTCAACAATAAAAACATCATAAATTACAATTTTACAATGAAAAAATTACTCATCCATCTATCTATATTTGCGCCCGCAAACATACCTGAGGCGTTTCAGTAGCGAGGCAGTTTCATCAGCGCCGTTTTTTTTTTTTGGGTGGCAAATCATCAAATGAATTGTCCCGCTCTGGGTGGAGCGGGAGGGCGTGTCAGACTTTTACTGACTAAAACTCACCCGTGTTCCTTCAGTTGCCTGTGCCAGGGCCAAGGTTTTACTCTTTAGAATTACCCGTGACCCTGAGGCGTCGGCCCCATCGGACCCCGTCACTTTGTGCTGACATCTCTTTGAGGCGCGCGTGGAACACGACGCGCCGTCGACCAGTGCCTGGTCCTTACCGGACGGTGCCTACGGTGGCCGGGAATCTGCAGGCGACTCCCGACGCCCAGGGCGTCTCCTGCGGCGGCTAGTGGGGGCGTGAGGGCGCAACGCTCTCTCCCTCACGCGCTCCGCCTCCACCTTCGCGAGCATTACTGCTTCGCAGAAGGAGGTGACGGCTTTCCATTCCCTCTCGCTCCGTACCATGGCCTGGACCAGGGCCGGACGCGAGAGATCGCCGGCGCCAATTGCCTCCGCGAGGACACTGCGGTGCTCCACCCAAGCTGGGCATATCTCCACCGTATGCTCCACCGTGTCCTCCGGGCGATCCACACAATGGTGACTCCCGCCTTTTGCGAAACAGGAACCTCCCGAAACAACAGGTCCTCACCTGTGTCAGGCGGAAGGTGAGGACGCCGTGGCGCCTCTCCAACCACTCCTCAAAGAGGGGACTTGCCGCCGCTATTGTGGCGTGCCCATTCATCAGCGCCCTGAAGTCATTATTGTAGAGAACTCGCAGGGTGTCGCACGATTTTGTCGTGTGGTTGACCTATAGGCTGGACGTGTAAGACGATTGGCAAAATGCCCTAAACAACGTAGTTTTACTTCCGACAAAGCCCTGCGCTCATATATATGTAAATTTATATATATACTATGTTTAATTTTACAAAAGTAAACGATAGATCGATCAAGTTTTTCTTATTGTAAAACAAAACAGAAACATAGACAGTCTTATTGCCTAATAAAATCTTTACACACTGCCAATAACAAAACGATAACCTGAATTTCATGTTATCTTCGCCGTAACTTAAAATCTTTTACCACTACTACCTACTGCTACAAACGGCCACTAGAACCTTATAGCCCGAAATAGCCCTGGAGAATACAGAACAACCTTCCATACACTTAAGAACGCTCATCCTACCCACTTTTAAATACATTTTGCGTTGTATAAAATGTTCCCTGGCGAACTAACTTCCTGAGTTCTGTCTACCGGTTCCTTAGGGCAAATATTTTTCTTTCATTATTTGTTGGTGTGCAATTTTGCGGTATATGGAGGAGAAGTTTTATTTACCAGTTAGATTTTATATGTTCTTTAGTTAGAAATATGTCGTGGTTGGTCTATGGATGTGACTTCAATTTCTGAATTAGATATATTTTATTTTCAGCTGCAGGAGAACATTGCTGGCCAACCAGGACTTAAAATTTAGTAGCTGCGCCCCGCGGTTTCACCCGCATTTGTCTCATTCCCGTTCGAATATCGTAAAAGTATACGTTGTCCTAATCTAGGTCATCGTCTACACATGTGCTAGATTTTATTCGAATCCGTTCAGCTGTTTTAGCGTGAAAGCATAACAAACAAACATACAAATATACAAAAAATCTTATCTTTTCTCTTTCGAAGATTTATTACCTTGCAAAACAAAATGGACTTACTAAATGTCTAAAATCTCTTTTCTGTATACAAAGAAGTCTCAGTGAGAATGAGTAATAATTTTAATATTTGTTATTAAAACAATCGACGATCACTAATCAAACCACAAAACGAACCAAGCGTAGGGATAATTTCGGTGATGTAACCTCATAGCTTTTGTAAAAGAAACTCGAATTTAAAAGAGATAATTTATTAATTAAGTTATTGAAATGTTTATCGTTTTTAAATAAATATCTGATTTTCTAATTTAGCAGTCTGCCGCTGGACCTCTCCAATCGCACGCCATTTAATCATCGGCTGTACTCTCATCACTAGCGTGATGGTCAAATATCTCGTTGTATCGAAGGTGCACAATGTAAGTGACAATTGACTGGCAGGCGCTTCTTTGGGGAAGCCAAGCATCGGCGCGGCGTCGAAACGGTTAGACTGACGGACGATTTAGAGTATTATGACAGTATACTAACATACTCGTAGGTGAACTCATTTTTAACTTTCTGTATTACTAGCAACCTGCCACTGCGCACGGTTTTTACGACTTGACAAAACATGGGATTTGTTTATTATATGTAAATTTAACACAACTTTTCGAAATAATGATGGTGAATTCAAAATCCGTTGAGTATTAGAAAAACTGCCTCGTTAGTCTAGTGGTTGCAATCGCTACTGCTGAGCATGAGGTCCTGGGTTCGATTCCCAGGTCGGGCAACGTGTTATTGGGTTTTTCTATCTGGAATTTCTCAGTAGCAGCCCGGAGTCTGGATCTGTGCCCGGTAGATGGCAATAGGCTCGCCACCTATTACATGGGACTTAAGAATAACGTGCGAAATGTGGGTCTACTATAGGTACACCTCTGCCCAACCCTTCGGGGAAACTAGGCGTGATGTTATGTTATGTCATGTGTTAATAGAAAAACATTTCGGTAACACACACAGATACGAAAAGCGATTTGAATTTATAATATGTAAATAGAAATAGATCCTGTAATGCTATTATGTAACCATCACGCCGTTAAAACTTTGGTGAAGTGAACGTGGAGTTAGCTGTCAGTGCCACTGATGCTAGGGGTTGGCCAAGACGGGATGACACCAGCAGCTCTCTCCACTCAAGTCTTCACGGTGAGATTTTTACAGACTCGACATGCTGTTTCCATAGCGAAATCGCTCTGGAAACAGCAGTGCGTGTACTACAACAAAATACCTTGTGATATATTGCAATTAAATGAAAGACAGTTTAAAACTCATACTCAAAAAAACACTTTGTAAACAAGCATATTACAAATTAGAGGATTATATCCTAGATAAGAATGCTTGGAAACATGCTGGTCCTGCTCCATTGGACAATGTAGAGGCTAGACAAAATCATACTAGTTGCTTATTATATTGTATAATTTGTTATTATTACTTTACTCACACACTGACTTATTCCTAGTTTATATTTTATGAAAATCATAATTTTTACAATGTTTGTAAATATGTGAGCACAATGTACCTATCACGTGATTAATTTATCTGCCTTTGCTTTATTTTTATTTTTTTTTACCAATTGTGGTATAGTATTTTTATTTTTGGTGCATCGTCTTCACATATTAAATATAATTAATGTATACAAAATATTGTAAAACATTTTAATAGAGTAACGGTGGAGTTTCTTGCCCCTTCTTCTCCATACGAAACTACGAGTACCATTTGGAACTGGCGCCTAGAATCAGTTCTATTTTTAATGTAAATGTTGACGTTCAAAAGTGCCTTTTTATGGGCCTATTTGAAATAAATGCTTTGACTTTTGACTTTGACTTTGTCTACACTCACGGTCAACTAAAACGGGTCGATAACGAAAATCCCTGTGAAAACATGTAAATTAATAATGGTTCATGCATGACCTAGCTAATGAACTAGCTTTATTTAATACCATATAAAATGAACCCTTAAATGACCTACAACGTAATTATATATTAAATTAGAGGTTGTTTCACTTTTGCTTGTTTTCTAACTTATTTTCAATCTGTCAAATCAAAATGATAAAAAGCGGTCATTGTCGTCTTTTACGGTCATTATTGAATTACTATCACGTAATGTACCCGTATCAAGACTATGTTAGAAGAAGGCAGAAGTCAGCGAAGAACATCTAGAAAAATTGTATAGAGATGCCGCCAGTCTAGCGAGTCATCCAACGTTTCGGAGACTGGGCAGAACATAAGGCTGGGCTCGAGAAGATCGATTTATTGCTAAGACCATGCTCCGAAATCGGCTAATCACAGTCGTTGAAGTAACAAATCAACTTTGGGAGACCCGTAGAGACGACGTGAGCGAGCTCCTTGAAGCTAATTTGACCCCACAAAGACCCGCAAATGGTCCAAGACTTGCAAAGGATCATCGGGTAGCAAGATTACGTTACACCCGCGTACATGCGCAATGGGGAGACGTAGAATGGGCAACAGTAATGATTTTTGACGAATCAAGATTTATGCTGTATGCACATGATGAACGGCAAAGGGAACATTTTATTCCAGCGTGGTTTGAGGACAATTGAAGGAAAAATTTGATGAAAAAAGGAATGAGCCAATGGAAAACTTAATAAAAAGCATGCTCAATCGCCTGGCAGCTGTGAGAAGAGCTGAGGCAATACAAGGTATTAATTTTGTTTTAAAGTTCTTTTTTTCTGTTTTATGTGAAGGACCAAAAATTTTTTTTTCATATTATTGATTTTGAAAATTAAATTAATAATGTTTCCAACCTTTGGTGCTGTTTTATTAACGGGTTAATTACCCACAACATACAGTTTCATTCAAGCCCTATTCTTTTAAGAGTAATTTCAATTTTTCGTACTGTCCCGTATTCTTTGTTCGCGAGTATACACCTCTGAGGCGTGATTATGTTATTCCATTTTGTTTTTTTGCATAACTTTACTCGACATTACGATTATTAGGAGAAATTACATTTAGACTATGAAGGATTTTGCCTGGAACTCTCAATATAAAAGTACGGTCGTTTCCAGTAAAATTGGAAATCTGGAAATCATATTGTTTTCCATTCTCTTTCGTGGAATTAAATATACATATGGAGCCTACCGTACAATGCTCAAATAAAGTCTAGAAGTAAAACACCACCTCTTCTGCTTTCGTATCAAAACAGTTTGTGCCGCAAAACGAGTGTTAAACTAGTTACAAAGAAGTTGTCGAGAAAATAACCACGTTCTAAATGACGGGTCTCCGGTAGAGCGCAAACTTGTTCCATTGCGGGTTTATTATAACTTACAGAGGTTTTACAGTTCACTGCTCTTCATTTTACTTATTTTTTCTTCTTTGATGGTTTTCCGGCGTGAAATCCTGGGCTTTCCTCGGAGTGGAGAAAGTGTTATTGGGTTTAAGTATTATTGCGCAAAATTGATGAAAAGCTGTCGATTTCGTGCACTTTATTACATAATTGGCTAACCTACCCTTTAAAGGAACACCGTCGTGATACCGTCAGTTTGATTATTTAAATTACGGTTTTCTAAATCTGTTTGACCTAAGGGTCCAGACGGGTCTTTTAAATGCGAGTTTTCTTCTTATTGCGTTTGCAGGGCTTATACGGGCATAAAAAACGGCGAGTGTATACTGTGCATTGAGGGTAAACTCCGTTAAGAGGCATTATGAATAAGTCTGATTTAAAAGGACACTGTACTTTTTGCATTGTTTAATTTTCCCGAGATCGTGTCGAAATTTCTCAAGCTGAATGCAAATTCCAGTTTTCCTTATTATGAGTTACGACGTATTACAGTATATAATCTGTGTAAGTCTTCGTTAAGGGACTAGCGACTTTGTTCCCTGTAATATATTTTTGTGTCGCGTGCTGCGAACATAATGTTTGTGTTACGAGTAGTCGTTGTGTGTTGACGTATGGGAGTTATGATGTTAGTTTGTTTTGCAAGTAGGTATGTATCGTACCTAGCTCGTAATAGGTAAATATCCGTGGTGTCTGGTATATAAGTCCAAAAATCTGTTAAAACACTATTTTGCATTTAAACTTTAAAACATCTACAAATCGGAAAAGTTATCTTTGTTTATCAAACTGTTACATGTTTGGCGGGATCTTCACCGCCACATGTTAACTACGCATCACACTGACGTCACACAAAATCCTGCATCGCGCAAGCAGTGTTTACCGCGCAAGTAGCATATATAAGGTGTATCTATTCTTACACGAAATATTTGAAGAGTGGCATCTATAGGTCGAACAGAAGCTATAGAAATGAAACAGATTTTTTTATCCAAGCATCTCATTTTTAAAATTTATTAATTTAATATTACTTAACACACATAAAAATAATGGCTCTTTCATATTTTGTAACATCCATTACGCTAGTTTCTAGGAAAATACTACGTAGAAACTACTTTCATTGAAGCGGGCGAGGTCATGGCGGCGCGCTTAGATGTCGCGTGGATTTTATGAATGATCAAAAGAGACCCGAGCCGCGGCGCCAGCGCCGCGCGCTTGTGTTGCTCAGTTTCCTCGCCCCCCGCCCGCCGCGCCGCTCGTCGCCGTTACTTCCAGTCCCGCGCGAACCGCATGTTGCACAGCACGCGGCTTAACTAACGTAGAACGCATCGCGTTTCGCGCAACAAACGCAACAATTCCGAAATATTCCAACCAGGAGTACCAGAACATGGTGGACTGCTACAATGAAGGTGGACTTATTTTGCTCACAGCACAAGCCCCCTTCCTAGGGATCCTAGGAGCTGGACTACGGGGTCTACATGCCCCCAGCTGCAGACGGAGGCAGGCCTGACCTTACGCCGTTGGAATTCCATGTGTGGGGTAGGGATAGACCTGATTTATGGTAATGACGGCCAGACCATTTCTAGTGCGGAACAACAAAACGTGAATTGTGAACGCTTGTGTACGCATTGATGGCTAGAGATAGAGACATTATTAAAAGTGCAACGACACATTATTTAACATGCAACTGCAGGGTGAATATGTACAGCAATTTTGGTGTTAATAGTGTAAATAAAAACTACGTCGTTATGAGGTTAGTACATTATAAATTGTTGTAAATAAGTTGATTCTAATTTTTAAACACGCTTGCCTAATTATTGTTACAATAATTCGTTGCATACCGTATGCAGTGGGATTACTGATTTTCGCGTAAAATAGTCATGTTTCATGGTCAATAAAACGTATAATCCAGCTGTAATGCAGTTATTTTATAGTTACAATGGTCTTTGTGGTTATTTTACGAAAAACATAGCTAGCTATTTATCCCGTTAACCACTGGGAGGCGAAAAACAGCGTGTACCTACAACAGTCCAGTCCACATCTGCCAATCTGGTACTATTTTTGATAAAATAAATTCGCGCTATGCACTTCTTACACTTTCACATCTGTACAAATAGGTACACAACCTATCAATCAGCTGACAGATGCGACTCGACGCACATTTTGTACCTAACAGAAGTCATTACCTTATGCGTATTCGCGTTGCGTCAGCTGTTTATTTTTCTACTATTATTACCTAAAAGATGTGTAACACTGTAGAATATGAATGTTTTAATCGTATCTAGGATCGTTTTCGTAAAAAAAATAAGAAAATGGTTGAAACGTCTCGACACTCGCTCGTAAAAGTCGTGACCTCACAGAGGTTTAGCTGTTTATTCAGATTTAATTACCTAGTTTACAGAAGGTACTGTTTTTGTAAAACTTCCAGGAGGGAATTTAATATTGTACCTACTTAGATTTAGGTCGTTTTGTATTTTAAATTCACATTTATTTTAATTGTAAGCGATAACTCTGTTATCAAAATAAGACGAGATCGAGTTACGAAGTCTACCTACGCCTGCATTCCCCGTAGAGATAGGCAGAGGTGTATTGTCGAATGTTCATTACAGTTCACCAGTGAAATGTTAAACTGAGAGAGACAGACGGACGGGCACCGCGCCCGCGCCTCTGCCCCGCCGCGTCTTTCGTTCATAGATTAGGCCGTAAACGTTTTATGCAAAATATCTCAGCCAGTTTTACATTATGATAATTACGTAAAATAAAAATAAAAACATATAGATAAAACATTCTTTTTCGTTTCTGTAGCTTCTGTTCGACCTATAGATGTCCCTCTTTAAATATTTCGTGTATGAATACATACACCTTATATACAACGTCCCGACATCGACCATTGCGCACTATACGGTGTCCGGCCCACAGACGCCCACACACTACCCAGACGCTTTACGGCACATGCCGCACGTGCTGGACACACCGAGGGCTAAAATGCCAGATCACGCAACAAGTTGTAGACTACGAGCTACAATCGGATCATCAACCCGTGCTCGTCGTCCTATCGGGAATGCTAGCCCGACTGAATCCTATAGCGCCACACCGATTAAAGGACTGGACGTGGATCAGTTGGCGAATGACGTCACTGCTTGCATACAAAGCGCCTACAATTCGGCTACTAGCATGCAGCGGTAGGGGACAGGGCTATTGCCGCGTCTGCCAGCGCATTTCAATACAATGATCGTCGCGAAGAGGCGCATCGGCAAGCAGTGGAACAACTGAGATGCCCGACAATAAAGATGCAGCTTACCCGTCTCGCGGAAATGTTAAAGGTCGAGTTACATGCTCACACCGCCGCGGGCTTGGAGAAACAAATCGACGCCACGACAGACAGTTGGCCGTCGGTACACCGTCTATGCCGCCAGCATACCAATACCCGGTACGGGTGCGTCCGCTGCTTAACGGCGACGGGGCGCTCAAGTACGTAGCGGAGGACCGGGCGGAAGTCTTCGCCGAACACCTGGAGCGTCAGTTCCGCCCCAACCCGGCCAGCAATACCGACTATGTCTCAGCAGTCTAGAAACATCTGGGAGACTACTGCGCAACGCCGATAGCTCCCGATGAGAATCAGATTTCCGAGACAGACGCCACCTACCGAATGGTAGCGGTGCTGGCTCGCCTGTTAACGGCGATACTGCGTACCGGGACCTTTCCCAACTCGTGGAAGGAAGGGCGCGACATCATGCTGCCCAAGGTGGGGATTAACATCCTGAAGCCGAAGAGCTATCGTCCGATCACTCTGTTGCCGACGGTGTCCAAGGTGTTCGAAGCACTGCTGCTGCGACAACTACTGCCGTACATCACACCACGACCCGAACAGTTTGGGTTCCGGGTGGAATACAACACGACGCTTCAGCTGTCTAGGGTACTGCACCTAAGCACAGCTGCACACAACAAAAAGGATATTACGGTGGCAGTATTCCTCGACATGGAGAAGGCCTTCGACCGTGTATGGCATGAAGGCCTAGTTACAAGATGGCCACATCCGAGGCGCCCCGTCGCGTAAAGGTGGTCTCTACTTTTCTCTCCCACAGGACTTTCAGGGTGGTGTTGACGGCGCGCTGTCAAGTGCCCGGCCGGTGCTGGCCGGTCACAGGTGCAGCGCGCCCTTGATCTCCTTCCCGAGTGGCTGTCTAAGTGGCGGCTGTCGGTGAACGTGGGTAAGACGCAGGCTATGGTCTTTGGATCAGCGCGCCTCCCACCACCCTTGAAACTACAAGGAGCTGACATCGACAGGTCGCCCCAGGTGAAATACCTAGGGTAACTATATATTGTCGGATCACAATGGGGCCGCACGTACGCCCAATCTTGACGTACGTCGCACCTGCATGGTTCGTCCTCACTAGCGAGCCGAGCCGAAGGCTGCTCCGCACGCAACAAAACCTTGCGTTGCGGACCATTATTGACGGCCCTCGCTACGTGAGGAACGACGTCATCCAGAGGGACCTCGGGATTGAGAGCCTGGATGAGTTTGGAGCGCCTCACGAAAGGAATGTCCTCGCGTGCGGACGCATCATGGGTTTATCATGTACTACCTGTTGCCCGCAGCTTCGTCTGAGATCCAGGATGCAAAGAAGCGTATGTCCTTATCCAGGTCATGGTCTATCTGTGTGCCAAATTTCGTCCAAATCCGTTCAGCCTTTTTAACAACAAAGTGTAACAAACAAACTTATAATAATAAGATTGTCTTTGTTGATCGTTGTCTCCTTCACCCATGCAAGAGTAAATTTGAAGAAAAATACCTAAAATACACAATTAATATTTCTAAAATTACCTTTCTTGTTTAGTTAAATTGAACGAAAATACTTTTATTCAGTCAAGGACGAAGCCTTCAAGATAGAGTAACATAATTTTCTTGAAAGAGACCATTATTTAGCCATTGATCTGTGCCTGACATAACTAATAACTCCTACTACAGATTAAATGTCAGTCTGTCAATGTCAACGCGGAATTCCTAAATTAAATGGCGGAGAAATAATGGAAAGCCTCGTCTGTTTCTAACATGAATAATAAGATCGGATTTTGTCTTAGGATTTTTTTGAGGCAATTGTTTTAAGTGCTTGTGCAGCTGTAAGTGTAACTGACATTCCATTAAGATGTCGTTTATTTATAAAGGTTGTCGAATTTTGTTCTTTTTGAATAAAAGGTAAGTAGGTTGGTTAGTTTGGTCAAGACTTCTTCTCCATAGGTACCTACTACGCTTTTGAATGGGCAACTAGCTTCATATTTCTGACTAACCGACTCCTTGACAATTCAAAAGTGCCTGTAAATGGTTTAATTCAAATAAATGCTTTGAGTTTGAGTTTAACATAATAAAACCAGCCTTTTAAATTGTCGCGCTGAGGCACAAAGACCTGTTCTCTTCAGAAAAGGCAACAACATTGATCAGCATGCTTGCTCAAGAAGGTTTGTAATACAAAAAAATAATACGTCGCGATTATTCTTTTACCTTAATTGGTCCGTTTCTGAGCCAATCGTTTACACAAAATAAAGTTACGCACGCATAGACACGCTTCACGTACAGCGAGTGCAAGCGCACTCGCGACTGACATTCGTTTGAGATACCCGCCCGTACGCGTCTATGTGTGCGTGACTGCGTGCGCCTGTTTTTGCTTTTTGCTTTTCATGGAGCCGGCCTTCTGTAACTGCCTATTCTGTGACCTCAACCAATTATTGACATTCGCGTCATTGAGATAACGGCCGTCAAGGAGTATGACACCCTCATAGATGTAGCCGTTAATTAATTCTCGAGCCAGTTCGAGCATGTGTTGCTTGAGATTGACTGCTTGCGGCTCCTCAAAGATGGGCTGAAAGGATTATTGGTGTTTGATCCTAGTGGTATTTGCATTGCATGGGGCTAGGTAGGAACTACAGAACTCCGCCAGCGCCGTCTTAGGCTGCATTCCGAATTAGACCATAATCGCTCACAGCGCTAACATCAATAATTTGCTTTCCGATTTAGATTTCACGATTATGACAGCTGAGTGCTGTCAACAATTCGGAACGCTCATGAACGCGCTCGCAGTGCTCGCTTAACGTCAAAACTTATTGCATGACCCCAAACCTGGCGTGACAAAGACCGATTGGATATTTTTATGGAAATAGAAATTAAACGCATTAGCAGTTCACAAATTTCTTCTTCTTTGGTTGGGTGGCGCACACCAAGAGATGAGAACACAGCAGAGCACAACTGTTATTTTTAACAGCGGTCACGGAGATATTAATTTGGGGCATGGTCGGCGTTATCGCAAGATGGCGCATGTCATGACGTCATCTATGACTCTCGTGACTCGGAACGGGTGTAAACCCGCTCAAATCGTTAACAGCACAATTCGGAATTCAGCCTTAAATACTCCTGTCGTTTCGTCTACTCTAAATTTCTGGAATTCAAGATAATTTTCGTTAGGAGTTTGCACAAAGATATCAAGAACATTATAAAACAGTAAAAATAAGAATATGGGACTTTTACCGAGGAATTGTACTGATGACTTTGTACTTGTATTCTTTATTATTGTCCTGGAATACAAGTTTCTTCTCCTTCTGTTGATACATTGATTTATTCAGATTTTCCAGAATGGTGCAGCGCCAACGGGATATCAACGAGAACGAGATGAGGGTGCTGAAGTAGCGATACATAGATTTACTATGACCGCGTGTCCACCGCACAACGTCAAAGGGCCGTCACGTTCGGTTCAAATAATCTCGTTTTTGTTGATGTCCCGTTGCAGTGTAAGGGCTAATACTTCATACTACTCTGGAAATATTTCCAAGACAATCTCGAATTTACCGGTGACTAGTTGTGGTGCATTAGGTAAATAATATCATTTTCAAAAATGACATTCAGTTAAAAATAACTCATTACGTGTCACTTGATACTTGCATGGTGTGGTTTGTGTTGTCTAAAATCTCTGTATTTGCCAATAGGTCATCATCATAACATCACGCCTTGTTTCCCCGAAGGGTTGGGCAGAGGTGTACCTGTACATCCACATTTCGTCAGTTATGTTTAAGTCCCATGTAATAGGGGCCGAGCCTATTGCCATCATCCGGGCACAAATCCATACTCCGGGCTGCTACTGAGAAATTCCAGATAGAATAAACCAATAACACGTTGCCCGACCTGGGAATCGAACCCAGGACCTCATGCTCAGCAGTAGCGATTGCAACCACTAGACCAACGAGGCAGTCAAAGCAAATAGGTATATTACAAATCCCGGTATTATAATCTTAAGTTGAGCGATTCAAAGTCATAGCATATGATTCAATTAAACCATTTTAGGTACAGGCACTTTTGAATTGTCAAGGAGTCGATCAGTCAGAAATTTGAAGCTAGTTGCCCATTCCAAATCGTAGTAGGTACCTATGGAGAAGAACGGGCAAGAAACTCCAAGGACACTCTTTTAAATAATATTGTTACATAAATATTAGTTACATCATTAATTTTGATCATATATGTGAGAACGATGTACAAGAGACGTACACGTTAAAAGCGTCCAAAGTGCAGCAAAAAATAATTTAAAACAATCCAAAAAGTAAATTATTAAAATAAGCCGTGGCAGCTTAGAGATCAGCATCACTTAGCTCAACAAGTTTAAAGGGAGCTAAACGATCCAACGCACGCGCCACTGTTAGCGAGGCATTTAAGTGAGCATGACATACTATTAGCCGCCAGGGCACATTCAAGTCAATGTAAGACATATTCAAGTTCAAATTCTTTATTTCGAGCGAAGACTTATATGGGGTTAGTAACATAGTCAAAAACTAGGTGTTAGTAAACAACACGATACGGGACACATGGAACTGACAGCAGTGAACCATGTATGGACAGTCCATCCTGTCAGCAATCATTTTTAAAACCCTGTTGGGGCTGGCCATCAGCCACCACCGAAGCTGTGCGCTTGGGCATTATGGTGTAAAAACAATCTACACGCGCCGCCGCAAACATCCCTGACGCACTGCAACGCCATGGCAACCCCATCAGATTTCTAAACGCGTTATTGAATTGGACACGAAGGGCTCCATACGACGCTTGCGAATATTTCTCCCACTTTGTTTGTTTGTTTGGCATCTCGCAGGTCAACCTATGCGGTTGTCGTCTGCTTAAGCGGACTTGCCTGTGGATTCCCTAATAAATTAAGGCCTCCAGCCAGGACTTAAACTTATATACTAACTAAAACTAAGCGACAACGCTAAGGGCACCCCCTGTGGGGTACGAACCTCGGCTTAGGGCGTCGCTGGAAGAAGGCAGCAAATGACTAGCTGGATCAGGATTGGTATTAATTAGGGACGAATTTAAAGCTACAGGCTCAGCGGCGCGGGCTGGCTCGAGCAAGGGTCGGGAGGGGCGTCGATTTGGGCGTCGCGGCGGGCCTCGGCGGCGAGGGCGGTAGGACGGCGATCGGGTTTTGGGCTTATGTAGCGTGCTAGTGGCCTTACTACTCTCCTGGAGGAGGGTAGTGGCGTCGTCGGGGTCGATTAAAGTATGCCTTGGTCGGCGAATACTGCTAATGCGAGAGGGAGTGTAGCGGGCGGCCGCTGTAATCAGGGGGTTACAATGTTTGATGCCGCAGTCGAAGAAACGCTTTGATAAGCGTTTCATGAACTGTTTTATGGCTGGCATTTTGAGGTCGACGTGAAGATCAATATTACGGACATAGAAGGGGGCACCCGTGACCCTTCTGAGGAAACGGTTTTGGAGGGTCTGCATCTTATGGAGATGACGTGGGTGAGCGTGCGCAAATACAACGCAGGCATAGGTCATGATGGGACGGATGACTGCGGTATAGATGCGGAGCTTGCATTTGAGGGACAGTTTACTACGGGCTGTCAGTACGAATTGCAGCCTGCTAAGAGCGAAGGAGGCGCGCGCGCGAACCGCCTTAATATGAGCCTTAAAGGTAAGGTTCTCATCGAGGATCACGCCTAGGTATTTGGCTTGCTTCTCCCAAGGGATGGGCTTGCCGTACATAGTGATCAGGCTAGGAAGTGGGGGAGGGAGTCGACGACGTCTCGAGAAGAGAACCGCCTGACTCTTATCGGGGTTGACCTCGATTCTCCATTTCCGGAACCAAGCGCCTAAGACGTTTGCGGAGGTTTGGAGTGTACGAGCTATAGCGTTGGGACAGTGACCGGTATAGTAAACGGCAGTGTCGTCGGCGAAGAGAGCCAACTGAGCCTTTTTACTTTTTGGGATATCGCTAGTGAACAGCGTGAAGGCGAGAGGAGATAGTACGGAACCCTGAGGGACACCGGCGCGAATAGGATGAGGGGACGAGAGTGCTCCCTCGACGCGATAGCGAAAGGATTTCTCCCACAAGTGGAGTGTGCGTTTTATAAAAGATTTGAATTTCGTCGCATTCGGATGAAGTATGTGGTGTGTATGAGGTATTTTATAATAACATTTTACCCCATGAAAAATGAGTCTAGTTTAGCCGGTCTACAACCTGGTTAGTTCAACCAGGTTTCAGACCGGCTAAAGTAGACTTACTTAGTTAGGTCCCGATTTCTAGTACTATAATTATGTCTTTCACCTCTTTTACTGTAAACATGTTAATTCGATTCGTTTTGAAATACTCTTGATAAAACTGTTCCATCTAGAATACATTAATATAATACCATTTCTATAAAACCTTTTTAATCATTTTCAATTTCCAAGTCGACGATTATTATTAGAGTCGTTGACGAAGATGTTATTATTACTAGTGAATTATTAATTTTAACTTAATAATCCGAATTTCGTTTAAAATCTTATCTGTTAACGTTACTTTTAGTAATTCCACAAAGGATTTATTAATGATGTCTTTCATTTACAATTAGAATAAGGTAAATTATATTTACTTAATTTAATAGTTTACTTAACAAGCTTATTTTATATTAATTACAATTAGTGTCATTTATGCAACAAATATCTTGTTAGACAAATGATCAATGAGTATTATTAAATTTTATTTATAGAAGTAGGTAGGTACTGTTAGCACCCGGGCTCGAACACCATTTGGACATGTAAGAGTACTATAATTAAAAAGTTTAAACTTAAAGCGTAATTATTGGGATCAAATTAATGTTATATTAAGCTACGATATTTTACATTTGGTCTCATGATAATCTGTCAGCTTGCCAAGCTAACTCTCTATAATTTCCTGCTATTCTTAATTCTTAATAGCGTTTAACTCGTAATCATAAGCTATCTTATAATTATTCGAAAAGGTTGCATGTTAAAACCTAATACCTAACACAACAATAGAACCTAATAGAAACTTAATACTTCCTGTAAATTAAAACCAAACAAAAACGTTTAATACTATTATTCGTTTTTATCACAACTTTAAGAAAATCTTTACAATTTATCGAAAACTAAAAATCAATCAATAATTTCTGTCCCTCTATTTTACTACCTCTCTATAATGTCTCCCAGTCCGTTTACCTTCCTTCGGAGCCCCACAACAAACTACATGTCTGTAGGCTAGTGACAGCCACCTAACAACACTGTCGCCTGCTGGATAATCTCCGATAGCTTTAGTAATAAGTGACGACCGTAAAGTTCTCACCTTAACATGCTTTTCTGGTACAGTTTGCTGCAGAATTCTACATTTTTCGAACAAATATTTCTAATTTTGGTGTTTTTTTCTAAATTAAGAAAGCGTTTTCATAGGTTTACTACAAGGTGTTTCCATAACTATCCTCATCCTCAAGTCAGACAAAGGAAAGCAGCCACAGCTCAACGTAGTAATAAAAGGATAAAGAATATATTTTAATGTGTGTTTGACGTAAGAGTAAAATACCCAAAATGTTGTTATGAAGAATTTTGTGACTGTTTTACTAAGAATGTTGGAACATTTTAACAATTTAATATATTATGTAGGTATTTAATATTTCTCCCTTTAAAAGTCTTCAAGCACTTTTCGACAACTTCTGCCCCCGAATTCGTCCGCGTGGTTAGCGGAAAATAGCAATTTGGACTACCCATTATTTCATCAGGAAACAAAGTTTAAATTCACGTCAGTAAATTCCAGGAAATAAATGGTTAAGTTATACACCCGACGTCAATATGCTTTACGATTAATTTCCCTGACCGTACTCTTTACCAACTGACAGATTGTAACTCCATTCTTTTCATGAATATCTGATGTGTAAGGAAGCCAATGAATGGAATAAATTAAAAATAGTTTTAATGTGGGTACCTAATGTATGTATTTTATTTTAGTTTTACAATATGTGGGTGGATGTAGACAGTTACATTAGGTGTCGTATATCAAGTTTTCTTAAATTTATACTGAAGGCATCTGTGTCTGAACTACAATTGAGAGCAATAAAATCGCATACCTTGTTTTTTTTTTGATAAGGCAGTTTTTTTTTCATGAATCTGAATAAACATTAAAAAAATCACACACACTAATTGAAAGTCTACCTCATTACCTTTCTAATTATATCAAATGTAGTGTCAAAAAATACCCATTAGAGGTTTTACGGCACAAAACCCAACAAACGGGTAAAATTATCCAATTTCGCTTAAGAAATAATGAAAAACAAACTCAAAATTCTTGATCAAGTTGTTTATTAATAAGGTTTATTCCCTCCCCGAGCCTTAATTACAGCTCTTAATCGGTTTTTCATAGACCGTATTAATTTTACCATGAAATCTTGTGGTATAGCGTTCCACTCCTCTTCAATCAAAGTCAAAGTCAAAGTCAAAGCATTTATTTCAAATAGGCCCATAAAAAGGCACTTTTGAACGTCAACATTTACATTAAAAATAGAACTGATTCTAGGCGCCACTTCCAAAAAGTAGTTTCGTATGGAGAAGAAGTGGCAAGAAACTCCACCGTTACTCTTTTAAAATGTTTTACAATATGTTGTTTACATTAATTATATTTCTATATGTGAAGACGATGCACCAAGAATAAAAATACTATACCACTATTGGTACAAAAAAATTAAAAATAAAGCAAAGGTATATAAATTAATCACGTGATAGGTACATTGTGCTCACATATTTACAAACAATTGTAAAAATATATGATTTTCCTAAAATATTAACTTGGAATAATACAGTGTGTGAGTAAAGTAAAAATAACCAAATACACAACACAATAAGCAAATAGTATGATTTTGTCTAGCCTCTAGAATGTCCTATGGAGCAGGACCAGCATGTTTCCAAGCATTCTTATCAAGGATATAATCTTCTAATTTGTAATATGCTTGATTACAAAGTGTTTTTTTAACATGAGTTTTAAACTTTCTTTCATTTAATTGCAATATTTCACCAAGTATTTTGTTGTAACATTTAACACAGTACCCCATAAAAGATCTATGTACTTTAGATAGTCTGAAAAATGGTTGATCTATTTTATTTTTATTTCTAGTGTTAATATTATGTCTATCACTTATTTTATTAAATAGATGCAGATTTTTTCTAACATACATAATATTTTCATAAATGAACTGGCAAGGTACAGTCATTATATTAATCTTCCTAAATAGTTCCCTAAGAGATTCGCGGCGACGTAGATTGTAAATGGCTCTGGCAAGATTGGCAATGGCAAGTTGAAGCTCTCGGAGGCGCGTAGGAGCAGGGCTTATTGCTCGAACTCTTCTTTTTAGCTCATCCCAGACATGCTCAATCGGATTGAGATCAGGACTACGAGCTGGCCACTCCATTGCGGTGATTCCAAGGTCTTCCATGTAGTCGCAAACTGTTCTAGCGACATGCGGTCTGGCGTTGTCGTGCATTAGGAGAAAATCTTCTCCCATAAGCCACGCAAGCGGTCTCACATGTCCTTCGAGAACTTCTTCAAAGTATCGTGCAGCCGTCAAACCTCTTGATCTCGGGCCGGTATTCGCCTCAGTGATGAATACAATGTCAGTTTTAGTATTCAACATTATGCCACCCCAAAACATACACGATCCACCGCCACAAGCCACACGTTTGCTTATGCAGCATTGTGAAAATCGCTCTGATGACCTTCTGTAGACCCTAGAGCGTCCATCATGACCATGTAATGTCATTCTCATCAGAGAACATAACAGACCGCCATTGGTCATACGTCCATTTTAAATGTTCCCTGGCAAATTGTAGTCGGGCTTGTCGGTGAGCAATTTGGGACCATTTGCTGGGCGATGTGAAGTCCTGCTTCACCAAGTCTTCTTCTGACTATCCATAGACTTATACTGACATTGCGAACTTCTCGAAGCTCTTGTCCCAGTTGAACCGCAATCAGTTGCCGATTTCTTAAAGACCTCGACACAAGAAAGCGGTCATCACGCTCTGATGTTCTGCGTCGCGGGCCAGATCCTGGTCGCCGAATGTAGCCACCGGTCTCTTGAAACCTCTGGTGCACACGACGAACAGAGTAGCGGCTCAAATTTAGTCGTCGAGCAACTTCACTTTGATTATGGCCTGCTTCGAGCAAGGCAATAACTTGAGCGGCTTCTTCAGGCGTGGTATCCATATTTTTCCGTATGCTTTTAGTAGAGTCAACCTGTAAGGTTGTCGTCTGCTTAAGCGGACTTGCCTGTGGTGCCCTAATAAATTAAGGCCTCCAGCCAGGACTTAAACTTAAATACTTACTAAAACTAAGCGACTACGCTAAGGGCACCCCCTGTGCGGTACGGACCTCGGCTTAGGGCGTCGCTGGAAGAGGGCAGCAAGGGACTAGCTGGATCAGGATTTATTGGATTTTGGGACGAATTTAAAGCTACAGGCTCAGCGGCGCGGGCTGGCTCGAGCAAGGGTCGGGAGGGTGATTAAAAATACGTTTTTTTTTGTTTGTTTGTTTGGCATCTCGCAGGTCAACCTATGCGGTTGTCGTCTGCTTAAGCGGACTTGCCTGTGGATTCCCTAATAAATTAAGGCCTCCAGCCAGGACGGATTAAAAATACAAAAAAACCGACCCTTTTATACCTGCGGGTAAGGGTGCAAGTAGTGACAATGCTAACGGATGAATTTGGCTAATTTGGTGTACGGCTGGTTTCTGTAAGTTACGTGAAGGTCAATGATTTTAATTTTGTGTTTTTTAAAGCTAAGCTTGTATTCTTTAATTTTGCCTAATGATTTGTGCTAAATATCTTTAGATTTAAGAAAAAAATCAGTAATAAACCAAATTGCAAGGGGTGTGCGATTTTATTGCTCTCAAGTGTAAATATAAAGATATCTGTATCTCAGACATATATTTAAAAATCATAGGTAACATAAATTAAAGGTGGTTGATGAATTGTTCATCAACCACCTTTAATTTATTCTTTTTAACTGTTATACATCAAGAACTGACGGTTGGCAATCAGCAAGATTACAATTAATTATTTCATGCATGTTGTTATCGTGAGTCCTATACCATGCTGATGCTTCGTTTTAATTAATTTACATAATATTCAAACCATATTTCTCTGTTACTCTTTACACCTATTATAAAAAAAAACGCTTAATACAAACGCAACAAAGTACACTAAAAATATTTCGAAAAGACGTAATATTAAATTCCAATACAAATAATGAACAAGTTCACACAACATAATGACATCGCCTAATATAAATAGCAAAGTAGCGGTGTACAAGCGACGCCAGATGTTAGTAAGTGTATTAGCGCTCGTGTTGAAATTGCGACAAACGGAATATACAATTATGATGTATAAGCAACAGTTGCCTAGCAACACTAAAATTGAATTGCCCCAGGCAAAGAGAAAAAATAAACTATCGGAAGGATTGAACACCACATTAGGTAAAAAATAAAATATAGACATGAAAATGGTTGTTGTTACAAAAGACTCACCCCAGGCAAACAGGGTACTTTTTGAATATCTTCTTTGGATATGCCCATGAAAAACTTATAAAATAATTAACATAAAACAAATGACTTATTACTAACAACCAGTGTTTCTTTACAAACGATAAGTAAACATCTAGATACATAAACAAAAAAAAAACATTAGTTAATGCAATTAATTCTAAAATGTCTGTCTATAATGTTTCGTATCACGATTTTCATTACCGTAATTTGGAGAAAGTTTGTTAAAATTGCACTAAGCAACACATAGTTTATATAATTACGGAACTTCTTGATCATGCACCATGATATAACTCCGTACACTGACGTAATCAGTGTCAGCACCAACAGACTGAATTTTCATTCAACATCATCACTTCCTGCGTTATGAACGCTAGTATCCTTGTCAAACATAGTTAATTTTACTTCAACAGAATTGTTGTTTTACTTTTTATTATCAAAATATAAAATTATTTGTGAACAATATGGCGTTATGAACTTTCAGACAATGCAAACTTCAATTGTGTGGCGTCAGAAGCACTCAATGCACAAAAGTATGAAATTCAATGTAACAAAACAAATGTAGGTACTTAGGTGTCGAAATTATAGTAGGTAAATACCATTGTGACTAACAGGAAAAAAAATTGATTTTTACCTTAATAAAAACAATTAGCTTTTAGCCCGTGGCTCCGTGGGTGAATTAATTATATTTTCTTATTTTGTATTATCTCCTAGATCAAACGATTAAATATGTAATTATTTATTAGGTAACTATTTTGTTATTCCTTTTTTATTACCCATAAAGAGGCGCCTAAACATCGCGACTAGAATTATTAAAATACAAAAAAGTTGTTTGTTGTATCCTGAATTTACATCAACATAATGACGTTGTAGTATATTTACTACAACGTCATTACTAGTATGTTGATGTAAATTCAGGATAATTAATTTTAAAGTAAATTGTCTACCAACTTACATTGTCTGCATATTTAAATCACACTTGTCATTCTTGGACAGCTGTATAAATTTGATATAACACGGCAAAATGAAATAGCTTCCTCCTAAGAATTTTTCAGAATATTTCATATGAAAATTCTTAGGTGGAAACTAAAGTTTGATCGTTGATATGAAATTTGTGATAATAATTCAGTGAATAGCTGCAATTTGCAAAAAAAAAAACAGACACAAATTTGAATTTTGCGGACTACAGCTGGGGATTCACCTTTATGTTCAGGACTGGATATAAAACCATATGGCCAGTGCATGCCAATAACTCAGACAAACAGTTCATATTTCTTCAACTTTATTTACAATACAGTTATTCTGGAAATAATAATAATTATACTAAATACTTATACTTTATTTCACTCGGACGTATAGTGTAGCTTTCTATCAATTCAATAATTTTTTTAGTCAGATCAGTACTTTCAAAGATAGCATAATAGCATACTAACTTATGCAACTATGTTATGCCATTAGAATGTTAATTTCAGACATTTTATTATGTGTTCTATATTTTTATTTTATTTTCCTGTTTATCATAAAACTGCTCGCCACAGTTAGTTATACCTATAACCTATACGTAGCTTTCTGACCAGCTACGCAGTCAGAAGCGGAAAGTCTCCAGAATTAATGAATTACCTCCTACATAAATAATCAACCTATAAACAACACAATAGGAACAGTATTGTTACAGAGCAATATCGCTTTTGTGTATACGAGTACACATCGCACAAAAAATGTAGGTAATATTCAAAACAAAACCTAGATTACAAGAGAATGATGACGCGGTCTCCTATAATTGAAGCGCTCTTGTATTTGTCGCGGTTCTTGTAAACTTGCATGAAATTGTGTAGCCTTTGTTGGAGAACCAATAAATATTAAGTAAATACAAATGCGTTATTTCTACGTTATATTGATTGCAGCTTTTGAATTTGTCCTTATAATAAGCGATAGTCGCGCGAATATGCGATCGTTGTAAAACGACACGGGGTGAAGGTCCGAATCAGAAAAGAAAAATAGTTTGTTTGTAGAAAACGACAGTATTCAAAAAATAATCCCACGGGAATGTATTCACGGTATTGACTTATAAACATCCAAATCCACTTGAACACTTTCTAACACAAAAGTTACCATTTTGTAGCGTTTTCCCTACACGAACCGTAAAAATCGACTTCGAGAGCGAATCGAACGATTGTGAATAGCTGTGCTGGAGTCTAAACCAAGCTTTGCCCTTAATGATATTGTAAACTATTAGATCCGACCAAGATTATGTATGGACTTTAAAAGAGACTGTGATCTCTGAGTTTGTTTAGGCCTTTCTTCTCAGAGTAGTCAGATAGGAAACGCCGACCTCATCTATTTTAAAACAAAATGGTTGACGTGTAAAAGTGTTTGTACAAACCCACTTACATAAATAATATCATTTATCATTTATAAACATCAAGAATAACTTACGCAAAACAACGTTTACGACATTACACCTTCAGCGGTTAGGAATTCATTTGGCCAAGTTCTTAGCATAAAAATTATTCAATGTTTCCGCACCCTGTCCTGCAGTGAAATGTATGCAAACGTGGAGTATTATGTGCAGGAAGCGACTCCAAAACTGAATGTGTGATTTTTAGAGCTTTTTCTCCTTTATGAAAGTAATCGGAATTTTAAAAAGGCTTTCACATCCTCGTACGGTTCATCTGATTTTCATATTTCCAACAGAAATAAAATTGAGCATGAGTGTTATGATTTTAGAATACAAGGCGAAAAAGTAAAGCCTGGCGTTTCGACTGCTTCTTGGATGATTTGAGTCATCACATCAACGAAGGAAAACAATGTGACGAAACTTGGCTTTTATTGTAATCATTTTCAAGGTGACAATTGGTAAAGTGCATGGCGAGTCAAGGTGACAGTTTACAGTTGGTGGGCACAGAATACTTCAAAATGTCTCATTTCTCCCTACAAAAAAACACTTGAAAACTCTTTTTCCTAAACTATAATGCATCAGCACATTACCTGTGATAGGTCACAGTGTATTAATGCCGCACTTAGCGCGATGCTCGGGGATAGCTAAGGTAATCACCGCCGCCGTGCAGAATGCAGAGATTGCAAGCGGTATAATATAAAGCGACTTGTTAGTAGGTACTTGGGTTTCAATTTTGGATTTTGTGGGAGAATGTTGGTTTATTGATGTTATTCTTGAAGATGTAGGATTTGCTATTTAAGATTTTTCGATTGTTAAAATTTTGGTCTTTGAAGGTTTTTGACTTGTAGATATTCCAAGTCTTGCGGTACACAATCTTACCAGACAAACCTAAAAAGTCCCCTGGATTATCGAACCACGTTTAAAACACATGATTTTCAGCAGGCGAAATCGAGGTTCAAGGCAGGTTTATTTACTTATCAAAAAACAGTACATTTTAGCTAAGACTTTTCTATTTTAGAAATGCAATCAATTAAAGTCATAGTTATAAAAAATATTTTAAGTCTGCTGATTTTTTCACTTATTTATAACCATTTTCTTCTTTGCAAAATTTATGAAAATGTTGTTTCAAGTTTCGTTTCCATTCTCTATACAACGGTAAGATAAGTGTTGGGACGATATTCATGGCTTCTTAGCATGACCCAGTGCGGC
The DNA here is from genome assembly GCA_963555695.1 of Dasypolia templi. Classification (NCBI taxonomy): domain Eukaryota; kingdom Metazoa; phylum Arthropoda; class Insecta; order Lepidoptera; family Noctuidae; genus Dasypolia; species Dasypolia templi. The sequence goes on from OY743144.1 coordinate 1,698,503, forward strand.
TTGCAACGTCTCTCGCTAGAGCGAACTTTTGAATTATTTCCAAACAAACATTCCTCACCGCATATTGTACATGTATAAGTGTATCACATGTTTTTGGTATGCGAGTTGGCCTTGAGGAAATTGAGACATTAAATTCTTGAAGTAAGTAATAAAGTTTTTGTTGTTTGTTGTGATTATTGGTTTTCTGGTTTGTAACTAAATGCAATGCATACAATTACTACATGGAATGCAAAAATTGTATATTTGAACATTGCATCTACACAGACAGAGGACTGACGAGCGTGGAACAGGATGAGGGATGCCTTTGACCAGCTTTGATACATTACAGGCTATACAGTTAGCTTTAAACTGAGCATTTATAGTGGAGTTAGACTTTACAATGATTAAATGAGTTGATACCTAAGGCTAGCTTTCTAAGCTAGCTTAAAACTGAGCATTTATAGTGGAGTTAGACTTTACAATGATTAAATGAGTTGATACCTAAGGCTAGCTTTCTAAGCTAGCTTAAATGCTCAGATTTAGAGTCAATATCAAAAATCAAAATCAAAAGTCATTTATTCAAATTAGGCTGAGAATCAGCACTTTTCGAACGTCAAAATTACATAAGACAGTCCCCCAAAACGCCCGCCCTTCACCACTTCCTAGTGCTTTAGCTGGGAAGAATAAGTGGCGCAACAAACTCCCCAGCAGCACAGCTGTCTGTTCAGTTAGAAAAAAAACTTCAATGTATACAATAATAGAACATTATGTTGTACAACATAACACTAAATAAATAAAAGCCTCCAGACATAAAGAATAATTACTATAATGCAAATTCATATGAATATAATTTAATGAATTTAATTTAATGTGTACTTAAGAATTAATCCAATACTGGATTAATTGTTAAGTACACACCAATAATAATATAGGACCATCGAAGTAAAATAAATTAACATAATAATTACTCTATCAATACAAAACCATAGATAGCAAGACGACCAGTCACCATAAGCAGCCCTTAAGCAACCCGTTCACGAGCATAACGCAAACATAAGCCATTACACCCCTCGCCATATTTGAGGGAAGGAGGCAACCCGACCCCCGACGCTACCGCAAGCAGTGACATCTAAGGGAGCATGAAGAACTTGCTGCCGGTTGCTACGGCAAGAATAGTTTATGATCAATTGTCGAGGTCGCTAGCTAACCACATTTTGCAATACAACTCATTAAAAACATTGTAATGAGTAGATCATGTCAATAATAACTAAAAATAATTCTTAAATAGTCAAATAAAAACAAATAAATGAACTCATATACCCTGTCGGTAGGTCAGCTGATTCTGGAGAAAGAACATAAACATTGTCTTGAGTTAATCACAGCGACCAACTACTTTTATCGTTTAAGTAGTCGTTAATGGAATAATATGCCTTTGAACAAAGGTTGGATTTTAACTGAGCTTTAAACGCATTAAAAGGCAAATCTAACAAAGAAGAGGTTAGTTTGTTATAAAAGGTTATACCATTTTTTTTTTTTTTTTTTTGTTCCCGGGGTGGAAAATCCTCATGGATGTACTCCGCCCTGGGGCGGGCGGAGGGGTCTGTCAGACTCTTACTGACTAAAAACCACCCCGGTGTTCCATCTCACACCTACGCCAGGGTCGTGGGAACACATAATTCTTCCGCAACCCCGGCTGGTGCCGGCCCGCTTACGCGGGCCCCGTCTCGGGCGGGGGGAGTGAGGTGTTAGACTCCCCCCGCAACGTCTAAGAGGGGCGCGCGTGGAACACTACGCGCCGCCACCTCGGGTCCTGATGTATGGGGGGCGGTGGACGTCCCCGAGTCCGCCGTCCCTCTGGACCCATTTAGAGGGGCTGGAAGAGGGCGTTGTTCGCCCTCAGCCTACGACCAACCCCTTGCCCCTTGCGACGGGTCTGATGAATGGCCCCGTCGCCTACCATTTTTCGGCCGCAGAGGATAGGGAGAGCGGCCAACGACATACCGTCACTCCTCTTCCCCTGCGGCCCCACCGCGTTAGCCATCGTACGGTGGCGACCCCGTTAAGGCCGCGGAAGGTAGGGAGAGCGGCGCACCGCAATACCGGCACTCCTCTCCCGCCGCGGCCCCACCACAGTTGCGATGTCGCCCAACAACACCGCAACCTTGGCCGCTACGTCGTCGGCTTGTCTGCAAAAGCCCTGACGAGCGGCCCCTCCTCGGGTTCCTCTTAGCTTCACCGTGGGGGTTCAAACCACGGCTACTGAGCCCCCCCGCCTCGTCAATGCGGGAACCCATTGGGGGGGAAAAGGTTATACCAAGCCCAACAAATGAGTTATGAACCTTATGACGCCGGCCTAGAATCAGTTCTATTTTTAATGTAAATTTTGACGTTCAAAAGTGCCTTTTTATGGGCCTATTTGAAATAAATGCTTTGACTTTGACTTTGAAAGGGAGCACGTAGTTTGTTGTTATTTCTAGTGTTAACATTGTGAAAATCAATGTTTTTAGTTTGTAAGTGTATATTTTGCATAAAATATAAATAATATGTTGATAATATAATAAATGTTATATAATATAATATGTTGGCGAAGATGAATTGTGATGCCACTGTGAAAATACCAATATCTTTAAAAAAATCTCTAATAGAAACTCAGGCTCCTAGCTGATAAATTGCTCGGACAGCTCGTTTTTGAAGGACGAATATATTTTGTATATCAGCGGCTTTGCCCCACAGCAGAATGCCGTAGGACATAATGCTGTGGAAATAACTAAAATAGACTAACCGAGCTGTATCAACTTCAGTGTATTGTCTTACTTTCCTGACGGCGTAGGCGGCTGGACTAAGCCTCCCCGATAGGCGGCTTGCTATATGTGGGCCCCACTGAAGTTTGGCATCTAATTGTATGCCCAGAAAAACTGCCGAGTCTACAGTTTCAAGCAGCTCTTTATCTAAGACGATGTTGGGTCCTAGATTTCTAACATTCGGTAAGACGAACTTTACACATTTCGTTTTCTTGGAATTGAGAAATGTGTTATTTGACGTAAACCAATCCGTAACCATTGAGAGTGCACTGTTTACGTCGTCAAAGTCTTGTCTATTCCAATCTACTTTAAAAATTAGAGAGGTATCATCTGCAAACAGTACAAAGTCACAGAAATCATTTAAATAGAATGGGAAGTCATTGATATACACTAAAAATAAGAATGGACCCAGTATTGAGCCTTGAGGTAAACCTAACTGAACTGGTGGCCCGGAAGATTTCACACCATCGACATCTACACATTGAAATTTAGGTTATTTTTACTACTCTTCATGAAGTCAGAAAAGTTCCTAGATCAACACATTTATTCAAAGTAACTGCTATATGGGGGCTACGATGTCTATTATATTACTTAAAAGTTTAATAGAGATGCCCCAGTAATCACAAGTGTTTTTAGACTTTATTGTGTTGAAGACGTTAATTACATCACTAAGCGTTACATGTTCGAAGTAAATAAGCAAGTACATTTTGGCACACTACTGAACAAAAGGTTCTCAGCTTTAGACGGGGACGAATTTAAGAAGCAAGTCGCAGTTATAGGAATGTTGGCAAAAAACCCATTAAATGGCTTCAGCTATGTCAGCTGCCTTATTAACTAATTTGTTATCGACCATAATCTCAAGTTGATTTTCTTTTTTAACCGACTTACCCGTTTAATTTTTAATAATTTTCCAAGAATATAATTTTATAAAACATAATTTTTGAATTTTTAATTGAAAAATTATGTTTTAGCAAAAGCACACAAAAAATGTTGATTTAGCAAAAGCACAAAGCTTTTAAAATTTGAATTTTTTGACATGCTCTAGGAAAGGAGTATCAAACCTGTATTTTTTCAAACCATATAGCTCGTGGCCCTCGCTCTACTTTTATAAATACCTGGAGTAGCCCACTGGTTGAAGCCAACGGAGGTGCCATTAATGTTAATTGTTTTGGTCTTGAAAATAGAATGGTACTCTTTATGCACAACATCAAGAAGGGCTCCATAAATTTCATTAGGATTCTCGTGTTCGTATAGATGGTGCGATTTTTTGAGCTATATTAATTTTAAACGTGTTGTAACAACTAGCTGTGTAAGGCCTGCATTCAAATTTGTGCGGCTTTTTTGTATTATCATGGGGAAGCTAGCTAATAAACCACAGTGGTCGGACGTTAAGTCACTTAACACCAATTTGTTTTTGGCATCACAATTACTAAATATATTATCAAGACAAGTTGACGAAGATGCCGTGATCCTAGTTGGTTCAAAGAACAAATTAAATAAATTGTAAGACCTAAACAGATTGAGAAGTCTAATACTTAATGGAGTAATATCTAAAATATTAATATTAAAATTTCCACATAAAAGTATACTCTTATTACTTGATTTTAACCTATTGAGAGAATCCTTCATTACCGATTCGATATAATCACCATAAGATGATGAATAAGATCACCAGTTGGGGGTCTATTAACGCAAATTATAACGTGACGCTCGAGTTCAACACAAGAACTCAATAGTGCGCACGATGGAAAGACTAACAAAATCTAAACGTTGTTTACTAGAGTAGAGTTAGATTTGACAAATATTAAATAAGTAGGTACATTAGGCTAGATGGTTGGCTTTAAACTAAGCATTTAGAGTGGAGTTAGACTTGAACATGATTAAATGAACAGGTACCTTAGGCGAGATAGTTAGCTTTAAACTAAGCATTTAGACTTGACAATGATGAGTATTCACTTTACACATTTATTACATGAGACACAGAAAACAGGGAAGTAGGTTGTAAGGTCTCTAAAGTACTGGTTCACTGGTCACTGTACTTAGCAAGGAAATAACGTTACTGCCCTAGGCTTGGCTACACCGCAGCACGTGGTCCGGCGCGAGGTCACAGGGCAGGCAGCAGAGTTCGGGAGCGACCCCAGAGGTCACTTGTCGTGGGCAGCACCACGCAGGGATGCACGACCGCGTGTAGGCACGTGGTCCGCTCAGGCAGGGACCTCAACACGTGGCGGGCGTGGGGTCTCGGCACCCACGAGCCACGTGGATGGCAGGTTCAGGCGGCGGTAGCGGCCGCGTGGGTAGTCCGCGTGACATCCAGCGGTAGGGCGGAGGCAGCGATGACGTCAGTCAGCGGTAGGCAGGATGTGTAGCCTAAGACTGGAACCCTGGAATCAGCGCAAGGCGCGTGCTCCCGTAAGCGTTGTGCCAGAACTGCAAGCCTCCGTCAATGTGTGCGTCTCCCAGCCGTAACCCCAAAGCAAGGTGGATGGAGGAAGACTCACCCATTCCGGCGGCTCACAATTATAGGTTATGCCGTGCACATGCCGCGGGCATTCTCGGAGGTACCTCGCCGCGTGGCCAGGCGATTTAAGCGAACAGCAAGGCACAGCGCGGCGAGACAAGTATAGCGAAGAATGCGAGAAGCATGCGCACGCATTCACAGAGATGTGCAGTAATGGTGACGGGTGATGTGGCAGAATCGACTATCGATAAATGGCTTTCTGGACAGTCATAGTGGGGCTGCCGAGAAAAATTACAATAGCTGCCAGACCGCGCAGACAGAAATACATAGAGAATGCGATCTGACAGGACACAATTAAGAGTATAGGCAATCACACTGTGGGCACGCCACAATAGCGGCGGTAAGTCCCCTCTTTGAGGAGTGGTTGGAGAGGCGTCACGGCGTCCTCACCTTCCGCCTGACACAGGTCCTCACCGGACACGGTTGTTTCGGGAGGTTCCTGTTTCGCATAAGGTGGGAGGAAACGCCCGGGTGTCACCATTGTGTGGATCGCCCGGAGGACACGGTGGAGCATACGGTGGAGGTATGCCCAGCTTGGGCGGAGCACCGCAGTGTCCTCGCGGAGGCGATTGGCGGCGGCGATCTCTCGCGTCTGGCCCTGGTCCAGGCCATGGTACGGAGCGAGAGGGAATGGAAAGCCGTCACCTCCTTCTGCAAAGCAGTAATGCTCGCGAAGGAGGAGGCGGAGCGGGTGAGGGAGAGAGCATTGCGCCCTCACGCCCCCACTAGCCGCCGCAGGAGACGCCCTGGGCGTCGGGAGTCGCCTGCAGATTCCCGGCCACCGTAGGCGCGGGCTTGCGGATGGCGAGCAATGGGTAGCTCGCCGTCCGGTAAGGCCCAGGCCCGGGTCGACGGCGCGTTGTGTTCCACGAGCGCCTCAAAGAGATGTCAGCACAAAGTGACGTGGTCCGATAGGGCCGACGCCTCAGGGTCGCGGGTTATTCTACAGAGAAAACCGTGGCCCTGGCACAGGCAACTGAAGGAACACGGGTGGTTTTTAGTCAGTAAAAGTCTGACACGCCCTCCCGCTCCACCCAGAGCGGGAGAAGTCATTTGATGATTTCCCACCCAAAAAAAAAAAAAAAAGGCAATCACACTGAGCACTAACCCGTTTATCTCGGGGTTATGTTAACTTACTGCTTGATGCGAAGGAAAGAGGACGTTAGGCGTCCAGCAGTGATATTTATAGCGCAATCCATACCACGACACCGATTGACGTGGTGGGAATTTGAAAGATTTAGGGATGGCACTCTCGTAAACCGTAACTAGGGACGTGCGTTTTAATTCATCTGTAGGAAATCGACTACAACGCTACACACTCCAGGGAGGTCAGTGGTGGCCCAGTGAGAGCAGTCGTGGTCCAGTTGTAACGGCCGTGACTTACGAGTTGTAGGTCGTAGGTTTGAACCCAGACAGGCGCTCTACTTTGTGTAAATTATTTCGTCACCACTGCTCTCAAAACGGTGAAGGAAAACATCGTGAGGAAACCGGCATGTCTGAGATCTAAAAATTCGAAGAAATGTGACATCTACCAACCCGCACTGGGCCGTGTGGTGGATTACGGCCCACTCCTTGAGAGCTCCTCCAGAGGAGACCTGTGTCCCAGCAGTGGGAACAAAATCGGCTGATTATGTATGTTATACTCAAAGGAGGCGGCATAATCAATAGGTGTGTAGCGCTTGGTAGGTATTCAAGTGAAACTCCAGATGATAGTGTTTGATATGTATTCTAGTGTTTTTTTTTTTTGTACGGCATCTCGTAGTTGACCTTGAGAGGTCGTGACTACTTAACCGGACTATCCTGTGGCTGCCTTAAGCGGACTCAAAGCCTCCAGCCAGGGGCGCAAAACTACTTACATTACTAAGCGAACACTCGCTAGGAGTGCCAGATCGTCTCGTGCTCATCTACGTGACTTTTTGTCGCATCGCACCTTTCGCTATCACATCGAGGGAGCACTCTCGTCCCCTCATCCTATTCGTGCCGGTGTTCCTCGGGGTTCCCTACTATCTCCTCTCGTCTTCACGCTGTTCACCAGCGATATCCCAAAATGTAAAAAGGCTCAGTTGGCTCTCTTCGCCGACGACACTACACATTACAACATTGACCGGTATAGTAAACGGTAGTTTACTATACCTGTCACTGTCCCAATGTTATAGCTCGTACTCTCCAAACTACAGAATCGAGGTCAGCCCCGATAAGAGTCAGGCGGTTCTTTTCTCGAGATATCGTCGATTCCCCCTCCCCCTTCCCAGCCCGATCACTATGTACGGCAAGCCGATCCCTTGGGAAAAGCAAGCCAAGTACCTAGGCGTGATCCTAGATCAGAACCTTACCTTTAAAGGAACATATCAAGGCGGTTCGCCCTCGCGCCTCCTTCGCTCTTAGTAGACTCCAGTTTATACTGACAGCCCGAAGAAAACTGTCGTTAAAATGCAAACTGCGCATCTATACCGCAGTCATCCGTCCCATCATGACCTATGACTGCGTTGTATTTGCGCACGCTCACCCACGTCAACTCCATAAGATGCAGACCCCCCAGAACCGTTTCCTCAGAAGGGTTACGGGTGCCCCTTACTATGTCTGAAACATAGACCTTCACGTCCTTAAAATGCCAGTTCATGAAACGCTTAATATTTTTTTTTTAAATTGTTTATTAATTATGGAATAAAACAAAATATAAACCGAAACATCACAAAAACCTCAATAGGTTTGTCCGGATGTTGAAACACTTTAAGCAATCTAAAACTAACTTATAAAAACACAGTTTACACAGTTACCTACCTTATAAAACATTGCGGGGTAGTTAGGAAATAATAACTAACAAAGCACAAAATGACGGCGGTCCAGGCATGCCGACAATGGTAATAAATACTAATTGAATGAAATTTAAACAGGATGATGCATTTTCATAGAGAATCATAGAATTTTTTGTATTTATTTTTCTATTTATTATTTGTTATTTCTGATTGAATTTTTGTTGGAACATCATTAATTAGCGTAGGTATTAAATAAGCGTTCGTTCGCTTTCCATAATAGTTCTTGTATCTCGGTACTACCAGTTTTGATTGGGCTGCAATCCTAGTTGCTATGCTATGATTGAATCGAATTTGCAGTACTTTGTTGGTGAACTGTTCTTTTAATAACCACTTTCGTATTTTTGTGTGTATGGGCAAAATTTTACAATATTTAAAGAAAACTGTTACGTCATCACCATCATAAAGTGTTTTCCTTATTTTATATGGTATTATTATTTTTAATAAACGAAGTAGGTTCTATATTTTATCTAAGTAGGTTTTAAACGTTCTGCCATAGCTGGTAATTCCATTTGAAATTATTGATTCTGCGAGTGCGTTATAGAGATTAAGTAATAATTTAAAAGGTACTTTGTATTTTATTATTGCAAATTTTGCTAGCATAGCTCGTAATTTATCACATATGAAGTCAATGTGATAGCCCCAGTTAAATCTGTCATCAACGACTAAACCCAAATATTTGTAGTTGGTAACCTGCTCCAATGGTTCACATTTGCAACCAAGCCTAGATAATTGCACATAATGCAAACATTGGTGTGTGTGCGTGACTATTTTAACTGGTTTGTCGGAGTTGAGTAAGTGATTAGAACGAACATGCATAGTCTTAGTTTTACCAGCATTAAGCACCAGTCCAGCGTCGTGAGACCACTTACATAAATTATAAAAATCCTTTTGAATCTTTTGTTCCGCCTTAGATAAGTCTTTATCAGCTGCCACGAGACAGGTGTCGTCCGCGTATTGATAGACTGTGCAATTGTGTATAACATTCTCCATGTCATTGACGTAGGTTATATATGCAAGGGTCCTATAACTGAGCCTTGTGCTGTACCCGTTGCTACTACAGTTTTTTAAATAATCTTTACACCAGTTTTGTATTGGGCCTCGAACCCCTGTATTGTCAAGCTTGTTAATAAGTGTATCATGCATAAGGGTATCAAACGCTTTGCTAAAGTCAATGAATAACAAAATAATATGTTTTTTATCATTTAGGTGTTGGTTTATTTCATCTGTGAATTTAGAAAGCAAAATTGAAGTGGATTTATTAGGTTGAAAGCCAAACTGATAACCCGACATACCATCAACTAAATTCCAATCTATGGCGTACAATTTTGGTTTTAATTTCTTGTAATCAATTAATTTTTTTACTTTTGCAACATCCTGTACAGCGTTTTTAGCTCCCCCTCCAATGCAACACAACACGATCATACGATGGTCTGCCAAAACCGTGCCGAGCGCCGCTGAGTAAAGTTCTAACGAGCGCGATCTTACAAAAATATGATCGATACAACTTCGAGTGATAATATCTTTACGCTTTTCGATTGTTGTGTAATCTGAAACTGCGCTCGTTAGGCCACACTAATCTAAGCGTTTCTTCGACTGTGGCATCAAACATTCAAACCCCCTGATTTCAGCGGCCGCCCGCTATACTCCCTCCCGCATTAGTAATATGCGCCGACCAAGGCATATCTTAATCGCCCCCGATGACGCCACTACCCTCCTCCAGGAGAGTAGTAAGGCCACCAGCACCCTAATTAACCGATCGCAGTCCTACCGACCTCGCCGCCGAGGCCCGCCGCGACGCCCAAATTCACGCCCCTCCCGACCCTTGCTCGAGCCAGCCCGCGTCGCTGAGCCTGTAGCTTTAAATTCGTCCCAAAATAACGTCAATCCTGATCCAGCTAGTTATTTGCTGCCCTCTTCAAGCGACGCCCTAAGCCGAGTACGTGGGGTACGTACTCAGGAGGTGCCCTTAGCGTGTAGTCTCTTAATATTTAGTAAGTGTTTAAGTTTAAGTCCTGGCTGGAGGCCTTAATTTATTAGGGCAACCACAGGAAAGTCCGCTTTAGCAGACGACAACCTCATAGGTTGACCTGTGAGATACCAAACAAACAAACAAACAAACCTACGCGTCAGTGAAGCGTTCGCTGTGCCGCCGGACGGATGTTTTGATGTTTTGCAGCTAGCAGCTACAGGTGCATTGTATTAAATGCGCTCATTAAAGCTGTACGGGTTGAGATCCCTAAGAACTTGATGAGCTCCATAGTTACCGCGGTTAAGGAAAAACATTGGGTTTACTCGGTGTTGAACAAGGCACTGGACAAAACCGTATAAACATAACTTTTTCATAATGTGAATTGTTTGTCATTTAGAATTGAAAAAAGTTATTTCGAGTGCAAAATATTAAGAGAAATATGAAGAGAAACTAAATAATATAAATAAACTTAAATGCTTAACTTCAATTTACATAACATCACGGTTGTAATCCCAGAAGGGTTAGGCAGAGGTGTACCTATAGTACACCCACATTTCGCCAGTTATGCTTAAGTCCCATGTAATAGGGGGCGAGGCTATTGCCATCGACCAGGCATAAATCCAGACTCCGGGCTGCTACTGAGATAAAACCCAATAACACTTTGCCCGACCTGGGAATCGAACCCAGGACCTCATGTTCAGCAGTAGCTCTTGCGACCTGTAGACCAACGAGGCAGTAAATCTATTTATATTCATTCAAACTTGGGTTTTATTCAATACTAGCTGTTGCCCGCGACTTCGTCTGCCATTCAGAATGAAAATTAGCTTATGTCCTTAACCAGGTCATAGTCGATCTGCGTGCCAAATTTCATCCAAATCTGTTCCGCCGTTTTAGCGTGAAAGAGTATCAAACAAACTTACTTTCGCATTTGTAATATTAGTTAGGATAGGAAGTTAGAATTTCGCCTAAACGTCCCGACTTAACTTCACTTTCCCGTACCTATAAACCTACTCGTATATTGTCTACCCAACTTCTATGCTAAATACATACAAGATTCAAACAATAATTCAACTACCCAGGAACCGAACCCCCGGTTGTTCAATCGCCGTATCCTTCAGACTCGCATCCTATACGTCTCTGACAAAGTTATGGCTTGGCGAGAATTTCACTTGCAAATTTAGTTTTGGGCCGCGGGCTAGTCTAGCCGTGTTCGGCTACATCTAGGCACCTGATAGATATGTACAGAGGGTTAGTACCATGGTCCATACAATAAGCGAAAACGCGCGCACACATAGACAAGTTTCACGTACAAGGAATGCCAGCGCACTTGCGAGGATCCTACGTAGGATCAGTAAGAACTTGTTTAGACAATCTTCGTCCATTTGCCGTGTAATAGCCATTTCATACGACTGTCAAATAATGACAGTTGTTATTTCAAAATACGTACAACCTAGGTTTAAGGTGAAACTGTTTTATTATTCAAAACTAGCAGTTGGTGCCCGGCGTCGCCCGTGGTGAATTTCATACAAAAATAGCATCCCATTTCCGACCGGTGGAATAAAAAAAATCTTTCATGCATACCTTATCCTGACAATAAAAAATACAACAAAAAAAATTGCCAAATAGGTGCAGCCGCATTGAAATGATGAGCGGACAAACATTTGTGGAAATTGATATTTATCTTTAAAGATTCAATCAATATCTACGTAATAACAACTTATACCTAATTATTACTAACATAATTATATCCAAACTTAACTAAAACTAGTCACAATGGCGAATAATATTAATTCAAAAAAATGGCGTCAAAAAATAAATCCGCATCGCTGTCGACTGGTAATGTACCCATGAGATTCGCGGTATTGCCTTAAACAACTTAAGTTGGTAGTCACTTTCCTTAACAATTAATTTCCCTGACTTTACCTATACGTTTATGTACAGTAAGCGATCAAAAGTGCATAGGCACGTTAAGAGTCGTATAATCGTATTGCTGTGAACTCACGGTACGACTGTATGTGTTTCAATGACACACACCACAAAGATCGCAGTTTTGCATGGCACACACTGTCGTATCGCGTACTCGAGTCGCACGAAACAAAAATATATTTCCTTCGCTTTTGTTAGACACGCATCATGCGCGTGACCTGACCGGTTTATGGCATTGCTAAAATTCGAGTTAATCTAATATGAGCTGGTAGCAATAGGCGCCAAGCGTTGGACTGAGAAGTCGCCGGCTTAGGTTCTGATCCCATAAGAGGCAGCGCAGTTTTATTGCCAAATTTTTATTTTGGTTTGAAATAATAAATTCAAAAAAATTGCTTTTATTTTTATTTTTGTTGTTATTGCAATAAAGGGTTAAACATATAAAAAAAAGCGTTAGAAGTGATAACGCTTTTTAAAGCGTTAGAAGTGATTAGCGCGACGCTGCTCGATTTTGAGTGTCAGCTCGTGAATCGGCGAATGCGGCTTGTTGCGACAAGTGAAGACCTATCTCTGGAGTTTCTGGGGGTTTTTGACTGGATTGTCGACCAACCCCTAAGGCGACACAGACGAGGAGCTGGAAGGCATACTGACATTGAAGGAATTCTTCGAACAAACAATAATAAACAAGTCCGTCTGTCACCTGGCAACGGTTGCCAGGGCTACGCCGACGAATGCATCGACGCGGCGGCGCGGTGGCCTAGGCCGCCAGCGCGACTGCGTCGCCTCCGTCACAGCTGCAGTCATCGGTCTTTGTCACCGGTGTCACAATAGACGTTTTAGTGTTTTTATTCATTTAATTTGTAATTGTTGTTTTTTTTTTATTAATGTAAATTTAAAGGTAATACCCGTTTATATCAATGCTAAGTGGCAGCAGTGATGTGGTGGATAATAGTGCTTGTCAACCATCAACATCACTGAGCATCCTGGAGAGATGTCCGTTGTGTACCCAAGCACGGTTTTTTAAAGGTAAGAGGGGTCTGAATGTGCACATAGGAAAGGTAGACAGACCACAAAATGCACTCACCTCAGACCCTGTATCAACCACTACACCTACACAACACAAGCAGCCAAGTCCACCGTTGACCCATTTTGGAAAACCCTGTCAAAATTCAAAAACTCTGTACCTGTCTTGAAACGAGTTCCCCGCGGCGTGAGTTGCTCTTGAAGGAGCTTACTGCTCTGGTCAACCTTATTCTCTCCGGCAAGGTGAACAAGGCCGTCATCGACGTTTTGTACGGGGCCAATTTATGCGCCCTGTGCAAGAGGGATGGCGGCATTCGTCCTATTGCCGTGGGAACTACTTACCGTCATATGGCAGCCAAGATTTGTTGTAAATTTGATGGTGAGGTTGTTTCGAATAAAATTCAGCCCCTGCAGCTAGGTTATGGTTCCATAGGGGCCTGTGAGGCTGCCGTACACGCCTTGTCGATCTACCTAAATTCTGGCAAAGGCGAGGTCATCCTGAAGGTTGTCATAAAGAACGCCTTTAATTCGGTTAATTGGGACACCTTGTTGGCAGAAACTAAAAAATAAATACCCCAAATCTATAGTTTCCTTACAGACACATCAAAATTACTGTATTAGGACAACGTTTTGGAATCTGCTGTTGGCTGTCAACAAGGTGATCCACTCGGGCTAGTGATTTTCAGTTTAGCTATTTAACCTATAATTCGGCAGCTAAATGGAACCTTGGGAGGCGATGTAGAAACTGTTTTAAATGACCTACAGTTCTTAAAAAATGAACTTCATAACATTGGCCTTGATCTCAACCTTTCAAAATGTGAACTATTCTTAGCGGACAGTACTGACAGACAACCGACACTTTCTAAATTTAATTTGTTCCAAATTAACATGCATTCGCCCATCACCTTAATTCGTTATTGCTGTTTCGGCCCTAAATTAACATATTTCCTTCGCACTTCCTATTTATGGCAGCACACTCACCTTTTAGAAAGAATAGACCAAATTATCCGGCACACACTTACTTCGATTTTAAATGTGGCCATGGACGACCGAGCTTTGGTACAAGCTACTCTTCCCATTCGTATGGGAGACCTCGGCTTCCGCAAAATTTCTAGCATTCGTTTACCGGCTTTCCTATCCTCGGTCCATGGCACTGAGAAATTAATCAGGAAAATCTATACCTCCACACTGATTAATTTTGATGTGCCGTGCTTCACCACGGCTATGGATGCCTGGAGACTCGCTTGCCCGAACTCTGATCTACCCGATAATCCGTTTTCCCAGAGACGTTGGGATGAGCCGCTCTGCAGAGATAGAGACAGGACTTTTTAATTAACACGTCTGCTACTTCTGCGGAGCGTGCGCGTCTGCTGGCTGTGGGTAAATGGGAGTCAGGTATGTGGCTTCATGCACTACCGTCGTTGAACATAGGCACTTTGCTCGATGACACCACTTTCTGCCTCGCTGCGTCCCTGCGACTAGGAGCTCCTTGTTGTCCTCCTCATCGCTGTCACTGTGGCGAATTTGTCAACAGTCTCGGACACCACGGCCTGTCTTGCAGCCGAAGTGCGGGTCGCTTAGCGCGGCACGCAAACATTAACGACATCATGCGACGAGCTCTTGTCACCGTCGGCGTTCTAGCTGTACTAGAACCCAATGGTTTGGCACGCGACGATGGCAAGAGACCGGACGGCATGTCTTTATTTCCATGGAAGGTGGGTAGGCCTCTTGTGTGGGATGCAACGTGTGTCGACACTCTTGCGCCATCCCATCTTCCTGGTTGGGCGAGCTGTGCTGGCTCTGCGGCTGCGGCTGCGGAAAACCTCAAGCGGCGTAAGTAAAATAACCTTTTTGGTAATTTTATTTTCGAGCCATTTGGGGTTGAAACCCTCGGGCCGTGGGGTCCGTGCGCTCATGGTTTCTTTATGGAAATTTGTAAACGGCTGGTTGACACTTCCCGTGACCCAAGGTCTGGCTTTTACCTTGGCCAGAGGCTAAGCATTGCCATACAACGTGGCAACGCTGCCAGTCTCTTGGGTAATGTACCAGTCGACAGCGATGCGGGTGAATTTTTTAACGCTATTTTTTAAATTATGAATGGTTTTTTTTTTTATTTTGTAAATTTGCTTAAATTACTGTGTGTATAATACAATAATAAATATTTTTTAGGATAGCTTAAGTTTTAATTTTCATTTTCGTTCTGTGAAAAGATGATTGAAACTAAACCTCAATTTTTATAATTAAGTATACAGGATAAACTATTCCGGAACTAAAACGTTCTTGTTTATTACGTTATTGTTTGCAGAGCTTCGGTGATGCAACTTTTTGAGCGCGGAGTACACGGCGAATAGTTTTTAATGATGCTTTTAATTAATTCAGCAAAATGCCGGTTGGTATGAAACCATTTGTTGCATATTCATTCATTTTTTTTTTATTTTTATAAATGGCATCTCGCAGGTCAACCTATGAGGTTGTCGTCTGCTTAGACGGACTTGCCTGTGGTTGCCCTAATAAATTAAGGCCTCCAGCCAGGACTTAAACTTATGTACTAACTTAAAAACTAAGCGACAACGCTAAGGGCACCCCCTTCGGGGTACGAACCTCGGCTTAGGGCGTCGCTGGGAGAGGGCAGCAGGGGACTAGCTGGATCAGGATTTGAGTGATTTAGGGACGAATTTAAAGCTACAGGCTCAGGGGCGCGGGCTGGCTCGAGCAAGGGTCGGGAGGGGCGTGGATTTGGGCGTCGCGGCGGGCCTCGGCGGCGAGGACGGTAGGACGGCGATCGGGTTTTGGGCTTATGTAGTGTGCTGGTGGCCTTACTACTCTCCTGGAGGAGGGTAGTGGCGTCGTCGGGGGCGATTAAAGTATGCCTTGGTTGGCGAATACTGCTAATGCGGGAGGGAGTGTAGCGGGCGGCCGCTGAGATCAAGGGGTTGGAGTGTTTTATGCCACAGTCAAAGAAGCGCTTCGATAAGCGTTTCATGAACTGGTTTATGGTAGTCATTTTAAGATCGATGTGGAGATTTATATTACGGACATAGAAGGGGGCACCCGTGACCTTTCTGAGGAAACGGTTCTGGAGGGTCTGCATCTTATGGAGATGACGTGGGTGAGCGTGCGCGAATACAACGCAGGCATAGGGACGGATGACTGCGGTGTAGATGAGCAGTTTGCATTTAAGTGACAGTTTGCAACGGGCTGTCAGAATAAAGTGGAGTCTACCAAGAGCGAAAGCGGCACGCGCGAGAACAGCCTTAATGTGCTGTTTAAACGTTAAGTTTTGATCAAGGATCACGCCTAGGTATTTGGCTTGCTTCTCCCAAGGGATTGGCTTGCCGTACATAGTGATCGGGCTGGGAAGAGGGGGTGGGACTCGACGACGTCTCGAGAAGAGAACCGCCTGACTCTTATCGGGGTTGACCTAGATTCTCCATTTCCGGAACCAAGCGCCTAAGACGTTTGCGCAGGTTTGGAGAGTACGAGCTATAGCGTTGGGACAATGACCGGTATAGTAAACGGCAGTGTCGTCGGCGAAGAGAGCCAACTGAGCCTTTTTACTCTGTGGGATATCGCTAGTAAACAGCGTGAAGACTAGAGGAGATATAACGGAACCCTGAGGGACACCGGCGCGAATAGGGTGAGGGGACGAGAGTGCACCCTCGATGCGATGGCGGAAGGTGCGATTCGACAAAAAGTCTCGTAAGATGAGCACGAGACGATCTGGCACTCCTAGTTGGTACAGCTTGTATATCAAGCCGTTGTGCCAGACTTTGTCGAAGGCTTTCGCTATGTCGAAGAATAGCAAGCCCGTCGTCGCATTACGCTGCAGACCAGCGTATAAGTGCTCTACTATACGGTGGACCTGGTGGATACTCGAGTGTCGGGGACGGAAACCGAACTGCTCGTTGGGAATGAGGCTCTTTGCTTCGGCGTAGTCTTTGAGACGCTTATAAATAAGTCTCTCGTAGATTTTGCCGAGAACATTGAGTAAGCTAATAGGGCGGTAGCTGGAGGGCTCAGACTTTGGCTTGCCTGGCTTTGGGATACCGATGACGGTGGCTTCTTTCCATGCTTGTGGGAAGATGTTGTTGCTCAAGGCGCCATTGAAGATGGCGGTCATAAGCATTATTAGCGGGGCAGGAAGGAGTTTATATACCTTATTGGTAATACCATCCGAACCGGGGGCTTTACGCGCGTGGAGCCCTTTAATGATGTCGTGCACTTCGTCTGGAGTGACGGGAGGCAGAGGATCATCAGGGTCTTCGACGGGAGGGAGGGAGGCTCTCCGTTCGACTTCAGCGTCGACCTTGTTCAGGTGAGCTTGGTCTACTGGTTGAGAGCTGGGAGAACATTGGGACTCTAGGCTGTCGGCAAGGCATTCGGCCTTGTCGGTGCTGTCGAAAGCGACGCTCTTGTCGGGGCGGATGAGGGGAGGCATAGAGACCTCCTCTGAGGAACGCAACTTCCTCTGAAGGTGCCAGAAGGCTTGGTGAGTGGGCTCGAGCTCACTGAGCATCTTGTTCCAACCCTCTGAGCGAACCTCCCCTATGCGTTTCTTTACAGCACGCTGTAAATGGCGCATGTGGGCTTTGTTCGCGTCACAAGGGAAGGAGTCGTAGGCACGAATAGCCGCATTCTTCTCGGTTATCAAGTCACGTACGTCAGTAGGTAGTTTCCAGCGATGGTCTTCCATCACCGGAACTTCCCGTGAACAATCCGTCAAAACGGATTGAACGTGCTCAGTAAACGAGTCGATTGTGGCCGTCGTGTCGGCGACTGACACTATGTGATCGGGGATGGTGTCCAAGTGAGGCGACATGGTGGATTTCAGTCTTTCGCTTACTTTCCTCCAGTCGGTTATCATCTGGGTCTGAGGGGGGCGGTTGGGATCGCTTGGGCCAGAGTAGGGGGCAAGATGCATAACTACTGGGCGGTGGTCAGAGTTAAGCTCGTGGAACGTCTCTATCGATTGCAAACGAAGGTTCACATTCTTGAGTAGCGCTACATCGAGTATATCAGGAAGATGGTTGGGATTTCCGGGGAAATGAGTCGAACTCATAATCATATTCATTCAACTTGTGTGGGCTTATTTAAATAAGCATCCACTTCATAAATAAGCGCTCCAACTGTCTAGAATTCCTTCTTCCTCACATCTCTTAACCCACAGACTCACAGTATTTGTCTAGAACAAAGAATGTGATGTTATTAGACATCGATAAGCAAAATTTATATTTATAACATTTTACTCGTCATTCACAAATTTAAACAATTTAAATTTAGTAAAATACGAAATATTTAAATGATAACACTCACACTTAGTCCGGTTTCAATATATATTTATGTTATCACATCATTTACATCCTCTTTTACGCAGCGGAACAATATTTGCCAATGCTTTAATATTGTGGGGTGCACAACACCGATAATTAACAGATTAAAACATTCAACACTAACCAACAACGTTCAATTATGTGAATAGTCGTAACGAATTGCATCTACAACTCAGGGCTCGCCAAAATCGCTGCTCTGCTACCCAAGCACGGTAGCGACTAAGCTAGCATGCCATATGTTAAGTTAGTTGAAATTATGAACTACTATCAATTATATAAGTATAGTAACAACTTATAGAAGAAGGTCGTAAGTGAAACCGAAGCGTCAATCTATTGCTTTGTGTGATTGCATATGGACTTTTGAGCGCTACTGTATGTGTAAATGCGCCTGTTTTTGCTCGTTGTTTGGAGCTGACCATCTGTACCTACCTATCCTAGGCTAGGTAGACAGGTAGGCAAAAAAAGGATGCATGTGCGAATAACTGTTTTCTGCAGTTTTATTCGTCATTTTAAGGCTTTTTCTGGAATATAAGGCGTCGTTTTGATTAAAGTTTAAAGTGTGAAAAGTTTCGAGACGAATGGAGATAAAAGGTTTGTGCCTGATTCTGCCCATCCAACTGAGAAACATTTTCCATCACAATCCGGAAAGTGACAGTGTAAGTAACGCAATGATTTTTTCTTGAACTGTCATAATCTAAAGCATTGCCATTGATAATGTGCAATTACTTGGAAATGAGAACGGGTAGCTGAAATTTCCCTTACTCAAAATATGTCAAACGACCTGTTCCTTTAAATGCACAATGGTGACATCAAGTGGAAAGATAATAATTTATTTTATAAAAGTCAAATTGTCAAAACCAGGCAGCTTATTGGATGAGGATACAAAATAGGAGGATATAGATATCCTCTTACAGAAAGAAGGATCGCTGACCCTCAGCGGAAAACTAATAGATTGAAAATGTGGAAATTTACGAATTAAAATATAATACATTTGATGGGTTTATTTGAGAAAACTAATTTTGACTAGCAGAAATAAACTTCACTAATTAATCATGTATGATAACAGGGCCAGGAACGGTTAAGACAGACAGAAAAGCAACATTTACGGCTCGTGAAGGCTGGCGCGACACACGACGCGGTACGGTGGTCACAATCGGTGCCATTGTGTCGCGTTGCGTATCGCGCCTGTTTGTAGGAGCCATAAACTAACATTATTATCTTTGACTTTCACCGTCTAGGTCAGAGCGGTTTTCAACAATTTTCTTTGAATTCAACATTGCGATCGAATGAAAATACGTTTTTTGAAAAAGAAAACATTAATTCGTGTTCAATTGAATTCTTTTTCAATGTTTTTAAATGATCTCATTATATTTGAGCATGTGTCGTTAAAATGACATGTTTTGTTATCAATACAATTTATTTAGTGGGTAAGAAAATATGAAGTAAGAACGTGGTGATAGCAAATTGGAAAGGCGAATTGGCAATTTCATTAACGACCTACTTCTTTTATAACACATACATAAACTCACGCTTTCTTCCCATGGGAGTAGGCAGACAATTCCTTACATACTCCTTTTGCTTCATTTACGGTAAAACATCTGCAGGACTACACACTATCAGTAGTAATCGCTTTCATTTCGGCAGTTCAACAACATTCATTGCGTTATTTACGTTGTTCAGCAGACAATTTTTTCGAACATTATGAAGCAATGGATTAGCAATATCCTTCAAAATAATTCAGATTGTGTGAACTTGGGTGCTGGTTATACACGCCCGTCGGTTGAGACTTCTAATAATCTACATCTTTAAACTGGGTTTTATTCCTTCTATGTTGAAACCTACAGAACCAGCATTTATCCTGAATTTTGGTAAGTAATTATTCCTACTATAAACGCGAAAGTTTGAGAGGATGGATGTATGTTTGTAACTCTTTCACAGAAAAACTACTGTACGGATTTTGATAAAACTTTACAGTAATATAGCGTATACATCGGAATAACACATAAGCTACAATTTATAAAGATTTTGTGTGATTTGGCCATAAAATAACTATAAATTTATATCAAGACAGGCGGAAAAAATCCTGCCCACTGGGAGCTATCTGGGCGTGCGCTGCCTAAACCGTTAGACCAACACGAATATAATGTATCGTGGGATTGTTTGTTTTAAACAGTTCTAAATGAAAGTGCTCGACAGCATATATCACCTTTTAGGTGAAAGCTGTTAAATCCAAAATATTGAGCCTTTTACACATTTAAATTGGATACTTTTTTTACAATGCACGTTTTAGGTAGTGCATGATAGAATGGGGCAGGACATGGGTTACTTTTCATCAAACACCACGCGAGGGAAACCACGGATGGAAGCCAGTACTTTCATAAAGAGGAAAAGTATGGGCCGCTCTGCAACACATGACAATTTAAAACCCAATGCGCAATCCAAAACCAATTTCTCCCTGTTTGAGCAGTTCTATAGCTACCACGTCCGCAAAAGAGCTCACAAAATTCTAAACAAAGGCTTTCCGCAGCAGCCTAGAGGATAATTCACCGAGGTATGTCCGGGACTCCCCGAATTGATTCGTTGAGAGTCCTCCCCTTCCCTGTAAGCAGGTATTGGCTGGGATTAAGCTCCCTATGCAAGGAGCGCTTAAATAATATTTACGCTACCGCGCTACTGCGTGAGTTACTATCTGATGAAGGCAGTCTATAATCTTGTGCTTACATGATAGGAGTAAAGGGGTGATTTGGAGGATGTAATACCATCCGCCGAATCCGTATAGAGTGAGTATATAAAATGTTTTGAGGCCACATTGTTGTTTTTGGAGTAAAATACTTAAAATAAACTTCTAAATATATTCAATTGGTACTTAATTAAACTAGTACTCGTAAAGTAGTTTTTATAACGGATTTACTCGTAAAAGGTCTCTTATTTCACCAATTTAAATATCGTAATGTATCTCATTACGTACTTGTGCGTTATTGTAATATAAAACGCACGGTTTATCAAGATGCTCCGTCTAAAACGAACGGCTTAAAATCTTAGCAAGGGGGTTTTTATGTCAGAAAAGTGGTCAACATTTTATGAATAAATTAAATTTAATTCTTTTATTTAATTAATTTTGACAATAAATTACAACCATTTATCTGTAACAAAAATACAAAAATATTAGTTTAATTTATTAGTAAAACCTACTGGCTGTTTTTGTACCTTTGCCTTAAAAAGAGCTGATGCGCGCATCGCTAATTTGTGAACAAGTAAAAATTATTCCGCGCGATTTTTCTTTTCGCTGTATTGGTTTTATTTGGAAATGTCGTCAACTAATTATGAATTTATTAATTCGACACCGCCAGAAGTCTAAGGCATCGAAACAGGCTACTCTAAGCCTCTTGCCCGAAAAATCGACCGATAGATACTTACAAGCGTTTCAAAATTTCATTCTATGGAAAACAAGCAAAGATAATTTAAGAAATTAATTTGCAAAAAGTGTGTTTTTAGCCTATTTCACGGAACTTTCTCAAATATATAAGTCAAGTTCATTGTGGTGCTACTATTCAATGCTAAAAAGCACTATGAAAACAAAACATGGTATTGATATCAAGTCATACTCCAACTTGCTGGCATTTCTAAAAAGACGCTCAAGTGGCCATGTGAGTGAAAGGTCGTAAGTATTTTCGGCTGACAATGTCATTAAGTTTCTAAAAGAAGATCCGGATTGCCGATATTTGGCAACAAAGGTCAATTGAAACTAAATTATTGTTATTAACTTATTTCACTTTCGTTTCTTTACAATATATGTGTTTTTTACGCTGTTTTTAACTCTTTTCAGGTTGTATTAATATTCGGCATAAATGGTGCATGTAGACGTCAAGAGTTGGCAAACATCTCAACTAATGATGTCGAGAACTATGTGCGGGTTCTTCTTGTCAAGGTCGAAAACACAAAAAATAAAATTCCAGGATCGTTCATAATACAGAGGCCTTTTCACGTCATAGTGAAGAAATACGAAGCGCTTCGTTCAACAAAAGCGATGTCTAACAGATTTTTACAAAATTACCTAAATGGAAAATGCACTAGCCAACCCATTGGCATAAATATAATTGGAGCAATGCCGAAACAAATTGCCACTTTCTTAAATTTGGATGATCCACATGAATACACAGGGCACAGTTTCAGAAGGTCCTCAGCTACATTGCTTGCCGATTGAGGTGCGACCTTATTGACACTAAAACGCCACGGAGGGTGGCGGTCGAACAGTGTAGCCGAGGGCTACATAGATAACTCGGTGAGAAATAAAGAAGAAATTTGCTCCCGCATTACTAGGAATATAAATTTGGAGCCAAGTGTTGACTCTCGACCATCTACGAGCACAGACGCGTACATTCCACCATCGTCGCCGCCGCCGCAGCCGTCTCCGTCGCCGCCACCGACTGTAGAACTCTGTGGTCTCGTTTCTCCTACTTTCACTCAAGAGAGTGAGAGAGAGACTGGTGAAATTGGAACTAATAATAATAACTTGACAACGTTAAAAATGCCAACTAGCAACGTAATAATCAATTTACAAATTGTTCAAATTTTTCTAACTGCGTTAACAAGTGATTAAGGATTTATTCGTTTAAGAATGTCCGAGTTTTATTTATTTCCTCGCAAATATGTTATAAAACGTCGTATGACATACGTGCGCTTTGATAATTGCAGCCTCAGCTTTCTTGTAGGCCTCGCCTACGGTTCGGGCTAGCATTATCGCCTCGGTTGTAATTTTCAACATACCGCACTTATATCATAATGTACTATTACTTTACTTGTTTAATTAAGTACCGATTGACGTTTTAAAAAAAAGGAATTTTACACCAATCCATTCACAATGGTCATAAGAAAACGATTAGCATTTACAAAATGTTGTTAATCCTATTAACATTATTGTTTGATGTCGCTTACACAACTAATACAAATGTTACAAAAGAGTGGTCTGAATTCAACACGAGGTACTCGGAAACTTCTTGTAACAAAATGTATTTAATTAAAGAAGTAGACTGCCCCTAATTACTTCCTAGTTGTCGGGGCGCCAATTAACTCCATATGCTTGCTATTATACACTCACTTTTGCAAATGTGAATACTTACACTGAAAGAGGAAAACTACTGAGGTATTTACACAAGAGTTTTGACGAGGTTCTGTTTACTTTTTGTTTGAACTCGTAGGAAGGTAACAAAAATATTTTTTTGTTTTTTTTTGTAGTTATGAGTTCCTGCAAACATCATTTATCATCGAAACTTAATGGTGGTTCAAAATTTCGAGGATTCGTTTTTCGCAATTCTTTCCTGACTAGAACCTGGAAAATATATAAGTGATTATTTTCATTGACCAAACTAATTGTATCTATTGTATTAAACCATCGATCACTAATAAAGAACTTCTAGAGTATAAAGAACTTCTAAAAGAACTTCTAAAGTAACAAAGAACTTCTAAAAGTAATTTTATTAGTGATCGATGTATTAAACTAATTATTCTAATTTAATCTCAGACGTCGCCAATGTAGCAAGGAACCCACAATAAGAAGTCTTAAAAACACACAATGAAGTATTTTACAGTGTAAATTAAATTAACATCTCCTTCTTTCCACTCCACAAACTACACTTTACAAGTACTCAAGTACATAGATCACAGCAGCATTGTACGTAAACACAAACAGACGAACTTTAACTAACAATTTATTTTAATGTGGAGCGCCGGTGACATACAATAAAGCTAGAAGCACGGTGCAGGTGTCAACAATGGTTTATTACGAATTAGCACAGAGCCGGATTATTGGGCTATGTTTTTGGCTGCGATTTGTACTGGATTTTGCATGAGGTAATTGAATAGCTGGGGCTGATAGGCTGTTATATAGTAGCGGTTGAGTACTGCTAACTAGACTGGATCCACAGCTATTATTGTCTTGGCAAACATATTCCCTTCACCAATAAAATTTTTACTTTTTCAGCAGAACTTAACTAAGATTTTAAAATGATTGAGTAATTTTTTTTTATTTCTTTTAAAAAAAATGGTACCTTTTAAGACTTGAGAGTTGCTATGATAAAATATGCTGCCGTTAGTCGATACAAAGATATCAAGGATGGCAGCAGCCTTGACTTTCCAAGGTGTGCCGGACGTAATAAACTGTGTCACTCGAGCTATATGACATATCATTGCACGAAGTATTCAATCCAGCAAAATCCAAGTACCTAAGAACCTCAAAGGAAGCTTAGATTAGTAAACAAACTGAACAAGAAACGGAATATCCTTTTCCTCATAAACTTTTCGAAAGTCTCTCCGCGAAGTCAAAAGCGCTGCATACATAAGTTTCAACTGAAAGGTTTACACTCTTGCTACCCGGTAATGGGTGAAACAAAGTACCAATTAGCTTAGCAAGCGTGTCGTGAACACTTTCAAGAGTAGGAGCATACCGTGTGGAACTTATTTGAGGTGATGTGAGGGATTGACTGGAGATAATGAGGCTCTTTGTGGCAATTGCACTGGTAAGTCGATTACTTGTGTGAACACAATGCTACTTTACTTTTCGTTTCGAAGGGTCGCGAAAATTCAAAGGAGGATGGCCAAATCGTACCTGACGATGAGTCTGTAGCGTCCCGTTATGCCATATATATAAAAAAATCCGTTATTTTTCAAATACTCACAAAACATAAGAAATATCTCATTATGAAGCCAGAAAAAAAAGATATAAATTTTTTCTTGTTTAAGTAATTTCGTTGATTATTTTTTTTTTTAAAGAGAACATTTTTTCTTAGAATAGCATGTTCAAAACGCACCCTATTGACTTGTTGTGATTCGTTTGGCTTATGAAATGACCTAGTACTCAAAGATTATTACTATTCACGTGTTTATTAAAAGTTATTCATGAAATTAAATTCTAAAAATAAAAATGAATCAAAACAACAAGTTTTCATCATGAATTGGATTCTTGTCATAAAAAATAAAAGTTCATAGAAACCATGTTTTGTTCAATTGCGTACAACGGAGCACATACATTAAATGTCATCGACGCGCGATAATGATTAATTGTTTGACACCCGGCGATCGAAGAGAGGATGATGAATAAAAAATATTTTATTAAAACCCTTTTTTCATTCGTTTACCCAGTGACAATGCAGACTAAAGACTGTATCTGCGACTAAATCTCTGTTCAGTCAGAATTGAAATCAGTCATGGTGGGCATTAAAAAGCTTTAAAAAGCCCTTTTTTTCTCTGTAGGTATTAGTGCGTTTTGATTGATCTGAACGAAATCGAAATAAATAAACAAGTACGAGATGAGATCCCTAATTACACTCTTCGCTTATCGCTAAAATACTGAAACTGTATGTCGTCTGCCTAGCATTAAATCGACTTATTTAGTGATTCTAACCTCAAATATATTTTTTCCATTATTAAAATATCTTGGCCATTTAGATTATATTTTCGAACAGTATGGTGATAACTACATAAAAACAATCCAATCTCACTATAATTGGTTTCTGGACACTCAAAATAAAAGTCAGGTCCAGCGTCTATACAAATTTGGCCGATGTTCTTTAGGTTAATATTATTTGTATAAATGTAATTAAAGTCACAATTCGTGTTTGTGACCTCGTTCTTTTAATTGCCAAAATTTTTATGCGGTTTTCACCATTATGGAGAGAATTTGTTCCAGAAAAAAACTTTTTGTTCTTCTTCTTCATACATATATAAATCACTAGCTGTTCGTTCGTCTCACTAAAACTCGAAAATTGCTCAACCGATTGTGATGAAACTTTGGTAAGTGACTGCGTGCGTGCCGGAAAAGGTTTTAAAATGCATCACAACACATTGACTGGCATGAGCTAATTATTAATAAAATTAACACTATGCTTAACGGCGTACAAATATTGTAATTATAATTTCTAATTAATTACTTTTAAAATCAATTAATACATTCTTCTTATATACAAAAATCAATTGTTGTTCTTTAGTCTTGCTAAAACTCAATAACGTGTGAACCGATTTGAGTTTTTTTTTGTTCTGTTCCCTCTGAAACAGGGGTGGTTTGAAAAACAAGAAGCATTGCAACGCATTCCATCAGCTATTCATTAATTAGAAAGAAAGAAAGAAAAATTGTTTATTCTGCACAAATAAAACGTACATTACAAAAAGTTGACACAAATTACACACATCCACAGTAGCCAAAGGCCTCGTATTCAGCAAAAAGGTTTAAAAGGTTTGTAATTTAGTTCATTACTTGATGTCACTCAGCACCAAAGACAATACACATTGCTCTGTTTGTGTTGCAACACTGGCAAATGACAATAAAGCAAACATTATTTGTACAAAAACATGCTGCCGATTGCAAAGTGGAAGAATGACTACTTTTCTAACAAAACAAACAACAATAATAAGAACAATAAGTAAGTCGTGCGTCGCATCTGTGCAAGAACAGGTCGCTGCTCAGCAAAATGCTGTGACTTCGGACGAACCTATCGTCAACAGCGCTGATTTTCAGCAACTACCTCTCGAAATGACGTAATGACGTAATGAACACTATGCTTTGCCGTTAATAGCGTACAAATATCCTGATGATAATTTAAAATTAATTACTTCCAAAACAATAAACACATTCACACACCCGACCTGTAGATGGAAACTTCACGCTCAGTAGTGTTACTGAGCGTTAAAGTTTCCATCCAAGGGTCGGGGGAAGTGTTATTGAGTTTTTCAACTAGAAATTTCTCAGATGCAGCCCGAAATCTTTATTTCTTACCAGTCTAAATAAAACTGGCGTAATGTTTGTGTACATTTTCTACCCAATGAAGCAATATTGACGTGATTTTCAACATAACTTTTGGAGCTAGATTTTATTTAATTCAGCTCCCGAAAGATTGCAGTTCTCACTACTCCGTAATAATATGTAAAATGCCAGTTTAACACTCCGTCCTGGGTATACCCAACACTTCTATAGATGTGCATAAGCACCAACTTATCTTTGCATGAAATGTGAAGTAAGGCTCCGGGGAAACGAGATGACGCGCCACAATCGAATTTAGTATAGGTGCTTTGTGTTGTACAGCCATGCATTTAGATAGCTTTAGCTCGAATGTTTAACTTTGCTCCTGAGAAAACTCTTGATAGTCAGTAGCACCTATTCTCTGAAGACCTATCTTTTAACAACCCATGTCCAACAGATATTAACGAGTTTCTAAGACAAACTATTTAAGTCGTCGTCGGTCGAACACTGAACATTCAAACTAGAAACAATATTGGTCCTGTGAGCCGGCCCTGCCAATCCGTCCCTGTCACTCGTCCACCGCTGATTCTAAAAGTCAATTACACGGGTTGGTAATAAAGGCCGTAGTAGTGACGTCAGCGAACTTCTCAGTAAGCCTCCGATCGGCACGGACCTACTCTAATTGATTTCGGGCTACGTGGTCTGGACTGGATGTTCTACAGCGACGTGGTTAATTTTGGTTTTGATTGGACGGTGAGTTTGCTGTGTTTATCGTTAATTTATTAAGGCAAGAATTGTTGGAAGTAATGTAACTGGCCAATGATCATATCGCACGGAGCATCACGCCTGTATTCACTGTTGGGTAATGCAGAGGTACAGGCACGTTATCCTTGGATAACATTATTCTACATACGCAAGTGACCGCTACTGGGCAAATTGAGTTCTAGAAAAAGTTGTGCTTTGTAGAGCGTCGTAAATGTCATTCATATCTTTGTGATGGTCACTTCCCAAACGCACAATTTACGTCTGGGTACCAACTAACATCATTTTTATCCATCTCACATTCAGGCTGTTGAAGAAAATAAAACGTAAACCTGCCCATCGGAAAAAGGTGCAAAGTATACAAATTCCAATTACGATAAAAAAAGAGGTAAAAACGAAAAATAAAGGTGAAAAAGAAGACCTCGAAACATGACATAGCAGGCCATCTATCTAAAACAGTTATAATGAACGCTGAGTGATCAACCGCGCTCGTTCATAGAAAGGAACGTTTCCCCAACGCTGCGGCCGACTCCGTACTGTCATCACAGTACAGTCTGGCTCTCCAAACTTTGCTTGTCCGTTTGTTAACTAATAATTTTGAGTACCGAATGCTGCCTGATTTTAAGTGCTGTACTGTACCTACCTCTATGTGGAGTGTGTTTTTGTTTACAGCGTACAAATAATGTTTGGAAGGAATTTTGGACGAAATAGAAAATAGTGATATTATGACTGTGTCAAATGAGTTTGATTGCACGACGACTTAAATCGTGAACATTAATTTAATCGGAATCAGGAACAGAAATACAACGCATAAGTACTACTAAAGCTTTTATTGAATTCAACGGCGTTTGCGAAATAACATTAAAATCTACATAAATATACCAATAGCTTCAGTAACACCCATTTTCCATAACAACAAACATTTTGACCAAAACCGGGTAACTGAAGCTGTCGTAATTAACGTAGACAACTAAGCGTGTCCGATCGCCATGACGGACATTTCCGTAGGCCAGAGATTATACGCTGTTACCCCGAAACTTCGGACTGCCAAGGCTTACCCATCACAGGCGTCGTGTAATTATGAAGAATGGCAACATTTTAGACACAATTTTACGTTAATCTGGGAAAAATAAAACGTTTTTGGAGTAATAAAGGAATATTGGGATGATATGGAAAATTATGATTCGAAATTGCCAGAAAAAATGGTAAGAAGATTAGCGGTTGTGAAAATATCAAGATATTATGGCAAAACAAATATTGAATTTGGATTGGTGAATATTTTATTTATTATTTCGACCTTTATGGTGAATTTTAATAGGTAGGTAAGCACTGCCATTTGTAATTGATTTAACAAATTACGATGAAAAATCTAGGTAAATGCAATATGGGTATGATGGTGTAGTAGATGTTTAAAATGTTTAACATACGGACTTCCATACAAACTTGAATCCCCTACTTTACCCCTTTGAACCGATGAATTTTTTTAAAATCCTTAATTAATGCTGACTTTCGTTAATAGTTGTTTTTTTTCTAGACCCAACACTTTAAGTTTTACGCTGTGTGTCCGTAAATGAATGAATTAAGCTTTGTATTAAGAATAAAAGCTTATCTTTGCGCTATAAGACAAACCCTTTTGCAACAACTTCATGAATCAAGCTCAACATCTCTTCACCACAAAATCGTGTTGAAGCCTCCTCAAGCCTGTCTAATTACGTAACTGTCTGGTTAGCACAATTAATATCTCGTCCCGAAGAAGACGGTGGCCGTGGTCACGTCTTAGAAACCAATTGCGAGCCGTCACTTTATTAGTAAGTAGTATAGTGGAACAACTTTGACGGCTGCCTTGTTGGTTTTGGTGGATTTAAATGTACCTAATTATATTTGTTGCTGTACTCGTATCTAAATAATTGGAGAGGCGGTGGCCCAGTGGTTACGGCCCTGACTTAAGAGTGTAGGTCGTGGGTTCGAACCTAGGCAAGCGCTTTACTTTGGGTAAATAATTTCATCGCCACTGCTCTGAATGTTGAACGAAAACATCGCGAGGAAACCGGCGGGTCCTAGAAGCAAAAATTCGAAGACATGTCACATCTACTAACCCGCACTGGGCCCGAGTGTTATATTTTAGCCAACTTCCTCACGAAGAGACGAGGCTTGTGTCCCAGCAGTGGGATCATTATAGGCTGAATATTCTTTATGCTTGTCTTTAATTGAGTATTTTTCGTGTCAGATGGGATTTACGGTGTAAATAAAAAGCTATTAAATTAATTATAAAATAAAAATCGGTTCTTACTTAGAAAGTGCAACTACTGCATAATCGAGATTTTTTCTTTGAAAGAAGCATCGTCTCTTGTTTTTTCCTCTACCCTGGGACCACCGTAAGTTGCCGACGCGTTCTCAGTGCTGTCGTTATTATATTATACTAGCGGCCCGGTAGGTGCTTCGCTACGTATTAAGTGAAATAACTAAAATAAAAACTTTATCATCAAATTCATTTATTCAAACAAAAAAATATTTTATTAATTGCTAGCTTTTTTTCTGTACATGTAGACCTCAAAATAAGTGCAAAATGTGACTTTAGAAAATTATACAAATGAAATGTCAACACACTGAAAACAGGTCAATTATTTACCTGTTCGTGGATCAATCATTGGTATATTGATATGGTAGCCATCGTCACCTTTCCAATGCAATATTAGGTATTGTAATGCATCGTAACTGTGATGAAGTTCCGAAACACGTTGAAATTTATATATTAATTATTTAACTGTTATCTTATTACATGGGGATAGCTTAAATGTAAGAAAAAAGGACATAATTGAATGTGTCCATTTGATGTTACATCTCAGTTAAACTCATTATTTGTAAATTTATTTTCTGTGCATTGCCTTATTCTCAATATTTGTCTGATGAGCAAAATAGGCATAATTTATAATAGGACTTGCCGTTATAGTGACACTATTATATATTTTGATTGTAATCAATTTATTACTGATTACAAACTGACGAATTATACAATGTATTTGCCACCTAGATGTAGGAGACAAATTGCTAATCTTTTAGCATACAATATACAAAGTGACAAGGGTACATGTAGTGTACAGTCAATTACAGTTAGTAATGGTACTAATACTACTTTTGATACGCCTTGTAGTTTAAACTATTAGGTGCGACAACGGGTGAACCGCGTATGTTGAATGTTGTTCATCAAAATATGCAGGGTCTGTCCGGCAAAGAGTTAGAGTTAAGTTTATTTATGGAGAACTATGATGTTCACGTGTTATGTTTGACTGACACTGGTTGAAGGAACATGAAGTAGTGTTTATCGATGATGATAATTTTACCGTACAAAGTGCATTTATGAGAAAAAGTGCTATTCGCGGTGGTTCTTTAGTTCTTGTTTGAAACAAGTTGAAATGTAAACAACGTTTAGATTTAGTTAACCTTTCTATCGAGCGTACTATTGAGTTGTTTTGTGTTAAACTAGAGCAATTCGTTGTAATCTGCGTTTATCGCCCTCCATCTGGTGATTTTATTAGTTTTGAATTGGTAATGGAGGATTCTCTCAATAGGTTAAAATCAAGTAAAAAGAGTATAATTTTATGTGGAGATTTTAATATTAATATTTTAGATGTTACTCCATTAAGTATTAGACTTCTCAATCTGTTTAGGTCTTATAATTTGATTAACTTGTTTTTTGAACAAACTTGGATCACGGCATCTTCGTCAACTTGTCTTGATAATTTATTTAGTAATTGCGATGCCAAAAATTAATTAGTATTAAGTGACTTAACGTCCGACCACTGTGGTTTATTAGCTAGCTTCCCCATGACATTACATAAAAAACCGTATAAACTTGAATGCAGGCCTTATACAGCTAGTCGTTGTAACAAGTTTAAAAAACAATATAGCTCATAGAATTACACCATCGTTAGTAGAACACGAGAATCCTAATGAAATTTACGCGAGCCCTTTTTGATGTTGTGCAAAAAGAGTACCAGTCAATTTTCAAGACCAAAACCATTAACATTAATGGCACTTCCGTTGGCTTCAACCAATGGGCTACTACAGGTATTTAGAAAAGTAGAGCCAGACTACCGTAAAACGGGGTGAATAGGGATGCAGGGGTGAATCGAAACGAAACTTTAAAAGGGATTTATTTTAATATTATAATGATAATGGTTGTTGCCAAAAATGTCTCGTATCTATTGACTGTATTATAATTAACGATTAAGTGCCCCTATTGGCAACAAACTATATTATTTCAATGTTAAAATCCTTTTTAAAGTTTCGTTTCGATTCACCCCTGCATCCCTATTCACCCCGTTTTACCGTTATACGAGTTATATGGTTTGAAAAAGTACAGGTTTGAGACTCCTTTCCTAGAGTATTTTAAAAATATTCAAAATTATTTAAAAAGATTTGTGCTATTGCTAAATCAAAATTCTTAAGCGATCCAATTAAAAAATCCAGTTATAAAGTTAAAACCACTTGGAAAATCGGTTAAACAAGAAAATCAACTTGAGATTATGTTCTATAACAAATTACTGTTACTAAGGCAGCTGACGTAGCTCAGGCATTTAATGAGTTTTTGCCAACGTACCTATAACTACGACTTGCTCCTTAAATTCGTCCCCGTCTAAAGCTGAGAACCTTTTGAATAGTAGTGTACCAAAATGTACTCGCTTATTTAGCTTCGAACATGTAACGCCTAGTGATGTAATTAACGTCTTTAACACTAAAATTAAGTCTAAAAACACTGGTGATTACTGGGGCATCTCCATTAAACTTTTAAGTAATATAATAGACATCGTATCCCCTTAACTAGCTATTATAGCCTGACCTCATGAAGAGTAGTAAAGTCATACCAATATTTAAATCTGGTAATAAAAATATCATTAGCAATTTTAGGCCTATTTCTATCTTATCAGCATTTAGCAAAATATTTGAAAAGTTAATACTTAATCAGTTGCTAAGACATTTTAACTTAAAAAGCCTACTTCATAATGAACAATATGGCTTTACAAAAGGACGTTTGACTACAGATGCGGGTGTTGCTCTGCTGAAACACATATTAAATGCATGGGAGAAATTGCTAAATGCTATTGGAGTTTTCTGTGATCTCTCTAAAGCCTTTGATTGCGTGCGCCATGACACGCTTCTGCGTAAACTACGTCATTACGGTGTCCAAAACGAAGCTCTCAACGTAAAAAAATCCTATTTACATAATAGGTTCCAATGTGTAGATGTCGATGGTGTGAAATCTTCCCAGATACCAGTTCAGTTAGGTGTACCTCAAGGCTCAATACTGGGCCCATTCTTGTTCTTAGTGTATATCAATGACTTACCATTCTATGTAAATGATATCTGTGACGTTGTACTGTTTGCAGATGATACCTCTCTTATTTTTAAAGTAGGACAAGATTTTGACGACGTAAACAGTGCACTCTCAATGGTTACGGATTGGTTACGGGGGTAATGGCTGATGTTTGCGTTATGCTCGTGAACGGGTGCTGCTTGTGGTGACTGGTCGTCTTGCTGTCTATGGTTTTATTATTGTTACAGTAATTGTTCTGTTAATTTATTTTACTTTGATGGTCCTAGTTTATCATTTATTTATTTTATTTGTTTGTGTGATAATTCCAGTATTGCATATGTAAGCTGCCATGCCGTTTAGGCCTGGAGGCTTTTATTTATGTATTAAGTTTTATTTACATTATTTTTTTTTTCTTTTTTTTTTGGTATTGGCCTGGCTACCTGGCGTAAGGCAATTAATTTAATGTTTTGGTAATTACTTACAATTGTTTAGAATCCAGTTCTTCTAACCGAACAGACAGCTGTGCTGCTGGCGAGTTTGTTGCGCCACTTCTTCTTCCCAGCTAAAGCACTAGGAAGTGGTGAAGGGCGGGCGTTTTGGGGGACTGTCTTATGTTATTTTGACGTTCGAAAAGTGCTGATTCTCAGCCTAATTTGAATAAATGACTTTTGATTTTGATTTCGATTGCTAATTTCTGCGATGAAGTACAATATCAAGGGATTGAAACTGATCACCAAGAATTACAATTGCACCTCATCAATTGTCGGTGCATTGAATCGCCTTGAATGCTCTCCAAAAGGTGTTTTATCAGTCCTTATTACGATTTTGTGATTATCAGATGGCATACGATCGAGAGCATTTTGAACAATTGAACTAATGCGTTATGCTAATGGAAAAACCTTTGTAGCTCACTAATCATTTTTCATCTTGTATTCGAAACAATTGCTCAACTTTCATCCAATTCACGATTTTCATCACCAATAAAATAAATTTGCAAAAAATGATGATCAGCGTCGGTGTATGGCAATAACGAACCAGCTTGATGATAAATCTGGCCCTGAATCTGTAACATGTATGCAATTTTAGGTAGATGTTAGATCATAATTTTTAAAACTATCGAATACTTTATGATTCAGATTGATATAAACATGTGCCAATCCTGTTGAAGTATTTACCTTAAACGTCGGCATAAAATTATCTATTATAATTTAAGTAGCACCAAAATAAATCATTTGAAATTACGAATTGTATTGTTGAATATGACTCAAAAAGTGCTTAGACTTTTGAGATGTCCCAAAAATAAATGAATACAACGGTTCGGGTGGAGTTTCTCATGCTGGCAATCTCACTTTGCCATTAGCACAACACATGCCGGGCGTTTCACCTGGAAAGTTAGCCGCATCACAATGTGGACATATTGCGTCCATCATTCCAATGTATCCGTACATACTATAATCAATCTGACTGTTGTAATTAAAAGAAGCACGCATTATTTCAGCCAAAACAGCACGACGTATTCTTGATCGCCGTACAAGATTCAGTACAGGTACAGGGTCAACAGATCTATTTCGTGCATTAAGTTCACGCTGCGATGCATTGGCTTGTGCGCGTTCATCTGCAGTCTGTGATCGACTTAGTAATGCCACGTCATTTGCATTACACGTTCGCCGACATATATTTGCTCGTCTGGCTAGTGGCATTTTTCCCTCATATAAAAAAGAATAAATCAAATTAAAAACAAATTTCTACATTAAAAGTGGAGTATTTATACATGTGCGTATGGAAATATATATGACTGCATACTTCAATGTATATAAAATGTCATTAAATAATTCATTTTTAAATCTACTTGCTTCCATCTTTCACAAAATAATAAAACACCCGTATGCACACAAGTTTTTTCAAATAAAGAAACACACATACATACATGTAATTCACTTCAACAGTTTTAAACTTACCTTTTGTGTAAATGCGTTTGACAACATAATTCAAATAAAGCCTGTAAATGATATGAAACACTGACGGCTCGCTAAAAGACTTAGAAAAGTACACGCACACATATACATTGTACATTTGAACAATTCAAGACTCACCTTGTGTCTGAATGCATGCAGTCAACAATATTTAAAAAAATATAAACACAAAGCAATATTTACCCCTGACAATTTGCTTTAATCGAAGCACGTCCAAAATTAAATGACTGCATGAATGACATAACAACATGTTTTTAATGTCAAAAATGAAAAAAGTTTCAATTTGACAGGACGATCCCATTAAAAAAAAAACAATTTGACAGCAAATCCCCATTAACAAAATGATCCGCCATTTATTGAATTCTTTTGTTATAAATAATGTGCTAAATGAAGAGCCGCTCGACCAATTTTGTGCAAATTTCACATAAACCATCTACTAAATAGTCCGAACAAAGCCTAAACATTTGGTTTGGATAGGTAAGCCCGTTCTTGAGTTATAAAATTACAACGAAAAGTGGCATTGATTTTTATTTAAACAGATAAAAATAAATAATAATAACAACAATACCAGTATATTATTGTCCCACTGCAGGGCAAAGGCCTCTTCTCATACAGAGATGGCATGAGCATTGATCACCACGCTCAAAATGGTTTGGCGATTTCAGACTTATAAAATCCGAAAAAAATAAAAGTAAACTCGTTTTTATAAATATTATTTACAAAACGTTTTCTATTTAAATTCAGTTAAAAATAGGAGTGCAGAACATTGTGGAGGTATCGATACTACGTTGTCAAACGCTACGTACAACAGCGTTGTACTTGTGGGCTGAATACCTGGTTCACCGTAGCTGATCTCGCCCCCGTGCGCTAACGCACGTTCGTCATCTTGGTTTGTGCACTAGCCACAGCCATATATCGCGCAACTGGAAAACGCACCGTGCCTGCCCCGCCCACTCATTAAGGAGCACTAAATACATTGTTATGTTCCTGGTGTGCTAATACTTCTGGAGTCAACTATGTGTACCAGGGGATGAAGAGAAGCCGAGACGACATGGAAGACTCCCTTAATAAGCAGCTAGGGGAGTTCAAAGAAGAGATTAGAAAGTTGCTGGGAGTCTCCGAAAAACACGAAAAAGAGTCTCAGCGCGTAACTACTACTCTAAACGATTTCTAGAAATCTAATACCAAAATAGAGAGCTCAATTGCTTATGAAGATGAAGAAAGATGAAGATTTTAGAAAGCAAATTGAGCAACTAGAAAGCCAGGCAAAGGAAGACAAAACTTGCATCAAAATTCTAGAGGATTAACTTGAAATGATGCAAATCAGCAATCAGTAGACTAATTTTGTAATAAAAAAATATTTCCAGAGGAGCAAACGAAACTAAAGAAGACCTGATTGAAATGGCTATGACTCTCGCTAAAAACCTAGACCGCACTTTCACAAAACTGGTTATAAAAGACACATATAGAACACGTTCGAAAAACAGTGTTGTAATAATTGTTGAAACCGGCTCCACCCTAATTAAGTCAGAAATTATGAAAATGGGTAAGGCGTTTATTATAAAATTATAATACAAGTTATGCTGTAAGCATCTAGGATTTCAATCGCAGTAAAAACTCCTATAACCTCTCTGAGCATCTTACTACAAAGGGTTCCCGCTTGCATTTCCTGGGTCGTTATCAAATCTGGCGAATTTAAATTTGCTGGGCCGCTTGTGGGAAAGTTGTAATAAAGAAAGCCGAACATAACTCTGTTAAAAATGAGTATATAGAAATATATCAATTTCTTAAGTCTTAGTTGGTTACTACGGGAAGACATCATGTTATTGTTTTTCTGTTTTTTATGTATTTTCCTGCTTTAAGTAATTTGCTGAGATCTCCTCTGTTTTGTTACCATGTAATTTTTCCTTGAACTTTTCTTTGTTTTGTTTGTGAATACACTTATTTTTATGTCATAAAAAACATCTCTCAGCTCTCAATTACTCAGCTTGTTCTTTCGTTGCTACAAACTTATTCTGCGTATATCTATATTAATTACGATTACTGTTTACTTCATCGATCAATAATATTGATCGAAGGTTTACTTGCACGCACAACACACATCCACTGACTTACGTATACCTACTCAAAAGCATACCAACAACATTCATTCCACACTTAAATCTACACTAATATTATAAAGAGGAAAGATTTGATTGTTTTTTTGTATTGAATAGACTCCGAAACAACTGGACCGATTTGAAAAATTGTTTTACCATTAGAAGCCGAAATTATGTCTGGTGAAAACAGTTGTTTTTCATCGAAATCCAAGCGGACAAAGTCGCGGGCGAAGTGCTAGTACACCATAATAAAACGGTTTCAAATTCTGTACAAATTGAGAAAAAACATATTTTTGTGTTATCAATAACATAACTTGATGGCACGGCACGTCCTTTCTATCGATAAATGTGTTTAATGGGTGACTCATTGCAAACCCTCAATGAGATAGATAGCATTGAAATTGCGCGCAGTATGGAGTGTGACTGTTCTGAGTTAGCTTAACACATTAATATAAAAAGGAATGATTTTATTGTGGTCGCTCTAAATATAAGGAGTATTTCTTATAACTTTGACGATTTCATCCTTACTCTTTGGAATTTTAAGGTCGAAACCGATGTAATGGGGAAGGTCGGGCAAAGCTAATTGTAGATGGCGTGACCATAGCTAGTTCCCTAAGGTCTTCAATAAATTTGACATTTCGTTCATTCATTCCATTTTGTGTTCATTCATGAGTTTGATTTTATTTCACTATTTCGTTATTTTCGGTGATTTCAGTATTATAAATCAAGTACTTGACATGGAAAGTGTCAGAATTTTAAACTTTGAATACTTCCTCGTAATCACTTTCTTTAAAAATGTTTCCAACTCAAACTCGAACTCAAAAAAATCTCTATGAATAGCTTTAAACCACAATCTTCTAATTTTAGGTTCTTCGGGAAATGGTGCACTCCAATTTCAGAGTATCTTTGAACACAATAACGCGTCAATTTTCGCTAAAATAAAATAAAACCAGTTCACGCCTTGTATTATTAGCTTGTGTTGGGAACTAGCTACGACAGCGCCATTTTGACAGTTGCCTTCCCCATTATGCTAACCGAATGTCAACTAACTCCTGGAAAAAATATCCTTCATCTCAATAATTACTCGTCTTATAATACGACCTACTAGTTGCCAACCAAAACGATGGGATAGTTGTCTGTATAAAAAATCATCTAAAATCTAAACTTAAGGAAATAAAATCATCTCAGGCGTCTTATTTCCAGCTGGACATACAAAATAATAATGTATTATGCTTTTATAGATCCCCTTCAAACATGAACACTGAGGCTTTTACCAATTCCTTAAGTTTCCATCTAGATAAGTACTCTACAAATCCAGAAATAATATTATTATAGCGGGAGACATTAATATAAACATTATATCTAAAGATAACGAATCTTCTTATGAACACAGAAACAGCACATCCTACCTTGAAACCCCCTTCCCTTCCCTGTATGGAATATTCCCTGGGCATACTCTACATATCAGGAATAATAACTGTTTAGACTATTATATGCTTTAAAAAACAAACAAAAAATATCTGCATTCATTGCTACCTTACACACTAGTTTTACTGATCAATAAATACACCAAACTTCTATCCTTATCAAAATTAATTTATCTTATCAAAATAACATTAGCTAACAAAACTAGATCCACTGTGGATTTTAAGTAAGCACTTAAGTACGCACAAGAAAGTAATCTAGCAGATTTGTTTATTATTCTTTATTTAAATATACTTTATTGTACACCACAAATTAACATAACAAAAAAAAATACAATGGGCGGCCTAATCACTTTCTGCGATCTCTTCCAGGCAACCTTAGATTGGACAGTGATTTGTCTGGACATCAAATGGGGCTGTCGGTGGTGCAAGAAATAAGTATACATTACACTAAAGTAGGTACAAAGATATACATATAACATACCCTTACGAATAGATACATACATACGAAATATGTAAGGAACAAAAATAAATGAAGACTAGAAAATTACAGTAACGAGAGCAAGATCACTACGACAAGAAATGATCCTTCACGAGTCTTTTAAACACAAGTAACGACTACGCGCGTTTTATTTCGCCTGGCAATGCATTCCATAAACGAACTGTCAAGTAAAGTATTTTTCGAGGAAAGTTGTGGAGTACTGTTAGGAATTTTAAGCCAAATTGTAAAAATTTCGTGTGGTAGTCGCAAAGAAACTGGGAACGTTTCTTGAGATAGAGGGGAGTGGAACGGGAAACAATGTGAACAGAGAAAGAATGTGAGCATTCCGGTGAGGGCGATTTGGTAACCACTTGAGCTTCACACGAAATTCGGAAACATGGTCTTAAGTGCGCAAACCGAATACAAAAACTCAAAAAGTCTAATTAACTTACTAATTACGTAGGCTACTGCCGGAGGACTATAAAAAAACCGAATTTATTACAAATAAATTTATTTTAATAAAGAAATTACAATTAACATTTATATAGAAAAGAGCAAATTCACTCGATCGATGGTGGATATGAAGTGCTCGGGCTCGCTCACGTAGACGGTGTCTTCGGGCCTCGTGTTATGTGTCAGCAGTTTTCCTTCGTAGCAACTGGATCGACGATGACGACGATGACGCACATGTCGTGCCTCATGCCTTTGTGACAGCGCTTTCCTTAATAGTGATGCGCGCAATACCTCCACCCTCAGATCGACGACTATTTCAGATTTTAAGATGAAATATCGTTGAGAGTTTAGATTGATCTTGGGATGCTGGGTGATTCTGGCGGGTTTCAGATGTTTCAGGCTCGGCGTACGTGGCTTCATCTGGAGTTGTCATCTGCTTCTTCTTCTGTGCCCTGCTGCTGTGGATTCGGTATAATAGTATTGCTCCCAGTATGAATGAGGTAAGTAGTGTACCATACGATGGGATTGTCGAACGGTAAATAGTTGCGGTTGGTTCAATGTGGATAGGCTTCTGTGAGTCTATTCTGTTTTGAATATCGTGCAGCTTCTTAAAGTTAATGGCATTGATTTGAAGGGGTGGCATGGTTGATCCTTCGATGTCATCTGGAACGTTGCTTATCTTCATGGGTTGTCCTCTAATGTGGTCGTTATCATTGAATATAGTAAATTCGTCTGTTCGCAGCTTGCAATTATGGGGAATAGTGGATAGGAAGCTTCCGGCCAAGGTTATGGATTCTTCTTTTTCGCAGATCAACTGGGCTTGTGTTGGTTTCGGGAACACGACGGCGTAGCGGCGGTCGTCTAACTTTTCCATTGCGGGATTCGTCCGGCTAATAGTAATCGTTTTACATGTTTTGTGCGGTGTTTGACCTCCAATGATATCACAAATGCAGTCTGAATGGGTTTTCATTTTGGTGGTTGAAGTTTTCTTCGCAGAGATACTCTGAAGCTACCTTCGGGCATTCTGCCTCTATGTACGCATGTATGTTTCCAGTGATTGCTAGGATAGGGTAGGACGGGATGATGGCTTGATTATTTTTATTTGGTACAATAGCTTGCTTATACAACAGGAATTGTAATGGAGAGGTTATGGGAAAATGCTATCGCGTTCTCTAACCTACTTAATTCGCTTAATAAGCTTTCTATGTTATTGCTAATTATTTGTAGTATTTGCGAAAAGTTTGTAAACTGTATGAGATTGTGTTGTTTATACTTATCGGCGTCAAGTAGAATTTTCAAACTGTCATTTAACTGTACTTGATTCTCTATTAGTTTTGTAATGATTTTTGTATGCTCGCTCATCAAATCTTTGCTTAGATTTATAAGATGATTTTGCTCAATGGCTATTTGTTGCTGATTATCATTGAGGGCTCTAAGGGAGTTATAATATTTAATAGCATCTGTTTGATCCAGGTTTCCTATATTGGTCTTAATTAAGAATACGAGACTATCTACTAAGCCTCTCTTGAATCGATTCGGCTTTAGGCTTTGTAGGTGAGATGAGGCTTTATTTAATTTCGCGTTCAAACTATCTATTTGAAGCTCGTATAAAGTGCTAGACGAATTGTCTAGTCTGGTTGCGGCTTTAGTAAGTTGAATTCGTATCTCGTTAATGTTGTTGTCTATGTCTGTTAGTTCTATGTTCTGAAGGAATGTATGATAATGAGTGATTAGTTTCATGGGTCCTAGTTTGAAGGGCGATAGTCCAGGTTCGTTCTCGAGTCGTTCTAGATTAATCTCCTGCGCCCATGTTAGGCTAAACGACAGCAGCGGGTATATCCTGTAACAATTTCGCAGTTTTAGCGAGACGCTTTAATCTAGATTAAGCTATAAGGTCCCTTTTTCTTAGAAATGTAAATTTGGATAGGTAAATTGGCCAGGACTGTGTCTTGGTTGTATCTGGGTGCTAGTTTAGATCTACTTACAGGGGGATTACTAATGAATATTTGTTGGTCGGGCTCATAATCGACCTCATCCTCACGGGTTTTATTACGACTCTCTATGAGCGCTGTTCGATTGGCGAGAGACGTCTCGTTGATTAGTTGGTATATTTTTTGCATGCGTTCCCTATGTGTTTCGGCATGTTGTTGTAGTACTCGTAAGTGTCCGGTCAGATTTATGTAGATATATGTATGTATGTGTAGCATACGCACCAAGCTGAAATATGAGTGGCTTTGATACAACACTGGGAAATAACGATTTGCGTATAATTACGATGTTCAATAACTCGACATGGACCGCAGCGAACACAATGCACTCACTTACCTTGGACTGCTCCGGCAATCATTGAGCTTCCACCTTCGATTGTCAATAAGCTAGCTTCAGGGTTTCACGTTTACCGGGTTGATCATGCGCGAAATAGGGGATGATTCGATTTCCCTTAGGATTTCGACCGATTTAAACGATGCGCGCGCGTCTTGCTTGTTTTCACACGATATCTACCTTCGCTCCAAAACGACGAGTGCGCGTGTGCCATGACAGCTCGTAAAGCTGATTTCGGTGCTGCCATCTTGCGAAAAATTGAAACATCGATACGTTTAGAAATTGATCTATGTTGTGTTCAATAAAAAGCGTTACGGTGACGGAACATCCCGCCCACCAAAATGGCTATGGTATTTTCTGGTCAAACGATGAAAAGGGATTTGTAGGACAAGGATCGATGTTTATATAGAATACGATAAATATGCTTAGCGTACAGCACAATGTGATACGATATAAGTTGGAATACGATAGAGGTTTGATACAATAAAGATTGGATAAGTTTTAGATTCGATACGATGAAGATTGATCTAAAGATATAAAGTTTGATACGATTTAGATTCGATACGATAAAGATTTGATACTAACGATAGGAAGTTTGATATGATTTAGATTTGCTGCGATGAATATTTGATACTAATGATAGGAAGTTTGATACGATTTAAGCTAGTCTTCGAGTGGGAGAGGGCATAACTTAACCAACGGTCTTTGAATTATATGATTTTTCGCGGTTTTAATTAGTGCAATTCGAGCTATTCCATCAGCACCAGGTAAAAGTTCCACGACTCTAGCAAGACGCCATTGAAGTGGAATGCGATTGTCGTCCTTGACAATCACCATTGCACCTATCTGCTGCGGTTTTGAATCTTTGGTCCATTTGGCGCGTTGCGTTAAAGAGTTGAGATATTCGTGTTTCCATCTGGACCAGAAATTCTGTTGGAATCTGTTGGCCTGTATCAGTTGCCACCGATCAAGTCGGTTTGCGTTAACGTGGGATAGATCCTGATCGGGGACAGCTGTCAAAGGTTCCAGAGTGAGGAAGTGACCTGGAGTTAGTGCTGATAGATCGTTAGGATCGGAACTGATTGGACAGAGAGGTCGCGAATTTAAAATGGCTTCGATCTGGACGAAGAGTGTCGTGAGTTCTTCGAACGTCAGTACTTGATTGCCTACGGCATGAAGTAAGAACGATTTTGAAGCACGTATTTGAATTTCCCACACGCCACCGAAATGGGGAGCCGATGGAGGGTTGAATTTGAAATCAATCCTCTCCGCATTAGAGGCTTGTTGCATGAGGGATGATAGTTGATTCCGTGCGCCCGTAAAATTCGTGCCACAATCTGCGTATATCTCGTTGCAACGACCGCGACGAGCCACGAAGCGTCGTAGAGCGGCAATGAATCCGTCTGTTGAAA
This sequence comes from Dasypolia templi, assembly GCA_963555695.1. Lineage (NCBI taxonomy): Eukaryota > Metazoa > Arthropoda > Insecta > Lepidoptera > Noctuidae > Dasypolia > Dasypolia templi. The sequence continues at coordinate 1,741,836 of OY743144.1, forward strand.
GAGTCGAAACCACCTCGAGATGAACCGCTTTGGTCGCGAGACACACGAACAAGCATAGGTACGCTTTGTCGATTTTAGCGCCGCGATGAGGGCCGAGTTTGATACGGAAAGGTCCACCGAAATCCGCGCCTACGATTGAAAACGGCTTTACTTGATTGACGCGGTACTGCGGAAGATCGCTCATAAAAGGTTGTAATGGTTGAGGATTAGTCCGATAGCATTGTACGCATTTAGCAAGGCGACGACGAATTGTGCGTTTTCCAGAAACGATCCAGAATTGTTGCAGTAGTAGAAAGTGTGATGCCGGGATGCAAATAGCTACGATGAATAAAGTCGATGATTAAAAACGTGAGTGGGTGTTCAGACGGCACGAATGCTGGGTGCTTTTGTTCGTATTCTAAACCTGATGGAGCGATCCTGACGCCCACCATGAGGATACCTAGACTATCTATAAATGGGTTGAGTTTGCGGAACGGTTTCGTTAGCGGTTTGCTTGATTTTAGGTTACTAAGTTCCTCGGAGAAAGCGATACTTTGTACGTTTTTAACGATTTGCATCAATGAGTTGTGTCGTTCAACGTTATTGAGATACTTGTTGCGACTAGCTTGATTCCGATTACGACAATTGATTATGAAACGATAAATGTAGCCCAATACGTTTGCGATCTTTGGCGACGACGAGAAACGATTGATAAGATTAAAAAAAATGGTAGGTTCGGTTTTGTTAACGTTGGCGGAGGTTAAGACGATTGATTTTCGTACTTCGGCGTCTACGATTGTGTGATAGGTTAGCTGAACTTATAGGCCAAGATTTCCGAGATAGCCAATGTGGCCCTGCCTACCATAGCGTATTGTGAACGATTTCACTCGGAAACAACCCACGACTGCAAATATCAGAAGGGTTATCGCCTGAAGAAACGTGATGCCAACATTCGGTAGGTGCAGTATCTTGTATATGGCTGACACGGTTCGCAACAAATCTAGCCCAACGAGAGGAATGTGATCTTAACCATGAAAGGACCACGGTGGAGTCCGACCACAGGTAAACAGCGTCGATTTTAATACGAGAGAGGTAAGTATCACGCACAAATTTGTATAAGTCCGACAGAAGCACAGCAGCGCAGAGTTCGAGTCGAGGCAGAGAGGTACGTTTAAGAGGTACTACCCGTGCTTTAGAGCAGACCAAAGAGGTATGAATATGACCTTCAGCATTGGTAGCGCGCAGATAAATCACTGCTCCGAACGCGATTTCTGAACTATCACAAAATCCGTGTATTTCGTACGATTTAGCATCTTTGCATGTAAGTTGCCGAGGTATTCTTAGTTGAGTTAAAGACGGTAATTGGTTTTGATAAGTGTTCCATGTACGCAGGACCTCATCAGGGAGGGTCTGATCCCAACCAACGCCGAGTATCCAAAGTTTTTGGATTAAGCACTTCGCTTGAATTGTGATGGCGGAAAGTAGCCCCAAAGGGTCGAATATTCTAGCAAATCTCGGTAAGAATAGAACGTTTAGTACATGAACGCTGTGAAGGTTTCATGTCGAATAGGAACGAATCTGAGGTAGGATCCCACTTGAGACCCAGAACTTTTAAAGTTTGTGTTTCGGTAGTGTCGAGCGATACAGAACCTGTTAGACAATGTTCACGAGGGAGGTCGGACAATAACTGAGGATTGTTACTAGCCCATTTTCTGAGCTGAAAACATCCGCGGTTGAAAAGACTGAAAGCCGGTGGTCACGTCATCGATATACACATCCGATAAGAGAATTTATTTGGCAAGTGGATAAGAGTCTACTTCGTCTTCGGCAAGCCGTTTCAGAGTACGACAAGCGAGATATGCACTCGAGGCCAAGCCATAAGTTACGGTGTTCAGGCGATATTCCTGAAGGGGCTCGCTAGGCGAATTCCTCCAAAAAATACCTGATAGTCGCGATGTTCGGGGGAATATATTAGAATTTGACGGTACATCTGACGAGCATCAGCCATGAAAACAATATTGTGTTCACGAAAACACAAGAGAATTTACAAAATGTTTGGTTGTAATTTTGGTCCGATAAGTTGCGTATCGTTAAGTGATCGAGAGTTTAAATGCCTAACCGATCCATCAAAAACAACGCGTAGACGCATACTGGCGGAGTCAGTCCAAACGCAGTGATGTGGAATGTAGTATTTACCCGTGCTCATCTCGTGTACAGGAACTAGGGACATGTGGCCGCTTTCGATATAGTCATTAATGAAGTCTACGTATTGGCTTTGTAAAGATGTGTCACGTGTCAGCCTTCGTTCGGTAGCGTGGAACCTTCGTAGCGCGAGGTCGCGCGAGCCTTCGAAAGTGGGTTTTGATTCGTCTTTGAAAGGTATGCGAACTATCGTCCAGACTGATCGCGACGATGATCGGTAATAAACTTTTGCTAGCACAACAATTCATCTGGAGTCAACTTCGATGAATTCGGTAAAGAATAAAGTTCCCAGAAACGTTGAACTAAAGAGATTAACTCGTTGTCGATGTCGGGCAACGTATGTAATAAAGTATTAGCCGAGAGACAAGTTTTGCCTAAGCGAAGCCAACCGAATGTTGAACTGAACGCGGTAGGTTGGCCTTAATATATTGATTGAGTACAGAGTAGGCGAAGACATCTACAGCAAACAATAGATCGATCGGACCTGGAATGTCGAAGTCGGGGTCCGCCAACGGTATCGATTTAATATGTGACCATTCCGATGTGTTTAATTGCGCGATGGGTTGATCGCCGAATATTTTATCTATGACGTGCATGTCGAGTTTGTATAAAATTTTATTGGTTGTTCCAACGGAACAAGTGACGTCACCGATAATCGGCGCGGCAGTTTCTCCCAGTCCGCTAACATTTGAGTTCGTTGTGGCTGGCTAAGGATTCAAACGCTTTACTGCGGAAGAAGTTATGAAATTGCTTTGACTTCCGGTATCAAATAAAGCACGAAACGATTGCATATTGCCTGAAGCATCTTGAATTTGCACGATTGCGGTTGCCAGCAACACGGTAATATTCGATTGAGACCTTGAAAACAGCAACGATCCAGATTGATTTGATACGCTATTAGAATTATCGCGATGGAGTAAGGTATGATGTTTACGTTTGCATGTGCGGCACGAAAATATTGAATTGCAATTCTTCAGTTGATGTGATGGCTTCAAACAATTAAAGCACCAATTTTTGTCTTTAGCGATTGTCATTCGCTCATCAATTGATTTTTTAAGAAAATCTTGACACGATGTAATCGAATGTGACTCGTTACAATGGGAACATTTACTGGAGTAGCCACCGAATTTAGTATCACTAGCACTAACAGCGGGAGCTTGATTGTCGGATGCAGCTACCAGTGTGTGTGGAATGTTTAAACGCTTTGTCTGTGACTGAGGATTAGTTGAATGCTTAGTCGACTTAGACGATTCGGAAAAGTGCGTGACACGCAATAACGCTTCGTATTTAGACCTAAGAAAACCCTTGAGTTGTTCGTAAGACGGTAACTCGACATTTGAGTAACTTTCCTCAAACGCGCGGCGCAAATCTTTGTTAAGTTTCAATAAAATGTGATAACTAAAACAAAATCCCAGTGTGCGATTGGTAAGTTGATCGTTTTTAATATACTCAGATTCTCTTCGAAAAGGTCAAGCGATTTTTGAAACTCCTGCACGTTATAGCTTTGAAAGTCAATGTTCAGAATATCCCGCCAACATATGAATGCTAGGGTGCGTTTACTCCTGTAACGAGTAACGAGCGCTTGGTATACGTCATGATAATGTTCGTGTGTCATAGGAAACGCTTTGATGACTGATAACGCAGTGCCGCGGAGAGAAGATATCAGATAATGAAATTTCTCCGTGTCGGTAATAAAAGTGGAGTTGTGTATCAACGCGTTAAAGGTGTCAAAATACTCTGGCCATAATTTAATATTTCCAGTGAAAGTTGGTAGTATAATTTTCGGTAACCGAATATTATTTGAAGATGAGATGTCATGCGATTTGATAGATTCATTGTTTACCAAACTACGATGAATTGGCAACGCTCGATAGTACATGTCATCAAAACCCTCTTTTATTTCATAATCTTCAGTGTTCGGGTCGGTGACCAGTTCTAAAATCGTGAAATGTGCGGCCTCACTACAGGTTTGCGCCAGATCTCTTTAGCCAAGGAGAGCGCACCACATCACGATGCATCCCCACGTCGGCTTCTAGGAAATATTTCCTGAGACATATCTCGCGATTGTGTAGGGTCTTAGCGTTTAAAAAGCCTCGACCACCACACTTCCGCGGGATATACAGTCTCATTACCGATGACCGTGGGTGATGCATTCGGTTTGCAGTCAGCAGTGTACGGACCCTCCTATCCAGGGCGTCGAGTTCTGTCTGAGTCCATTTGAGTATGCCGAAAGAGTACATCAAAACTGGCATGACTCAACCGTTAAAGGCGCGCACCTTGTTTCCGCCTGACAGAAGACTATTTCACACTTTCTTCAGGCGGCCAAAGAAGCGCTCCTTCAACGATTGCTTCATGTCAGTACCATTGATGCCCAACGCTTCCGAAATACCCAAATACTTATAGGTTTCGGATGCGGAGAGGGCTCTGACGCTTATGGAATCCGAGAGTTGGGTTCCCACGGATTCCACAATCTCCCCTCGCTTTACATGCATGAACGCACATTTGTCCACACCAAATTCCATCTTGATGGCGCTACTGAAAGTTTCAGTTACTTTCAGTAGCTCCATTAGTTGCAAACTGTTGGGGGCAAAGAGTTTTAGATCATCCATGTACAAAAGGTGAGATATGACCTGGTCAGGTTATTACCTCTCCTCAGCCGATAGCCTAGACCTGAATCCTCCAGCAGAGTGTCATCTGATCACAGTGGACAAACAGTAACATTTTGCTCATACATGCCTATACAAAAAATTCAAATAAGGTTTAGGCCAATTACATGTAAAAATTTAGAGAAATTCAATAACTCTTTGGCCAGTAAATTATTTGTTCAAAGTTTTTATAATTTATGTGACCCAAATGAGTTCTATGCCGAGTTCTTTTCACTATTAAACACACAATTTAATGAAATTTTTCCACTTAAAACCAAAAGCATTTACACAAAGTTCTTATTTAGTGATTGGGCGACTCCAGGTATTCGTAAAAGCAGGAGAAAACTTTTTGAACTTTATGGTCTAAAGCAACATATGAATAATATAAGCTTTAATATGTATGTTGCAAAATATTCTAAAATTTTTAAAAATGTGTGCAAAGTTGCTAAAGCTCTTTATATTAGCAATAAAATAAAATCAGCCGATGATAAAATAAAAACTACCTGGCAAATAATAAATAACGAAACAGGTAGGAAAAAACAGCGTAATACTGAATTTAATTTAGAAACTGCACATGGCCCTATCAACTCAGATCTAGAAGTAGCTCAGTCATTTGAAAACTTGTTTGGTAATATTCCCCTAAAAACTACTGAAGCTTTAAATTCCTCACCCGAGTTCTCTGCTGCCTTACTTAGAAAGAATGTAAATGCATGCCCTTTGGAGTTTAGGTTTCAACATACAAACCCCCAGGCTGTAATAAAAGCTTTTAAAGATCTTAAAATTAAATCAACAGAAGATCTCTGGGGAATGTCTGTAAAAGTCTGTAGAACTTTCATCGAAACCATTGCGCCCTATTTAGCTGTCATATTTAACACCAGTATAGACCAAGGTGTCATTCCGGATCTCATGAAACACAGTAAAGTAGTTCCTTTGTTCAAATCCGGTGATAGTAAAGAACTCAACAATTATAGGCCTGTATCAATTCTACCAGTTCTCAAAAAGGTGTTTGAAAAGTTGATGCTCAATCAAATGGTACGTCACTTTAATAAAAACTCCATCTTTCATGAACAACAGTACGGTTTCACCAAAGGGCGTTGTACCACTGACGCTGGTGTTTCTCTAATAAAGAACATTTTTAACGCCAAGGAGGAAGCAAAAGATGCCATTGGAATTTTTTGCGACCTCTCTAAAGCATTTGATTGCGTAAACCATGAGACCCTTCTTCTGAAACTGGAGCACTATGGGGTTAGGAATACAGCTCTTGATCTACTTAGATCATACCTGAAAGATAGAAAGGTTAAAGTTCAAGTAAACGGCATAAACTCATTAGGGTATGAAATGGAAATGGGCGTTCCTCAAGGTTCGATATTGGGTCCATTCCTCTTCTTAGTTTACATTAATGATTTACCTCAAGTACTTCAAAATCAACCGAAGATGGTGTTATTTGCAGATGACACATCATTAATCTTTAAAATAGACCGACGGTCACAAAATCTGGACGACGTGAACAACTCGATTCTTCAAGTCCAAGATTGGTTTACGGTAAATAATTTGGTACTAAATGAAAAAAAAAAAACTAATGCATTAGATTTAAATTACCTAATGTTAGAAGTAGCGAATGTGACATCATATTGAATGGAGAAAAACTGGAATTTATTAATCAGACGGTTTTCCTAGGAATCACGCTGGACGAGAAATTACAATGGGGACCACATATAACATCTCTTGCGGGGCGGCTAAGCTCTGCCGCTTATGCTGTTAGAAAGATAAGACAGTTAACAGATGTAGAAACCGCGCGTTTGGTCTATTTTAGCTATTACTATTATTTATTCTATTTTATTTACTTCCACAGCATTATGTCTTATGGCATTTTACTGTGGGGTCGGGCTGCTGACATTGAATCCATTTTTATTTTGCAAAAGAGAGCTGTCAGAGCCATATACAATCTTCCTCGTCGCGAATCTCTCAGGGAACTATTTAAAGGGATTAATAATGACAGTACCTTGCCAATTCATTTATGAAAATATTATGTATGTAAGAAAAAATCTACATATTTTTAATAAAATAAGTGATAGACATAATTTGAATACTAGAAATAAAGATAAAATAGATCAACCATTTTTCAGATTAGCTAAAGTACATACATCATTTATGGGGTACTGTGTTAAATGTTATAACAAAATACCTTGTGATATATTGCAATTAAATGAAAGAAAATTTAAAATTCGTATAAAAAGTACACTTTGCAGACAAGCTTATTACAAATTAGAGGACTATATACAAGATAAGAATGCTTGGAAACATGATGGTCCAGCTCCATAGGACAATCCCGTCTAGACAAAATCACACTGGTTGCTATTTTTTTTTAATTTTTTTTTTTTTACTTACTCACACTCTGACTTATTCCTAGTTAATATTTTAGGAAAGTCATATATTTTTACAGTGTTTGTAAATATGTGAGCACAATGTACCTATCGCGTCATTCATTTATCTGCCTTTGCTATATTTTTAGTTCTTCTTACCACTTGTGGTATAGTATTTTTATTCTTGGTGCATCGTCTTCACATATAAACATATATTTAATGTATACAAACATTGTAAAATATTTTAAAAGAGTAACGGTGGACTTTCTTGCCACTTCATCTCCATACGAAACTACTTTTTGGAAGTGGCGCCTAGAATCAGTTATATTTTTATTGTAATTTTTGACGTTCAAAAGTGCCATTTTATGGGCCTATTTGAAATAAATGCTTTGACTTTGACTTAGTGTGCTTAGAGGATTCAAGGCTAAGCAGAATCAAAGCAGGCTCAAACTATCGCCATGAAATATGCCTCGCTCGATCCTTATCGGCTCGCTATTTCTCAGGATATTCCGACATCCTGGATAGCGAAGGACAGTCCTCCATCGCCGTATACATGACATCAAGAAGGTGTGCAGAGTTGCATCTACTTTATACAACTCCAGCACCCTCATGAGGCACGTATGTGGCACCGAGTCATAGGCCTTCTTGTAATCTATCCAACATGTCGACAGATCCTTTCGGGAACGACGAACCTGTTGGCTCATTAGCCATATCAATGAGGAGTAGCTCCTTAGTACCGCGGGACCCGTTCCTACATTTTGAGAGGCAGACATGATGGAGTTGATGTCTATATGTTTGTTAATTTTAGCTCTCAAAATGGATGTAAGCACTTTATAGACCATCGGTAAACACGTGATCGGCCTATAATTTTTGGGTTCCGCGGTGCTACCTGATTTATAGAGCAGGTGGGTAACTCCTGTTGTTAGGAACTGGGGTAGCGAACCAAACTCCAAAGCCGTCTAGTACTGGGCCGCCAAGCGAGCGTGCGATCTTGTAAACCATTTAATCCAAAAGTTCTGCAGCCCGTCCGGCCCTGGAGACTTCCAGTTAGGCAACGGACGGACTGCACGAGCTACATCTTGGGGGCATATGGTAATAGCCCCCATTTCTGGTATTGCTCGTGTGGCTGACACGTGCCTGCCAGATTATGATGCCATGTGTTCTTTCTGGCGCAGTATCTGGTCGGTGCCTGTCAGTCACACCGAAGGTGATTTGGCGGGAAGTCGAGCGAGCCTGCAATCCAATACCAGAAATGGGGGCTATTACCATATGCCCCCAAGATGTAGCTCGTGCAGTCCGTCCGTTGCCTTCTTCGCCCTCTTGATGTCATGTATAGGGCGATGGAGGACGGTCCTTCGCTATCCAGGATGTCGGAATATCCTGAGGAATAGCGAGACGATAAGGATCGAGCGAAGCATATTTCAGGGCGATAGTTTGAGCCCGCTTTGGTTCTGCTTAGCCTTGAATCCTCTAAGCACACTGCTGGAGGATTCAGGTCTAGGCTATCGGCTGAGGAGAGGTAATAACCTGACCAGGTTATGTCTCACCTTTTGTACATGGATGATCTAAAACTCTTTGCCCCCAACAGTTTGCAACTAATGGAGCTACTGAAAGTAACTGAAACTTTCAGTAGCGCCATCAAGATGGAATTTGGTGTGGACAAATGTGCGGTCATGCATGTAAAGCGAGAGGAGATTGTGGAATCCGTGGGAACCCAACTCTCGGATTCCATAAACGTCAGAGCCCTCTCCGCATCCGAAACCTATAAGTATTTTGGTATTTCGGAATCGTTGGGCATCAATGGTACTGACATGAACTCGGAGAACATCTGGTTGGTAAATTCGGTCCCTTGATCTGTTATAATGGTTAGTGGTAGGCCATGATGCGTGCTGAAGGTTAGTAAAGCTTGTATAATACTAACTGCAGTCCCATCTCGAAGTAGGTAAGCTTGACCATACTTTTAGAAGGCGTCTATGAATGTTACGTATTTTTCATTCTGTGCTGAGAAGATTATGTACTATTTCAAACGGTCTGGTGGCGGGGGGTGATATATTAAACTTTTGTTTTATGGGGCACCTATCGTGCTTTGCTTGCCCACATACTGTGCAGACATTTATGAATTTGATAATGTGTTCTCGCATCTTAGGCCAATCATATTTAATAGATAAAGTTAGGAAGCACTCGTTAATGCCACGGTGGTTGGTATTGCCTTCGTGGTAGTGACGAATAATTTCCTGTTGCCTTAGGTATTCTTTTACGTTTTCGATTTCCTTTTTTGCCAATACCAATTTCATAGATGAACTTTTAAAATATGTTTGTAACAAAGGAATTATGTTGTACATTGCAAGGGGTGGATTTATCAAACGGGCAGTTTGGATCTTAGGGTTGACGTATTCCTTAATGGCGTTAACCAGATCCTGTTCTAATTTAGATTCAGATAGTTGAACGGATGTTCGAGTGTGGGTATCAAATGGCTTAGTTGCCGTAGGTCGTTTTTTAAAGTCACCTACAACGGTCAAGCACAGGTGTCGGTGAAATTTATTTTGTGGTTCGTCGGTGATGGGTATTTCGAGTATAGGGTTTTCTTCAGAAGTATGTGCTGTCAGGGTGTTAGAGTTGTCTAGGGATGGTGGTCCGTCAGCAATCATCGAACTAACCTCCTCGTTATAGATCTCAACGCGAGAGAGGGCATCGGCATTGGTATTATGTTTGCCCTTTTTGTAGATGACGGTAAAATCATAACACATAACATACATAACATCGCCAAACGCCTTCTATCCCCGAAGGGTTGGGCAGAGGTGTACCTATAGTACACCCACATTTCGCCAGTAAAATCATATTCACTTAATTTTAACCGCCACTTGATTAGCCGTGAATTTGTTTCCTTAAGGCTCATGACCCACTGCAATGGTTTGTGGTCTGTTACTATTTTCAACTTGCGTCCAAAAAGGTGAGGCTGAAAGTATTTTGTCGCTTATACAATTTCTAATAATTCTTTCTCTATTGTGCTGTAATTAACTTCACTTTCATTAAGTGTCCGTGAAGCAAAAGCTACGGGTTTGTCCCAGCCAATAGATCTACTAGAGTACTGCGCCGATTACGAAATTGGAAGCGTCTGCGGTTAAGATGAACTCTTTGTCAAAGTCAGGATATTTAAGTATAGGGTCGTTGGTCAGTAGAGTCTTACCCTTCTCGAAACAGTTAATATAATTTGAATCTAAAGTTACTTTCCTTCCTTTCTATAAGCATTGTGTCAGGGGTTTGGTTATACGGGAAAAGTCTGGAATGAACTTTCGGTAGTAGCTGAGGAGTCCGAGAAACTGTTTAAATTCTTTAGGTGTTTTAGGTATAGGATAATTTTGGACAGCTGTGACTTTATTTGGGTTAGGCTTTATTCCTTCGGTACTGATGACATAACCTAGGGACGCGGTCTCGAGTTTTAAGAATTCTGATTTATTGAACTGAATTTTGAAGTTAGATTCCCTTAACCTGTTACTTTTAGTGATGGTCGGAATTTCGTTTGTAGTTTTTATACTGTGCTTCACTTTGTTGGTAAAGGTTAATGGCTCACCTTCAATGTATAAGACGCCTTTTCCTCCTCGTTTATGTGATCAGTGCGTATTCGGGATGTAACATCTTTAACGCGAGGTGACATTTTTTCAGTGCCTTCAATGTTCAATATCGTTGCCTGAGCGGCCTGGTCTGGTGAAAATGTTATATCGTTTGTGGTTGGGTTAGTTACTTCAACCATACCGCGGCTATTAGGAACTGCGGTCAGGCATTCGGAAATAATTCAATTGCAAATAATCGACAGGTAGCCGTATTAACTTGGAACTTTTTGCTGGTACGATTTCCTCGTAGACATTTAAATTGCGGGAGTTATAAATTTGGATAGGATTAATTACAAACATAGATATCAATATAAGATCTTTTAAATCTAATTTAGCCTCCCATTTGGTAAGTAAATCCATTCCTATCAGGCCATCAAAATGATCGTGGAATCGGAATATGAATAATTTAATTGGTTCTAGGCATGAACGTTAGTAACCTCGAATGGATTGTAGTTAAGAGGTATGTGCGGGAATTAATTCTGGACTGCTTTTGGACTGATAATTGATTGGTTTGCACAGGTATCTACCTATTAGAAATTTAAGTGTAGGGTTATGGATACGAATATACGGTAATTGCCTTCGGGTTTGCAGATTTAATTATATCCTAAGCTGTTTGACTTCGGATCTTTCTGAAAATTCTGACTAGTCGAAGGTTGCTGTTGGTCCTGACTTGTCCTTGTCGTTAGTCCCGTCAGTCTGTTGCGGTGTGACATGTTCGTAAGTACAGTCGTTAAAAAAAAAACATCATTGTAGTAGTCGCCATAGCTATATGTGTCAATTACGAAGATTTTTTATCTGGCAAGTTGTCATTTCTACTCTGCAAATACATGGTGTTAGTCTCCTCATGCACAAAGTCTTCTCAAAAGTATCTGGTCTCATACACCTAATACGCACACTTAAAGGATTTAGGAAATCGCGTTTGGTCGAAATGGTTGATTCCAAGGTATAATGCAATGAAACATATGTCATGACGGTGCTGAAAAGATTCTGGCAGCGATCGTAAAATTCCTGCGGCGTGCCGTATCCCTGTGTAAGTAAAGCCAAATCGTTGTAGAGAGCGGTCTCATCGGAGCGGTCGGCAAATTTATTAATAAGAGCACTACGTATGCCTACCCAATCATTGGGTATACCGTTAGCATTAATCAGACGGGCGGCAGGCCCTGTGACTTTGTGTAATATGCCGTTTAACAGCGCTAATTGATTTATATTCGGATGACCCTCTTGAATGAACTGAAGTGCTAACTGGTTACACAATTTGATGAACCTGTTAAGTACATTTGGGTTCCCATCAAAACCGGAACTAAGCGGAGGGCTTTAAATAAATTGTCTAAATCAGTCATCTCGGGTTCGATTTCGGGATTAATATTACGTCTAGAATCTACACTACTGTTCCTACTACTAACTAACCTTTTTTTTTTTTTTTGTTCCCGGGGTTGAAAATCCTCATGGATGTCCTCCTGATGACTCTTACTGACTAAATACCACCCCGGTGTTCCATCTCACACCTACGCCGGGGTCGCGGGAACACATAATTCATCCGCATCCCCGGCTGGTGCCGGCCCGCTTGAGCGGGCCCCGTCTTAGGCGGGGGGAGTGAGGTGTACTCCCCCCGCAACGTCTGTGAGCGGCGCGCGCGGAACACTACGCGCGCCGCCTACTCGGGTCCTGATGTTGTGGGGCGACGGATGTCCCCGAATCCGTCGCCCCTGGAACCATTTAGGGGGGCTGGAAGAGGGCGTTGTCCGCCCTCCGCCTGCGCCCGGTGCGCCTGCTGCGGATCGGGAGAGTGGACGAGATCTCTCTTTCCCTTTCCGCAGCCTCCTTCTGCGAGATGACTGTTTCGCAGAAGGAAACCCGGGACGTCCCAGGACTCGGCGCTGCCGACCATCGAACTCATTACGGTCGGCAGCGACAAGTAACTGCCTACTTCTGAGATGAGGGCACGGCGCGGCTCCTCCCAGGCGGCACACTCTGCCATTGTATGCCACGCCGTGTCCTCCCGGCAGTCGACGCAGTGGTGACACCGAGCGTCCGGCTCCCTGTTTATGCGACACAGGTACTTCCCGAAGCAGCCATGCCCCGAGAGCACCTGCGTCGCCCGAAACGACAGGGAGCCGTGCCTCCTCCCGAGCCAGAGGTCGAGCACTGGCCGGACCGCCTCGATGGTGACGAGGCCAGCGGTAGGGCGTGAAAGCATGTCCGGCCATTCCGCCACCAGGACCTCGCGAAGCTGCGACCGACGCTGCTCCATATGGCGCTGCATCGGCCCCTCGCCCCGCGCCCTCGCTTCCTCGCGCCACCGATAAAGTGACGCGAGCACCCTCGCGTCTAGGTCCCATGGCGGGGATCCGGCCAGTGCACAAGCCGCCTCGTAGGAGATCGTGCGATACCCCCTTATGACTCTGACGGCCATTGCTCTCTGCGGCTTTCGCAGCACAGAGATGCTGGCGGCCGTCAGGTCAGCCGCCCAGATCGGGGCCCCGTAAAGGGCCATCGATCGCACGATCCCCACGTAGAGCCGCCTACAAGCGGCGCTCGGGCCCCCCAAATTGGGAAGCAGCGTTGACAGCGCCCCGGCCGCGCCCAACAACTTGGGCGCCAGCCGCCGGAAGTGGGGTCCGAAGTCCCACCGGCTGTCGAGCACCAATCCCAGATATTTCATGGTGGGCTCGACAGCGATCCGGACCCCCCCGACCACAATGTGTGATCCGGCCGGCGGCGCCCGCCGGGGGCCATGAAACACCATGGCCTCCGACTTGTTGAGGGCCACCTCCAGGCCGAGGCGCCGTATGCGGCTCACCGTTAGTGAGACCGCCGCCATCGCGAGCAACGCTGCCTCCCTGTGCGCACTCCCCCGGGCCGTGACCAGCGTGTCGACCGCGTAACACGTCAGGTCCGCGCCCGGCGGGAGCTCGCCCCTCAGCACCCAGTCGTACCCGATGTTCCACAGGAGCGGTCCCACGACCGATCCCTGTGGAACACCGCACGACACCTGGCGCTGGTTTCCGCCATCACGTCCCATGTAGGTGACACACCTCCCCGCCAGATAAGCCCCAACGATGCGGCGGAGGTAGAGAGGCACCCGATGATAACGCAGTGCCTCCCGAATACAACTCCAGGGCAGGGTGTTGAAGGCGTTGGAGATGTCCAAGGACTACGCCACCACCACCCCGCCCCGGAACACTGTTTCCTCCGCCAGGACTCTCACCCTCGACACAGCGTGGATGGTAGAGCGCCCATGCCGAAAGCCGAACTGATTCTCGTCCAGGTCCGGCCCCTCTCTGCACAAGTGGCCGACGAGGCGGGCTGCGAGTATGCGCTCGAACAGCTTGCCCACCTCGTCGAGCAACACTATGGGCCGGTACGCAGACGGCGAGTCAGCAGGGCGCCCCGCCTTCCTGAGCAGGACCAAGCGACCTGTTTTCCACAAAGTGGGAAACTGGCCACGCTCAAGACACGCTGTGAAGAGTCCTCTTAGCTGGGGCTCAAGCTCTTTCAGAGCGAGGGCTAGCGCTAGGCCGTGAATCCCGTCGTGCCCCGGAGCCACGTTCTTGGCCCGGAGCCGCATCACGGCCGCCCCCATCTCTGCCTGTGTCACCTCTGGGACGCTGATGGCGTTCTCCTCTGTAGACCCTGCGGCTGTGGGCAAAGCCATCGGCGGCGGGGTATGCTCCGCTCTTGCCGGGAAGAGGGCTGCGACTACCTCCACCAGCAGCTCGGGTTGGAGACTCTCCGTAATTGGAGAAGCCGCGGCTCGAAGTTACCCTCGAACCGCTTTATACGGGCGCCCCCACGGATCCCCGTCTAGAGTCTCCAACATCTCCTCCCTGGCTCGCGTCCTCGCCTCGCCGATGGCCAGCCACAGAGTCTCCTTTGCCGCGCGGTACACCTCATACAGCGCGGCTTCTTCGTCAGGGACCCGACGACGTCTCCTCCGGTAACGGGTGTACTGGCGTCTAACCGCCACGCACGCGACGCGTAACTGCGCGATCTCGGCGGACCACCAGTACACCTGGCGCCTTGCGGACTGTGTGTGGACCCGGGGCATGGACGCGTCGCAAATTTGCGTCATCGCCCCGCGGAACCACAGCGCCTCCTGTTCGACGTCGACGTCGACGGGTCCGCTAGTTGCCGACTCCCGGCTCCAGGCCTGGACAATAGCGGCCTCCTCGAGGAGCTCCCTGTCGATGAGCTTGCGCGCCCAGCGCGGACCGTCCGTTCGCGGGACCGGTGAATTGCGGCCGCCAGTGGTCTGGGCGGAGACGTCGAAACGGATGTAACGATGATCCGACAACGTCTCCACCTCCACGGCGACACGCCAGTCGCGAACACGGCCCGCGACAGCAGGGCTAGCGAACGACACGTCCACTATTGAACCACCCCGCTGCCGCACGCACGTGTGTACCGATCCCCGGTTCAAGACGGCCAGGCCAGTCGTGACCAACCACTCCTCCAGTGCCTCACCCCTAGCATCGGTCGCCGGAGATCCCCACGCCGTAGACTTGGCGTTGAGATCTCCGAGCAACAGCACGGGGCGAGGATGAAGTCGGCCCACGACGGCACCCAACTCGACAAGGAAGCTCTCGAAGTCGGCGAGACTCTTGTTGGGCGAAAAATACGCCCCAGCGACGCCAACGCCATCTGCGAGGGCGGCTACCCAGCCGTGCCCCCGCGACGGGCTGACGAGAGCCGTGCCAATGATGGCCACCAAACCGTCCAGGTCTCCCACCCAGTTATCCCTGGGCGGGACCCAATACGGCTCGGCTACCACGGCCACGTGAATCGACCACTCTGCCATGCTCTGAAGCAAGAGATCCTGAGCTCTGGCAGAGTGGTTGATGTTGGAGTATGGTAGAGATGGTAGAGCGCCGTTATGCGCAATCCATTCCCTCGGCACCATTCTTAGGCCGGGAGTCGGCCGGAGGGCAACCAGGCTGAGGGGGGGGGGGGGTAAAGAGCCCCCGACAGCCTTGGCAGACCCTCTCTTCTTCTTGTTGGCGGGCGCGCCACAGGCCTTACCGCCCGCTCTGTGCCCAGCGGGCCTCCCTGCAGCTGTACAGAGGCTGCAGTTTGGCGCCGCGGAGCACTGGGCCGCTTTGTGGCCGGGCTGGCCGCAGCGATAGCACTGCTCGCTGCGGTCAATTGCGGCGGTGCACCGTGCCTTAACATGCCCCACGTCCAGGCATCGGTAGCACCGAAAGGCCCTGGGCTGCAGCAGCTTCACCCTCGCCGCAACCCACCCCACCAACAGACGCCCACCGTCAGCGACCTTATTCGCCGCAGCCACCGGGCAACGCACCCAAATCGTACCGAGCCCGGAAGCGTCGGCGCGTATGTCGCCCGTCCGCACGTCTCCTGGCAGACATCCACCGACTCGGGCGACGGCCACCACGACCTCAGCCGGGGTTGTCGAGTCGTCCAGGCCATCGACGCGCAGCTCAGCGGTCTTCATGGGCCTGGACACCCGGACGTCCTCCGGGTTGAGGACCTTTTTTTTTTTTTTTTTGTTCCCGGGGTGGAAAATCCTCATGGATGTCCTCCGCCCTGGGGCGGGCGGAGGGGTCTGTCAGACTCTTACTGACTAAAAACCACCCCGGTGTTCCATCTCACACCTACGCCGGGGTCGCGGGAACACATTATTCTTCCACAACCCCGGCTGGTGCCGGCCCGCTTGCGCGGGCCCCGTCTCGGGCGGGGGGAGTGAGGTGTACTCCCCCCGCAACGTCTGTGAGCGGCGCACGCGGAACACTACGCGCGCCGCCTTCTCGGGTCCTGATGTTGGGGGGCGACGGATGTCCCCGAATCCGTCGCCCCTGGACCCATTTAGGGGGGCCGGAAGAGGGCGTTGTCCGCCCTCCTCCGCCGCCCGGTGCGTCTGCTGCGGGCCGGGTCGAGAGTCGAGATCTCTCTCTCCCTTTCCGCAGCCTCCTTCTGCGAGATGACCGTTTCGCAAAAGGAGACCACTGCGTCCCAGGACTCTGCGCCACCGACCATCGCGTTCACGACGGCCGGCAGCGACAGGTCATTGCCTACTTCAGTTATGAGGGCACGGCGCGGCTCCTCCCAAGCGGCACACTCTGCCAGCGTGTGCCACGCCGTGTCCTCCCGGCAGTCGACGCAGTGGTGACACCGGGCGTCCGGCTCCCTGTTTATGCGACACAGGTACTTCCCGAAGCAACCATGCCCCGAGAGCACCTGCGTCGCCCGAAACGTCAGGGAGCCGTGCCTTCTCCCGGGTTGAGGACCTCCCTCAGCTTGGTGGCCAGGATGTCCGCCTTTTCCCCGCTAGAGGCACCCGACACCTCAAGCAGCCGCGCCCCCGTAATCGCCGGCCTCATTCTGAAGCCGGACGGTGTGCCAAGGTCGGGGAACGCGACATTGGCTTTCGCCTGCGTCAGGACCGCCTTATAAGTAACGCCCCTTTCGACGGCTCCGGGCTGCAGCGTTATCACTCCAGCCGCGGAGCGGGGGGCTCTGACCTTAGGCGGTCCTTGTGCCTTCTTCGGTGCCGGTGCTCCAGCGGGTGCCGGTGGCGCCGTCTTCTTCCCGCGACGGCGGCCCTTCTTAACGACCGTCGCCCATGTCTCCGTGGGAGGCGCGAGCGAGGCCGCTGGTGGCGCAGTCGCCTGGGAAGTGAGCACGGACGTACCCTTCGTGGGTTTTTTGGTCCCCTTCCCGGACCCGGTCGACTCAGCCGCCGCGGTTATTGGCCCCAGCTTTTTTGGCCCCTCCTTGCGCTTGTCCGCAGCGAGCGGTGGGCGGAGATTCATCGCTGGGAGGAGCCTCTCCTCGATGGCCTCCATCCGAGCACCCACCATCTGCCCAACCTGCATCATGCAGATGCGCGCGATCTTCTCGATCTCCGCATTCGCAAGAGCAGGTGTCGACGACGGGACCGGTGATGGAGCCGACGACAGAGCCGCGACCGAAGAGGAGCTGTTGGCAGCGGGTAATACACTCTGTGCGGCGAACTGCCGCTTGAGGTCCTCCAACTCGGATCGGAGACGGCTATTCTCCTCCCATAGCTTCGCCGTCTCCTCCGTAGTAGTGCGATTAAGGAGGACCTCAACCGCCTCCTTAATTCCCTCAGCCGCCTCCTTCAAAGCACGCGTGAATGTGCCCTTCAGGTTGCCAGATTTGGTGGCAACCTTCAGGACGACATCCACGCCGTCCAAAACCTGGCGACTGAGTGCCACCCCCGTTATGTTACCCCCCGCTGCCATTCGAGCAGAGCGCCGCTCTCGGGCCTGTCGGGCCAACTCGCTGACCTCATCAGCCGCGACAGTCTTCTGCTGCGCCCGCTTTGCAGCACTCGCCTCCGCCCTGTTGGTTCCCAACAGGGACGTAGTGGAGCCTCCGCTAACCTCCACCACGGGCTCGGGGTCCTTCTCCTCGCTCTCAACGCGCTCACCAGGGACCGGCGTGTCGGGGCGCTTGAGGAAGCGTCCCTTAGAGTCACGCGACACCGAAGAAGCTGACGCATTCTTGGCTCGACCTCGCCCTCTTGTGCCCGTTGGCCCGATAGGTTCTCCTCGCTAGAGGAGAAACCTGACATCCAAAATTTGGCAGGACCACCATCCACCTCTTCTTCGCCCACTTGGCTCTTGCGCTTTGAGCTTACGCTCGCCACGCTCACCACACTCATCTCGGATGCAGTGTCAGAATCTGACACCGCCCGTCCCATCTGCTCAACCAAAACGATGGGCATACTTTGGTCCCCTGAGGGACTGGAACCTCCTCGGCTCGTGTTGCCATTGGCAAGTGGTAGACAATTGTTGCCCCCCCCAGAATACGTGAGGCATGACGCTACCGAAGGTAGGGTGGCGGATTCTCCAACTGCTGCGCAGCTGGTACCGCCCTGGGGTAATATTTTACCAATTGACTTTTTCATGATTTTTTTTGTTTAGCTTTTTAAGGGTGCGGTCCCTGAAGCGTTAGCGACTGGTCCCCCACCAGCCACTCATCCTTTCGCCACGCTTCAAAGCTTAGGATTAGGTGGTTTTTTATCTATGAGGTGTCCTTCCTCTCCGACGGCGGCATTAGACATGCCTCCGTTCGCTGTCTGGCCAAACCGGCTCAGCGAACCCGCCGAGAGTTCTCTCCTCAAGATTGCTCTTGAGGGAGAAACGCTAGCCACGCTGGTACGCCTGCACCATTGTGGCAGGGTCGCGTCCAGTGTCAATCGACGGTCGTCGATCGATCAGGAGCGACCCATCTCCCTTGTTTCTCCACTGTGCCCTCTGCTAATCAGAGGGACACGTGGAAGAACATCACTGAGCACACTGCTCCCCCCCCCGCAGAAATTAGCCACAGACAATACACTCTCCGAAAAAACCCCCCAAACCCTTTTTCCGAAAGAGAATATTGTCCATGCCCAGGGTGCACCGGCCCGACAACTGCTCTTCCCCTCGAACGTATCCGTAAGGGATTAGCAGCTGTCAGGCACACGAGGAGGTTTTCTGCACGCACCCCACTACTAACTAACCTAGGTGTACTCAATCTACGTGGATGGAAAATGTTGGACAGGGTATATAGAACTTACAGATAAAAAGGAATAAAGCAACCACTAGGAAAATTCAGCGGACTTACATGAACATTCTGGTCTTCTTTGAGCGGTATCGATATCTGGATCTCCGGCGTAGTCTCGTTGTTCAGGATCTCCCGGTGCAACGTTGAAAGTCTATCGTAGCGAACGCGCTGCGATATACCGGTAATCGCAAGAACGACCCGGGAATCCTACCGACTGCGCCAATAACGTAGGCTACTGCCGGAGGACTAAAAAAAAACGAATTTATTACAAACTTATTTATGTAAATAAAAAAAATACAATTAACATTTATATAGAATATATCAAATTGTCTCGATCGATGGTGGACACGAAGTGCCCGGGCTCGCTCACGTAGACGGTGTCGTCGGGCCTCGTGTTATGTGTCACCAGTTTTCCTTCGTAGCAACTGGGTCGACGATGACGACGATGACGCACGTGTCGTGCCTCGTGCCTTGTGTCAGCGCTTTCCTTAACAGTGATGCGCATAACATACTAATAAACAAACAATGCGAGTCCATCAATAAAATACTATTCTTACTAAAATCCCTAACAGTAAGCGCATTATTAAACCATGGATAACCCCAGGAATTTTCCGTTGTATTAAAAATCGTAATAAGCTACAACAAGATAATAAAATCCATACAACAACATATGAAAAATTACAAATATTATATTCAGATATCACTGTAACAATCTAATCTTGGATTAAAACGAAAATATGGAAGATAATTAATCACAAAATCTGTTGCTAAAAACATTGCTTTGGAAGACCATTAAAACTAAAACTAATAATTACAAGACAGATTTACTTAACATAAAATCGACTCCTTTAACATCAGTTAACTAAATTAACGAATGTTACGCGAACATTGGCCTTGCTCAAAAAATCCATCTCAACCCAACTCCTTAGTAATGTTAGACACTGACGATGATGAAGTGAATCATATACTAATGAGTCTTAAATCATACAGTGCGTCTGGTTGGGATAAATTTCTAAAATACATAAGAAAGGAGGTTGTTCCCATAATTATACATCTTGCAAAACTAACATTAGACAAGGAAAAGAAAGTCGGGAAGGCATCTTCCCGACTTTCTAAAAGCTGGCTATTATAACGTCAGTGTACAAGGCTGGAGACAGAGACGATGTCTCCAACTTCAGGCTCTTAGCTGTATTATCATCTTTATCAAAAATAATCTAAAAACTTATCAATATGAGGCTTTTAACACACCTAAAAGATTTTAACGTACTAGCTGAGTCCCAATTTGGCTTTCGTAGAGGTATTTCCATTGAAGATGCCGTTACTGCACTAAGTACTCATGTAATCAAATAGCTTGACAGAGGTCGAAATGTATAACTGCATGCTTAGATCCAAAATAAAGCCTTTGACACCGTCTCTGTCCCAATCAGTGTCAGAAAGCTGGAATGTATCGGTGTTCGTGGAGTGCCTCTTAGTCAAGCCTTTAAGTCAAGGATTATCTCTGAAACAGGAAGCAGAGGGTTAGAGTGGGCCCAATACACTAGTGAAGACGTAAACATGTCGTATCGCGTACCTCAAGGAAGCGCATTGGGATCTACATTGTTCTTTATTTACGTCAATGAACTTTGTAACATACATGTTGCAAATGCACGAGTCTTCTCTGACGCAAATGAAACGGCTGTGGTCTTTACCGTTCCGTGGTGGACAAGACTACTCCAGTCTGCAAAATAAAAACAGTCAATGGTGGAAGCAGACTAGAGTAGTCTGCTTGAGACGCAGTCTGTTTTGACGTTAATATTTAGTATATTTCTATATTTTAAGCATTCAAACTGGCACAGAGTGTACTAAATGAAACATTCATGCTATTGATTCGCCCGTACGCTTCGAGGGAACGTACCGCCGGCGGTTGTCAGCGATTGTTTTGACATGCTCGTTGATTTCGTTTCCTAGCAACAACTTCAATTATTTACCTTTTAAAATTTTGCTGTATTACCGTGATTCGGAATATTTCAGTGTGAATATATTTTCGAAGATGAACAGGTAAGTGCTTAACAGTTTTTAGTGATTAGGTTGAGAATTAGTTAAAGGATTTGGTTACAATTTGTTATTTCCGCAAACACCGTTAGCATTTTGGCGCCATTTTGCCGCCATTTTGCCGCGGCCGGTTACTTTTCCTCGTGTTATTATTATAATTCTTATATTTTGATGAATCTCTTACTCATTCGTACGTCGTATATGTATCATACTATCGATAACAAGCATTTATTTCAACTGATAGCGTTAGAAATGTGCGTATCATTGAATTTAAAAAATCCCTCCGAACAGCAGACTAGATCAGTCTGGTTCCACCACGGGCGGTTTTAGGTATTAGCGCCATTTTGTTGTGTAATAGCCCGGATTTGAAATTACTGTGGATACGCTTTATGTTTAACCGACCGACGAAAGGGGAAGTTATGAACATAAAAAAAATGTTTTTTTTTTTTTTGAATTATGGTTTTTACAGGTTATTTTTTAAATAAAAATAGAAATAGAGGTTTTTATAGGTTATTTTCTTTGTTCCTAGTATTTTAAAACTTGTTTGCATGATTGTTTGGGTTGCATGTGTTTTTTTCTTAAACATTCTTATGTACTTTCTTAACTTCGAGTTCAAATCTGACAGTATTATGTACAAGTACATAATATTAATGTGTACAAGTACATAAAACATTCTTATGTACTTTCTTAACTTCGAGTTCAAATCTGACAATATTATGTACAAGTACATAATATTAATGTGTCCAAGTACATAAAACATTCTTATGTACTTTCTTAACTTCGAGTTCAAATCTGACATGTGTACAAGTACATAAAACATTCTTATGTACTTTCTTAACTTCGAGTTCAAATCTGACAGTATTATGTACAAGTACATAAAACATTCTTATGTACTTTCTTAACTTCGAGTTCAAATCTGACATGTGTACAAGTACATAAAACATTCTTATGTACTTTCTTAACTTCGAGTTCAAATCTGACAGTATTATGTACAAGTACATAATATTAATGTGTACAAGTACATAAAACATTCTTATGTACTTTCTTAACTTCGAGTTCAAATCTGACAATATTATGTACAAGTACATAATATTAATGTGTCCAAGTACATAAAACATTCTTATGTACTTTCTTAACTTCGAGTTCAAATCTGACATGTGTACAAGTAAATAAAACATTCTTATGTACTTTCTTAACTTCGAGTTCAAATCTGACAGTATTATGTACAAGTACATAAAACATTCTTATGTACTTTCTTAACTTCGAGTTCAAATCTGACATGTGTACAAGTACATAAAACATTCTTATGTACTTTCTTAACTTCGAGTTCAAATCTGACATGTGTACAAGTACATAAAACATTCTTATGTACTTTCTTAACTTCGAGTTCAAATCTGACAGTATTATGTACAAGTACATAATATTAATGTGTACAAGTACATAAAACATTCTTATGTACTTTCTTAACTTCGAGTTCAAATCTGACAATATTATGTACAAGTACATAATATTAATGTGTCCAAGTACATAAAACATTCTTATGTACTTTCTTAACTTCGAGTTCAAATCTGACATGTGTACAAGTACATAAAACATTCTTATGTACTTTCTTAACTTCGAGTTCAAATCTGACAATATTTGCTGTATCTTAATTTCCTATCCTTTTTTTGTAATTTTTTTGTAATTCTTGTTGATGTACTTGTGCGAATTTGTTGCGAATTTGTTAATTTTGGTTGTTGATTTCTGCAATGTTTTTGTAAGACAGCATGCCTATTTATTGTGTTTATCGATTTGTAAATATCTTCAAAATGTAGAATATCAATTTACATTTAAAATAAATACAACACAATTTAAACTATGATGCAAAGTTTGAGTGGATATTTTTTGCGCTTGGTTTCAAATGTTTGTTTTGGTTAGTCGATACTGTTAATCTAAACACTTCTAACGGCTGAGACTCTGTCTGCGATAAGTATGTGGACCATTTGTTAATGTAAGATAACAACCCAAGCCACTTAGCCATTAGTGTTCTGAGAATCGAACAATGAACAGACCTTTTTTTTGCGCCGTCACTCGACACGTCCAGATGACGTCATGTTTTTGTAAAGCTTGTAGCTTGTAAAAAATTTATGGGAAGGTGTGTACTTTGAATGGATTATTGTGAAACAGTTTATATTTATGTAAATTAAACAAAAACTTTATGAAATAATGGTTTATATTTTGAATTACAATGACCCTTACACAAGAAACTGGGAAATATCCCCTCACACAGATTTCAAATGAGAATTACTAATAAATTACTAGGCAAAACTGGGCTAATCTATACATAACACGTTAGCTTATTTAATAACGATTACAACGACGTAACTTCATACAGCTCCCGTGTATAACTTAGGAGTTATCGCCGTTTTAATCACACGCGCCGTTTTCCCGCCAAAACACGGAAAAGGGGCGTCACCCATGCGCACAAGTGGCCCAAAATGGCCTCCACCACCGAACGGATTGGGCAGCATGTTAAATTTAGTACAGGCTTGGCTAAAATAGCCAAGTGGTTAACAATAAATTTTCTTACATTAAACATCCCAAAAACAAATGAAGTATTCAATTATGCTGCCAGTCTTCTGGGCACTTTTCCAGATGACAGCGATGCGGACGAGTACTTCGACGCCTGAGTATTTTTTATATTAATTTGTATAGGTAGTTAGTTAGTTATTTAGTAATTTAATTTAGTTATAAATATGTTGTTATATTACGTATTAATTAATAAAAACAAATTAAATTTGCTTCAGTGTCTGCCAACGTACACAACCAGAGAATGCATACTTGCAATAATGGTAATCGCAATAGTTGTGACTGTTCAACAATCAACAAAGTACCTCATATTAAGTAACTAGGTGTTATTGGGAACCAAATACTGTCATGGTACCCACACATTGAGAAAGACTCTTAGATACGTCGTTCCCAAGACTGTCACTAAACATTCAGGCCATCAAAAAGATTTATTTTAGATGATTTATGTTGCGCTAGTCCAGACAGTACTTTCCTATTGAATACCTTTCTGGGGTGGTGCAGCCAAAACCAAATTTCTAACCATAGATAGGGCAAAACGCGTTCATAACAAGTGAATATACTTTAAAAAAAGAGAAATCCTACTGAAGACCTAGTTCAAATTAGTAACTTGCTATCAGTCAGGAAACTTTACATTACATAAATTGTTTTGAATAAACATAAGTCTCTTTCCTATGATGAGATATAAAGAGAAGGAAAGATTTGATATAAAATATCCGTAGGACATGGACTGCGCTTGTCAGTATGCAATTTAGTAAACGATCTGCTGCGCTTTATAATAAAATCAGTAAATATTAAATACATCTACATTTTTCCCAAAAACTACCATGACAGTAAAAAAAATTGAATGGATGCAAATGATTACCAACAATGATACCGAAACGCTTCTGAAACCTTGACACATACACATCCTCACACTCATGTACTCTCAGTCACACCTACACTTTCACTTACAGATACTCACACTCATACACACATTTGTTATAATTTAAATTGGTGTTAATTTATGTAGTTTTAGCATAAAAATTAATACGTTTTGTTTTTTGTATAACACGTCTTGCTAGAAAAGACCGGATTCTCCTAATACAGACACTATCTGCATAAAAGGAGGATCCAATCAAAGCATTTTGTTTACACCTAAACTTGCTTCACCAATAAAATAATTTAATTTATTTATTTACTATAACTCTATAAGACCGCCGATTGTGTCACCCTATGTAAAGTGATGTCATTTATAACTGTAATGTTTGTGGTAAACTTCCTTATTGAAATCACTCTATTCTATTATGATTTTAATAATGTGAGACTAACGAAGTGAAAATAAAACGTGAGCTGCGGCAGTACAATCGCTATTGTAGTGTCTAGTGGAAATAATTCAACCACTAGTTATGCCACTAGTTAAAGCATGTACTACAGAGGTAAAAGGCAAATCAATAATGTTTCAACGAAAAAAGGCATGGGGAAATAGTTTCTGAAAACCAACATTATTAAGTTCGGCACACTAATGAACTCATTAGTGTCAATTTTACCAATGAAACTGAACATCTAACACGCGTCTCTGTCAGTATCAATATTCCACGCAAAATAATGACACAGACAGCTCCTAAATGTACTTTAAGCGCTGAACGCGTTCATTTTCATTGATGAAACCAGCCTTTAGTCAAAAACAATCCTACGAACAAAACAAAACACTCAATACAACTTCGACATTGTGACATTGTCGTACAAAATATATAGTCACAAAATATTCACCCCTTTGTTCGCCGGCCAGGTATAACGAGGCTGGCAGGTGTGCCGAGATTGACGCAATATTTAATTAGAGCACTTCACGCTCCGAAGGGATTCAAAGGGCTCGAAATTCGCGTTCGCCGAGAATTATTGTAATGTTGCGCACTTACGCATAAGTGCGAGTACAGTATGTTACGCGACGCTTCGTTGGTCGCTCCGACCGGGCCGTCGCGTTGCATGGTTAAAGGCGGTTGATTCTTTTTTTAATTGTTCTTAAATCAATGTTTGTGTTGCAACTGCTGTGCATGGTTCGATTATATTGAAAGAGTAACTTGCGTATTTTTATCCATAGGTAGCACAGCATATTCCTCCGTAGGTACCCAGTACATTGCATCCATTATGTTAACCTACAAATTGTCTTTCTTCTGGACAAAGAAGTCTTAACGCAATCATGAACAATTCAATAATTTAAGATTATCGTAATTTAGGTTAAAAATATGTATACAACTGTCTAGAAATGAAGCTCTTCTACTGAATAATAAAGAAGGTCGTTCTCCAGTCCCTGAAATAAGAAAACTGTATCATTTTTGACAAACAACTAGTCTTGCGTTAGCTAGCAATGCACAATGGTTTCTTAAAGCAAAGCGGGCCTGAGCTCACAATGGAACGGCAAAAAGCAAAGCCACGGAGAAGATTAATTTCAGACCCTATTATTATAATAACTATGTCGTTGAAATAATATTATAAGGCTATTAATAAAAAGGGTTTAAGGAGTAGAACATTATGTAAAGTCTTCACTGGAATTGGAACGCTAACTTTCAAATATATCATATCAATTTGTCTTCAAATATACACAAGTCAATGTTGGTACCATGTTACAAAACTTTCTCTAACTAACAATATTTTACGCCGGACACTAAGATGTTCTACCTTGTTACAAAAAAAAAATCCTACGGAACAAGCCCTGTAATAAGCTACAGCTTAATAAACGAAAATACAAAAGTTTGGTACACCGTTATTTTTCCTGTGGAAGTCTCAATATTATTTTACTCTGTGTACCTTTTTTAACAAGGTAAGAAAATCCTGGGGAGCAGGACGAAAAAAAGGAAAATCTTTTTGAATAATGTCTCCACGTGTTAGGATCCAAGACATTTTGATGCGACGTCAGCTTTGTAAAGAAATATTAGCGTAAAATTTATTTGTATGTGAAATATCTGAGACCTCACCCTTTGCATAGGAAAGTGCGTTACCATTTTGTTCTTACATTTTTATACTGATTTGGGTACGAGAGGGAAAATTGAGCCTTTTGTCATCTCGTAAGGAGTAAAGATCAATTGGGGAGAGGTCAACATTTTAGAGGGAAGGACATAAGGATCGTTTGTAGGTATTTGTGAACCGTTAACCCGTTTAGGCTAAGGGGCTATGTGAAAGACTTTGTTGGAAGAAAACGTCATATTTATTTTTAGATGGTTCGGCTAGTGAAAATAAAATGAGAATATTAATCATTGCGTTACTGAGCATGCTTTTGGGCCTTTGGGCCACGGATATCGGGTTCGATTCCCGCTTGCAGTAAAAAAATGTTTTTAAGGTTCATAGATTGTTCTTTACGGTTTTGTGTGTTTGTTTATTTTCATAGTGTGATGTCGTACGGAATTCTGTTTTTTGTAAATGCCGCCTATATTCGGACAATTTTTGTTTTACAAAAAAGGGCAATAAATGAAGTCCAAACGATCGCTCAGAGACAAATTTAAAGAGATTAATATAATGACTGTGCCTTCTCAGCATATTTATGAAAATCTTTTGCAAGCACAAACAAATATATAATATATATTTTAAAAATACAGTGATATCCATAATACAAATACTAGGAACAAACACAAATTTGTTGTTTCTACAATCAGGCTCAAGAAAATAGGTGGCTCGTTTAAAAACCACATTCAAGATCTAAGCCTTAATAAATTCAAAATCTTTTATAAAGCGGAAACTATGCCAGAAAGCCTACAATACCGCCAAAGACTATATTGAGGACACAAAGGCTTGGGATTGACCTGCTCCAATAAATGTACAAGGTGAATGTTTATGTTTATATTGTCTTGCTAACTAACCTACCGCCAAAAAGATCCCCACCCCCACCTAGTAACTATTTTTCTTTCTTCTTTAACTATGTTTCATTTTTTGCTACCTTTATACCTTTTTACATAAACAATGACATGAATATTTACTGTATAAAGTAAATATTATTTTAAATATATGTGAATATGAGGACTATGTGGGTCATTTTTTTTTCCCTTCAGTTAGTTTTAATGATGGTCTGGCAGTTTGAGTCAAACTCAAACTCAAAGCATTTATTTCAAATAAACCAATTACAGGCACTTTTGAATTGTCAAGGTCGGTCGGTCAGAAAAATGAAGCTAGTTGCCCATTCCAAAGCGTAGTAGGTACCTATGAAGAAGAACGGGCAAGAAACTCCACGGACACTCTTTTAAATCAAATTATGTTATGAGTACATTATGCGGCCTATCCAAATGTGCTTTCTCTTGCATTCTTTGTCGAATCGTTTCAGACACCAATCTACATTGTCTTCACATGATCTGACCAAGATTATGTCTGGACTTTAAAAGAAAGTGTGACCTCTGAGTTTGTTTCGGCGTTTCTTTTCAGAGTAGTCAGATATAAAACGCCGATCTCGTCTAGTTTTTAAAATATGATTGACGTGTATTGGATATATCCAATTATAGACCCATTACCATACCTATCACAGCAAAGATTTTTGAAAAAGAAATTTTCGAATAAATAATCAACTTTTTAAATAAAAACCACATACCAATTTGGTTTTAGGAATAATATTTCGCCTTAACTTGCATGTTTTACTTTTTCAAACTAATATCTGAAACTCTCAATGTAATATAAAATGTCTGTATTATCAGTATTCTAAGATATGAGCAAAGCATTCGATTTAGTCCCACATACTCGCTTAATTTGTAAAATGGAGAATATGGCATACTAGCACTTCGCCCGCGATTTTGTACGCGTGGATTTCGAAAAAAAAAAAATGTAGCTTAAGTTCATGAGACATAATTTCGGCTTCTAATGATATAACAATTTTTCAAATCGGTCCAGTAGTTTCGGAGCCTATTCAATACAAACAAACAATCAAATCTTTCCTATAATACCTTATTAATCAACTGGCACACTAACTACGGATTGTCAAGTTAGTTCCTTGAAGATATAATTTATAATTTTTCCTGATTTATTTATCAACAATGCAAACAATTTTATTTCATTTATTCTTTCTAATCATGATGTTAAATAGATAATTATTTCGTACCCACCATTTTGTCTGAAAAAAACTGGTTCTCCGTTATGTCACCGAGTTTGTCTTCTGAATTTCTATAAGTATTTTCCCCGATTTGTTCTCTTTGGTGTTTGTGTTCGATCACTGCGTCATGTTTACCGCAAATAAACGTTTTTTTCTTTCTTTTCTTCTTTTTTCCCTGTTTATAATATTAGTATAGAAGAGGCAAGGCGCTTGTTATTTATCGAGTCGCCAGCAAAAAAAGGTAGTATAAAAAATTGAAAATATCACAAAAAAAAAACAAACAGTTCAACTTTAAAATAAAAAGTTGTAGTGTTCCTCATGGAAACGTGTAAGGGCCACCATTATTTTCATATTTTAGTAAACATTTTTTTATATTTTATTGGGGATTTTAATTGCACTTTAATTTTTTTTTTTTTTTGGTCTAGTGGTGGCAAGAGCTATTGCTGAGCATGAGGTCCTGGGTTCGATTCCCTGGTCGGGTAAAATTATTGTAGGTTTTTCTATCTAGAATTTTTCAGTAGCAGCCCGGTCTGGATTTGTGCCCGGTTGATGGCAATAGGCTCACCCCTGTTACATCGGACTTAGCCTAAGACTTAACCCTTCTGGGATTACAGGCGTGATGTTATGTTATGTGTTTAATTTTAATTTTAATATTTCCACACCGGCAACGCTAGTATATGTGAAACTGTTTTTTAATATCAAGATCTTAATGTACCATGTACTCAGAAATAAATATATAAATAAAAGAGCTTGTACAAATCTACTTACAGAAATAACATCATAATTTTATATTTTATAAACTGCTAAAGGCATAGGACAAATTCAATGCGAGGCTCCGTTCAAGAACACGAGAATACACTATATCCAAATTGAAATAAACCTAGGCACTAAAAGAGCTTTCGTATCCCTTCCAGGAACAAAATAATGTTACCAAAAACTATCTCACATATTTATGAGTATCTTTTCCTACCATTTTCCACAAGAAGACTGTGTTAAATCCGTCGGACTGAAGGGTAAATCCGTTAGAAGGGCAACCATTACTCAGGTGAGCGTAAGTTCTTCTTGCGTCGCGTCGGTACTGCGTGGAAATTTGTCATTGTGACACGCTTTAAATTGCGAGGAGGGTTTCTACTAGACTTTGGAGGAATCCTAGATACCTGTATCTTTTGTGTCTTGGGAGTGTATTATCATTTTAAAGTCTGGCAGTTGCCCACCAGACACGACACCCGTCTGGTCGCAGGTTCCTCTTTTTTTCTATAGAAGATGAGTGAACTTTACACCCTGTTCCTCATACCTCTATAAATCAATCAGATTCATCCAAAAAATCTCGACTGCTAACTTCAACAGGTACCTGTTCACAATCCCTTGGGAATTATAATATCGTTTGACGAGGTTCAGTGCAGCACCAGAGCGAGCAAATAATACGCCCACGGAGGGATTATATCGAGTAATTCTCTAATGCTGGCCGGTTAGGGGGATTTAGCAGCTGCGCCCGGTCGGGGTGCCCCATAGATATATTAGAGATTCCCTCTGCCTATTAATGTGGTGCATTTGTTTTTTGAATGTTGTTTCGAGGATCAGCAGTCCTTTAAGATAAGGTGATTATGGTCTAAATATACTGCTGTAGTATATCCATCAGTCTATAGTATATATTATCAGAGGATCTTACGATTAGGTGAATGGTCATAAATAAGGCTCGTCTGCCTTTGTACCTTATTATGTGCGAGAAGCTTAAATAAATAAATGCAGCAGTTAGTATTTTACTGAGAGAGATAAATAAAGGGAGTTATGGCTGACTCAAAAAAACTTTAAATAAAAACAGTAGTAACCAATTTTGATAAATAAAATGAAAGTTTCTTTACTATTTTCTTCTTTTCTTTGTGGTACCTCCTTGTGGTCACGCTATGCAGCAGTTACCAATCAAAGAATAAGCTAACGAACTAACGATGGTGTCACGAAGAAAAGTTAAACAAAACAGACATTCATATATAATCAACCACAAACAATCAAACACAATCCGCCATCGTCTAAATTGTAAATTTAACTTTCATTATAATAAAACTCGGACATTTTGCGACGTGATCGTTTCAACCATAAAATGTGAGTGCAAATAAAATAATGGCCCCGTTCAGTTTCCATTATTGGACAAACGTAACAATAACATATAAAAAAATGTCATAAAAATCTAGCGAAATTACTGCTTTTATGGCTCCGTTGATCTGTAGGAGAGATGTAGACCAATAGGATGCTGACAGCTGTTTCGCTTTTTTGCGTTAATTGTTTGCGTGTGTGACGTTGTTTGACGGCAGGGATGTATTCCTCATGGGAACCATTGTGTTCTACATTTACACTTTGCGGATTCAATTGTGTTTAAGGGGAATGCTATACGGTAGTCTGCAGTATTTTTTTACGTTTTTGCTACCAATCATGATACTGCATAATCGCCATCGCGAATCACATTTTGATCATACGACCTTACGAAGGGTTGCAATTTGTATTCGCCGGAATTTTAAGAAAACTTAACATAGGTATTGATTTTACGTCTCAATTTAAATAATATTAACCTTTTATTTGGCACTGTCCAAAACCGTGGTAAGATTTTAATCGGAACGCCCGAAATCACTTAGTATTGACTCGAAACGCCAAATCAGTGAACTCGTTTGAACAGATAGGTATGTACCTACTTATTTAATTACTTGCTTTTAGAAACTGGATAAAACAATCCCAAGTACTTGAAACTCCTGCGTGACTTCAGAGCAGAATTATGAAAATCCTTTCTTTTTATCTCCTCAACTTTGCAGCTCTGTCACCTCCGCTAGTAGCGTAAACAATTTTCATAGTTTCATGGGCAGATGTCAAAGTTTTTCCTCTCAATGGCGGCCGCTCGACGGAAAATTTCCAACTTGCTCCTTGAATTTTAACGCGGCTCGAACTCTGATGTCGTTGCGTACTTTGTTGGCGCGATATTATTAAAAATATCAAATAATGTTTGTGATTTTGGTGATAGAGGTGAGGTAGCTACGTTTTGGAAATAATTTAGTTAAACTGTTTTTGTGTCTGTCATAAAAATTCACAAGGATGATGTCAAAAGAAAAAAAATTCTTTGTTGTAACTTTTCTCGGGTTGTTATGATAAAAGATCATTGCCGAAAAAAACAAGTCCTAAAAATAAATCCCCAACGCTATCGTAAAATCTAGGTCGGTCTTATAACAATGTTTAATCTTTTACGATCTCACACAATAGGTGTAGCTGACAAACTTCGAAGAAAGAGACTTCGCGTGTAAGAGCACAAAACAGTCCAATTAGGTACTGCTGAGTTTACGTGCCATGTTTGGAATAGTGAGATCTAGCGGCAAGTGGGTGAACTTGTTAGTAGTCCGTGATGACTATTTGTGTGAGTGAGCTGAGTCTGAATCGAACTAATGATAGTTTCGCAGGAATTGCTAACAGTTTTCCTTTTATTTTTGAGCTGAAAGCTTAATTAATTTTATTTTCCTTGTACCTTCTTGCTTCTTCTTAGCGTGACGGTTGCAATCTATATGGACTCAGCCCAGAATTCGGTTACGTGTTTGGCGCCACTAGCGTCCATCAGTTTCTGTAACGTGCAGCTGACAGAACACGCAGGGCACACCACCTGAAGAAGTTTCCTTGCTTCGGTCAACCTGGATCCGGGGTAGCAATAATGATTACATATGAAATAAAACAACCATGGCCTCAATTGCGTCAATCGCGAATCTGCTGGAACCCAATTGTGCCGTTGGTAACTTTTGACACAACCAATCCATAACACGTTTCTATAGTGTGTCACCGGTAATTTCCTAAAACAGCAAACAAATGAAAGCCGTGATGTGTGAAACAGAGGCGGCGGGTGCGCGGCGCTAAACAGCCAAGCGTGACTGAGTGCGTGAAGCACCACGCTCTATAATTTGTGACACTATATGTTTACTCGTGCCGTGGTGTGGGTAATGTTTGCGGTTAACACTAGTCAATGTGTTTTGATAAACGTAGGTTCCCTATGTATCAACCTATCGAAGTTCTTTATGTGGGGGCTTCCTATGCTGATCTTTCAACAAAAGAGTGTTGTCTGATGTGAATTTAAACGTGTCCTCTTTGGTATATGCAAATCAGAATTCAATTTCGATACGTGGTGATTATGCAACTAGAATACGCGTCATCTTTAGACGATAGCAACAAATAGCTAAATGATGTATTTCACCCTAAGGTACTAACAAAAGAAAGAGATAGTTTGTAAAGATATTTTGAACAGACTTGAATGGAGTTAGGCACACAGACAAACTATAATTATCGCAGAATAAAACAAAGGATAGTTTTAGCCTACAACAGAAAGAAGTTGCCCAAGAATGCAAGTGAAACCGCGTGTCGTAGCTTGTATGCAATATTTCTCAGTACTGAGTGGAACGTTCCACTCAAGTAACAGGTAATAAAATCACAAAGTTACAGAACCGTTCGTCATGGAACAGACTCGCTCGTGCATGAACTTGTCTTCTCTCTAATTTTTTGTCAATGCTTTTTGGAACGGTTAATTTCAAAGACTATTTCAACTTAGGTCTGAAACTGTAACTGTTGGTCCTGGTTGGGTCGGGCAAATTATTATTGGCTTTTTCAATAAAACATTCTTAACAGTGGTAACGGCCGCGACTTACGAGATGTAGATCGTAGGTTTCGAACTCAGACAGGCGATTTACTTTGTGTGTCTAAAGGTAGAGCTAGGAGGTGCATAGTGGAACTTTTCAGTGGCTACTAGTAAACCCCTTGAGTTTGGAATACGATTTGTTTTGATGAGTCCAATTGATTGCACATAGTGTTGACTATCTGATGATGGAGCCAGGAAGTGGATAGTGTAAATCTTCAGTGGCTCCTAGTAAACGGCCCAAGTCATTCTTATACTTCGTTGACTTTAGACTTATTAACTAAACGGAGAATATACTAAAAAGTATTTAAAAAAATACGTAGTCTCGAACCTACATAATATATTATTTATTCGTTGGCCATGAAGAAAGAAACTGCTGACATGCAAGAAATACCTTTTTTACCCGACTGTGCTAGGAGTAAGTGTTACGATTTTAACATGTCTGTGTTATATCAGTACAATATCACCGCTTAAAAAACACATAGAGCAACAAAAAGAAATGAAATCTCACCGAAAATATTTCATGGTTCGTGGTCGCCAAGATTTACATAACACTCTCACTGTTAAAAAGTTATCAAATGTAATGAACAGCCAAGCTCCTTACTCTGCAATTCGTTTCTCTGCTAACCTTACATCTTGGTCAAAATGTATGACTTGGCCGTTCCATTTAACTATCGCATGACACAACGTTAAAGACGAGGGACATAATTTCTTACTGTAAGCAAATAGGTGCGTATCTGTGCGACGACGGTAGTACATTTTGACCAAGTTGTAAGGTTTGTAGAGTTAAGCCTTGTAGAATTAGGGGCTTGACTCTTCATTAGATATGATAACTTTTTAACAATCAAATCGTTTAGTAAGTTTTACCAACCTACTTTAAATGAAATGTTTTTGGTGGGGAACAAAATCGTACGGAACCCTCTCCACGCGAGTTCAACTCGCACTAGTTTATATTTTCTTCACTGCCGTCACAAACTACGAGTATGCTCACATTTACAATATTAATAGGTGCTCTTTGATATCATATCATATTTTCTGCAGGATCTAACTGCTTTGAGTTAGACTCGAACGAGTACCGAACGCTTTGATATAATATACTGTATAGGAGCTATCGATGTCAAACGTACTGAAAATTACTGAAACACGAATTCATGAGCATTGGTTGAAACTTGAATAGCCAATATAGCCATCATTCATCTTGTTAGATACGAATAGAATAATGTACATCATCTTGGCATTTATGCATAATCAGCCTATTATGTTCCCACTGCTGGGACACAGGCCTAATCTCTGTGAGAGGGAGTGGGCCATAATCCACCACGCGGGCCCAGTGCGGTTTAGTAGATGCCACATGTCTTCGAATTTTTGGTTCTAAGACATGCCGGTTTCCTCACGATGTTTTTCTTCACCGTTTGGAGAGCAGTGGTGATGACATAATTTACAAAAATTAAAGCGCCTGTCTGGGTTCGAACCTGCGACCTACAACTCGTAAGTCGCGGCCGTTACCACTGGGCCACCACTGCTCCCTTCTTGGCATTTATATTGTTGCCGATCTATACTATACTTTTATAAAGGAGGAACACTGACTCCCAAGTCGCAGGTATAAACCTAGTTTGGGAGACAGGGGACCAATATTTAAGAAATGTACTATTCTGTATGTTGTAAACGTAATTTCTGTAACAATGTTGTCACTTATTTTTTTTATTTAAATCTCTAAATATAAATCAAAAGTGAGCTTGAATTGAGCTGTCAATAGTTCTTATTCCTAGCAGCATCACCATGTTGATTCTGTAAAAACCTCACCGTGAAGACTTGCGTGGAGTAAGCTGTCATTGTCATCCCGTCTTGGTGAAACCCTAGCATCAGTGGTGCTGACAGCTCACTCCACTCTCACTACATCTAAGTTTTCACGGTGACATGGTTACAGAATAGACTTTCTCAATGCAGGGTAAAGGACTCATCTCTTCACTTAGGGCGGGTCTGATTTTAGACCACCTCAAACGTGTGTCTATACTTATGTGTCTAATGGTCTACTACTCTATTAGACATTCCAAACAAAACTCCATGTAACTTTTCGGACATGAAATTAATAACACGTAAATTGTTAAGTCTGCCGACGATTTGAAATGAAATGATGTGACATGATTCCATCAGAATTTCACTGGAATTCCTAATGGATAAATGCCATATGTAGTGGTGGAATTCAGAGGCGTCGATGCGTTTCGATTCGAAATTGAGAGCCCGTTATTTCTTATTCCTAGAAACACCTACAAACTCAAACTCAGAGCATTTTTTTAAGGAGTCGGTCAGTCAGAAAGATGAAGCGTTGCCAATTCCTAAGCGTAATAGGTGCTTTTAGAGCACGGGTAAGAAACACCATGGACATTCTTATAAATTAAAATATTGTTATAAAATATTGGGTCAGGTTGAAATTAGTGCATGTGTACTTAAATAAATCACAAACACAAACTAATTCAACAGAAGTATGAGCACAATCCTAGCCCGGTTCTAATGGGCACCAACCGACCGGAAACTGCGAGTAGCTCCACGTATTTACCTTACAAATACATTCGAGCTAAGCAGTTTGTTTGAGTAGCCGTTCGTTCGCCTTCGGTCCGAGGTGCTCTGGTTATTAATTAAAGATAACAATTTCGTGTGCACGTGCAGAAAGTTGGAAGCTTTTATCACGTACAAATATAAATTATGAAGTGAAGCTTCATTTGGTTAGCTTTTCATATGGGAGTAAACTAACATTCTTGGAATTAAATTCATAGGTAGAAACCTCACTGCCCAGTAAAGTAAAATAAATAATGAAATTTATGTCGAATCTTAAAACGATACGAAAATGCCAGGAAGAAAGAGATCAGGTCCATGAAAGAGCTTATCAAAGGAAACCTTCTTTTGTTACGCAACCGAAAAGTTGTAGATTTGTCCATATTCCCATTTTGATCTATGGATCCCAGACTTGGTCTTCATAAATTCATCATTCAATAGTCCAAACTCAAGGTTTGCCACACAGCACAGTTTTGCGCACAGTGCTCAGTGGAGCGCAGTGTTCTAGGCGTCAAATTGTCAGACCACATTTGCGTGTTGCAAATGTGGTCTGACAATTTGACGCCTCCAAAATATAGATTACTAACGTTGCTCAAAAAGCCGCGGAGCTGAAGTGGGACTGGGCAGGCCACGTCTGCCGTATGCCCAATGAGCTGTGGGCCAAAATAACCACTACGTGGAGCCCTGACACAGTCAGAAGGCGTCGCGGCAGATCCCGTAGAAGATGGCGGGGCGAGCTGGAGAAAATAAACGACCAGTGCTAAACTTTAGCCCTGGATACAAAGAGCTGGAAGCCATGGGGAGAGGCTTTTGACCAGTACTGGGCTGATGCAGGCTAACCGTAAACGTAACAGTAAATATATTTCATGAATCGTGCACCAAATATCAACAGA
Source organism: Dasypolia templi (assembly GCA_963555695.1). NCBI lineage: Eukaryota > Metazoa > Arthropoda > Insecta > Lepidoptera > Noctuidae > Dasypolia > Dasypolia templi. The sequence goes on from OY743144.1 coordinate 1,778,905, forward strand.
TCAAGCGTAATGTAAATAGATTACCCACATAGACTTTTCTATTTTGGGGGTATCGCTGCTACACAATATTGTGAAACGGACTCAAACTCTTAAAAAAACATGGTTTCAGCATTGGGACATCAATATAAATTACATTAGACCTCGGTTGATCAAAGACTGGGAGTATCTTGTTGACTTGTTGTTTTTTGTAAAAAAAACTCACATTTCTTACAATAAAAATAATAAAACACACGATGACACTTTGCTGCCTGCACTACCGGGACAAAAAGTATTCAATTTCCTAACGCAGGTCGTTGTCCAATTTAGGTGTGCCCCTAATTTTTATCGAAATCCATTCAAATGATTTCAAACTTTTTTCAAATAAATTTACATAATTGGATTGAAAATAATTCAGTTCCAAAGTGTAGTAGGCTCCTATGGAGATTAACGGGCAAGAAACTCCATGGATACTCTTTTAAATCAGTATATTTTTACACAATATGGCAGTACTATTTTAGAATCGAGGTACAGATAACGCTACCAATTCTGTTATACCCAACTTGTTCTTCTGTACGTTATGGGAATACTCATAAAGAACTTCAAAGCGTTTTAAAACAGTGTTTATTGCTACTGAGCTACTAAAGACAATTAATAGTAATTAGCTTATTTCGCTTACGACTCCCACGGGTAGAATTGGAGTAACCTCCACTTAAGCAGAGGCTAAAATGGAAGCTGCCAAAAATATCGTTTGGGGCTGACTGCTCAGGGTGCGTCAGACGTCACACACATGTTCGAGACGGCACATTCCATTCGGAAGTATTTGGTGAAGATTAAAACTGACTCGAAACAATACTACACAGGGTTTCATTTGGTTCGTGCCGAACCAACGTTCGGCATCTTCCGTCGCTGAATCATGTTTGGCTCGGCTCCGCACAATGTGAGTAAAGAAAGAAAAGAAAGAAAAATTGTTTACTTTGCACAAACAAAACGCACAATACAAAAAAAAAAACGACATAAAATACCCGCACAAATTAGCAAAAAGCCTCGTATTAAACCAATACACTAGCGTTGAATGTTACGACACTGGTAAATGACAGCAAACAACGCATCAAAACAAAAACAAAAGGCCCATTGCAGAGTGGAAAAATAGCGCTAAAAGACGAACGGATTTTTCCGAACATTATCTACATAATTGTATTCGATTTTGCCGCCCGGCTGCCCGGCTGTACCGAATTGTGCCGAGCCGAACAAGTATGTAGCACCCATAAGCTTTGTTTTTCTTCATTTGTTTACCTGTATTTCGATTGAAAAACAAAATGAAAATTAATGGAATAACATTTTTGGTTTAAAATCGTATCAAAATATTCCACAACTATTATGACATTTTAAGCCATAAAGTTGTACCCCCGTATTTCATTGATTCAGTTGTATGTACATAATGTATAACTAAGCGTATGATCACAGTAGTACGGATTAGGAGAAACTGAACACGACGGGCACAAGTAGCCAAGGTTACGGCACCAACAGACGATCTGCTTGAAATCCTCTTGTGTAATAAGGGAAATGTATTATATGTTTTATGCATTGTGCACATAGTTTAAACAATATACGATCTGTAACCATATATATGTTTAACTAGATAAATTGTTGATTGATTCATTGTAATGTTACGCAGAAAATCAAACATCATCTGATATCAAATTATGTTTTTTGTCCATCAGTGTAGTCGTGGGATTATGTGCAATCGGACGAGAAGAGAAAATTTAATGTTTTTAAATTAAGTGAAATACAAAATGTTCATTCTTTTTTAGGGTTCCGTACGACGTAATGAAAAAAAGGAACATAGGGTCACTCGTGTGTCTGTCTGTGCGTTGAAATTTGGTACACGTATGAATTTTTGTGACCCAAACATGGATAATGATGTAAAGAAAATAAATGAATTTTAAATATGGGGTCACAAAAAACTTAAAAAAAAACAAGTTTGCAAACTGTACTGTGTCACTGTGTGACATATCAAATGAAAGGGCTTATTGTGAGGGTCTTAAACATATGTATTGTTTGTGAAAGTAGACAAAAGTTTTAGGTCAAGGCGAACAAAATAGTTTTTCATAATTTCTACTGTGTTCCAGTTATTTTTAACCTTTTATACAGTTACCAATAATTGTATACGTATGTCGCGGTGTTTATGCACAAACTGCAATCTGTCTGGCGAGTATCTTATGCGAGTTAAGAACCGTTTTGATTAGAACGTATAGTGAAAACTAATCGAATAAATATGTTTGCAGTGAAAAGCACAGATTCTATTTAAACGTAATATCAGTAATACTAGATTATTAGAGACATCTTTATTGATTTTTATCTCATCTTTTCGTATTTTTTTCTTAATTACTTTGTGGAGAAAGTTCGAAGATGAAAACTAAATGAAAAATAAATGGTTTATTATACGAAAAGGTGGTGTTTTATTATATATTGACGATTCTTGTTTTTATTGGTTCCATCCTCGAAGTTGGTCCCATTAATAATTGAAAAGAAAAAACACCTCTTAGGGTAGAAAAATAGGGGTTGATTGATTTCTACTGAATTTTTACCTCTGATCCGATTTGGTTGAAACTTGGCACACCTAAATTTCTTTTGTTAAAAGTTTTTTGTTTACCTATGACTTTGGTCTGAATATTACAACTTGTTCAGCGTATATACGTTTAGGAGTGTGTTTACTTCGGTGTCTGTGTTTCCCGACAGCTATAAACTGGGAGTGAATATGTTATTTCTAGACTACGTGCTTGTTTAAACTAAGATTATCTACCGTATCGGCAGTGTGTTTTCAAACACAAGACATGTTCAAATTCTTTCTCGACATGGATCAGCTACCTTTATTCTATACAACTAAACGTAAAGAACGTCCACGTGTGGCGGTACGTACAAAAGTACAGACGCTTTATATAACATCACGCTTGTATTCTCAGAAGGGACAGACAGAGGTCTATCAGTAGTATACCCACATTGGGCCAGTTATATTTAAGTTCAACCACAAACCAAGATTTCAGGCTGCACACTCTTATTGGGCAGTCATTCCTGCTATCCAAATAATTTTACTGCTGCGCTATTGTCGTATACCTCGTGCCGAATTCCCTCGAGCGTATTGAAATATACACCAGTACCCACATCGTTTTATAAATGTCAAGCCGTTGATTTTCGTATTTCAATCTGGAGCACTTGTCACGGTTGGATGGCTGACTCCTGAGCCCCTTGTTGGCACGTGCTCACTTCACCTACGTCTTTCTGAGAAGTGTTTGTTCAGTTCTATGTGTATGAGGTTATTATTGAGTTTTTATAAAAAATCTGAAGAGGTCATAGTGAATAGACATACTTGCCTAACACGGATTTTTTCTTTAGAATTTACCTTCATGTTAATCGAGAATTATAATATTACAGACAGGATTTCTCGCATCATGATGTCAATGGTTAAAGAGGAGGTGTAAGGGATCAATACAAAAATAAACCCACTTACAATGACAATAGCAATTTTTCCATAAGACATTGTAAATGTTGTACGCTGACGGAGTAGTTTTGAAATGTAAAACATGCTTTAAAATATTAGATTTTGCCAATATTTTCAAAACATTTTCTTTTTGATTGACATCATCCATCCGCTTGCTAAACTTTTCTCCCATATATTCTGTTGCTAGGGGCGTGCTCATTTAATCTTCCCCACAATTAATAACTTTTCACATGAGACTTCCCTCATGGCATGTTTCGGGGTCTGCGCGAAACATTTGTCATCTAAACTGCTCGACTGGGAAAACAAGATTTTCACACACCATAGGACAATTGCCCTTGCATGTTATGGCAAGAAATTATGTTTGTTCAGACATTAAATTAATTGTAACTGATATTTTTGGAACGAAGTTCTAAAGCGGCTTGCGGTAGGAGTTGATTGGTAAAAATCTTAACATACAGAAAATGGTCTCAATGAAAATCCAAGATGGTGGCTGCGAAAGTTTTCAAATGTTTCATCATGGGTATTATTTCATGATTTTCGAGGTTGCTCAAGCCAAAAGTGAGGTTAAAGTAAGATAATACACTGATGTTGATATAGCTCTCGTAGTCTATTTTCATAGCGCTATGTCCTACTGCAGTCTGCTGTGGGGTTGCGCCGCTGATATTCAAAATGTTTTTGTTCTTCAGAAACGAGCTGTTCGAGCAAGTTACCAGCTAGGTGCCGTGCTTGAGTATATCTGAGAGTTTTTTTATAGATATTGGAATTCTCACGACGGTGGAACTATACACTTATACTCCAAAACAGTAATATTAATAATCTTTACACTAGAAATAAGATCCAACAACGTGCACTGCCCTTTCACCGGCTTTTTAAGGTTCATAACTCATTTGTTTGGCTTGGTACTCGTATAACCTTTTTTATCAAGCTTAAGCTTCTTTGCTAGATTAGCCGTTTGATGCGTTTAAAGCTAAAGTATAATCCAACCTTTGTTCAATTTTTTTTTTATTTTATTATTTTATTTATTCGGGAAAACAAACAATTACACATTAAGAATTACAAAAAGATAGTATACAGCAATATTACAAATGTGAAATCAACCACGTTCTCCACAGATACACACGAGACAATTTGGTAGATTTTAAGACGAAGAAGCGTTGTTAACAATAAAAAAGAGAAATACCAACAGTAAATTATTCATGAAGCTGTTAATAATAGTGTAGCATAAGCGGAACAACAGTGTCACATTAATTTTGCAGTGTGTTAAGCAACATGAGTTTAAACTTTCCTTTTGGTAAAGCAAACAGATCCAAACTGCAGAAATTCTTATTAAAATTGCTCGTAAGGCGACGAAGTGGCGCACGCAAGCCGGCATTTGTACGACTGAAAGTAGTAGCGAACACAGGGCGTGCGCGCACCACGCGTCCCTGGCATGTTCTGGGAACTATATAACACAACTTGTTAACTATATCTAAACAATCATACGAGTTATTGCATAAGTCATACAAAAATGTAGTTTCAAGAAAAGTACGCCTTGAACTCAAACAAAGCAGATTATATTTTTTAAGTAAATCATTATAAGAGAGGTAACAACTTTTAAAGCAGCGATAATACATAGACTTCAAAAATTTACGTTGTATGCTTTCTATACACTCAATGTATTTATTGTAGTAGGGGTTCCACACAGGCACTGCATATTCTAATTGAGACCTAACTAGTGATCGATATAGATGTAAATATGTACTAGGGTGCTTAAATTCTGTGGCTGATCTCATAACAAAGCCGTACATGCGATAAGCATTATTAACAATTTTATTAACATGTGCATCTAAGTGAAGTTTGTCGTCAAGTAAAATTCCCAGGTCGCGGATCAAACTCTCCCTTGCCAGAGTTTCACTGTGTATGGCATAGGGATATGTAAATATATTTTTATTTTTAGTGTAGCTAATACAACAACATTTAGATATACTGAGTTGGAGTTTGTTTTTAGTGCAGTAATCTGCAAGACGATTGAGGTCTTGTTGAAGCAATTGACAGTCAAGTATAGTTTTGATGGGTCTAAAGACTTTAAGGTCATCTGCGTAAAGTAAGAATTTAGAATTTAGAAAGCACGTGTCAATATCATTAACAAATATAATGAATAACAAAGGGCCCAGTATCGAGCCTTGAGGCACCCCTGATGTAACAGTGATGGAGCTGGAATGGAATCCATTTACCACCACTTTTTGCGTTCTATTTGTAACATAGGAAGTAAACCAACGAAACAAATCCCCACGAATGCCGTTAAATGCTAATTTGTCCAAAAGTAATTTATGATCCACCTTGTCAAAAGCTTTACGGAAGTCAGTATAAATAGAGTCCACCTGTACACGTGCGTCCAAATTATTGAATAAATAATCAGTATATTCAATTAAATCACTTGTACAGAAATAAATACTAAACATTACTTAATTAAAACATTGATTTCCCGGAGTAGCAAGGGCTTATAGTGTTTACATTACGAAAATAAGAAGGTAATTGTCACAAGTTTTGTATTGTCTACCGCCGCGCCGTGCGGCGCGTTGACGCGGACACCGTACGGTGACACCGTCGTTCACACTACAGACAAATATAGATTACATAAGTTTTATTTTTTATATAAATTATTTATGACCTTTTAAGATGTAGCATTTTAATAGTTTTTTTTTAAATAGTAATAACGATTGTGTATTTTTATATCTTTTGGTAATGAGTTATAAAGTTTTGCTCCCTCATAAATTATAGTTTTTTTCCATAGTTAGTTCTAGTACTAAGTGTGTGTCAGTCTTGTGCACGCGTCAGAGACGTTTTTGTACCTGTATGTTTTTTGTGAACGTGATGTGTGTGTGTGTCTTTGGAAATAATTTTACGAACTAAAATACTTTTGTTATATAAATATATATGATAAATGTTAAATAGCTTGGTTTCTTTGTAAACTTTGTGTGTGCTATCAGTCAGTGGTAGTGAAATAGGACTTTTATTATTTTGTTTTGTCGCTCTTTGTAGCTTTTCTTGGTTGGTTTTAGCTGCTGAACCCCACAGTTCTATAAGATATTCAATGTGCGGTTTAACCAGAGAATTATAAATAGTGTGGCGGACTTTAAGAGGAAAGCTTCACAATTCAACGTAACGCACAATTCCCGGTAGGCGTGATATTTTAGAACAGGTTTTCTCTATATGTGGTTTCCATGTTAGTTGATTGTCCAGAATAAGTCCGAGGTATTTCTCCTTATTAACTTTATTTAAATTTACTCCATTAATACTAAGAAATTTGTGGTCTGAGATTTTTTTTTGTTTTTAGCTGCAAATATTATATAGTTAGTTTTGGATGTATTAATAGTTAACAGGTTATTTAGAAACCATTTTTCCGAGATGATGAGATGGAGTGACCAAAATAGAAAAGGCAGGTGTCATCATAAAGAAATATGACCTGTCAGGCCCATCTTGTCTATATTATTAATGTAGATTAGGAATAAAAGGGGATTGTGTTAGTAGACATAATTTAATCATTACAATGTTTTTATGTGTTGTATTGCAATATTTGGTCAGCGACCTCCACAGATGATCATAATAATATTACATAATTTATTGCTTGATCGAGTTTTCAATGTTGTAGTTGGTATATTGACGTGTGCTAGCTGATATAATGTGGCAATAAATGTGATTTAATGTTTTGTGTTTCATAATGTTAATTATCTTCTTACTATTGTATGGAATCAAGTTCTTCTAACTGAACAGACACGACCAACCGACCGGCCAACTGTCTGTGACTTCTGATTGCTGCTGGGGAGTTTGTTGCGCCACTTCTTCTTTCCAGCTTAAGCACTAGGAAGTGGTGATGGGCGGGTGGTACCTAGCTCTTAGAATGTTCGCTCGCAATTTGAGACATGTCACAATTACGTGTGGAATTGGACACAAGTGTGCAAAGTGATGCGGAGCCAAACGTTGCATCTTGGCGGTAGTTCAGGCGTAATTGTGGCTGTTCGGCTATTTTGTTCTCACTATCCATATCTATTCATATACATTCCACGAAATACTGACTGGCTCTGCTCAATCGTTTACGACAATACTCAAGAGTAACGTGTTACCAACTCAAATCACCGATGAGCAGCCAGGATTTCGGAGCTTTTGATTTTCATTGCACTGTGACATTCTAATGTCACAGTGCAATCAATCACAAAGTAGTTAATAACGCGTAAGTAAGTCGCGTCAGGAACGGACCGCCATTGAAAGAGTGCTAGTGACATTCTATAGATGAATCGACCGATAAAGTCAACCTATCGAAGAACACTGCAAGACATACACTTCTCCAAAGTAAAGCCACAACACCCAGTTCACTATGTTTTGCAACCAGTCCGTCGCAGATCCTTTGTAGTGTCATCCGTCCATTCAGATGGGTCTCACGATGCCCTTGCCAATTCACGGTCTCCGCTTGCGACTTCATCCGATTCAACGACTATCAACACAATCAGTATTTATGTGGTAACTTAAAATTATACGTGATCAATAAGGTACCCAGTCTGTGATATAGAAATATACTGTAGCGAACAAGCCGCGCTTTTCCTGAATACATTTTTGTTAAAAGCTTAAATCGTATAGTAGAACCACTAGTTTGTGCGAACTTGTTACTGGCAATGTTCGGAACGTGTGCGAACCAAAGTGTAGTCGTGCGAAACATCTCGTTCAACGGTGACATATGTCCCCCTTTACTATATCATTCTAAAAAATTTGTTGTTGGGAAAAACTGTTGTCTGTAACCAGTGTAATATCTGTAATTGCCCTGGAAATGGGATCTCATATCGAGTTTCTACTACGTTATGAATTTATTCAAACCTAGTAGTTATAATTTAACAATAATATTTATCTGGGACTATCCCTAAGGCATAATCCATTAATAAAAATAATTTTAGAAATCAATCCATAATTGCCGGAGACATCGCGTAACAAACATACAAACAAAAACATACAGAAATAAAGAAATAACTGAGAACCTCCTCCTATTTAAGAAGTCGGTTAAAAATTACATATGTGTTCTCTAAGCTAGTCAGAGACGTCACTGATTGACGTTGAGAGAAAACTGCAAACTTATTTTCTTCTTTGCATGAGAAGAGGCCTTTCCCATTCCATTCCATCCCAGCAACAATAAAAAAACTGTGTTTAAAAACTAGCTAGACAATGCAAGTCATATGTTGCTTCAATTTTATGTTGTCCGATACTTCCTGTTTTGTCTGCTACAGGCAAGAAACTTGAATCGTGTACATGAGGCTCTATAGTGAAACAATAGGCGCGCAAAGGAGAGCTTTTCCTGAATAGATTTTTGTTAAAAGAGCAACAAAAAACAGAGTCAACAAACATCCCCGATCACTTAGTGTCAGTCGCTGACACGACGGCCGCAATCGACTCGTTTACAGAGCACGTACAATCCGTATTGACGGATTGTTCACGGGAAGTTCCGGTGATGGAAGACCATCGCTGGAAACTACCTACTGACGTACGTGACCTGATAACCGAGAAGAACGCGGCCATTCGTGCCTACGACTCCTTCCCTTGTGACGCGAACAAAGCCCACATGCGCCATTTACAGCGTGCTGTAAAGAAACGCATAGGGGAGGTTCGCTCCGAGGGCTGGAACAAGATGCTCAGTGAACTCGAGCCCACTCATCAAGCCTTCTGGCAATTACAGAGGAAATTGCGTTCCTCAGAAGAGGTCTCTATGCCTCCTCTCACTCGCCCCGACAATAGTATCGCTTTCGACAGCACCGACAAGGCCGAATGCCTTGCTGACAGCCTAGAGTCCCAGTGTTCTCCCAGCTCTCAACCGGTTGACCAAGCTCACCTGAACAAGGTCGACGCTGAAGTCGAACGGAGAGCCGCCCTACCACCCGTCGAAGACCCTGACGATCCTCTGCCTCCCGTCACACCAGACGAAGTGCACGGAATCATTAAAGGGCTCCAAGCTCGGAAAGCCCCCGGTTCGGACGGTATTACCAATAAGGTGTACAAACTCCTACCTGCCCCTCTAATAATGCTTATGACCGCCATCTTCAATAGCGCATTGAGCAACAACATCTTCCCACAAGCGTGGAAAGAAGCAACCGTCATCGGTATCCCAAAGCCAGGCAAGCCAAAGTCTGAGCCCTCCAGCTACCGTCCCATTAGCTTACTCAATGTTCTCGGCAAAATCTACGAGAGACTTATTTATAAGCGTCTCAAAGACTACGCCGAAGCAAAGAGCCTCATTCCCAACGAGCAGTTCAGCTTCCGACCCCAACACTCTAGTATCCATCAGGTCCACCGTATCGTAGAGCACTTGAGCTCTGGTCTGCAGCGAAACGCGACGACGGGTGTGCTATTCTTCGACATAGCGAAGGCCTTCGACAAAGTCTGGCACAACGGCTTGTTATACAAGCTTTACCAACTAGGAGTGCCAGATCGTCTCGTTCTCATCTTACGAGACTTTTTGTCGAATCGCACCTTCCGCTATCGCATCGAGGGTGCACTCTCGTCCCCTCACCCTATTCGCGCCGGTGTCCCTCAGGGTTCCGTCATATCTCCTCTAGCCTTCACGCTATTCACCAGCGATATTCCAAAAAGTAAAAAGGCTCAGTTGGCTCTCTTCGCCGACGACACTGCCGTTTACTATACCGGTCACTGTCCCATCGCTATAGCTCGTACTCTCCAAACCGCCGCAAACATCTTAGGCGCTTGGTTCCGGAAATGGAGAATCGAGGTCAACCCCGATAAGAGTCAGGCGGTTCTCTTCTCGAGACGTCGTCGAGTAAGCCCGATCACTATGTACGGCAGGCCAATCCCTTGGGAGAAGCAAGCCAAATACCTAGGCGTGATCCTCGATCAAAACCTTACGTTTAAACAGCATATTAAGGCGGTTCGCGCGCGCGCCGCTTTCGCTCTTGGTAGACTCCACTTTATTCTGACAGCCCGTTGCAAACTGTCACTTAAATGCAAGCTGCGCATCTACACCGCAGTCATCCGTCCCATCATGACCTATGCCTGCGTTGTATTCGCGCACGCTCACCCACGTCATCTCCATAAGATGCAGACCCTCCAGAACCGTTTCCTTAGGAAGGTCACGGGTGCCCCCTACTATGTCCGTAATATAGATCTCCACGTAGACCTTAAAATGCCTACCATAAACCAGTTCATGAAACGCTTATCGAAGCGTTTCTTTGACTGTGGCATAAAACACCCAAACCCCTTGATCTCAGCGGCCGCCCGCTACACTCCCTCCCGCATTAGCCGTATTCGCCGACCGAGGCATACTTTAATCGCCCCCGACGACGCCACTACCCTCCTCCAGGAGAGTAGTAAGGCCACTAGCACGCTACATAAGCCCGAAACCCGATCGCCGTCCTACCGTCCTCGCCGCCGAGGCCCGCCGCGACGCCCAAATCCACGCCCCTCCCGACCCTTGCTCGAGCCAGCCCGCGCCGCTGAGCCTGTAGCTATAAATTCGTCCCAAAATCTAATAAATCCTGATCCAGCTAGTCTCTTGCTGCCCTCTTCCAGCGACGCCCTAAGCCGAGGTCCGTACCCCACAGGGGGTGTTTAGCGTTGTCGCTTAGTTTTAGTTAGTATTTAAGTTTAAGTCCTGGCTGGAGGCCTTAATTTATTAGGGCACCACAGGCAAGTCCGCTTAAGCAGACGACAACCTTATAGGTTGACCTGCAAGAGGCCATACATAAAAATAAAAAAAAAGGGTCAACAAAAGTCAAAATATTCAGAGCAAGAGTTTGGTACCGGTTCAATAACAACGTGAAATGTCAAAAATTTTATTGCAATCACTTCGGTGACCTTCCTTAACCTCTAAGACGACGTGCATCACAGAGTGTAGCCGGAGGTTGCATGTCGGTCAAGTGTGACGTCACTTTTATTTTCTGTCGGTTAGAAACGAATATAGGATCAATAACATTGTTTTTCTGAACTAAGTTCCGTAACACACGTTATACTATGCACAAAAGTGGATAGTCACGGAATGTTACACTTTTTTAAGTTTTTTATTCGCCAAGTGTGCAAAAACGGAATAGGTTTTCTCGTACGAGCAGGGTAATGTAACAAAAAGTTGATTTTGCAACATCTAAACTCATAATGCGGATTGTAGGATCGTCAGTATTTACTCCGTTAGAGTCAGACATCATGTGGGCAAAAGATAGGTTTCGTGCAATAAAAACAAACTGGGTGTGATAAACTGCTTTTATTAAATGATAAATGTACAGTGTGTCGAGTACAGTTTCGCGACGTCTAAACTCCGATGCGATGAGACACTGAATATCTTGCTCGCCGTAGGATTAAAACACCACGACTCTGTAGAAGCGCGGTGTAAGTGTGGGTAGAACTCGTGATTTGGCCATTGGCGTGCTTGCGATTCGTTTCGTGACCGTACTAATGAACGGATGCGACAATTATGACTATCCAGAAAGCGATACTTCTGGACACGGCTCGCATTGTTATGAGGTTCTTGTCTCTGGAGCCCTGACCGCCGTAGCTTGGACCCTGTTGCCGATATCGTTGTTCTATACTTTTTTATATTTTAAAATGTTTTTATATTTTAATATATAATTCATAACAACATGTTAATACTTAATGAAATAAAGGAAATAATAATATCACTGTCCACACAACAAAATTATATGTAAGGACCTACATAAATGTAGTATTTAAAACAAAAGATTAAAAAAAAAAAACATCGTACGTTGATTCTCTTGTAGGTAAATGTTAGCTGCTATAGAACTTCCTGTTAAAACAGTGACTCGTGTTTTCGCTACTTCACAAAAAATACTAAATAAATCAATTTACTAGATAGTGCTGTATGTTTCATATCCAGTAATCGTCACAAACGACCCCTCGAATGAAAATGATGTAATTGCGAATTACAGACGGTTTAAGACGGTTTAAAATAACCCTACTAACAACAAGGTTATGATGCTGAGATGAATGCGAGTGAATTATTTTTCAGAAGAAAGTAAGCATCTTATGTGTTGAAATCATTTTAAAAGTGTTGAAAAAGTCAGAGACTTTATTCGTTCGATTAATAAAGAGCTTACCTGAAACCATCGAACTGAAATTGAAGGACTTTTAAATACATTATTTTGGCAAAAGGAAACTGGAATAACGTTATACATACATTAAATGTTTTCAATGAAATGTTCTTTTACTTGTTGCTTATCTTGCAAACAAAGCAATTTCTTGTTTTGTAATATTGGTCTCAGTATTGATTAAAAATGCTTTGATAATTTATTTTCTCAAAAACTATTTATGTCCTTATTTGTTAAATAAATTTCAATATCTAGATTTTTATTTTTTATTAGTAGCATCAATTTTGTTATTTGTAATCTTAATTTTATTATTTTGCTGTGCCAGTACAGGGTACATATTTTTGTACCTAGCTTTGTAACATATTTTAACAATATGGAATGCAATAAATATATTAATTAAAAAAATATATATAAAAAAAAAAAAAGTTTATTTAAAAAAAAAAAACGTTTTATTTATTGTCGGTCTCATCGTTGTTGGTTGTTGTGACGGCTAGCAACGTAACAAACACCGCACGTTTGCCGGGCAACTCCGAAAGTTCTTTTCGTTTTAGAAATTATAGGTGAAAATTAAAATGTCTTAAAACAGTTTTTGATAACCTCAGCAGCCATACAAAAGATTTAAAAATTATGAACCAGGTTGAATTTTGAAAATGCGCGACAAGGCAACGCGTAAATGTCTGAAAGAAAAACTTTTTCGTAAGATAATGACGAAACCTATGTACATTTTTAATATCAGACATATTGTGATAAAACCAAACCGTCTACCATTTTTTTTGTCAGCAGAAATACATCCTATAAAACTGCGACGTTTCTGATCAGTACTGCCCTCCAAATCGGGTTCAGAATCATCTACACTAACGATTTTATACAGTTTTGGCCATACAACGATGCGGCATGGGTTTGGTCGTGGGCTTTCGTACTAAAATGTATGCAGCCGATCTTTAGTGTAAAAAGCTGTCAATATTGTCAATCTCAGCATCGACAATACTGACAAACTACTTAAAGATATCTTCAGCTAAGTTTTTCAGTTGATATCATTTCAAACTAGACCAGTAGACTTAGGAAATTAATGTATATTAAATATACCTTTGTATTTATCTGCTACAAACCTCACTATTGTTGCCCCATTGACGTTGTAAGCGACAATAGCTCAGGGTGCGGATATCCGCTCGGAAGGGCGCGGGTTCGGGTCAGACTCCATTGAACTATTGAACCCTTTCATCACAGTCATGCTAATGCAAAACGAATGGATATTTATTACTTATTTTATGTTATTCAGCTTTAGTGACAGTAGCCGTACCCACGTTGTGACCATTTGGCTTCGTTAACAAAGAAAAAAAATCGTTTACTTGCAGTAAACCTGACGCAAAAAAAGGACAAATACTCAAAAAAGAAATGCAAAAGAAGCACGATACGATATGTATGCCCTGTAGGTAACGGTAGGAGCGTGATTTTGAATGCGTTAGAGATTTTTTCTTTGTGTTTTCTTGGACGAAGTTCTTTACTGCAAGAGAACTCTGCAGTACGAGTTAAATTAAAAAAAAATGTGGTTATTATCACGTAACGAAAAAGCGCTATACGTCTTTTTATTATATAAAATAGAAGGAGATAGCGAAATAGTTTTCATGGTTTGCGAGGGTGCTTTAGCCAAAAGTAAGATCAAAACGAAAATCTAAAATGGCGGCCACGAAAATTTTCAAATGGGGATGTTTTCAAGATTGCTAAAGCCGTTAGTGAATTACATGAATTACATTTGAGTTGACGAAAAAGCGTAAGGAACTTCGTTTCCGATGGGGTCCTCCGGTCCCACGCGTTTTTCAATTATGTGTGACTGATGATGATTTGTCAAGTTAGCGTAGCCATATTTGGACAATCTAGCATTTATTCATCAGTAAAAAAAAAAAGCGCCTAAGTAGACAAATCCTTCAAGAGACTCCTACTTTTAACAAAATAATATTACTATCTTCCTAAAAGCAAATTTTCCTTGGGAACACCCCAGCCACGGGTCCCGGTCCTACCCTACGCATTCTGGCCATGCCGACCGGTGACAAAGTGCAGTCACTCGCAATTTATGTGCTCCCTTGGACATGAGGCTTGCCGTGCTCCTAACTGAGGCCATTAATTTAAGACCAATTCTAATGTTGATGTATTTTATGAGGGCTTAAATGCATCTGGAACGACATAGTCTTGAGTGAAATATAAACGAGCTACATGGCATGTTAAAACTTTCGGTTATAGTAGTGGTGAACATTAATAACAGTAGAGAAAACCCTCTTTGCCGTATTAAGTTTAATAGAAAATGAAGTTCGATGTTTTTTGTAAGAAAACTCATTGCACAATATTTACGTGTTAAGAAAGACGTGTACTTAATAAATATCTTTTTAAATCTGGGTGTCAATTAATAAACTGTTTTAATAAAATCAAGTTACTCCCTCCTGTTTTTTTTTGCGCCGAGAAAACAGTTAGCCAATATTAAAAAAGCTGAGATTTTCTTGCACAGATTACATACTTACCATTTCCAACATTTACCTAAAAACATGACACATACTCCATTACACTGTGTGATCATAAATTGTTAACTTTGCCAACGAAAGGACAATATTTCATAAATGCTTTTGAGAATCTTGCCAAGGAGCTCGTTCTTTTTCAATACTGACGACTTGGCTTCGTACGTACCTGCCTAGTGCCAAGGTCCTGGATCATTAATTTATTGGTGGACCTGAAATGATAAAGTATTTATTATTAATGGAGCTTCGCCTTCTCGTTCCCCCCACCCATGCCGCATCACCTGCCAACGCTTTACTTCGTTTTTACGTAGCGTTCTTTCTGTCTTTTATTCCTATGCTTGGCTCCGTAGCGTGATGTACGTATTAGTAGTAGATTTTTTATATTTTGTGAATGAGAACGTTTTAGGCCTTGTAGATTGTAGATTTGTAAATCATTTTCTATTTGTTAAGTACCAGAGCGGCAATCCTCGTATTTTGAGGAAAGTTCGCATTCTAATCTCAGTCTCAATTTGCCAAATATCCCTAAAATTTAAAATTTTTTGTTATTTGTTTGTCGCCGAAGTGCGACTGCGACTAGATTTTGAACCTTTTTTAATTACGGGAATTGATCTTCTGGTAGGTACGAGTACTTGTTGATACTCTCCTCCCATACCTATTAATACTGACCTTTTTACAAGAGTAACCGTGGATATTCTTGCCGGCTCTTCTTCATAAGAAACGACCAATTGGAACCGTGCACTTAGCTTCTGACGTTTCTTAAGTGGGTGTAGAGTGTAGATGTAGGTTTATATGAAATAACATGTTTTGATTTTGATGTGAAATAAAATATTATGATTTAATTTTGGAAGGTCGTAATTTATGTGAGAAA
Organism: Dasypolia templi; assembly: GCA_963555695.1. NCBI lineage: Eukaryota > Metazoa > Arthropoda > Insecta > Lepidoptera > Noctuidae > Dasypolia > Dasypolia templi. The sequence continues at coordinate 1,794,826 of OY743144.1, forward strand.
TCCCGTGGGGCGAACGGACAATTTACAAAAAAAAAGTACTGTAAAAAGTGGAAATATTAACACAAAGTTTGAAGAATAAAGGAAAAAGATAATTTCTTGTAATCCGGGAAAAACCTATTGGAAACTATTCAATGCCGTAAGCCCAATAAAATAAACTCAGCGCTAACTTAATAAAATCATCTTGTAAGTGTCCCATCACTCTGATATATCTTGATTGTTTTAATCACTATCACGCTGAGTGCGTCATTGTGACGTCTCGGTTCCTTACCTCGTATTATTTCTAGCTTTTCTTAAAAGTAGCAATGACTTCGAAGATGTCACACTAATTATAACAGATAAATGCTTATATTATATATATCTTGCATATATATCAGATTGTAAACCAGCAAGCGTGCTGAAAAAAACCCTGTTTTTACATAGCATAAGCATAGCATAATCAGCCTATAACGTTCCCACTGCTGGGACACAGGCCTCCTCTCTATGAGAGGTAGTGAGCCGTAATCCACCACGCGGGCTCAGTGCGGGTTGGTAGATGTCACATGTCTTCGAATTTTTGATTCTAGGACATGCCGGTTTCCTCACGATGTTTTCCTTCACCGTTTTGAAAGCAGTGGTGATTAAATAATTTACACAAAGTAAAGCGCCTGCTTGGGTTCGAACTCACGACCTACAACTCGTAAGTCGGGACCGTTACCACTGGGCCACCACTGCTCACTGTTTTTACATTTTTATGTGTATTTATTAGAAAAAAAACGACTGACTTCTATAGACACTACAAAGTTGAAAATAACATTAATTTCGGAAGTCAGTAGCAAAAAGCGAAAACACAAAACCAAAGACTACAAATTTAATAAGTTTTTTTTCTAAATTTTTTTTTGTAGTACTACAAAATAAAAGGTTATACCAAGCCCAACAAGAGTTATGAACCTTATGAAACCGGTGAAAGGGAGCACGTAGTTTGTTCTTATTTCTAGTATTAACATTGCGAAGATGAATTGTGATGCCACTGTGAAAATACCTATATCTTTAAAAAAATCTCTAAGAGAAACTCTGGCTCCTAGCTGATAAATTGCTCGGACAGCTCGTTTTTGAAGGACGAATATATTTTGTATATCAGCGGCTTTGCCCCACAGCAGAATGCCGTAGGACATAATGCTGTGGAAATTACTAAAATAGACTAACCGAGCTGTTTCAACGTCAGTGTATTATCTTACTTTCCTGACGGCATAGGCGGCTGAACAGTGCCTCCCCGCTAGGTTTGATATATGTGGACCCCACTGAAGTTTGGCATCTACTGTTATGCCCAGAAAAACTGCCGAGTCTACTGTTTCAAGCAGCTCTTTATCTAAGACGATATTGGGTCCTAGATTTCTAACATTCGGTTAGACGAACTTTACACATTTAGTTTTCTTAGCATTGATAACTAGGTTATTTAACGTAAACCAATCCGTAACCATTGTGAGTGCACTGTTTACGTCGTCAAAATCTTGTCCATTCCTGTCTACTTTAAAAATAAGAGAGTGTTGAGATGTGTGATTAGGCAGGAAAAATAAAATTATAGACTGGAGCTGTAAAATGCGTATGTATTCCCATGAACAAAAGGTGTTACAAGAAAGCATGTAGGTAGACTTAAAACTAATTCACCGTCACAAAATAAACGCCTGTTAAAGTTTTCACTGCAATAAGTTGAACGAAGATGATGTTTATCCATATTAATGTTATTGATTGATTGTTGTGGCAATCGCATTGGTATCTAAATCTAAACATGCCCTCGGGCGTTGAAAGGCAAACTTTCAACCAGAATCTACATTTAATGGCAGTGGGCATATCTTGCTGCATGCACGCCGGATGGTTCCACTCGCAGTTCTAATGTCTGCCACACGACTAATTCCATCGCGTCCTGGATAGACTGCTGTGATCCGGCCTAATCGCCATTTCAATGGTGGTAGGTTGTCTTCTTTTACTATAACAAGGCGATCAGTCTCTAAGACCGCCTTTGAAGACCTCCATTTTGTCCGCTGCTGTAGTTCAGAGATATATTCTTTATTCCACCTCGACCAGAAGTGTTGACGTAATGCCTCTATTCTTTCATATCGCTTCAAGTGAGTAACGGAAGCAATTTCATACGACGGCACCGGCAAGGATGCGAGTGTGCGTCCTATCAGGAAGTGACCAGGTGTCAGCGGTAGAAGGTCATTAGGGTCCGATGACAACGGCGTAAGCGGGCGCGAGTTCAGGAGTCCTTCGATTTGAACCAGTGCTGTATATAGTTCCTCATAAGTTAAATGACAATTTCCCATTACTCTTTTTAAATGATACTTCACTGATTTGATACCTGCCTCCCAAAGACCACCGAAATTTGGAGCGTAGGGAGGAATAAAAATGAAATTAATCCCTTCAGCGGCCATGTCACCAGACAACGAACTGCTGTTAGCCTTCAAAAATTTACCAATTTCGTTATAAGCGCCTACAAACTAGGTACCGTTGTCGGAATATATATGCGTAGGTTTACCTCTGCGAGACATAAAACGACGAAGTGCTGACGAATAATTTTGACCGGTTAAGTCACCCACCAACTCAATGTGAACTGCCTTCGTCGTAAAACAAACAAAAAGTACAATGTAAACTTTCACAAGTCTACAACCACGACCTTGTCGAGACGCTGACAGTATAGGTACAGCGTAATCAACCCCAACACATTCGAATGGATGACCACCGGACGCCACCCGTCGTTCAGGTAAGTTTCCCATAATGGGATTAATTGGTTTAGCTGTAATGCGACTGCAAATGACACAACGATGATAACACCATTTAGCCAGGTTTCGACCACCTATTGGCCAGAAAGTATTTCTTATACAAGCCAACAGTAGTTGTGGTCCTGCATGCATTAGAGTTCTATGTTTAAATTCAAATAATAGTTTAGAAAATCTATGAGTGGACTGTATAACTAACGGATGTTTTTTTTCATATGAAAACATGGAATTTTGTAAGCGACCACCTACACGAATTAATTGATTTTTATCTAAAAATACGTTAAGTTTAGTCAGTGGACTTCCTTTTGGTAAGCACTGATTTTTTATTAATAGTTCATATTCGGGAAATGATTCTATTTGAGAGAGTTTCACAATTAAGTTTAACGCATTTTGTAGTTCATCTTCGCTAAGATGTAAAGTGGTCGGTGGTTGCCCTTTACAAATATTAATAAATCGTAACGTATATGCTACTGTGCGTTTAAGTCGAGAAAGGTTTGAAAACCGATTAAAATCAATTAAAGGTATCTGAGTCTTAGAAGTAGTTAATAAAGAAATCTCAGTTTTAATTTCTGGTAGCGATTCTACTGTAGTGGGTGGAAAAGAAGGCCATTCGCTTGTAACCTGATTTAAAAAAGTAGGTCCCGACCACCATAATTTATGACTCTGAATTTGACTTACATCAATTCCTCGAGATACAAGATCAGCAGGGTTAAGATGTGTAGGAACATGTCTCCAGGTACGTACAGTTTTTTCAACTATTTCTGCTACACGATTACGCACGAATGGTTGCAGCTTCCTTGGTAAAATTTTCAACCATCCCAGCACTATTGTAGAATCACTCCAAAATGTACTACTTTGAATTGGCGCGCCAAGTGACTCAATCACCTTTTTATATAGCCTCACTCCAACCAAGGCGGCACAGAGCTCGAGCCGAGGAATTATAGTTGGCTTGATAGGAGCCACTCTACTCTTTGCTGTAAGCAAACGCACCATAATGTCATTATTGTTATTAATACTCCTCACATAGATGCATGCACCATAAGCGGTTTGTGATGTATCACAAAATATGTGTAGTCCTTCCAAGAATTACAATACTAAACGTGGGATACGTAAGCTATTCAATATAAATAACCTATCAACAATATCTTTCCATGTCGTAGCGACATCTGGTGGTAAACAGTCATCCCATGATAATTTGTGTAACCAAAGTTTTTGCATTATTACTTTCATTGGAATGATACAAGGAGCTAATAGACCTAGAGGGTCAAATATTTGGGAAGTTACTGACAGAACTTCACGCTTTGTTATATTATTTGATATTGACTTATTACTAATTGAAAAACAGAGCTCATCGGACGCTGTTAGCCAATTAAGTCCCAATGTTTTACTTGGCTCATTTGAACCAATGTTTAACTTTAATGATGAACTTGTGACTTGATCTGATGTAACCAGAATATTGTTGGACTTCCACTTCCTAAGTGGCATACCAGCGGCAGCCAACTCGGCAGTGACTTTCTGGCGGATATTTGTGACGTCAGATATTGTATCCCCACCTGTGAGCAAGTCATCGACATAAAAATCATGGATTATAATACCAGCAATCTTTTCATCCTTACAATCTAAGCCAACTTGTTTCAAACACCGAGTTGCTAAAAACGGTGCACTTGCGGTTCCATAAGTCACAGTGTTTAATTCATAGGTTTTAATAGACTCTGAAGGGTTCTCACGCCACATGATTCTCTGTAAGTGTCTGTCATCATGGTGTACGATCACTTGTCGATACATCTTTTCCACATCAGCAGAAAGAATGTATTTATGTTTTCTGAATCTGAGAAGTAAAGACATTAAGTCGTCTTGAACAACTGGACCTACCATTTGTAAGTTGTTAGATGAAACACCTGAAGTAGTAAGACTACTGGCATTAAACACATCTCTTAATTTTGTGGTTATGCTATGCTCGCGTAGAACACCGTGGTGTGGAATAAAATATGAAAATGTTTTTGAATCAACGGAACACTCAGACATGTGTCCTAACGAAATGTACTCTTTCATAAAATCACAATAGAGAGTTTTTAAAGCTGGCTGACTTTTAAATCTACGTTCAATCGAGAAGAGACAATGTTTTGCTCTAGCCAGCGAGTCACCTAGAATAAGGTGTGATTGTTTGAGTGGTATCCTAACACAAAACCGACCATCTGCCATTCGAGTGGTGTTTTGTACAAAATGTTCTTCACACTTAGCTTCTTCATCAGACTATGAAGATGACTGATTGGGGACTTCTTCCAGTTCCCAGAAACGCGATAAAAGGTTTTGAATGTCATCTTCTGAATTGGATCTGTGAGACGAACTGACATTGAGTTGGACAATGTTAACTTTTAGACTTGATGGCGACCGTGATACTTGGACACCATTAATTAACGGACCCGAAACTAGCCAACCTAGCCTAGATTCGAATAAAATTGGTTTGCCTTTACCTAAGTTGATTTTTTGCCGCCCCAGTAGGTCCCAGAAAACATCTGCCCCTATTATTAGATCCACTGCCGATGGCGTGTGGAAATGAGGATCAGCTAAACAAATATCGCTTGGTATATTTAAATTATTAATGGATAATTTATGGCATGGTACTTCATCCGTTATGTGTGGTAAAATAAAACAATTAAGATTAGTAGTGAAGTTTTCACTTAACGATTTTACAGAAACAATGCAAATTTTACTAATGTTTGTTTTAGAATTGTTAATGCCTTGTACAGATTCATTAACCTGTACGGTAGGTAAATTCAATAAATCACTTAACTTATCTGTCATTATACAAGAAGTACTGCCAGTGTCCAGTATAGCCCGAGCGAGATGTTCGCGGTTATTTTTATCATAAACTTTTATTAATGCAGTAGCCAACAGAACTTGACTTTTACTTTTATTGTTAAGATAAGTTGTAGTACGTGCAGACAGTGTCACGTTTGTATGGGGTTTCTTTTCAGCTGAGTTAACACCTACAGTAACAGTGCTGTCAGTTTGCGAAGTAGATGCATTAGGCATAGATTTCTGTGATGCGCCTGCTACATGAACCAGTGTATTGTGCTTACGCTTACATATTTTGCAACCAAAAGATTTGCAATGATTTGCGTAATGACCAGACCGAAAACAATTAAAACATACCTTGTATTGAGGAAGAAACTCAAGCCGTTTTTCGTTGCTGAGACCAAGAAACTGTGGACAGTTGAGTAAATTATGTTTATCATTACAATGCGGGCATGACACCGGTGAGGAACTAGTATTATTTTTATTTTTCTGTGGTGGTGTGTCACTGCTCGCCGATATCATAGTTTTATGCTTGTTAGATTTAGGAGTACTATTACTATTACCCTGATTGCGAGATAAATCTAATGTTTCAAGCAAAACTGCGCGATTTCTCAAGAATTCCAGAAAGCTTTCTAATGAGATTGTTTTATCTTTATCTATATGACCTTTTTCTTCCTCCCAATGTCGATAAGTCCTTGAATCTAACTTGTGGGTAACTGTATAGATTATCAACGTATCCCAAAACTTAACTGGCTCACCTAAAGATTCTAACGCACGTAGGTTTTTGTTTAAATTATCAATGATGTTTTTTTTATATTATCCGAGGATTCTTTATTAACCACTTCAATGTTAAATAAGGCTGCCACATGATTTTGAATGAGAAGCCGCTTGTTATTAAACCTTTCACATAATAAATTCCACGCAATGGAATAATTATTAGCCGAGAATTCAATAGCCCGTATGACTAAGGCGGCTGTCCCTTCCAAGGAAGCTCGGAGGTAATGAAACTTATTTATTTCATCAATTTGGTCATCCAAATGTATTAAGCTTGAAAACGTGTCATGAAACTCTAACCACTTGTCGTAGGTTCCATCAAACTTAGGCAGTTGAATGGTTGGTAGCCTAACCAGCCTATTAACACGAGAAAACTTATCTTCATTAATAATGTCATTGTGTCTGGCTAATAATTCCTTTGCCCTCGCAACAACCTTGAAATATGAGGCTTCACACTCATTACGTTCTGATAACTGTGTATCCATATCCTCAGCTATACATTCCAACCTTAACTGAATGTCGTCATATTGCGAAAAAACAAGTTCAATCTTACCGAGGCGTAACTGCAGTTTGTTCATCTGAGTTTGCGTTAAAGAATCCTTAAAATCCTCCAAGTAATTAGAAAATATCGTTAATCGACCTTTGTAACTTGCTCGTTTCCTAATGAGTTCCTTTTCTTCCTTATCAGTCATTCTTTAGGAAGCCGGTAACCAAACTGAAATGTAACAAGTTTAAATGTTAGTTTAAAGGCTTACTAAACCGCTAGAGCGAACAACAAACAATAAAATTGCTGCTCTTATCTTGATATTTGTTCTAATGTGGTTTTATAAAACAAAATCTAAAAGTGACTATAAAAACATCATAACACCATTCAACAAAGTACTCTGCATAATAGAAAATGGACAGTAATATTAATGTGATTATCACTTTTACTATTCACATAATAAAATATGAACTTTGCAAAAAAATAAGTTAAATGAAACGGAATACAATACAATGTAGGTACTTACTGATAAAGTAAGATTTCTTATTATTTTTATTGCAAGATAACAAAGGAAACTGCTTAGATTAACGGTTAACAATTATTGAAAACCTAGTTTGCTGCTTAATTACCTTTAATACAATAGATTGACTGCAAATTATAACGATAATTTGTAGCTTGAAAAGAAATCATACATTTGCACATGAACAAAGAAGTTAGATAACAATTTTGTACTAACCTTTACAATTCCTAAAAAAACGTTAAATACTACCTGATTATGAGTAATGGGTTCTGAAATAAACATAAATAGGAACACTGCACTGTACTGCACTTTGCTGCGCTGTGACCCTTTTGACCTTAATCAGCTACTCAAAACTCCAAACGGCAGTATTTTCCGAAATATTTTATATTTCCTGGATTTATCCTTATTCTTGGATCACTTATCCGACTCGATATGGACCAAATTATGTTGAGATGTGTGATTAGGCAGGAAAAATAAAATTATAGACTGGAGCTGTAAAATGCGTATGTATTCCCATGAACAAAAGGTGTTACAAGAAAGCATGTAGGTAGACTTAAAACTAATTCGTCACAAAATAAACGCCTGTTAAAGTTTTCACTGCAATAAGTTGAACGAAGATGATGTTTATCCATATTAATGTTATTGATTAATTGTTGTGGCAATCGCATTGGTATCTAAATCTAAACAGAGAGGTATCATCTGCAAACAGTACAACGTCACATATATCATTTAAATAGAATGGTAAGTCATTGATATACACTAAGAACAAGAATGGACCTTGTATTGAGCCTTGAGGAACACCTAAATGAACCGGAAGCCCGGAAGATTTCACACAATCAACATCTACACATTGGAGCCTAATGTGTAAATAAGAATTTATTACGTTGAGAGCTTAGTTTTGGACACCGCAACGACGCAGTTTACGCAAAAGCGTGTCATGGTGCACGCAATCAAAGGCTTTAGAGAGAAAATTCCAATAGCGTTTTGCGATTTCTCCTATGCATTAAATATGTGTTTCAGCAGAGCAACACCCGCATCTGTAGTTGAACGTCCTTTTGTAAAGCCATACTGTTCGTTATGAAGGAGGTTATTTAAATTAAAATGTCTTGGCAACTGCTTAAGTATTTCTTATTTTATTTCAAATATTTTGCTAAATGTTGGTAAGATAGAAATAGGCCTGAAATTGCCAATGTTATTTTTAATACCAGATTTAAATGATGGTATGATTTTACTACTCTTCATGAGGTCAGGAAAAGTTCCTATTTCAAAACACATTTATTAAAAGTAACAGCTAGATATAACTTGTTTGAGACAAGAACTAAAGAGCCACCGCCAATGGCACTTTTCCTGACAAATGCGCTTTGTTGTTATATATTCCTGAAAGTCCAGAGCTAAACAAGGACATTGGAGAATATTTTTATATTACTTTATAGAGTTAAATCTGAAACATATTACGATCGAGTTGACAAAACTTGTATGTGTCACAATATAAAAAGAAATCTCACACTCCGTTTTCCGTTTTGAGGTTGGCAATTGTGTAAATAGTTTTCATACCAACATTTGTACAGTAAAATTATCATCATTGATAAACACTACTTCATGTTCCTTCAACCAGTGTTCAGTCAAACATAACACCTGAACATCATAGTTCTCCATAAATAACTTAACTCTAGCTCAGAAGAAGGTGACGTCTTCCGATTCACTCTCGCTCCGTACCACGGCCTGGACAAGGGGGTCTACTCTCTAAGCACGAAGTGCGTAGTTTCGGCCTTCGTTACGGACGTTTCCTACTCCGTATCACCTACGGACTTACGATTAGTCCCGAACTCGAACTAAGAATGAATGACAACACGATTTGACAGTTGTCCCTACTCCCGATGCGTTTTTGCCTGTCCGATAAGTTGTATTTGACACTTGTTTTGACGGAACGTTATGTCATTTGATACGACATCAAAATAGTTATCGTGTTGCTGACGAAATTTAATAAATTGAAAATATGGCTGCTTTTTTAAATGCTCGAAGAAGCTTTACAGGCAGAACGGAGGCGTCGCCGATTGCATCTTATAAAAACACGTCAATAAATAGGGTATTTGTATTTATAGTATTGATTAGATACTATAATTTTCAAACCTGATATTTTGCCTACAGGACATAATGGGTGTTAGGACAGGCGGAAGATACTGTTAAAAACAAATTTTACAGAATAAAAGTATTGTTTTTGGTAACAATTTTTTATTTAGCATCAATCAACACAACTCGGCTTCTTGCTGAATCGGCAGATAGGTGTCGCCCAACTCGTGGACGTGCACGACGAGGATGTAATGCTGTAAACAAATGAAAAAAAAATTACTCAGGAGGCGCTTAGTATTTTATAAACATGATTTATGTGATCTATTTACGAGTGATCTAATCTGAATACTTACTTTGCTGATTATGAATTGGATTATTATAATAATTTAATTTAAAAGTCACGGGAAAGACTCCATGCAAAATAATTATAAATACATTATTGCTGTTGTTTCTTGTTTTTTTACCATCATAAAAAATTTACTACCTATGTTCAATTATAATTTAATTATTACTGATGGAAAAGCTGGCACTCTTGCCTCAGTTTTCGGCTCTCTAAAACCTTCTCCCATAAGTGTCAGTATCCTCAATTCAACTTGCGAGAGGGTTGGTGCTACCGATGGGCCCACACCTGTAGCACATGCTGAACGTCTGGCATATTCAGCAGCTTTTTCGGTCGAATGTTTTTTATCATTATAAGCACTTTAATAATGGCAAGACCTTAAAATCATATTAATACGAGTAATGTATTAAACTTACCATTTGCCACTGCTCCACGGACTTTGTGCAACTCACCATTGAATTAAGGGAGTTGCACAGGCTTTCCCACAGCCGTTTTGATCGGATTCTCCCGTCGGCACCCCTCAATAGTCCGCGAGCCAAATCATTATGCTCACTCATAAAATCGAGGAGGGCCTCAATTTGTGCATGAATTGCTGCTATAGCGGTCGGGGCCATTTTACTAAACTAGCGAAAACATCCAGCGTCGTATAAATAATGTAATGAAAGTACACCTAATGTAAACAAATATTTTGAAAAAAAACTGACATTTCATTTGAAAGTTGCTGTCAGAAAGAAAAAGGGCAAAGGTGTTAACAGGATAAGGCCACGATACGGATTAAAATGGCAAAAATGGTTCAATTCTTTAAATAAAGACATAAAAAAACTACATTGTTAGAAATGTGGTCTTTTTCTAAGAATACCAATATTATTTTTTGTTCATTATGTACCGGTTTACCCGGTAAACCGGTAATCGACCGGTATAATAGCGCAGCTCTATCGTCATGCGTCATTCGTTCACAAATATTGTCTATGATTCCGTTAGAAACTCATGAATCCGAAATCAATCGGGAGTAGGGTTTAGTGCTTAGTTTCGAAGTACCTTCGGACGGATCCGTATAGTTGTTGACGGAGAAAGAGAGTAGACCCCCAGGGCCAGACGCCCAAGCCAGGCAGACCTCCACCGTATGCACCACCGTGTCCTCCGGGCGATCCACAAAATGGTGACACCTGGGCGTTCCCTCCAGCCTTATGTAAAACAGGAGCCACCCGAAATAGCCGTGTCCGGTGAGGACCTGTGTCAGGCGAAAGGTGAGGACACCGTGGCGCCTCTCCAATCACTCTTCAAAGAGAAATTACAAAAAGGATTATCGATATCGATCCACAATTGCCACACATCGTTTTTAAGAAGTCTCTCCGTGATTACTATTCCTATCAACCATAACCCCACTCAAGTATAGGACGATCAACAATTCTCGTACACAGACCAGCGACTCAACTAAACTGTCGTTTTGCCGACAGTTGTCCTAAATTAACTCGATGAATCAGTTTAGTCGTGAACGCGGCCCGAATACTCGAATAAAGCGATGTAAAGCGTTGAACGTGGTGCGGCCGGAAGCTTTAGTGGTGTAAAGTTTAGATGACACTATGGCTGAATATTAAGATCTTTCAATGAAGTTGTTGCTACGTGTAGTATCTAATGAAAATATTAGATACTGAAATGGAGTGTAGAAATATTAACGTAGAAAAGTTGTAGGGCAATTAAGATGCTACTTAGCTCAGCACGGAAAGCACATCATCGCCCTGAGCCTAGAACTGCTTAAATTCTTGTTAAATAGTTGAAAATTTGGCTTCAACCAAAGAAGTAGTAAGATTCCATTTACAGGTTGCATACAACATACGAATAGAAAAATGGTAGTTTGTTTCGAAGCAAAAAGCTTGAAAGCAAGTTTGTTTTCACACAAATAACTATCTAACTACTAATATATATAAATAACGTGTTAGTTTGTTTTGACGCCACGTTATGCCATCGATGATGCTTTCGAAAAAAGAATCACAAAAACACATTTCCCGACAATATTTACGGCTAAACTAGAACAAATAAAACTAGAAACACTAACACCGAATGGTCTAAGCGTTTCACTTGACGTAAACTTCGTTACTTAGGCACTCGCTGTGCGGCGGCGGGTAGCGTGGAGTTGTCAACTATTTGTAAACACACTACATACTGCTAACTGCCAGTACCAGAGGTTTCACTTCAGAGCTAAGAGGTCGTTTGTTTTTGCTCATTGTTATTGGAACCAGATCAGTTAGAATTATCAAACGTATAAAGAACGATATTACAAAACCTGAGTGACGAATTAATCTTAAATGTTAAGATTTTACTCTTTCACAACTGGGTTGCAGCGAACTTTAATCAATTAGATTCTACCATAACATTCCGTAAAGAAGACGACATTAAGAATTTAACGGTACAATATAGAGTGTAAACAGATCTCCAGACATTCACAATCGTCATCATCATAAACCACGGCCCGACTTCACCCACTATTGGGCAAAGGCCTTTCTTTGTTTGAGGCTAAAGAGGTATTAGGAACAGGGTGTAAAGTTCACTCTTCCTCTATAGAAATGAGAGACTCCTTCGACCAGGCGGGTGCCGTGTCCGGAGGGCATCTGCCTGGCGATTAATGTCGGGTCGTTGTAACTCTGCTTGCGCGATGCAGGATTTTTGTGTTTGCACGTGGCGGTGTAGATGCCCCCACAGTGCGAATCACTAAGTTCGTGCGCCAACCAGCCTCAGGTTTTAATTCCAATGTTCAAACCCCAACAATACTTCACAATTAAATTCAAAACAGCCTTAAAAAAGAAATCTTCATACTCTCTCCAGTCCTAATTCCTGCTAATTCTCAAAGCTAGCATGCATCCTAAACTATCAAATACGGATGGTACGGGACGGTTTCAACAAGCAGATCCGGTTCAATATAAGTGATCCTGAAATCTGCTGGAATTCCAATATTTGCTCAGGTATTACCGCACTCTCATCGGACGGTGCCGTGTTCTCGGTAAATGTCTGCAGCTATTAATACTTCAGCTTACAATAGTTTAAACTCCGGATTAGGGAGCAGTATTGTGTGCTTAAAGTCTCGTGACAATGGGGATGATGACAATTTTTTTTTTCAGTTTTTTTTTAATTCCAAATAGTGCAAATAGTATTACAAAAAGTGTAAAAGCTTAAAAAACTGCCAAGTTATAAACGTTTTAAAGTAAGTGTTAGGACGACACTATCGTAACAGTGACGTCACGACTACGTAACTTCATACTAGCCCCGTACATTGTCCGTACCGCGCGACAAGGACAAGAATAATCCCCTCCAAAAACTTTAAAAGCGTGTATCTTCTTCATTTTTACATCGATTTAACAGACTATTTCGATTATCTCATTTTTACTAAGCCTTCTTTGAAATTACATTATTTTTAAGAACATTTTAATAGTAGTCGTCATCCCAATTCGTTTTTACGATAAATTGTGAAGTCAAAGTCAAAGCATTTATTTAAATTAGGCATTTTATGAACATCAAAATTTACATTTAAATAGAATTGATTCTAGGTGCCCCTTCCAAAACGTGGTTTCGTATGGAGAAGAAGGGGCAAGAAACTCCAACGTAACTCTTTTGAAATGTTTAACAATATTTTTATAAGTAAGTAAATTATATTTTTCACGTATTGAAAGATAAATCAATCACGTGATAGATACTTATGGTGCTCACATATTTTCAAACATTGCAAAAGTATATGATTTTCCTAAAATATTAACTAGGAATAAGTCAGTGTGTAAGTAAAGTAAAAATAACAAATTATACAATTCAATAAGCAACCAGTATGATTTTGTCTAGCCCCTAGATTGTCCCATGGAGCAGGACCAGCATGATTCCAAGCATTCTTATCTAGGACTAGCTGCTCCCCGCCGTTTCACCCGCATAAATCTTGATCCCGAGGGAGTATCGGTATAAAAAGTACTCCATGTGTTAATCCAGGTTATAAACTATCTGTGTGCTTTTTATTATATAAAATAGAAGGAGATAGCGAAATAGTTTTCATGGTTTGCGAGGGTGCTTTAGCCAAAAGTAAGATCAAAACGAAAATCTAAAATGGCGGCCACGAAAATTTTCAAATGGGGATGTTTTCAAGATTGCTAAAGCCGTTAGTGAATTACATGAATTACATTTGAGTTGACGAAAAAGCGTAAGGAACTTCGTTTCCGATGGGGTCCTCCGGTCCCACGCGTTTTTCAATTATGTGTGACTGATGATGATTTGTCAAGTTAGCGTAGCCATATTTGGACAATCTAGCATTTATTCATCAGTAAAAAAAAAAAGCGCCTAAGTAGACAAATCCTTCAAGAGACTCCTACTTTTAACAAAATAATATTACTATCTTCCTAAAAGCAAATTTTCCTTGGGAACACCCCAGCCACGGGTCCCGGTCCTACCCTACGCATTCTGGCCATGCCGACCGGTGACAAAGTGCAGTCACTCGCAATTTATGTGCTCCCTTGGACATGAGGCTTGCCGTGCTCCTAACTGAGGCCATTAATTTAAGACCAATTCTAATGTTGATGTATTTTATGAGGGCTTAAATGCATCTGGAACGACATAGTCTTGAGTGAAATATAAACGAGCTACATGGCATGTTAAAACTTTCGGTTATAGTAGTGGTGAACATTAATAACAGTAGAGAAAACCCTCTTTGCCGTATTAAGTTTAATAGAAAATGAAGTTCGATGTTTTTTGTAAGAAAACTCATTGCACAATATTTACGTGTTAAGAAAGACGTGTACTTAATAAATATCTTTTTAAATCTGGGTGTCAATTAATAAACTGTTTTAATAAAATCAAGTTACTCCCTCCTGTTTTTTTTTGCGCCGAGAAAACAGTTAGCCAATATTAAAAAAGCTGAGATTTTCTTGCACAGATTACATACTTACCATTTCCAACATTTACCTAAAAACATGACACATACTCCATTACACTGTGTGATCATAAATTGTTAACTTTGCCAACGAAAGGACAATATTTCATAAATGCTTTTGAGAATCTTGCCAAGGAGCTCGTTCTTTTTCAATACTGACGACTTGGCTTCGTACGTACCTGCCTAGTGCCAAGGTCCTGGATCATTAATTTATTGGTGGACCTGAAATGATAAAGTATTTATTATTAATGGAGCTTCGCCTTCTCGTTCCCCCCACCCATGCCGCATCACCTGCCACCTGGTAGCGATTCTACTGTAGTGGGTGGAAAAGAAGGCCATTCGCTTGTAACCTGATTTAAAAAAGTAGGTCCCGACCACCATAATTTATGACTCTGAATTTGACTTACATCAATTCCTCGAGATACAAGATCAGCAGGGTTAAGATGTGTAGGAACATGTCTCCAGGTACGTACAGTTTTTTCAACTATTTCTGCTACACGATTACGCACGAATGGTTGCAGCTTCCTTGGTAAAATTTTCAACCATCCCAGCACTATTGTAGAATCACTCCAAAATGTACTACTTTGAATTGGCGCGCCAAGTGACTCAATCACCTTTTTATATAGCCTCACTCCAACCAAGGCGGCACAGAGCTCGAGCCGAGGAATTATAGTTGGCTTGATAGGAGCCACTCTACTCTTTGCTGTAAGCAAACGCACCATAATGTCATTATTGTTATTAATACTCCTCACATAGATGCATGCACCATAAGCGGTTTGTGATGTATCACAAAATATGTGTAGTCCTTCCAAGAATTACAATACTAAACGTGGGATACGTAAGCTATTCAATATAAATAACCTATCAACAATATCTTTCCATGTCGTAGCGACATCTGGTGGTAAACAGTCATCCCATGATAATTTGTGTAACCAAAGTTTTTGCATTATTACTTTCATTGGAATGATACAAGGAGCTAATAGACCTAGAGGGTCAAATATTTGGGAAGTTACTGACAGAACTTCACGCTTTGTTATATTATTTGATATTGACTTATTACTAATTGAAAAACAGAGCTCATCGGACGCTGTTAGCCAATTAAGTCCCAATGTTTTACTTGGCTCATTTGAACCAATGTTTAACTTTAATGATGAACTTGTGACTTGATCTGATGTAACCAGAATATTGTTGGACTTCCACTTCCTAAGTGGCATACCAGCGGCAGCCAACTCGGCAGTGACTTTCTGGCGGATATTTGTGACGTCAGATATTGTATCCCCACCTGTGAGCAAGTCATCGACATAAAAATCATGGATTATAATACCAGCAATCTTTTCATCCTTACAATCTAAGCCAACTTGTTTCAAACACCGAGTTGCTAAAAACGGTGCACTTGCGGTTCCATAAGTCACAGTGTTTAATTCATAGGTTTTAATAGACTCTGAAGGGTTCTCACGCCACATGATTCTCTGTAAGTGTCTGTCATCATGGTGTACGATCACTTGTCGATACATCTTTTCCACATCAGCAGAAAGAATGTATTTATGTTTTCTGAATCTGAGAAGTAAAGACATTAAGTCGTCTTGAACAACTGGACCTACCATTTGTAAGTTGTTAGATGAAACACCTGAAGTAGTAAGACTACTGGCATTAAACACATCTCTTAATTTTGTGGTTATGCTATGCTCGCGTAGAACACCGTGGTGTGGAATAAAATATGAAAATGTTTTTGAATCAACGGAACACTCAGACATGTGTCCTAACGAAATGTACTCTTTCATAAAATCACAATAGAGAGTTTTTAAAGCTGGCTGACTTTTAAATCTACGTTCAATCGAGAAGAGACAATGTTTTGCTCTAGCCAGCGAGTCACCTAGAATAAGGTGTGATTGTTTGAGTGGTATCCTAACACAAAACCGACCATCTGCCATTCGAGTGGTGTTTTGTACAAAATGTTCTTCACACTTAGCTTCTTCATCAGACTATGAAGATGACTGATTGGGGACTTCTTCCAGTTCCCAGAAACGCGATAAAAGGTTTTGAATGTCATCTTCTGAATTGGATCTGTGAGACGAACTGACATTGAGTTGGACAATGTTAACTTTTAGACTTGATGGCGACCGTGATACTTGGACACCATTAATTAACGGACCCGAAACTAGCCAACCTAGCCTAGATTCGAATAAAATTGGTTTGCCTTTACCTAAGTTGATTTTTTGCCGCCCCAGTAGGTCCCAGAAAACATCTGCCCCTATTATTAGATCCACTGCCGATGGCGTGTGGAAATGAGGATCAGCTAAACAAATATCGCTTGGTATATTTAAATTATTAATGGATAATTTATGGCATGGTACTTCATCCGTTATGTGTGGTAAAATAAAACAATTAAGATTAGTAGTGAAGTTTTCACTTAACGATTTTACAGAAACAATGCAAATTTTACTAATGTTTGTTTTAGAATTGTTAATGCCTTGTACAGATTCATTAACCTGTACGGTAGGTAAATTCAATAAATCACTTAACTTATCTGTCATTATACAAGAAGTACTGCCAGTGTCCAGTATAGCCCGAGCGAGATGTTCGCGGTTATTTTTATCATAAACTTTTATTAATGCAGTAGCCAACAGAACTTGACTTTTACTTTTATTGTTAAGATAAGTTGTAGTACGTGCAGACAGTGTCACGTTTGTATGGGGTTTCTTTTCAGCTGAGTTAACACCTACAGTAACAGTGCTGTCAGTTTGCGAAGTAGATGCATTAGGCATAGATTTCTGTGATGCGCCTGCTACATGAACCAGTGTATTGTGCTTACGCTTACATATTTTGCAACCAAAAGATTTGCAATGATTTGCGTAATGACCAGACCGAAAACAATTAAAACATACCTTGTATTGAGGAAGAAACTCAAGCCGTTTTTCGTTGCTGAGACCAAGAAACTGTGGACAGTTGAGTAAATTATGTTTATCATTACAATGCGGGCATGACACCGGTGAGGAACTAGTATTATTTTTATTTTTCTGTGGTGGTGTGTCACTGCTCGCCGATATCATAGTTTTATGCTTGTTAGATTTAGGAGTACTATTACTATTACCCTGATTGCGAGATAAATCTAATGTTTCAAGCAAAACTGCGCGATTTCTCAAGAATTCCAGAAAGCTTTCTAATGAGATTGTTTTATCTTTATCTATATGACCTTTTTCTTCCTCCCAATGTCGATAAGTCCTTGAATCTAACTTGTGGGTAACTGTATAGATTATCAACGTATCCCAAAACTTAACTGGCTCACCTAAAGATTCTAACGCACGTAGGTTTTTGTTTAAATTATCAATGATGTTTTTTTTATATTATCCGAGGATTCTTTATTAACCACTTCAATGTTAAATAAGGCTGCCACATGATTTTGAATGAGAAGCCGCTTGTTATTAAACCTTTCACATAATAAATTCCACGCAATGGAATAATTATTAGCCGAGAATTCAATAGCCCGTATGACTAAGGCGGCTGTCCCTTCCAAGGAAGCTCGGAGGTAATGAAACTTATTTATTTCATCAATTTGGTCATCCAAATGTATTAAGCTTGAAAACGTGTCATGAAACTCTAACCACTTGTCGTAGGTTCCATCAAACTTAGGCAGTTGAATGGTTGGTAGCCTAACCAGCCTATTAACACGAGAAAACTTATCTTCATTAATAATGTCATTGTGTCTGGCTAATAATTCCTTTGCCCTCGCAACAACCTTGAAATATGAGGCTTCACACTCATTACGTTCTGATAACTGTGTATCCATATCCTCAGCTATACATTCCAACCTTAACTGAATGTCGTCATATTGCGAAAAAACAAGTTCAATCTTACCGAGGCGTAACTGCAGTTTGTTCATCTGAGTTTGCGTTAAAGAATCCTTAAAATCCTCCAAGTAATTAGAAAATATCGTTAATCGACCTTTGTAACTTGCTCGTTTCCTAATGAGTTCCTTTTCTTCCTTATCAGTCATTCTTTAGGAAGCCGGTAACCAAACTGAAATGTAACAAGTTTAAATGTTAGTTTAAAGGCTTACTAAACCGCTAGAGCGAACAACAAACAATAAAATTGCTGCTCTTATCTTGATATTTGTTCTAATGTGGTTTTATAAAACAAAATCTAAAAGTGACTATAAAAACATCATAACACCATTCAACAAAGTACTCTGCATAATAGAAAATGGACAGTAATATTAATGTGATTATCACTTTTACTATTCACATAATAAAATATGAACTTTGCAAAAAAATAAGTTAAATGAAACGGAATACAATACAATGTAGGTACTTACTGATAAAGTAAGATTTCTTATTATTTTTATTGCAAGATAACAAAGGAAACTGCTTAGATTAACGGTTAACAATTATTGAAAACCTAGTTTGCTGCTTAATTACCTTTAATACAATAGATTGACTGCAAATTATAACGATAATTTGTAGCTTGAAAAGAAATCATACATTTGCACATGAACAAAGAAGTTAGATAACAATTTTGTACTAACCTTTACAATTCCTAAAAAAACGTTAAATACTACCTGATTATGAGTAATGGGTTCTGAAATAAACATAAATAGGAACACTGCACTGTACTGCACTTTGCTGCGCTGTGACCCTTTTGACCTTAATCAGCTACTCAAAACTCCAAACGGCAGTATTTTCCGAAATATTTTATATTTCCTGGATTTATCCTTATTCTTGGATCACTTATCCGACTCGATATGGACCAAATTATGTTGAGATGTGTGATTAGGCAGGAAAAATAAAATTATAGACTGGAGCTGTAAAATGCGTATGTATTCCCATGAACAAAAGGTGTTACAAGAAAGCATGTAGGTAGACTTAAAACTAATTCGTCACAAAATAAACGCCTGTTAAAGTTTTCACTGCAATAAGTTGAACGAAGATGATGTTTATCCATATTAATGTTATTGATTAATTGTTGTGGCAATCGCATTGGTATCTAAATCTAAACAGAGAGGTATCATCTGCAAACAGTACAACGTCACATATATCATTTAAATAGAATGGTAAGTCATTGATATACACTAAGAACAAGAATGGACCTTGTATTGAGCCTTGAGGAACACCTAAATGAACCGGAAGCCCGGAAGATTTCACACAATCAACATCTACACATTGGAGCCTAATGTGTAAATAAGAATTTATTACGTTGAGAGCTTAGTTTTGGACACCGCAACGACGCAGTTTACGCAAAAGCGTGTCATGGTGCACGCAATCAAAGGCTTTAGAGAGAAAATTCCAATAGCGTTTTGCGATTTCTCCTATGCATTAAATATGTGTTTCAGCAGAGCAACACCCGCATCTGTAGTTGAACGTCCTTTTGTAAAGCCATACTGTTCGTTATGAAGGAGGTTATTTAAATTAAAATGTCTTGGCAACTGCTTAAGTATTTCTTATTTTATTTCAAATATTTTGCTAAATGTTGGTAAGATAGAAATAGGCCTGAAATTGCCAATGTTATTTTTAATACCAGATTTAAATGATGGTATGATTTTACTACTCTTCATGAGGTCAGGAAAAGTTCCTATTTCAAAACACATTTATTAAAAGTAACAGCTAGATATAACTTGTTTGAGACAAGAACTAAAGAGCCACCGCCAATGGCACTTTTCCTGACAAATGCGCTTTGTTGTTATATATTCCTGAAAGTCCAGAGCTAAACAAGGACATTGGAGAATATTTTTATATTACTTTATAGAGTTAAATCTGAAACATATTACGATCGAGTTGACAAAACTTGTATGTGTCACAATATAAAAAGAAATCTCACACTCCGTTTTCCGTTTTGAGGTTGGCAATTGTGTAAATAGTTTTCATACCAACATTTGTACAGTAAAATTATCATCATTGATAAACACTACTTCATGTTCCTTCAACCAGTGTTCAGTCAAACATAACACCTGAACATCATAGTTCTCCATAAATAACTTAACTCTAGCTCAGAAGAAGGTGACGTCTTCCGATTCACTCTCGCTCCGTACCACGGCCTGGACAAGGGGGTCTACTCTCTAAGCACGAAGTGCGTAGTTTCGGCCTTCGTTACGGACGTTTCCTACTCCGTATCACCTACGGACTTACGATTAGTCCCGAACTCGAACTAAGAATGAATGACAACACGATTTGACAGTTGTCCCTACTCCCGATGCGTTTTTGCCTGTCCGATAAGTTGTATTTGACACTTGTTTTGACGGAACGTTATGTCATTTGATACGACATCAAAATAGTTATCGTGTTGCTGACGAAATTTAATAAATTGAAAATATGGCTGCTTTTTTAAATGCTCGAAGAAGCTTTACAGGCAGAACGGAGGCGTCGCCGATTGCATCTTATAAAAACACGTCAATAAATAGGGTATTTGTATTTATAGTATTGATTAGATACTATAATTTTCAAACCTGATATTTTGCCTACAGGACATAATGGGTGTTAGGACAGGCGGAAGATACTGTTAAAAACAAATTTTACAGAATAAAAGTATTGTTTTTGGTAACAATTTTTTATTTAGCATCAATCAACACAACTCGGCTTCTTGCTGAATCGGCAGATAGGTGTCGCCCAACTCGTGGACGTGCACGACGAGGATGTAATGCTGTAAACAAATGAAAAAAAAATTACTCAGGAGGCGCTTAGTATTTTATAAACATGATTTATGTGATCTATTTACGAGTGATCTAATCTGAATACTTACTTTGCTGATTATGAATTGGATTATTATAATAATTTAATTTAAAAGTCACGGGAAAGACTCCATGCAAAATAATTATAAATACATTATTGCTGTTGTTTCTTGTTTTTTTACCATCATAAAAAATTTACTACCTATGTTCAATTATAATTTAATTATTACTGATGGAAAAGCTGGCACTCTTGCCTCAGTTTTCGGCTCTCTAAAACCTTCTCCCATAAGTGTCAGTATCCTCAATTCAACTTGCGAGAGGGTTGGTGCTACCGATGGGCCCACACCTGTAGCACATGCTGAACGTCTGGCATATTCAGCAGCTTTTTCGGTCGAATGTTTTTTATCATTATAAGCACTTTAATAATGGCAAGACCTTAAAATCATATTAATACGAGTAATGTATTAAACTTACCATTTGCCACTGCTCCACGGACTTTGTGCAACTCACCATTGAATTAAGGGAGTTGCACAGGCTTTCCCACAGCCGTTTTGATCGGATTCTCCCGTCGGCACCCCTCAATAGTCCGCGAGCCAAATCATTATGCTCACTCATAAAATCGAGGAGGGCCTCAATTTGTGCATGAATTGCTGCTATAGCGGTCGGGGCCATTTTACTAAACTAGCGAAAACATCCAGCGTCGTATAAATAATGTAATGAAAGTACACCTAATGTAAACAAATATTTTGAAAAAAAACTGACATTTCATTTGAAAGTTGCTGTCAGAAAGAAAAAGGGCAAAGGTGTTAACAGGATAAGGCCACGATACGGATTAAAATGGCAAAAATGGTTCAATTCTTTAAATAAAGACATAAAAAAACTACATTGTTAGAAATGTGGTCTTTTTCTAAGAATACCAATATTATTTTTTGTTCATTATGTACCGGTTTACCCGGTAAACCGGTAATCGACCGGTATAATAGCGCAGCTCTATCGTCATGCGTCATTCGTTCACAAATATTGTCTATGATTCCGTTAGAAACTCATGAATCCGAAATCAATCGGGAGTAGGGTTTAGTGCTTAGTTTCGAAGTACCTTCGGACGGATCCGTATAGTTGTTGACGGAGAAAGAGAGTAGACCCCCAGGGCCAGACGCCCAAGCCAGGCAGACCTCCACCGTATGCACCACCGTGTCCTCCGGGCGATCCACAAAATGGTGACACCTGGGCGTTCCCTCCAGCCTTATGTAAAACAGGAGCCACCCGAAATAGCCGTGTCCGGTGAGGACCTGTGTCAGGCGAAAGGTGAGGACACCGTGGCGCCTCTCCAATCACTCTTCAAAGAGAAATTACAAAAAGGATTATCGATATCGATCCACAATTGCCACACATCGTTTTTAAGAAGTCTCTCCGTGATTACTATTCCTATCAACCATAACCCCACTCAAGTATAGGACGATCAACAATTCTCGTACACAGACCAGCGACTCAACTAAACTGTCGTTTTGCCGACAGTTGTCCTAAATTAACTCGATGAATCAGTTTAGTCGTGAACGCGGCCCGAATACTCGAATAAAGCGATGTAAAGCGTTGAACGTGGTGCGGCCGGAAGCTTTAGTGGTGTAAAGTTTAGATGACACTATGGCTGAATATTAAGATCTTTCAATGAAGTTGTTGCTACGTGTAGTATCTAATGAAAATATTAGATACTGAAATGGAGTGTAGAAATATTAACGTAGAAAAGTTGTAGGGCAATTAAGATGCTACTTAGCTCAGCACGGAAAGCACATCATCGCCCTGAGCCTAGAACTGCTTAAATTCTTGTTAAATAGTTGAAAATTTGGCTTCAACCAAAGAAGTAGTAAGATTCCATTTACAGGTTGCATACAACATACGAATAGAAAAATGGTAGTTTGTTTCGAAGCAAAAAGCTTGAAAGCAAGTTTGTTTTCACACAAATAACTATCTAACTACTAATATATATAAATAACGTGTTAGTTTGTTTTGACGCCACGTTATGCCATCGATGATGCTTTCGAAAAAAGAATCACAAAAACACATTTCCCGACAATATTTACGGCTAAACTAGAACAAATAAAACTAGAAACACTAACACCGAATGGTCTAAGCGTTTCACTTGACGTAAACTTCGTTACTTAGGCACTCGCTGTGCGGCGGCGGGTAGCGTGGAGTTGTCAACTATTTGTAAACACACTACATACTGCTAACTGCCAGTACCAGAGGTTTCACTTCAGAGCTAAGAGGTCGTTTGTTTTTGCTCATTGTTATTGGAACCAGATCAGTTAGAATTATCAAACGTATAAAGAACGATATTACAAAACCTGAGTGACGAATTAATCTTAAATGTTAAGATTTTACTCTTTCACAACTGGGTTGCAGCGAACTTTAATCAATTAGATTCTACCATAACATTCCGTAAAGAAGACGACATTAAGAATTTAACGGTACAATATAGAGTGTAAACAGATCTCCAGACATTCACAATCGTCATCATCATAAACCACGGCCCGACTTCACCCACTATTGGGCAAAGGCCTTTCTTTGTTTGAGGCTAAAGAGGTATTAGGAACAGGGTGTAAAGTTCACTCTTCCTCTATAGAAATGAGAGACTCCTTCGACCAGGCGGGTGCCGTGTCCGGAGGGCATCTGCCTGGCGATTAATGTCGGGTCGTTGTAACTCTGCTTGCGCGATGCAGGATTTTTGTGTTTGCACGTGGCGGTGTAGATGCCCCCACAGTGCGAATCACTAAGTTCGTGCGCCAACCAGCCTCAGGTTTTAATTCCAATGTTCAAACCCCAACAATACTTCACAATTAAATTCAAAACAGCCTTAAAAAAGAAATCTTCATACTCTCTCCAGTCCTAATTCCTGCTAATTCTCAAAGCTAGCATGCATCCTAAACTATCAAATACGGATGGTACGGGACGGTTTCAACAAGCAGATCCGGTTCAATATAAGTGATCCTGAAATCTGCTGGAATTCCAATATTTGCTCAGGTATTACCGCACTCTCATCGGACGGTGCCGTGTTCTCGGTAAATGTCTGCAGCTATTAATACTTCAGCTTACAATAGTTTAAACTCCGGATTAGGGAGCAGTATTGTGTGCTTAAAGTCTCGTGACAATGGGGATGATGACAATTTTTTTTTTCAGTTTTTTTTTAATTCCAAATAGTGCAAATAGTATTACAAAAAGTGTAAAAGCTTAAAAAACTGCCAAGTTATAAACGTTTTAAAGTAAGTGTTAGGACGACACTATCGTAACAGTGACGTCACGACTACGTAACTTCATACTAGCCCCGTACATTGTCCGTACCGCGCGACAAGGACAAGAATAATCCCCTCCAAAAACTTTAAAAGCGTGTATCTTCTTCATTTTTACATCGATTTAACAGACTATTTCGATTATCTCATTTTTACTAAGCCTTCTTTGAAATTACATTATTTTTAAGAACATTTTAATAGTAGTCGTCATCCCAATTCGTTTTTACGATAAATTGTGAAGTCAAAGTCAAAGCATTTATTTAAATTAGGCATTTTATGAACATCAAAATTTACATTTAAATAGAATTGATTCTAGGTGCCCCTTCCAAAACGTGGTTTCGTATGGAGAAGAAGGGGCAAGAAACTCCAACGTAACTCTTTTGAAATGTTTAACAATATTTTTATAAGTAAGTAAATTATATTTTTCACGTATTGAAAGATAAATCAATCACGTGATAGATACTTATGGTGCTCACATATTTTCAAACATTGCAAAAGTATATGATTTTCCTAAAATATTAACTAGGAATAAGTCAGTGTGTAAGTAAAGTAAAAATAACAAATTATACAATTCAATAAGCAACCAGTATGATTTTGTCTAGCCCCTAGATTGTCCCATGGAGCAGGACCAGCATGATTCCAAGCATTCTTATCTAGGACTAGCTGCTCCCCGCCGTTTCACCCGCATAAATCTTGATCCCGAGGGAGTATCGGTATAAAAAGTACTCCATGTGTTAATCCAGGTTATAAACTATCTGTGTGCCAAATTTAATCCAAATCCGTTCAGTAGTTTTTGCGTGAAAGCTAACAAACATTCATCCATACTCACCAACTTTCGCGTTTATAATATTAGTAGGATTTAATCCTCTAATTTGTAGTATGCTTGTTTACAAAGTGTACTTTTAGGTGATACTAGGATTCAACAAAACTTAAACATCTTGTACCAATTGACATTGTTTTGTTAATTTGTATTATGTTAGCTTAGTATTTATGACATATTTTTGAAGTGAAATCTTCTTTTTGTGCAGTTTGCGCTATTTTTGTCACTTATATTGTGTGGTGATAAGCACACACAGATTTTTAGGGTTCCGTACATCAAAAGGAAAAAACGTAACCCTTTTAGGATCACTTCGATGTCCGTCTGTCTGTCAGTCTGACAGTCTGTCAATCTGTCAAGACCCTCCTTCTCAGAAACTCGTAGAGGTATCAAGTTGAAAACTATCCTTGCGCCCTCACGCCACTAGCTGCCGCAGGAGACGCCCTGGGCGTCGGGAATCGCAAGCAGATTCCCGGCCATTCTTCCGGCCGGATTCCCGGACGGCGAGCTACCCATTGCTCGCCGTCCGGGAATCCGGCCGGAAGGACCACGCCTCAGGGTCGCGGGAAATTCGAAAGACATAATCGTGGCCCTGGCACAGGCAACCGAAGGAACACGGGTGGATTTTAGTCAGTAAAAGTCTGACACGCCCTCCCGCTCCACCAGGAGCGGTAGAACTCATTGATCATTTCCCATCCAAAAAAAAAAAGTTGTAAACTATATCAAAATAATACGCACGTTTACGGTCCCTTGGAGCTGTACAGTCAACGCAATAAAAAATCACTGCCATATTTTATGCGACATAATATTTTGATACTCGCATAAAAATCAAAACCTAGGGTAAAAGGGTAGTTCCTGTTGAACTAGAATCATGTTTGGCAAGAAGCAAGGTTTCACAGCGGAAGTAAAGGAAACAGTCCCAAAATGGATTTATAGTTATATTACCAAAAAAAAAAATTTAAAACTTACATTCGCAGTTGGAGAATTGACCATATATCGGTGTACGGGAGAACATGTTTTCAACTACAATGTTGGGTTTATTTTTAGTATAAATTCTCCCAACGTTGTGTGTGGTCTGACACACTCTTGGCCGGTTTTTTACTGTTTTTCATTTGCAATATCGGCTATTCGATTATTATGCTCCTCGACCTCCATTAGCTTGATGGTTTCTAAGCTTGCTTTTTGTCTTTACTCAATTCAAATTATTTCTAGTTTTAATTTTATTGGAACTGTTGTTACTTAATTCTTTTTAGACAGTAAAAATAATGTTGCTAGCAACTCTAGTGTCGCACTTTGTCAGGTCGGGCGGAATGGCTAAAGAATGAAAAACTCTTAAGAAACCAAAACATTACAAAAGTATGGACATGTAAAATCCGACATTTTGATTTTAAAACAAAGCCTCGTCTTTAACCATTGCATGATCTAGACTGTAACCGTGTATATAAAATCCATCCAACAATTAGAATACTTTAAGAATATAAAGAATCCCACATACAAAGAAAGATACATAGATAAGCGTGAAAAACATAACCTGCTTTTGCTGTTTCGTGTAAAAACGCGGTGAACCTCAGGAACTCCTAAATAACTAACTTACACATTAAATAACACGAATAACAAACGAAAACGAACAGCAGCAAGCTCAACTTACTATAAAGGCGACGACGAGTTCAACAATAAATTTAACATGTGCAATTTACCTGCGCTCTTGTTTACTTTAGATTTATAAGAGCATTTCTCATGCAAATGCATTTGGACTCCCTAAATGAATGTACGTTTCATGAAAACTTTGTCTGGATGAGCGCGGACAAGACACTAATTTGCGCCTTGTTCTACGTGCATTAGATGAATAAGTGTTTAATCCTTGGAATTAGATGTCTTTGTTTCCTTTGAGGGTTTGGATCTGCAGTAATGTTGTGTCTGCAATATTCATTTGGCTCGTTGTGTGCTTTAGAGATATATGTTCCTTAAGCTGTAAACAGTTAAACCCATTGTGGCACCCTATGTAAAAGTTATACATTTATATCAGTAATGCATCGTGTAAATCATAAAGTGTATTCTGTTTATTCTATTCTTAGTCACATACATTATGAAGATCATTCGATTTGGCTGCAAATTCAAAATTGGTTAAACCAAATCAATAATCATCACATTTAAGCAGAGATGTATTCATTGCTACAACCTGCTTATTTACTGATGAATTAATACTGAAACTACAGCACCAGATAGTCTGACTGTTGACTGGGCTGGCTACCAGCGTCAGGGCTTTCTGGTAGATCAAAGTCAAAGTCAAATCATTTATTTCAAATAGGCAAATAAATGGCACTTTTGAACGACAACATTTAAAAAAAAAAAAAAAAAAAAACTGGTTGCCTCTTCCAAAAGGTCGTTTCGTATGAAGGATGGGAAAGAAACTAAATGATTTTTAATCATATTATGTGAAGACGATGCACCTAGAATAAAATTACTATACCACAATATGTAAAAAGAATTAAATATAAAGCAATGGCTGGTAAATTAATTATGTGATAGATACATGGTGCTCACATATTTACAAACATTGTAAAAGTAGATGATTTTTAACAATGAAGTAGTACCTACCTGTCTAAAACTGTCCGTTATTCTCTCGAAAAAGTACTCCAGGTAGAAATAATCCTTTTCAAATAAATCCCCTTTGTTCCTTATTTAACACAAATTGTTTCAGCTGACTTACTTTGTAATCCCAAACGTATGCGTATATTTGAGCACCTATTGGAAGATCGGAAGATCGAGTATCCAGCAAATTTTTGGGGTAAAAATAACAGGAGTTTCATGTTATCATTAAATTGTTGGTAAGCTACATGTTGCCTATGCAATTTTTGTTTGGGATTTTTAAACAAAACCCTGCCGTCCGTTTGAGGTCCGCCACAGTCGGGTAAAAAGAATACTAAATACTAATTACTTACATAATACACGATGTGAGTTTTAGTGTAGGTATAACTTTAACCATTTGTTTCTTGTGCAAGAATCGTGAAAAATTACAAACTTAATAAAATAAAATAAAAAATGAAATGGGTTTCGTTGAAACGTCTAACATTTTGATATTATTGTTTGGACTAATAACATATAAGAGGCATCCTATTTCTTGTTTGGGGGCAAATATGGCGTGAAATGCACCGCGCGTTCGCGAGCTCAGCAACTTTTTCAATAAACCGGGGTGCGTCGATCAAATCATAGAATGTAGACTGAGACATGCCAGAGAACGTGTGCTCGTTGAACATGCTCAAAATGGACTTAAAAAGTTGGGTAGGCTTCTTGTGTCGACACCCTTGATTTAACGATAGGATTGCTCACCAGCATTTACTGGCGGGTACGCAAGCGGGCTGTGCTCAAGTGCATTTATTTTAAACTGCACTTATTGCTACACTTTTTTTACGGCACTATGTAAGTAATTATTTATTTATAATAATAAAACACCTTTACAGACTCATCCAAGGCGATGTTATCAGTCCCAGGTTTATACATTAAAAAAAAATATATATTATTTATATTATTATATAGAACCGCATGCAGGCAATGAAATACATAGTACCATGGCTTTATGCTCTTATTGGCTCAACAATTACTTATTTATCATTTGTATGAGTAACAACAGCGATAAATTTTAATAACATATCCTTATTTTTATAATCTTTGTTGAACGTAATGCAATATTGCGGCCGTCAAACTATTACAAGGCCCGCAGGAGCATGGATATTTTCAACAGAGAATTGACTGGTTATGTTCTGAAAAAAACTGTCATATTTTGTTTTTTAAAATATTAAAGTGATATGGGTATGTTGAGGGGAAACGCTATTGTTTTTGCAGACGTTGATAGCTATTTATACAGTCAGTCTGTCAGTCCGACAGTGCCGTCAACATGAACGGACGTGTCAGCGCAAACGTATAGTTTACCTAGATTGTGTAAATAATTATACGCAAATTATTGCAATGGCGCAGACTAAAATCTGTGTTATCATTATGGTTC
This sequence comes from Dasypolia templi, assembly GCA_963555695.1. Lineage (NCBI taxonomy): Eukaryota > Metazoa > Arthropoda > Insecta > Lepidoptera > Noctuidae > Dasypolia > Dasypolia templi. Next base: position 1,824,231 of record OY743144.1, read on the forward strand.
ACAAACTGCTCGCCTTTCTGCAGAATAAGTTGGATGTGACGGATGAGCTCTCACTGGAGCAAATCTGCATGGCCAGCTACAAGGAGGGTGAGATCCTGGAGGCTAAGAAGGTGCTTAGCGTGACCGCCAAGACCGACATCAGGCTTAGCACGAGAATACGAGACGGATGTGGCAAGAGGGACTTGCAGGACATCTTCCGAGTGTTCAAAGAAACGGATCCGGATGATGTTCTAACATACGTAGCGAGGGACCTTTGTAAGCTGCCGCCAGTGACGTTTGACAATGTAGACGTCATAAGACTTCTAAAGGATATAATGTCACTCAAGACTGAAGTCGGACTCATCAACAAGAAGCTCGAGTCTTCAGAACGAACCGTTGCCGAGCTAAGGCAAGAAGTATCGGTGCTACGCAGTTTTAACGCTGCGTCAGCAACACCGTCACCTTCACCGATTGTGAACGTGCGTCGAGGCGCTGCGGCTCACTTTTCGCCTGTCAGCGAAACTGGAGCTGCGACGAACGATGCAACGCAAAAGCGAATCATTGACCGCGAGGTGCAAGCTGTTTGTGACACAATTACGTCACAGGCAATAGATACAACGCCAAAGACACAGCAGCGTAAGGAAACCTACGCGAAGAAGGCTTCGCGCCTTTGTCAAAGTTTGCAGCTGTCTTCTGCTAGTGCGGTATCGGTTGCTGAAATACAAAAGCGGAAGGCGACGGCTGCTAAAACCAGTAAAGTGGATAAAGTCGGCTTTAGTCTGGTTGAGAGCAAAAGGGGTCGTTCGCCAAGCAGCCGCAACAAACGCGGTACCGCTCCTGCAAGTGAAGATGTCCGCGCTGCAGTGCCCACCACGCTCTTGTAAATTTTCCGGTTGGACCAACAGACATCGGGCGATAAGCTCCTCCAGTACATCATTAGGAGGAGCCAAGATCAAATCGGTGCCGAGGAACGGAAGTTGCTGAAGCTGACGCGGTTGGAGTCAACCAGGACTATAATTTTTAAGTCCTACGTCCTCCAGGTTCCAGCGATGCAGAAGGCTGTCTACCTTAGCTCAGATTTTTGGCCGGCAGGAGTTGTGTACAGACGTAATAGGGAAGCACGACCAAAACCAAGCTCCCAAGTGTAGTGTTTTTAAGATTTTGTGGTTTTTATAAATATGTATGGTAGGCTATAAGGTATTTATGTTATGAGTCTTTGTTGCCCGCATTAAATGATTTATTGATTATAATTATCATTTCGTTTATTTATTTTTATCCTTATTTTGCCATATTTTAAATATTTTATAAAACAACTTTAAAAAAACATTTAAAAATATAAAAAATAGTGGTCCGCCGGTAGCGGGAGCAGGGTCCAAGCTACCGGTGGTTAGGGCTCCTGAGACAGGAACCTCCTCACAACGCGAACCGTATCGAGGAGTACTGCGTTCTGAATCAGGCCCTTGATCAAACCGCCTAACGAAAGCCTCGAGAGATGTTGGTCTAGGCTTTTTGCCATCAGGCCATTGGCCGATACGACAATCGACACAATGACAGCCGAGCTCACATTTCACATGTCAACAACCTCGTGTGGTAAGTCGAGATATTTAATTTGTTTCTCTTTCTCAGCTTTCACGAGTTTCTCGTCATCTGGAATGGTAACATCGACAATTATTGTGCGGCGCGCTAATCGATCTATCACTACTATGTCAGGCTTATTAGCGATAATAGTCCTGTCAGTAATGATAGACCGATCCCAGTACAACGTGACAAGATCATTTTCGAAAACTGGGTCGGGCACATACTTGTTATACGGTACCTCAGAATCCACAAGTTTATATTTCAAAGCAAGTTGCTGGTGAACAATCCTGGCTACTTGGATATGCCTGTGCAAGTACTCGCCGTTAGCCAGTCGAGAACAAACAGAGATAGTATGTCTGACGGACTCACCTGGACGGTGGCATGCCCGACACACGTCAACCGTCCAGTCCTTCATAATAATTATGTATCCAATAGTTATTCGTCAAGATAACTTCGTCCATAATTGCACAGACGAAACCTTCAGTTTCCCCGAAAAGGTCACCAAAACGTAGCCAGGATACGGACGCTAAGAAACCTACACCAGGCTCATGAAGAGCCCGATAGAAGGGCCCGTGAAGCTCCTTGCTTTGCCATACCGCCCTCCGGTCATAAGTAGTAAGTACTACAGGTTTGCACCAGTTCTCTTTAGCCATGGAGATCGGGGTGAGTCCCTTGTCCAATGCGACCACATTACGGTGCAAACCCTTCGGCTTTAAAGAAATATTCCCTGAGACTGCACACCTCGCGGTTGTGGAGGGTCTTCGCATTTAAAAAGCCTCGACCCCCGCATTTTTGCGGGATGTACAGTCTCATCACCGATGATCGTGGGTGATGCATCCGATTTGCGGTCAGAGGTGTACGGACCCGCCTATACGTCGGGCGTCGAGTTCGGTTAGGGTCCATTTGAGTATGCCGAAAGAGTACATCAAAATCGGTATGATCCAACCGTTGAAGGCGCGCACCTTGTTTTCGCCCGAAAGAAGACTAAGTAATACCTTCTTCAGGCGGCTAAAGAAGCGCTCTTTCAACGATTGCTTTATGTTAATAACGTTGATGCCTAACGCTTCCGACATATCCAAATACTTATAGCTTTCGGATGAAGAGAGGGATCTAAGGTGTATGGAATCCGAAAGTTGAATACCTTCGGATTCCATGATCTCAACTCGCTTAACATGCATGATTGCACATTTATCCACACCAAATTCCATTCTGATGGCGCTACTGAATGTTTCAGTTACCTTCAGTAGCTCCATCAGTCGCAATTTGTTGGGGGCAAAGATTTTCAAGTCATCCATGAACAGAAGGTGAGATATGACCTGACCACCTATCTTCAACCGATAGCCTAGACCTGAATCCTCCAGCAGTGTGCTTAGATTATTCAGAGCTAAGCAGAACCAAAGTGGACTCAAACTGTCGCCCTGAAATATTCCCCGTTTAATCCAGACAGGCTCGTCATTCCCCTGGATCTGTTGACACCTTGGATAGCGAAGGACCGTCCTCCATTGCCCCATACAGGACCTAAGGAAGGTGCGTAGAGTTGCATCTATCTTGTATTTTTTTATTTTTTTATTTCTAAAACACTTAACATTAAACAAATTGGTTTCAGCCACACAACGAAAACCTCTCAGGGTTTATCTGTTGCTGGCGAGCCGTTTACTTATATTTTATTTTTTATTTATTACATTTTACAGGCTATAAAACACTAAGAGAAGTGTTGTGTAAAGAAACGATTTGTTTTGTACTTATAACTTTTCGAACTCATTTTGTATAACGTTTGCAATTCTTCTGGAAGTTTATTAAGAAAAAAAGGTATTAAATATTCTGCAACCCGCATACCGTACACATTATTAATTTTTGGTAGGATGTATTTATTTTTAAGTGGTATCCTTCTGAGAAAGTCAGGTCTTGTTTTTTCGGTTAGCAGCTCAGGTCTATTTACTTCCGCAAGAGTAAAAAATTCAACTTTATGGAACACATTCATAACATTACAGCATTTAAAGAGATCTTCGTCACGGTTTTTGAATTTCTTCTTTTAATGTATTGGTATAATTACTTTTAATATTCGCAATTGTAACTTATAAATATCTGTCAGATATGTATGATAAGTTCTTCCATAACTGCTGAGTCCGTAGTTTATAACCGAGTCTGCTAGGGCCATATATAACATTCTAAGCGTTTTGTACGGCAGTTTATATTTTAGTATGCTAAGCTTACCTAGAATTGACCTCAGTTTGTTGCATACGTAATCTTTGTGCGGGCCCCAACAGAATCGGCTATCAACTATTAGACCGATATACATGTGTTTATCAACTACTTCTAATCTCGGGCATTTGCATCTCGGGTCTTTATCGGGTTATGCAGGCAAGGATGTTCGTGTGCTATAACTGTAGGTATAGTGGCGCATTTATTGTGTGATGAATGTATGTGAACAATTTTTGTTTTTGTTGCGTTTATTACTAAGCCTACGTCATGAGCCCATTTACACATTTGGTCGAACCTACGTTGTAGGGATTCCTCCGCATCATGGATGTTTTTATTTGCGACCAATATACACGTGTCGTCTGCGAACTGGTATACAGAGCCTGAATTTATAGCATTACTCATATCATTAACGTAAAGTAAGTATTCTGTCGGACCTATAATTGAGCCCTGGGCCGTGCCTTGCGTGGATGGAAGCTTTATACTATACGCATTTTGTATTTTAACAGTGTTATGCCTGTTTGGTATATAATAATAGTGGCCCTTGTATTCCATTTTGTGATAACTTGTCATAAAGTGTGTTACAACGGAGCAGATCGAATGCTTTGCTGAAGTCTATAAAAAGTGTCAAGACATGATTTTTATCATTTAAATGTTTATTGACTTCTTCGGTAAATTCTCTTAATAATTGTGTCGTACTCTTATTTTTCTGAAATCCAGATTGATTATTGTTGATTATTCCGTGTGTTTGCAAGAAATTGTTCATCTCATTTACAATGTATCGTTCTAAGATCTTATTTATACAAGACAGTATAGTGATAGGACGATAATTATTGACGTCATCACGTGAGCCCTTTTTGTGTATTGGTCGTACCACCCCTATCTTTACGAGATCGGGATACGTACCAGTCTGCAAGCAGCAATTAATTAAGTGTGTAATAACTGGTATTAGATTAGCTGAAGCATACTTAACATCTTTAGCACGTATCCCGTCGTAACCTGGGCTTTTCCTATCGTTCATTTGCTTGATGATCCGTTCAACCATGTCTTCTCGTGCAGGTTTCACTCTTATCGACCTATCAGGAATTATCTCGTACGTGAATTTGTCTAAAAGAGGCACATCGCAAGAGTTGGTTAGCTTCTTGATATTAGAATTAAATTCAGTCATGAATGTGTTGGCCAAAGTTGATGGATTCGTTCGAAAAGTTATAAGTAAAATGCTTTCAATACATTGCATAATTTTGCCGGTTAAGCTATTAACAATGCTCCATATCTTTTTGCTATTTTTAAAATTTTGAGATACTTCCATCATTATATGTTTATTTCTAATGTAATTTGTGTACTTGTTTGTTTTATTTCTATATCTATTGTATAACAATCTTTTTTGTGGATTATTTTAATCTTTGAGCCAAATATCAAATAATAAATCCCGCTCCATGCACATCTTTTTAAGTTTTTCATTGGCCCAAGGATAGTAGCACCCTCACAAGCCATGTATGTGGTACCGAGTCGTAGGCCTTCTTATTATCTATCCAACATGTCGAAATATCCATGCGGAGTGACGAACCTGTTGACTAATGGCCATGTCGATGAGGAGTAGCTCCTTAGTACCTCGGGACCCGTTCCTACATCCATTTTGAGAGGCAGACATAATGGAGTTACAAGGGCTGCAGTAAGAGTATCGGGAATGGAATATTTCCACTGTTCCTGTCATATTAAAATCTTTTTAATTAAAAACACCCTGGTTTTAAAAATCGAATATCATTTATTTATTTAAAAAAAGATTCTCGGTCTTCAAACTTGTTTAGTCGTTGAGAAAATGGAATTGACTCGAGAAAATTCAAGAGCTATGATTTATTATGACTTCCGAAGTGGTTTAACACAAAAGCAGTGTGTTGACCGGATGATTTCTGCATTTGGTGATGAAGCCCCATCCAAAACCACAATTTATCTCTCTTTGTTTATCTCTCTCTATAGCTGGTTTGCTGAATTTCAACGTGGACGTGTCAAGCTCAGTGATGATCCCCGTCAAGGTCGTCCAAAAACTGCAGTCATCCAAGAAAACGTTGATGCTGTGCGTAAGCTGATTGAGGAAGATCGACATGTGACATACCGCGAAATTCAGGCAACTTTAGGCATTGGCATGAAAGAAAGAAAGAAAGAAAGAAAGAAAAGAACGTTTATTTACGGTAAACATGACGCAGTGATCGAACACAAACACCAAACAGAACAAATCGGGGGAAAATATGCGTCACATCCACGAAAAACGGCCATCGCTCAGCTTAATGCTACGACAATCTTGCATGAACAATTAAGTGTAAAAAAGTTGGTTTCCCGATGGATACCGCATTCGCTCTGTGAAGAGCAAAAAGCGGTTCGCGTTACTTGGTGCATCAGAACTCTCGAAAGATTCCACTCAGGATCCTCAAATGCTGTATACAACATCGTATCAGGTGACGAATCCTGGATATACGCGTACGAACCCGAAACAAAAAACCAGTCACGAGCTTGGGTGTTCGAAAATGAGTTAAAGCCAACAAAAATTGTTCGTTCACGGAGTGTTGCAAAAAAAATGGTGTCCATGTTTGTCTCCAAAACCGGTCATGTTACGACTATTCCTCTTGAGAGACAAAGAACGGTTAATGCAAAATGGTATGCTAGCATTTGTTTGCGACAGGTCGCTTCTGAACTCCGTAAAGAGAACTGCAACCGCCGCATCATCCTCCATTACGACAATGCGAGTTCTCACACCGCAAACAGAACAAAGAGTTTTTAGAGCAAGAAAACATAGAATTATTAGACCATCCGCCGTACAGCCTTGACCTAAGCCCTAATGATTTCTATACTTTCCCTAAAATAAAGAATAAATTGCGTGGACAGAGATTTTCATCACCTGAAGAAGCTGTGGACGCCTACAAAACGGCCATTTTGGAGACCCCAACTTCCGAATGGAATGGTTGCTTCAATGATTGGTTCCATGATTGGTTCCATAGAATGGAAAAATGTGTCAAATTTCGCGGAGAATGGTTCGAAATGCAATAAATACATTTTTAAATAGTAATGTTGTGTCACTTCCTTGATTCCCGAAATTTTCAGTGCCGCCCTCGTACTGTCAATGTGTGTATTAATTTTCGCTCTCAAAATGGATGTGAGAAGTTTGAAGATAGACCGTCGACAAACACGTGATCGGTCTTGGCACTTGTTTATTATTTGCGGATGACCTTAAGTTGCTGCTCCAGGTTAATAGTGAATCCGATTGCGAACGATTGCAGGAGGATATAGATAGGGTATAGTGGAATGGAGTCAGGACAACGGGCTTTTCTTTAACGTGTCGAAGTGCTCTGTGATGAGTTTTACGCGCGCGCGTGCCCCTCTAGTGCACAAGTACGTGGTGGGCGCTGCGCCTATGCAACGAGTCTCTCAGGTACGGGATTTGGGGGTTACTGTTACTCCTGAACTATCGTTTCGCGATCATAATTTACGGGGGTCTGTAAAAGAGAGTTTAGAAACTTGGGTTTTGTTCTGAGGCAGACAATGCACTTCACTAACATCGCAACAGTCAGGGTCCTGTATGACGCACTTGTTAGGAGTCATTTGGAGCGCGAGGCCAAGTACTCGGTAATGCTGGAACGCGTACAAAACAAGTTCACGCGCCATTTGTACAAGAAACTGTATGGGGTATATCCGTTTTACCCGTTGATGTACCCCACTCTGTTTGTGCTCGGTATGGTCGGATACAACCAACTGAGGGTGCGACGGGAGTTCACGCTTGTGGCGTATCTGGTTAGGTTACTTCGTGGAATTGAGCATAACCCGGGAGTACTGCAGTGCCTGTGTATATGTGTACCGGACGGATATGTGTGGAGGCGGCGCCGCCCGCCACTGCTGGCTGTACCGGCTGCCAGGACCAACCTTCTCGCCAAAGCACCATTGACCCGTGCAATTCGGGTGATTAACGATCTTCACGGGAAAATCGATGTATTTACAAGCCATTTGAGTGAATTCGCAAAAATACTACTGCTGAGCATGAGGTCCTGGGTTCGATCCCCAGGTCGGGCAACGTGTTATTGGGATTTTCTATCTGGAATTTCTCAGTAGCAGCCCGAAGTCTGGATTTGTGCCCGGTAGATGGCAATAGGCTCGCCCCCTATTACATGGGACTTAAACATAACTGGCGAAATGTGGGTGTACTATAGGTACACCTCTGCCCAACCCTTCGGGGAAACAAGGCGTGATGTTATGTTTATGTTACTATTGTTTGTTTTATGTTATAGTGTAAATTAGTAAATTAATTAAGTACTGGTATTTTTAAGTTTTTCATAGTTTTTAAATTTATATTGTAGGATAATTTTAAGACCTCGCTATCGCATTAGGTATCACCTGTAATGATAGTTCTAAGGGAGATTTTAATAAATAAATAAATAATAATTCATTGGTTCCGTGGGACTAACTGACTTATGGAGCAGGTGGGTAACGCCTGTTGATAGAAACCGCGGTAGCGACCCAGACTCTAAGGCTTACTGGAACTGAGATGCCAGGCTAGTATGCGAACTACTTAGCCATTTCAACCAAAAGTTGTGCAATCCATCCGGTCCTGGCGATTTCCAATTCGGTAACGGACGGACTGCTCTGGCAACGTCTGATGGCGTAATTAGGAGTGTTTCCATTTATGGTATAGTTTCACACACTCGCGTGACATACTGCATCCAGGTAGCCTCAGTGTGACAGACGGGTACTGATCAGATGCTGCGCCAGAATGCACTTGAGGCGGCATCATCTGGACGGCACACATCTGTCAAATTTTGTTCAGGTCGCTCCCAAGCTCTATATACCCACCTTTCATCGCTCTGGAACATGCGATTCTGCATGTATCGATCAACCCGCAGCTTATACCGCCGAATACGGCTCGCCCATGCACAAACTCTGCTTCAGGAAGTCGATGCGCTCTGTGACACGGAACATGTATTCTCGAGGGCTTATTTCAGTCCCCGAAAATGCCTGCCTTACAAAGCGCATCACTCAATGTCACAATGACACTCGTGGTCTTGTATTACCCTCCCTGAAACAGTATAGTTTGCCTATGGGTACCCTAACCCCATCTATATGACGCTCGATCCTGCATTGCCAGGCTGGTATGGATGGTTTTGGTCGAGCAGCTCCATTGCAGTTTGGAAACTTGACGTTAGCTAAACGACATGCCGCAACAGCAGCGCATACAGAGTGTGAGCAACGAGATCCTCGCTGCTCTCGAACACATTCTTAAGTTGCGAGTCCAGGGCACACACCAGCGCCCAATTTTTTTGTGCATAGGTAGGCGTGGTAATCGCGGTCTAAGTTCGGTCGGAGTGGATCGATATCCGCGAAACGCATCCTCCAGTGCGCTCCTCAATCGGTCGTTGCATTGGCTACTTACTATGGTAATCCTATCATCTTCTTCTTCAACACCATTTTTGGACCGCGGTAGATCAATGGTGGACGCTTGTATCGCGGTTTGTGCCGGAGTCGAGACGATAAGGTTGCTCAGTATCTCTGAGCGCAGCCTATCAAGTGCGTCATCGTCCAACCTATGATTGCGGTGGATAACCCGCACCTGATCCGACAGTCGTTGGGCCGAGACGCTGACGGTTGGTTCTAGTTCCTGAAAGAGAGACAGCATCCTATCACGGTACCCAGTGAGGTGAGTTCCCCCCTCTGTAGACCCATAATATGCGCGCATGACGTTCTCGTTCATAGACTGAGTCCATCTCATGCGCTGCACACAACCACCGGCAGCGGGGACCCGGGTCGGGGCAGGATGGCCCCTAAGTCCCAAGCTCCTCGGTGGCCGGCCTCTCCCCTGCCGACGATCAGGTGATGGTGACGTCGGCGGGGAAAAATACTCGTCGCTCGAGCTCGACGCAACTACCAAAATCAAAATAAATTGTCATTTATTCAAATTAGGCCGAGAATCAGCACTTTTCGAACGTCAAAATTACGTAAGACAGTCCCCCAATACCCGCCGTTCACCACTTCCTAGTGCTTTAGCTGGGAAGAAGAAGTGGCGCAACAAACTTCCCAGCAGCACAGCTGTCTGTTCGGTTAGAAAAACTGGATTCTAAACAATTGTAAGTAATTACCAAAACACTAAATTAATTGCCATACGTCAGCTAGCCACGCCAATGCCAAAAGAATGAAGAAAAAAAATGAATGTAAATAAAACTTAATACATAAAGAAAAGCCTCCAGGCCTAAAGGGCATGGCAGTTTTCTTAAGCAATACTGGATTCATTATACAAACAAATAAAATAAATAAATGATAAACTAGGACCATCAAAGTAAAATAAATTAACATAACAATTATTGTAACAATAATAAAACCATAGACAGCAAGACGAGCAGTCACCACAAGCAGCACCCGTTCACGAGCATAACGCAAAGATCAGCCATTAGGGTAAATGCGTAGCCGCGAGAAATCACGGTACAGCGGACAGAGCTCCGGCGGGACCTCATGGCGACATGGAGGGTGCGATTGTCGCAACCCAGTGCTGGGCACGCCACAATAGCGGCGGTAAGTCCCCTCTTTGAGGAGTGGTTGGAGAGGCGCCACGGCGTCCTCACCTTCCGCCTGACACAGGTCCTCACCGGACACGGTTGTTTCGGGAGGTTCCTGTTTCGCATAAGGCGGGAGGCAACGCCCGGGTGTCACCATTGTGTGGATCGCCCGGAGGACACGGTGGAGCATACGGTGGAGGTATGCCCAGCTTGGGCGGAGCACCGTAGTGTCCTCGCGGAGGCGATTGGCGGCGGCGATCTCTCGCGTCCGGCCCTGGTCCAGGCCATGGTACGGAGCGAGAGGGAATGGCAAGCCGTCACCTCCTTCTGCGAAGCAGTAATGCTCGCGAAGGAGGAGGCAGAGCGGGTGAGGGAGAGAGCCTTGCGCCCTCACGCCCCCACTAGCCGCCGCAGGAGACGCCCTGGGCGTCGGGAGTCGCCTGCAGATTCCCGGCCACCGTAGGCGCGGGCTTGCGGACGGCGAGCAATGGGTAGCTCGCCGTCCGGTAAGGACCAGGCCCGGGTCGACGGCGCGTTGTGTTCCACGCGCGCCTCAAAAAGATGTCAGCACAAAGTGACGGGGTCCGATAGGGCCGACGCCTCAGGGTCGCGGGTTATTCTACAGAAAAAACCGTGGTCCTGGCACAGGCAACTGAAGGAACACGGGTGGGTTGTAGTCAGTAAAAGTCTGACACGCCCTCCCGCTCCACCCAGAGCGGGAGAAGTCATTTGATGATTTCCCACCCAAAAAAAAAAAAAAAGGGTAAATGCGTAAAATAGCGACCTCGCCATATTTGAGGGAAGGAGGAAACCCGACGCCCGACGCTACCGCAAGCAGTGACATCTAGGGGAGCATGACGAACTTGCTGCCGGTTGCTCAGGCAAGAATAATATTATCAATTGTCGCGGTCGCTAGCTAACCACATATTGCAATACAGCTCATTAAAAAACATTGTAATGAGTAGATCATGTCAATAATAAATGAAGATAACAAAATAGTTGACATAAACCCGCAAATTATAAAAAAAAAAATATGAACTCTTAAACCCTGTCAGTAGCTGATTCTGTAGAAAGAACAACACGAACATTGTCTTGAGTTAATCACAGCGACCAACTGTTCTTATCGTTTAAGTAGTCGTTAATGGAATAATATGCTTTTGACCAAAGGTTGGATTTTACTTGAGCCTTAAACGCATTAAAAGGTAAATCTAGTAAAGAAGAGGGCAACTTGTTATAAAAGGTTATACCAAGCCCAACAAATGAGTTATGGACCTTATGAAGCCGGTGAAAGGGAGCACGTAGTTTGTTTTTATTTCCAGTTTTAACATTGTGAAAATCACTGTTTGTAGTGTATATTTTGCCTAATATATAAGATGTTGGCGAAGATGAATTGAGATGCCACCGTTAGAATACCAATATCTATAAAAAAATCTCTAAGAGAAACTATGGCTCCTAGCTGATAAATTGCTCGGACAGCTCGTTTTTGAAGGACGAAAATATTTTGAATATCAGCGGCTTTGCCCCACAGCAGAATCCCGTAGGACATAACGCTGTGGAAATAACTAAAATAGACTAACCGAGCTGTATCAACGTCAGAGTATTGTCTTACTTTCCTGACGGCGTAGGCGGCTGAACTGCTAGGCTTGATATGTGTGGGCCCCACTGAAGTTTGGCATCTACTGTTATGTCCAGAAAAACCACCGAGTCTACAGTTTCAGGCAGCTCTTTATCTAAGACGATGTTGGGTCCTAGATTTCTAACATTCGGTAAGACGAACTTCACACATTTCTTACCGCGGCCGGTGTCGTCACAGCACACACGGTGGGGCTGGAAACCGGCAGCGGCGAGGCAGAGCTGGGCGAAGAGTCCGGAGGTGGTGGGCATGCTTGACGTACCGGCTGATCTCGTCAACATTTTTTAATTTTCATACTTATTCATTATTTACATGGTGTTCCGAGGTGACTTGACAGATGTCACCTCTAATTCGGTAGTTTATGGAATCAAAATCTGTGTAATTCTGGTTCATTTTACATTTTATGTTGTTTTTTGGACTTCAGGCTTTTACTCAGAAAATATAAAAACTGTGTCTATAATGAATATAAGTAATTGAAAATAATTTTAACAAATTTCGTGACGTGTTGACGTTGGTGTTGCCAATATTAAAATTACTTTTATTATTATACGTTTGAATAAATATGAAATAAAATAATGAAGTTTGAGCCACGGTTGTCCTAACGCCTCATCGACGAATATTTTGGGTGCTAACTGAAACGTGGTTGAGATTTACCTACATACCTTAATTTCACGTCGTTTTATTTTGGTTGGCAGAAAGTGGTTCTTGATTCTCACTATTATGAAACTGACATTCCCTTTTGCTTTAAACTATTTCACATTTCATTGAATATAATAGAAGAAAAAAAAACATTTACTACTTAATTTTCTTAAGCTAAAACAATGCTAATCCATTTTCAACACATTATAAAATTTGCTTCAAATCATTACAAATTCTATCTCAGTCTTATAGTCAAATGAATAAACAACGACGTTTTTAAGAAAACAAAAAAGGTAAAACAAAGATTTTCGTTCAGCTTAAGTTCAAATTTAAAGAAAGACATGAATAATTTAAATTGTAATGGAAAATGTATCTAAATGCAAAATTATGTAAAGTTTTTGTGAAACGTTTGTTTAGGTTTATCTGAAAATAAAAGCTTTTAGGTTATTTTTTTGCAGATGATACGTTTAGCAGTCAAAGTAGAGTCGTAGGACGGTGTAGTCACATCAAAACACATCAGAGTATTGCAAGTTAAATAGATTTACCATGCTGTTGTAGTTTCGGCAAGCTTTGGCAGTTCTTTTGACTGTCAATTTTCTGCCTCAGGATCAATCTTAAGTGCTAACTCATATGTTACGGCATCGATATCGCCACATGCAAACTACGCATCACACTGACGTCACGTAAAATCCTGCATCGCGCAAGCAGAATTTACCGCGCAAATACGAGTATCATACATGTATATAACGTCCCTTTTCTTTAGAGTACGAGTGTACTTTATTCGAATTTTAGGACTGTATTTTTGTCCATTTTTGAGCAGACTACAGACGGTTAATAACATGAACAAGAAAATGTTGATAAATCCTTATTAGAACAATTTTAAATCATTTTTACCGCCTCGTTGGTCTAGTGGTCAAAAGAATAACTGCTGAGCATGTAGTTCTGGGTTCGGTTCCCAGGTCGGGAAAAATGTTAGTGGGTTTTTCTCTCAAAAATTTATCAGTAGCAGCCCGGAGTCTGGATTCGTGCCCGGTTGATGGCAATAAGCTCGCCCCCTAATACATGGCACTTAAACATAACTGGCGAAATGTGGGTGTACTATAGGTACACCTCTGCCTAACCCTTCCGGGATTACAGGCGTGATGTTATGTGTTATTGTTACCTGTTTATGGTAAGTGACCCAATTAGGCAATTATCTATCACCACGCTCGTACTGTCCATAATTATAAAAGTTCTAGTTTCATAGGTATGGTTTCGATTCTTTAAGGTGGCCGTAGGTCTCCGTAGTTTTAGACTAGCTCAGAAAGGAAGTGCGTGCCAGATTGAAAACCTACAGGATAAAGAATCTGGTATATATATATATTATAATAAAAGCTTTAAAAATATAAAAGGCAAAGGAACAACTTCCTTTGCCTTTTTTAATGAGCAGTCCATTAAAGTTTCACGGTAAATTAATTATAGATTTTCCCTATCCTATTACCGTTCGCAATGGTATTACCGCGTAATTTCAAAGATAAATTACCCGTGACCGCGAACCAATTGAAACAATTTGCGCAATGATCCGGTAAATCCTACTTCCTACTAATATTGTAAACGCGAAAGTTTGTGAGTATGGATGGACATTTGTTACTCTTTCACGTAAAAACTACGGAACGGATTTTAATGAAATTTAGGACACGGATAGTTTATAACCTAGATTAACCCATAGAGTACTTTTTATCCCAATACTCCCACGAGATCAAGATTTATGCGGGTGACACCGCGGGGAGCAGCTAGGTTGTATATAATCTATGACTGTTGGCAAATGTTGGACAGGAGTTTTAATCATTTACATCATTCATTGATGTTTTATTGGAAGACACACATGCGGTTATGATTTCGGGTGTGTCATTAAGACAATGGCCCATAATGGACCCCTTTAATTCCAAGTCATCTAGTGTATTAGGTGTTCGGAGGATCTTCGATATGTTTTGATACTATTTATAAATGTTGATTTTCAAGAAGCTTGAAATTGTTAAAAAAGTTTCATAAATCGACACGATTCGTTAATATATGAAAAAAAAAGCCAAGTGCGTGTCGAACCACGCACATTGAAGGGTTTCGTAGTTGAGATGAATTTATCTCAAGAACAAACTTAACACTGTAGTTGAAAAAATGTTCTCGTTTACATCGATATACGTCACAGTCAATTCTCCAACTGCAAATGTATGTTAGTGTTAGATATGCAGGTATAGGACGGACAACAGTCAAACACGGTAGTCAATGACACACTAACTTTAATCAAAGGGGACAATATAGTTAGCCGGGTCGCAGCCGCGGTACGTTACGCATATATACATAACATCCCCTTCCCTTTATTTAGCAACTACAAATTGACTCCAATAAACAATAATAATTTCTAAACTACACTAAGGAGTAAAGTTGTCCGGTGACAACTCGAGACGTCGTGGATTTATCGCTGGTATTTGCGTCAGCGCATCGAGCGAGCCGTCTGACTCTGACTCTGCTAATGGCGTGCCGAAGGTCACATTTCGGTCTAAACCACTTTCACCCCCTCCGTCTCCCCCCACCGGTGTACTTGTGTCTGACGATGATACCGTAATGTTGTCTGGGGGTGGTGTTCCTATTTCAATTATATCTGAGTTGGTGTGGTTGTCGTTGTTGGTGTAAATTTGATGTTGGTCGTCGTCAGTCAGCGTCGTCTGATTTGTGTCTGGTACGTCGTGCCGAGCATCCGGGATAACATCTGAATCCCAGTCTGAGTCATGTTCTGACATTTGTTTATGACCGTGTGCCCGTATCTGATCCAATTGTCTTTTTACTAATCGATCCATTTCAGGAATATAAACTTCGTACATTACGTTTCCGATCTTTTTCTTAATAATGCCTTCGACCCAAACAAACTTTTTATTATTTAAATTTCTCATTATCCACACTACTTGATTTTCTTGGAATTGATTACGTTCTTTTCCCTTGTAGTATTTACGCTGTAAGAACTGGTTGTGCTCCACGGTTTGAGTGAGGCAAGTGGAAGAGGAGGTCGACACACCGGCCGTTGCCGACGTCGATGTCGGTGACAATGAATCGAGCCGCGTGCGAAGCGACCGGCCGTACACGAGCTCAGCGGGTGATTTCTCGGTGGTACTATGCCTTTTTTTTTTTTTTTTTTTTTTTTTGGTGGGAAATCATCAAATGACTTCTCCCGCTCTGGGTGGAGCGGGAGGGCGTGTCAGACTTTTACTGACTAAAACCCACCCGTGTTCCTTCAGTTGCCTGTGCCAGGGCCACGGTTTTCTCTGTGGAATAACCCGCGACCCTGAGTGGTACTATGCCTGGAGTTCCGATAGTCGAACAAAAACTTTGAAATTTGTTCCTGTAATCGTTTTCCCTTATTATTAAGGATTATGCCTTTGAGACCTCTTTTAATAATTTTGACTGAGCTTTCGGCTTGCCCATTACTTGACGGATGGTATACCGGAGCTAGTGTATGAGTTATACCATTCTTTAAACAAAATTCTTGAAATTCTAGCGAAACGAACGAAGTACCGTTATCCGTTACAATAGTATGTGGAATACCGACTCGTGATATTAAATCTATTAGTTTCTCAATGACTGCTTTCGAACCATATGATGAAGTCATTATATACACCTCTACCCATTTACTATAAGCATCTACTGCGATTAGAAACATATGGTTGTTAAAGGGCCCTAGAAAATCTAAATGTATTCTATGGAAGACATGGGGAGGATGTGGCCAGGGCGTGAGCGGGGCGCGGGGAGGCGCAGGGCGCAGTGCGCTGCATACTGCGCACGCGCCGGCCAGCCGCTCCAGCGCGCCGTCCACGCCTGGAAACCACAATCGCTTGCGCGCCTCTGCCTTCATCTTTACAACTCCAAAATGTGAACTGTGAAGTTCATTACAAATTTGTTCTCTCAAAAATTCTGGTATGATAACTTTGTGGCCACGCATCAAACATCCGTTTTCTACCGATAGTTGGTTTCGACAGTAAAAGTACGGTTTCAATTTGTCGTCGTATACTTTTCTCGGCCAACCTATGATAACATAATCTTTTACTTTACGCAAAGTTGTATCTTTCTCGGTTTCGCGTTGTAAAACTGTTAGGGTAACAGGCAGCCCTCCGTCAACGACGAAGTTAACATATGTGGCGCGGTCATCATCGGCGCGCGGTTGGTGGTCTCGCTCTCGCACTGCCCCCACACGCGCACCGCCGCTGCCTGATGACGGTGACTCATTCCCTACCGGAGCGCGCGACAGATAATCGGCACTGTTATTTTTAGTGCTAACATATTCGATTAAGTAATTGTATGCAGATAAAAATATTGCATACCGCTGTAGTCGGTTAGCTGATACCTCCGGTATACCGCGGTGTGGACCGAAGATGGTCAATAGGGGCCTATGATCCGTTCGCAAGGTGAAGGGCACCGCTCGGCCATATAAATACTGGTGGAAACGCTTTACTCCGAATACTATAGCTGTTGCCTCTTTTTGTATTTGGGCATATTTATTCTCGGCTGCTGTTAGCGTTCTAGATGCATAGCTAATCGGTCGCTCGCGCCCATCGTTTCCTATTTGTGATAGCACTGCGCCTAACCCGTATGGAGAAGCGTCTACCGTCAAGATTAGTTTCGCCGCGGGGTCAAAATGTGCCAGTACCTCATCCGATGCCAACTGCTGTTTAATTTTTGTAAAAGCTGTTTCGTGTACTTGAGACCATTCCCATCTTTCCGTTTTGTGCAACAATTTATATAACGGTGCTAGTATGGTTGATGCGTTTGGGACAAAATTGCGATAATAATTTGTTAATCCTAGAAATGATTGCAATTGTAACACGTTCTGTGGTCTTGGTGCTTGTGAAACTGCTGTGACTTTATCTGGGGACTTTTTGATACCTTTCTTGTCTATAATGTGGCCTAGATAGTTTACTTCATTTTTGAAGAACTCACACTTGCTTGGTTGTATTGTGAGCCCTGTGTCCGCCAACCTTTCTAGTACTGTGACTAACCTGCTCATGTGTTGTTTACTGTCTACTCCCGTTATTAAAATATCGTCTAAACAAAATACTACTCCATCCAACCCAGATAACATACATTCCATGGCGCGTTGAAATATTGCTGGTGCGCTCGACAAGCCAAATACCAACCTTGTATATTTAAACAATCCGCGATGTGTATTGATGCAGGTCATATTCTGTGATTGTTCTTTTAAACAAAATTGGTTATATGCCATGGATAGATCTAATTTGCTAAATTGTACGCCACCATGCAACTTGGCGAACAAATCATTTACCGTTGGCAACGGATACTTATCGACGATAAGTTGCTTATTAATGTCACGGAAAAGTCTGCGCAAATTCTCACTCCACCGTCCTTTTTCAACGCGGGTACGATTGGTGACGCGTAATCGGAGTACTTTACTGGTTCCAATACTCCTAATTCGACGAGTCGATCTAATTCGTTATCAATTTTGTCTTTCAAGGCGTATGGTACTGTCCGTGCTTTAAAAAATAATGGTTTCGAGTGCGGTTTTAGATGCAACTCCACGGCGTACTTATTAAATTTTCCTAATTTACCAGTGAACACTGTGGGGAATCTTGTTATTAAATAGTCCATTATTGAATTGTCATTCGATCCACCAATTGATTTTACTGTTGGTGCTAGTTCCAAGTCGAACGTGCTAATAAAATCTCGACCTAACAATGATGGACCACCGTTACGTACAACAAACAAGTGAAGTTTACTTGTCATTTTGGAATATTCTATATCTGAATGAAAAACACCAACTGTTTCTAAAAGTTCCCCCGTATAACTGAATAGCTTTCTATCAGTAACTAATACCGGTACTTTGCTAAAATGCTCGTTGTATATCTGGTATGATATTATACTGACCGCGGAACCACTATCTATCTCGAACTCCAACCCTAGTCCACCAATGAAAACACTTGCCAGCATCGGTCGGCCTTATCACAACGTATATTTAAACACAGCTTACCGTCGTCGTCCTCATCATCCACTTTACCTTCCTCCACGTGTTTCACTTTTGCTTCGCTTGAGCACATCCGTCGCAGATGGCCCTTGTTATTACACTTTTTGCACTTATAGTTTTTAAACCGGCACTGATTGGATTTGTGATTAGCATAGCCGCACACACTGCACTTTTCCTTAACCGCGAACACGGATCCATCATCGACGCAGCCGGCGGCCGCACTTGAACCACGTGCAACCGTTGTGGCATGGGAGGCGCGCCGAGCACACCGCACGCTCTCCGCTAATTCCACCGCCTTAGCTAACGTCAAGTCCGTGGGGTCCTGGGCAAAGAGCTTGTCTCGCTCGGGTCCTGGCATCATGCCCATGATGAATTTATCCAGAAGAGCTTCCTCCAAGTTCTTAAACCCACAGTGTGCCGCCAATCCCCTAATTCTGGCCGCCCATTGAGTGTGGCTCTCGTCTGGTCGCTGCGCCGCCGAGTAGAAAATCGATTTTTCTGCGAATCCGAGCCGCTTCGGCTCGAAATGACGGTCTAGAAGTTTCAGGATATCTTCCAAATTGGTTTCTTCCAACTTCTTAGGCAACGCCAAGTCCCTGGCTAGCATGTAAGTAGGTCCGGTGAGAGCACTAATAAGTATTGCCCTCCGTTTGACCTTCAACTTGTCCGATTCCTCCGTAATGTCGTTGGCAATAAACCATTGTTGTAGCCGAGACTTGTAACTTATCCAGTCTTGGGATAAATGGTCAAAGTTCGTCATTATACCAAATGAAACACCAAAAGTAGACATTGTGCACTCGTAAATTCGCCTCGTCGCCACTGTTAGATATGCAGCTATAGGACGGACAACAGTCAAACACGGTAGTCAATGACACACTAACTTTAATCAAAGGGGACAATATAGTTAGCCGGGTCGCAGCCGCGGTACGTTACGCATATATACATAACAGTTAGTAATTTTAAATCAAATATTTTTTTATGTGATGAAACTACTAATGACCGATTTTCAGACTTTTTCCTGTACTTGTGCTGTAAGACCTTGCTTGTTGTCAAATTTCATAATTCTAAGTCAACGGGAAGTACTAAATAGATTCCGATTTATTTGCGAGTATCAAAATTACGTATTTGATATTAATTTAAACTTGATACCTTTATGCATTTCATAGAAAAAGGTTCTTGACAGATAGACATACGGACCACGAAGTGATTGTCTAAGGGTCCCTTTTTTTCTTTTGAAGTATGGAAACGAAAAGAGGAAATAACTGTTACGTACGTAGGGAGTTAGTGCAGGTACCTACCAATAATAGAAAAAGTCATAATTACGAACTGACAACCTTCAGAAACTGATACTACGATAAGCCGAAGAAAATAAAGCCCCACCCACAAACGACTAAACTGCTTACCCGACATCCCTTACAACCGACGTCACCAATAAACTCAGTTTCAACGCATCAACTAGATACCAAGAGAATGGACGCCGATAACTCGATTTCAGTATCCGAGTAAATATCGATGCAGACTAAACGTTGAATCGTGTTCCTACAACCAGCTTACGATTCAATTTAAGATTCTACCTTATTCGATTATTCGACTCGCAGAAAAATCGTATTTAAAATAGCTAAATGATGTTTTAAATAAACGAAAAACGTTTCTCCTCGTGACCATAGTGTTAATAACCAAGCCTTGAAAATAAGACAAGGTGGTAATTCCAACTTTAAAATATTACAAAGACTGAAACTGTATGGTTTGGAATATTTAGAATGTAAGTATGGTGGACTGTATTTGTTGGCGGAGAAGATGATTTCTTCCTGGATTCTTCAGTTTTTATTCCTCTTGTTTCTTGATGTTTGCTCTTTGAGAGCTGGAGGCCCAGTGACTGCCGTCTCGTAATTTTTTTTTTGTATATCATCTCGCAGGTCAACCTGTGAGGTTTTCGTCCTGCTTAAGTGGACTTGCCTGTGGTTGCCCTAATAAATGAAGGCCTCCAGCCAGGACTTAAACTTATATACTAACTAAAACTAGGCGACTACACCCCTGTGGGGTACGGACCTCAGCATAAAGCGTCGCTGGAAGAGGGCAGCCAGGGACTAGCTGGATCAGGATTTATGAGATTTTGGGACGCTATTTCGCGCAACTTTGACACGTCCACCAATGTTTCTCTATCAAGATCTGGGGCTAGACTATCACTACCCATACGTAGACTATAACCGAACATTACCTCTCTAGGAACGGCTTGAGTAGTTTTATGTATCGTACTATTAGTATAGTAGTCAAAGCAATAGCGTGAAGTGGGTTGACTCGCATTCGGACGTGTATCACCTGGAGTGCGGGGTGAGGCAGGGGGGGCTCAGCTCACCCCGGCTCTTCAACCTATACATGAATCAGCTGATCCTTGAGCTGAGCAGCACCAATGTCGGATTTCATATTGATGGGGTGTGCATTATCAATATTAGTTATGCTGACGATATGGTGTTGCTGAGCCCATCGATAGGTGCTCTGAGGCGACTGATCGCTCTATGCGAATATTATGCGTTGAGTCATGGGCTCAAATATAACGTCACAAAAAGCGAGTTAGAGGTTTTAAGGCAGGCAGTGTGACATACTCGTGTATTCCACGTGTCGCACTTTGTGGAGAACCACTGCGAAGAGTGGACAAATTTAAATATCTGGGTCACTGGGTTTCTGAAGATTTTAAGGACATTTGTGACATTGAAAGGGAACGTAGGTCGCTGGCTGTCCGTTGTAACATGCTGGCTCGCAGGTCCCCACGATGTACGAGGCCAGTAGGTAACACTTTTCAAAGCTTACTGTCAGTCCTTCTACACGTGCAGCTTGTGGGTCAACTTCACTCAGCGGGCATATAGCGACCTACGCGTTCAATATAATAATGCACTGAGAGTACTGCTGAGGCTGCCGTGGCGTTGTAGTGCGTCAGGGATGTTTGCGGATTATAATATTAATGGTTTTGCTGCGATTATTAGGAATAGATGCATCCCTGATGACGCGTGTTTCCAGCAGCACCAATTGGATTCTCAGTGTATTCGCAGATCGGTGGGATTCCCCGATGTTGCGTAGATGGATGCAGCTTCACGCTGAATTTTAATTGTATTTCGTTAAGTTGTGTCTGTAGCCTACTAACACTAGAAGTTAAGTTAAATTGTTACTAACCCTATGGACTCCTGTCTGAAATTGAAGTTTTCTATTCTATTCTATTCTATCAAGTCCCTGCTGTAATACCTTAATGCACTCATCCCACCTATTATCGTTAGTATCTTTTATTTAAATAAATTCAAGACAACTATAATAAACGGATTAATTTTTTAATTTACAATATAGGTACGACAGTACCAATCGATAATATGACGATATTGAACTGTCCAAAATCCGAAAGCCAAAGAGGCCGCTCCGTTTGTTTGTTTGTTTGGCATCTCGCAGTTCAACTTATGAGGTTGTCGTCTGCTTAAGCGGACTTGCCTGTGGTTGCCCTAATAAATTAAGGCCGTCAGCCAGGACTTAAACTTAAATACTAACTAAAAACTAAGCGACTACACGCTAAGGGCACTCCCTGTGGGGTACGAACCTCGGCTTAGGGCGTCGCTGGAAGAGGGCAGCAAGGGACTAGCTGGATCAGGATTGATGTTATTTTGCGACGAATTTAAAGCTTCAGGCTCAACGATGCGGGCTGGCTCGAGCCAGGGTCGGGAGGGCGTGGATTTGGGGGTCACGGCGGGCCTCAGCGGCGAGGGCGGTAGGACGGCGATCGGGTTTTTGGCTTACGTAGAGTGCTGGTGGCTTTACTACTCTCCTGGAGGAGGGTAGTGGCGTCGTCGGGTGCGATTAAGATATGCCGTGGTCGGCGACTACTGCTAATGCGGGATTTGGGTGTTTAACGCCACCGTCAAAGAAACGCTTGTCTAAGCGTTTCATGAACTGATTTATGGTAGGCATTTTAAGGTCGACGAGGAGATCTATATTACGGACGTAGTAGGGGGCACCCTTGACCTTTCTGAGGAAACTATTTTGGAGGGTCTGCATCTTATGGAGATGACGTGAGTGAGCGTGCGCAAATACAATGCAGCATAGGTCATGATGGGACGGGATGACTGCGGTATAGATGCGCAGCTTGCATTTAAATGACAGTTTGCTACGGGCTGTCAGAATAAAGTGGGTTCTACCAAGAGCGAAAGAGGCGCGCGCGCGAACCGCCTTTATGTGCACCTTGAAAGTGAGATTTTGATCTAGGATCACGCCTAGTTATTTGGCTTGCCGCTCCCAAGGGATCGGCTTGCCATGATCTAGCTGGAAAGGGGTAAGGGGAATCGACAACATGTCGAGAAGAGAACAGCCTGACTCTTATCGGGGTTGACCTCGATTCACCATTGCCGTAACCAAGCGCCTAAGACGTTTGCGGAGGTTTGGAGAGTACAAGCTATAGCTTTGGGATAGTGACCGGTATAGTAAACGGCAGTGTCGTCGGCGAAGAGAGCCAACTGAGCCTTTTTACTTTTTGGCATATCTCTGGTGAATAGCTTGAAGACAAGGAGAGATATAACGGAACTCTGAGGGACGATGGCGCGAATAGGGTGAGGGGACGAGAGTGCACCTCGATGCGATAGCGGAAGTTGCGATTTGACAAAAAGTCTCGTAAGATGAGCACGAGACGATCTGGCACTCCGAGTTGGTAAAGCTTGTATAAAAAGCCGTTGTACCAGACTTTGTCGAAGGTTTTCGTTACGTCGAAGAATAGTACACCCGTCGTCGCGTTACGCTGAAGACCAGCGCAAAAGTGCTCTACGATACGGTGGATCTGGTGGATACTCGAGTGTTAGGGTCGGAAACCAAACTGCTCGTTGGGAATGAGGCTCTTTGCTTTGGCATAGTCTTTGAGACGCTTATAAATACGCGTCTCATAGATTTTTCCGAGAACTTTTAGTAAGCTAATAGGCCGGTAACTAGAGGGCTCAGACTTTGGCTTGCCTGACTTTGGGATACCGATAACGGTTGCTTCTTTCCACGCTTGTGGGAAGATGTTGTTGCTCAAGGCGCCATTGAAGATGGCGGTCATAAGCATTATTAACGACGGGAAGGAGTTTTTACACCTTATTGGTAATACCGTCCGAACCGGGGGCTTTTATGATGTCGTGCGCTTCGTCTGGAGTGACGGGAGGCAGAGGATCATCGGGGTCTTTGTCGGGTGAGAGGGAGGCTTTCCGTTCGACTTCTGCTTCGACCTTGTTCAGGTGAGCTTGGCCTACTGGTTTAGATCCGGGAGAACATTGGGACTCTAGGCTGTCAGCAAGACATTCAGCCTTATCGGGACTGTCGAAAGCGACACTCTTGTCGGGGCGGTTGAGAGGAGGCATAGAGACCTCTTTGGAGGAACGCAATTTCCTCTGAAGGTGCCAGAAGGATTGATGTGTGGGCTCGAGTTCACTGAGCATGTTGTTGCTGCCCTCAGAGCGAACATCCCCTATGCGTTTCTTTACAACACGCTGTAATGGTTACATTTATATGTCCCCGTATGTGTCTGTAAAGCGACTCCTAAGTTCGTTGCAATAAGCTGGATCACACACCCCCGGGGGTGTTCACATTGTGGTAGGGGGGGTCCGGATCGCTGTCGAGCCCACCGTGAAATATCAGGGATTGGTGCTCGACAGCCGGTGGGACTTCGGACCCCACTTCCGGCGGCTGGCGCCCAAGTAGTTGGCCCCGGCCGGGGCGCTGGCAACGCTGCTTCCCAATCTGGGGGGCCCAAGCGCCACCTGTAGGCGGCTCTATATGGGGATCGTGCGATCCATGGCGCTCTACGGAGCGCCGATCTGGGCATCTGACCTGACGGCCGGCAGCATAGCTGTCCTGCGCAAGCCGCAGCCGGGCCAGCGGAGGCGGAAGATTTTACCTTCCTCTTCTTGCCTCTCTTTCCGACGACTTGTAAGTTGTCTTCGTTGGAGGAGGAGGAGATGGCTTCGTTCTCGGAGAGCGGGACTCACGTTTCCGTGCTCTCCGGGCGATTCGAGTTTGTTGCTGCGGTGCGCAGCTGCGTCGGGTTTATTATCTCCGAGACAATAGCGACCGGGACAATGGCGGGCGCGTCAAAAGGAGCCGGATTAGCGGCCGACGTAATTACTGCCTGGACAATGGCGGGCGAGACAATGGGGGCCGAAATAGTGGCCGGAACATTGTCTGCCGGAACAAAGGGTGGAATGCTTTGTTCGGCAACAGGTGGCAAAAGGGGACTTTCCAGTGCGTCACTAAATTCCACGAGTGCGCTCTGTGATGGAGTGGGGGTGGAGCGATGACGTAACTTGGCGCCATATTTCGCCAGGAAACCGTGGTCCTTGAAAAATACCTCTTTTAAGAACGCCACAATAAAAGCGTCCTCCATGGTCGGAGGACGGGGAGCTATTTTTAGGACGGAATAGTTGAAAATAAATTCCCACGTTGCCTAAACCCTATACCTATCTCCCCGGCTGGATGAGCCCTGGGATGTGTGACCCTCTCTGTCGGGTTTAGACAGAGAGGTGAGTACCTATTGGTGAGCCCTAAGCTTCTAACCCGTCGCTAGTCTTATTGTGCGATTGGTGCCCAGACCAGTCTAGCGCGAAGGGTGTAGACACACCCTTCCCTGAAGGGTTTCGGCAGGTGTGATTGGGACAACACTACACTCGGCTTCGTTGGCACCGTAAGGTTTCAACCAAGGACCACAAAACTGTGGTTTTTACCCAGAAGGGGCCTAGTGAAGCTACTCACAAAACGCGCAGTGAAGAAATAGTATTTGCCTTGAAAAAGGGCACTTTTTGATTGTACAAAATCAATTTCTTGATCTGAAATCGGTGTAGTCAGGAGGACTACGAAAACGTCACGTAATTGCAACGAAAATAATAACGAATCACAACACAGCCGGGAGCGGGAGAGAGCACGCACACAACCGTCCGCCGCGAGTGTCGAGCGTCGCGAGTGTCGAACGTCGATTGCTACCGAAACGGAGTTCAGTCGCAGTATATCACAGCCGTATCGGATGCCATACGGTGGCCCGTAAATACGGGCCCCTCACAAGGATAGCAATATAGGGTTTGATATATTAGGCTTGCGCGAGCTACGTTGTGTGAATTCTGTTTGTTTCTGTAGGAGCGCCGCGACGGTTATACCAAGGCGTCGCTTTCTTCACGACATCTCGGCGGTCTGTCACCGCCAGGTGAGATCCCAAGTTACCAAGGGGAGGCCCGGCGGCGACGAACTGCGACGGAGGTGCCGATTTGACGCGCCTACAGAGTAGGTGATTGGTCTACAGAGTCTTGTTGTCACAGATAAGCCGCGTGTAACCTGCTTACGGCTTATCTGGGAGTCAGTCCGAGGTGATGGGGTCGTCATCCGCTACCAGGTTGCGGGGGAGATGTCTCGCGTCAGGGGGGCGCGCATGCCAGGGCGCAATGTCTTTAGTAACCTCTGTGGGGGTTAGCTATTTGTTTCAGATAAAATAATGATGGTAAATTAATATGTCACCTTCAACCTCGCTTAATAACTGAAATTGTAAATTGATATTTTTGTTTGTACATAAGTACTGAAACAAACTAAAATAACAACGACTAAAATTAATCGAAATATTTTTGCAGACGGTGCTAAAGCTTAAAAGAATGGAATACAAATACCAACAATAATCTAGTTGACATACGGGGGAACTCACTTACAAAGAAGTTTTTGCGCAGGACATGGAAAACCAATCTTCTGTATGAATAATTGAAGTTAAGCTTTTTGACGCAGTTATGAATCAAGTGGCAAGTCACATAATTATGAATATATTTCCTTGGGCGAAGTATTTATCTACATATTTAATGTATACCTAACTAATGTTTACTATTCAGATTTAGTGCTATGTTAAATAAAAACATCTGGAGACTGAAAAAATGGCTCTAAATAAAGGAGACATAATACAACCCACAGCAAGAGCTAGGCCGATGGCTTTTGTTCAGCCATGGGCATTATTTGCAAACTAGGCATCCACTTTATTTGAGCAGAAAATTTCCGGGGCGTTCACCTACGAAGACAAGAAGGCAGCATGAATGATGGTGCCCCATTGCTGTTGCTTCGGCTTCTGCTGCTGTTTACTTCTGACATCACTGCTACTACTGCTACAGACTACTTCGTACACACTTCTACTGCTAAACGTAGAAACTGACAATCGTTCATAAAAGTTATTCATATTTTTAATAAGAACACTATTGATTACCTATTGCGTTAATTGACAACAGTGTAAACTTTACCATAATGTTTAATTATGATCTATTACTAAACGTACAATCAAAAATAACTGGTTGAAATATTTAAGCATACACTAAGTACTTACAATTTTTTTAAAGGAAAGTGTTTGGTGTTATACTAATTATAAAAAGGTGGTATTTAGCTAAATTAACTGTCGTTCATTAGATAAAGGTAAATATATACAAATGAAATAAGGTAAACTAGAGAAAAAAGCTGGTTTGTTTATACTATTACAACCATTATGAAAATAGGACTTATTCACATTTAACATTAAATATTTGGAGCATGGAGCAATGGTGGCCCAGTTGTAACGGTCCCGACTTACGAGTTGTAGGTCATGAGTTCGAACCCAAGCAGGCGCTATACTTTGTGTAAATAATTTAATCACCACTGCTCTCAAAACGGTGAAGGAAAACATCGTGAGGAAACCGGCATGTCCTAGAACCAAAAATTCGAAGACATGTGACATCTACCAACCCGCACTGAGCCCGCGTGGTGGATTAACATTATAGGCTGATTATGCTATTTGGACATGAGGCAAAATTAAATTGGAACAAATATATTGCACGGATTGGTGGAATTTGGCAGCTAATGTATTCCCATAGAAGTCATCATGGATAATTTATATACCTTCTGCTTGCTAATGCTTGCTGTGAGCGCTGAGAAAAAATATTTTACTGAATAATGTAGGTATCTGTTTGAGCCTGACACCTGAAAGAATACCAAAAATTATGAGTAAATCCTAATTAATTTCCATTATCCATCCACAAGTTTAATAGGCCTCTCCCTTAGTCACTTCAATGCACAATCTATCTACTTAGCAGAACAGCAATATTCTGCTATAAACAATAATTAGGTGCCTACAATTCTATTATTTATTGTATAACCTCAGTTGTTAGTTAAAAAGGTGGATGGCCTAGGATATAATAATATATCTAAGTACAAATACATATACATTGCTCAATGTGGTATCAAGCAAAACCAATTCAATGCAAAAGAGTACCTATTTTGAAGGGGCTCC
Organism: Dasypolia templi; assembly: GCA_963555695.1. Lineage (NCBI taxonomy): Eukaryota > Metazoa > Arthropoda > Insecta > Lepidoptera > Noctuidae > Dasypolia > Dasypolia templi. Next base: position 1,852,073 of record OY743144.1, read on the forward strand.
ATAAATAAATTCCAAAATTGTTCAATATTTAGAAAACTTCATGACTATCATAGCGGTGCTAGAAGACTGATTTCGAGGATTTACACTACACACATCTTATACGGTCATGACAGAATACATATTTAATATGAGTAGGCATTTTTACTGATTTTTGTAAATAGGTTAGGTTTATACAAATAGGTTTGGGTTTGGTGGTACCTTACCTACATTATGTATTATCCAGTACCTACTTATCAAACAATGTGTGTAACAACAATAACATTTACATACATTTTTTTTGTACATAGAATATTTAGGTTCCAATATTGGGCACATTCTTTGTTCAACACATATAAAGAAAATAATATTGCTATGACCTTGATTATTCAATGGTGTGGAATAGGTATGGTGTCTATGTTCTTTGAGCTTCTGGCTTTTCCATTGAAGTAAAAGCTCGACTGGGTTGCTAACTAAGCTTGTGGCCTATGATAAGTTTGTTACGGTACGAGGTATGTACGTATTTGTCTTTCGTTAAAATGTCACCAAAATACCTCGTTTCTGAAATATAATAATATGTATCTTTAGTATAACTATATGTTGTAAGCACTTTTATCAGAAGATTTTTTTGACAATTATTCCAAGAAATCCACCTCGCCGACTCGAAAACTAAAACACCACTAATATTGATTTATCATTGAGGTTTTACACTAAATCACATTCACATTTTATCAGGAAGACTACCACTTATGTGTTTTCGAATTATGAATGGAGATTATACGTTTAAATCCTAAAATCTGTGGATCGGAAAATGAAAGCGGCCAGAAGCTTGTCCTCTCTTTCAATGCGACTACTAGTTGGTTTCATGTTAGTGATTCAAACCAACTGTTGCTTGTCATCTTTGTACACAATACGAAAAATAAACGTTTGCCCAATTTTTCCTGGCATATCGTTCACTCTATGTCGTCTCAAACAGACTAGAATTGGTTTCATACGTTAGTGGAGTTACGCAATACGAAAGTCGTAAAATCAAGCAGAGTACTAAACGAAGACAATTACTCTCGATCATTGTCTGAAAATGTGTTACGCAATTAGGCAGCTGGACAGGATTAAGTGGAGGAAAATAGAGGAGGCTTATGTCGCAAGACAGTCTGACCTTGTAGCTGATTATAGTTAATCTGCTAATCTAGGGTTAACAAGCAGAAATCATAATAGGATTAAATGTAATTAGTTTATAAGAACTTGTTTATGTACAAAGGCTACAAAAAAACGTTTTATATTTATATATTTATTCCCTAATTCTTCGGTATGTTTAATTAAGCACCACTAAACTCCGTGTATGACCAAACACTACAAGTTGGTGTGTAAGTCACTCTAACATTCTAACTCCAGTATCGAGGCGGTCACTCGCTTCATAACTACAACACCAAAGAGAAACAATCGCAAAGATTTCGTAACTAGCTGTCACGGAGCTGGTAAGACATGGAGTGATAATTTAGAGATGATTGGCGTGAAATATGTCACTGGACAAAAGTAACAGGAATCGCCTGAATACAAATAGGTACTAGTCGCAATAATGCATGAAGTCTCGTCCAGTGTCAGTTTATTTTTAATGTAGTAGAAATCAGTTAATGTCGCATATCCATACAACACAGAATGTCTTGCCAGTCATGAGACAAAGTTTAATTGGCAATATCATGCGCCTGTTTCTCAGCAAGGACATCTACTGCAAAAAAAATATTTACAGTTACATTTGGTGCAGGCATTTTGCAGTAAGCGATTTATAAGAAGCCACGCAAACATCTTTAAAATTATAAGCCTTCCATTTCCTATGAACTCTTTTGAATAAATGAACTCACAATGCAAACTTGATGCGAGAATACTGAGTTTTGCCGATACTGCATTATGTAAGCCGAGACTTAAGTGCAGGATATGATACGCAAACAACGCAAACATAGATGTATCTAAAAAGCGAGGTTTATTGGTTTAGAGTTTCTTAATAAGCCACACATATTAATGAAAAACCAAAGGATTCTATTGAGTTGAAAAAGTTTAAAATAAAGTTATACTATACTGTGAGATGATGTTGCTTTGTACTACATTTTTTGACAAACAATAACGAAGAGTCTCCACTTTTCGATCAGATTTTGGCACCCTAAAATAAATATTTGCGGCGAGTCTAGACGGCTAAGTGTTACGATACTAAATACTTTAAGAATTCTTTTCTAGAATACCTAACAGTAATTCGTTCATTTTTTTTGTATTTTTTGTAGTTGTCATGTTTCAGATTTTATGACAATAATGGCCGGGTTTTAGGGTTCCGTACCCTTAGGGTGCCAACGAAACCTTATTACTAAACCTCCGCTGTCCGTCCGTCTGTCTGTCTGTCAGCGGGCTGTTGCTCAGGAACCGTAATGGGTAGACGTGTGAAATTTTAACAGAGTGTGTATTTCTATGGCCGCTGTACTATCAAATAAAAAAAATAAAAATTAAAGGGGGTCTCCATACAAGAAAGGTGTTTATTTCAGCCGTTTTCCGTGGTACGGAACCGTTCGTGTGCGTGTCGCACTAGGTCGGTTTTTTAGGTTCCGCAATAATAAAGTAAATAAATACCGTCAATCTAAGAAGTATATTTATCGTAAGTTTGAAGACAATTTTAATATGATTGATTTTTGTAAGACATTTAGATTCTCAATCATAATGTCTTACAAAAATCAATTATATTAAGAGACCAAGGTATCATAACAACTTTACAATTAGGAAATGTTACCGTTACCATTATGTGTCCAAAATAGGATCCCAATTTAAGTACAGTTTGGGTTTAATCAAACAAGGTATCAAAATAAAATATTGTCGTGTTGGACGTATTCATGAAACTAGACTTTTAGCGTTGCTTACATTTGGCCGCTTGAAAGCAATCATTTAAACTCCACAACTTATCGTTGGTGCCTAATAAAATATTTTCCGGTCGAGACGAGAACTTCAGTTAAGGAAAACTATTTATATGAAACGTTTTTATGTTTGTTTGAGTAAAGAGGCTCGAGAATGTTAATGATTTATTTGTTAGGTTGGGTTTTGAGCCATGAAATACTTTTTTTAACTGTCCCAAGTCTCATCCATACTTCTTAACTAATATTATTAATTCGCAAGTAAGGTTGTTTGTTTGTTACGCTTTCACGCTAAGACGTCTGAACGGATTTGGATGAAATTTGGCACATGTAGTATAGACCTTGACCTAATGACTTTTTCCTATGGGATTGAGACTTATGCGGGTGAAACCACGGGGCGTGGCTAGTATTTATATAATTGTATACGTAGGTACATACTTAAATTGAAGAAATGGTCTCTTAATGTTTAATAGAACATTCACCGCACACCGAACAGCGGGCGCGGGCGAAAAGGTCATAAAATGAGCTTCAATTCAAATACACATTGTAGTCCAAACACCAACAAAAGAAAAAGATCTCAAATTTCACGCATGCAGTCACGACGAAAGGCTTAAAATGGGACAGCCGTTTGACCGGCTCCATTGAGAAATACCCGCCGGCAGGGTTTGCATAACTCCTAACTCAAAGGGATTAGGACGAGACATCGTTTTCAAGGTCCCTTAAAAAAAAGTTATAGAGAACATTCCTTTTAATACACCCAAAGGAACCGTGAAAAATATTCTATGAGATATTAGGCTGAAAAGGTTAGACTTGTAAGGAATGGACGCTCACTTTCTGGACGTGTTAACAAAGCGGGCTTATAAATATGTATCTTTTTAGTTTACGCATGTGAATGTTGGGTGTTGTTCTCGAGAGAAATTAATTGGGTTCTGATGATTTGTTTCAGTTTCTAAAAACGCACGCGACACAAAGGCACCGCGTGTCGCGCGTCAGTGCCTTTGTGTTCCACGCGATTCTTGTCTTGTCTCGCGCCTGTTTGAAGATGCCTTTAATAAAGACGAAACGAATGAACAGACAAATTGAAAACTTTGATAATTCACATCATGAAGGTATCAGATCATCCGCCATAACAAATTTATGAAATCATTTCCCTAGTACCAAATTATGTAACATAAATATACAGGATTAAATTTAGGTCGTTCTGTAACCGAAAGCCATGAACTCGATCATCGAACTCGAAACAATTGTGACCATTATTTTAAAAAAATAACAAAAAAAAAACACGAAAAATCCGGTATTAATAACACATCTTTTTTGTCGTAGTCGCGTGATAAACATAACACTATTGTGACGGCATCTACACCGCCACATGCGAACAACGCATCATACAAATCCTGCATCGCGCAATCAAAGTTTACCGCGCAGAAAGCATATATACAACTTCCCGACAACAATCATCGGGCAGTTGCCCACCAGATAAAACACCCATCTGGTCAGAGGATCCTCCCTTTTCTAAAGAGTATGAGTGAACTTTACACCCTGTTCCTCATATCTCTAAACTGGTGACCCCGAGTATGAACGTCAGCGCAGCCTTCGTGCAACTAAGCGTGACGTCATCATCATCACTCCCGCAAGCTTTAGAGCGGCAAGTCACACAGCCAGCCAGCAACCACGGCTTCAACGGGTATTCTGACCATCAGCATGCAGCGCGAGCGCATACCTGGTCATCACCCTCAGCCTCATCAGCAACTTCGGCACAGCACACTGCACATTCGACCGGTCCACAAGCAGAGCCCTGAATCCCTCTCCTGGTCGAACAGCAGCAGCCAGCCACAACCCGGCGCTGTACCACATCCGACCCACTGGAGCACAAGCAGCGCCACCCCGACTCACTGGGGGCATCATCGCAGACAGTTCCAACTCACCGCGAACTACGCGACACCCGGTTCCGACTCACTGGAACCTCAGCTGGCAGTGGCAAAAAGCATCGCAAGATACAAGACTTAGCCCACTATCGACCTCCGGTCTCTGGAGGGGAGTGATGTGGCGGCATCTACACCGCCACATTCGAACAACGCATCACACAAATCCTGCATCGCGCAATCAAAGTTTACCGCGCAGATAGCATATATACAACTTCCCGACAACAATCATCGGGCAGTTGCCCACCAGATAAAACACCCATCTGGTCGGAGGATCCTCCCTTTTCTAAAGAGTATGAGTGAACTTTACACCCTGTTCCTCATATCTCTAAACTATCGCTACCAGATTTTCATAGCTTGTAACATATCAGAAACAAGAATAGCTCTCATGGCAATAAAAAGTAATGACAAACTAATCAATGGCGGAATACGGACGGCTTATAAGCAATAGTGTCTTCCGAATGCCACTACTGATCAAGTTGAATGAGCAAGCTATGCAGAATGTTGTTTGAACCGAAGCAACTTGGAACTATTCCAGCATCGGCTGTGATTAGCTATTGCTGTGTTTGGTATACAGATATTTGTATAAAGGACGAGGTTTTTACAAAGATGTTCAAAAAGTATCATAATAACTGTATCTTCTGCATGTGCATTTTTGTAGGTGGGAGGGCTGCATTCTGCACCCAAGGCTGGATTTAAAAAGTTACAAGTAGTAAATTGAAATTTTTTCACCGTACAATTTATTATCAATTTACTGCTTCGTTGGTCTTGTGGTCGCAAGAGCTATGGCTGAGCAAAGTGTTATTGGATTTTTCTATCTAGCAGCCCGGAGTCTGGATTTGTGCCCGGTCGATGGCAAAAGGCTCGCCCCCTATTACATGGGACTTAAGCGTAACTGGCAAAATGTGGGTGTACTATAGGTACACCTCTGCCTAACCCTTCTAGGATTACATGCGTGGTGTTGTGTGTAATTTTTTGTCATGGATTAACGCAAAATAACGCCTGATTCCATAACTTAAAAATATATATCTAATGTATTTCTAAACTCCTAGTGACCTTATTAAATTTGAAATAAAACCTTTATGAATATTAGTAGAATAAGACTAATAGGTAAATCGTGCGGCGCACTTTGCGATCATGAGCAATCTAGTGTTTTATTGTAATTTATACTCATTTCAATACAACCCGATAGTGTGATTAAAAAAAAACGCATCCAATGGAATCGAGAGTTACCAGTTCTTTTCTATAGGATTTTTTTAAAATTGGTTCTGTAATAGCTTCAACTCACATATTACTTGTTAAAAAATATGGAAGTCATCTATTATTTCAACCGGAGCATGAGAAGGCCTAGACAAAATACAATTTAGTGGTTAATTTTGAGACAAAATGAAACGATTTCTGTTGTTGATATTTCTGAAACATTCTGTTTTATAAATAATATTAATATAGACAAATAATCTCAATCATAAAAGAAGAAACTAGACAATAAAGATGTAAAATATCTATAATCTACAGATATTAACAATCCACAATTCAGATGTAGTTTTTCTTCAACTCCGAATGTAAGACGCTTCAGTACATTCAAAAACCATGAAAACGACACCCATGAAAAAAAAACTCAGCCGCCATCTTGGATTTTCATTTTAACATATCTTTTTTTTTGTTCTAATAAATAATATAAAATCGCAAGGAGGGGGCGGGCATCGATTTCAGCAATTTTCTAAAACTTTACTCTCACCTTATGCTGCGTTAAAGAACTTTGTGCCAAAAAAAATACGTCTCGATTTTGAGGGTTCCGTATTACATAATATACATACATAACATCACGCCTTGTTTCCCCGAAGGGTTGGGCAGAGGTGTACCTATAGTACACCCACATTTCGCCAGTTCCATATTATTCCGTATACCAAGGCTCCGCTGTCCGTCCATCCGTCTGTCACAGGGCTGTATTTTTTCAAACGTAATAGGTAGACACTTGAAATTTTCACAGAGTGTGTACTACTGTGGCCGCTTTAAATAAAGTAAAAAACATACAAGAAACTTCTTTTACAAAAGTATTTTATTTAAACATGTGTCGTTAAATATCGTACGTTGGTACGGAAACCTTCGTGTGCAAGTTCGACTCGCACTTGGCCGCTCTTTTCGAACTTTTTCAGTGTGCAGTCTCCTGACTTCATAACTCTAATGAGAGGACTATTTTTTCGCAGCGCATCTCTCAGGGCAATTTGGCCTGTTTGTTCGTGAAATTTTAAGTTTATGAGAAAATGTTTGCTCTCTTTCACACAAACTTTTGCTAATAAGGGCGGTAGGGATTGCGAGAGAACGAACCTTTGTCTTTTGTGTAAATATTTTATGAACTACTGTTTACGAAGATTTTTTAGGATTTAGATGAATAGTCGATGGTAAATTTGAGTATTACTTGAGTTACAGACGTTGGTAACAGTATCTATCAAAATAAAAAATAACGCTATAATTATGTGAATCAGATAAAATGGAATGTATAGTTGACATAAATGCTTTAACTTTCAGGATTGAATCTCCCTTTCATATCATAAATCGTAAAATTATATTTTGGTTTAAGACCGTTTAAGACCAATATAATTCAAAATTAGAGAAGCTTCAAGTAATTAAGAGGTTTGCGTAGGTTACTTAGTAAAAGGGTAAAATTATTCTGAAGCTAAAACAACATAACACAACCTCAGCACGTAGGTTTTAACTGTTGTTTATTTAATAACATTGCTACAACATGTCATGTAGAAAATGTAAACAGTATTCATGAAGAAAGTTGTTCAACAAAACTAGTTTACGCCAAAAAGTGTAAGTACGCTATAAAATGCTGTTACTTTGAGTTTGTTTTACATTTTTATTTCTCAGATTGTTCTTTATATTTGAATTTGAAAAGTTTTGAATGCATTTTGGAGTTAAAAAACTAGGTTGTTAAATATGGTTTGTAACTTTTAAAACGTCAAGAATGTTTTAAAATGTGTTTTCTGGATGATGTAGGCGTGCGTGTATGACTAGATTTAAGAACGAAAACGAGGCAATAGGAGTATGTAAGGATTAAAATCCTTACATACTCCTATTGCCTCGTTTGCAGGTGGCATTCTTTAGTTTCTGTCTATCCCCAAGGGAAGAAGGCGTGAGTTTATGTGTGTATGTATGTATGGTATGTATGTGTTGGGATCTGTACCTGATTCTTTCGCCGAACGTTTTTGAGTTCCAGTTTCCAAGTAGGTATAGCTCAATTAAATCACGTTCCGACTGTCGTGTTGCAATTGAGTGTATGTGGGCGGCAGTAATCACTTTCCACCAGCTGGGTCGACAGACTTTTCGCTAAAAGCAAAAGAAAATTAGGTCAGGAAACGAACGTACTCGTAACGAACGAACTATTTAGATATTTAGGTACCCAATGCTGCAAAAAATCTTAGCCATTTCCTCTGATTGGAATAGTGCCCAATACACATATTGCATGAGAACATGTGCCAACATTGGCCACAGCTCAATGAGCCAATAAATGCCTAACCCATTATAGTATCTCGAAGTTAAATTCACGTCGAAAACATTAATCAAAATAGACATTATATTTATTCAAATTACTTCACAGCTAAATCTGTTCGAATGTTGAATTTAATTTCACTCTTTAATCCTTCTGTATTCATAACTGAAAATTTAAACAGAGATTAGACATTTATTTGATATCTCATACATACGTGGACTTGTAATAACGATTACTTTGAATAATTATATGTAAACGATTCCCTTCTACTACGTCTAGGGTTGCCGGTAAATATACGGGAGGATAAAAAATGCGTGAACGCTACGGCCGCGGCATACAGAAAACTCCGGTTTGTCATGATTCGATCGCACCTAATTTGGTAACATAATGTCAACGAAAAAAAAGTGCTTGGAAACAATAATTTTGCACCATTTTACCACGAGTTTGTATCTATAATTCTCTATTTGTACCTGCGTAGGAAAACTCCAAGTTATTATGATCTCGTAGGTTTTTCCTACAAAACTTTTCATTTAAAACAGAGATTCTGCCGTTTTGAAGACTGTGATAAGCAAGCAGAAATCCTACTTCATATCAATTCATGATTCTTTTTATATCGTACCTTGTTGGTATGGTATCATCTCTCGTTTAAAACACGTCCACAATATCTCTCCGTAGATCATCAAAAAAGTTCTTTTACAAATTCAGCGCGCGAGTCGAATTAAAACGTACCACCTTAATCGAATGAATTGAATAATTCAAACGCCGTCTCTGAGGGATTTGTCTTTCTCTAATCGGGTTTCTTTAATTTTTCACCCCTCATCTTCGACGTTTTCATAATAATCTATTGTAAGTCTATTGCTTGCTTTTATTATTAACACGTCCTGAATTGCGTTCCAAATGAGTTTTGTAAGTGGTGTTTTTGTTAAAGATTGCTGCTATGAATTTTCTGTGTGTTTAATGAAGTAATCGGTGCTTTGAATTCGAATTTGTATTCTATTAATGTTCGACTGCGTAGAAAATGCCTTTTGAAACCTCTCTAAACGTAAATTTAGTTTTTCAAGCTTGTGGAATGCAACTGTTAGTGAATAACCTGTTAAGAATTGTTTTTCTGAAAAGTTCTGACTCAGCCGAAAGACGTCCACTGCTGGACTTAGGCCTCCACCAAGTACCGCAACTTTGATCGGTTCTGTGCTACCCACATCCAGCGAATTTCTGCGGTCTTTACAAGGTCATCGGATCCACGGAAAACTTATAAATGTCAGACAATTTGACATAACTTACATAGACATTTATCTGTATGTGGTGACGACTATCTGCATGTGAAATAGGCTATTTAAATATTCGACAGTGAAGCGAAGCATTGAGCTAAACAATAAAATTTACCAACAAATCTGATAAATAAAAACCGTTAAGAACTATAATATCTCATAGACCGTACCTCTTTATTTGGGAACGCGTTAAAGAATTTTCTCCATTGCCTGAGGCTTCAGCACGGCTCCAGTAAACGTTTTAGTATCGATTGCGGAATTTACTCGAACGAGTACAAACGAGAGCTAGAACAATCAAATCGATATGGGGACTGCAAGAGCTTTAGCTTGCTTGTATATGCTAAGAGACACCGTTTCTAGGAGGTGTGAGACTGTGTAAAGTTTCAAAGATATTTTAAAGGCAACGCACAGGCGAATGTAAAAATAAAAGGCAGAAAATCACAAAAAGTGAGAAAGGGCTTAGTTTTTTTTTTACAAAATAGTGGCTTTTGATTTAACTTACTTTTATCCAAACTGACCTTTGTTTTGCTAATACACTCTTCATTAAACGTTTTTCAACTCTCTATAACTTCTACGTAACGAGAGAGGGGCATGTGTGGCTATATTATTACAGCCACACGTTTCGATCTTCAAGGTTCGATAGGTAACACTTGCCCGAGTCTTTCCATGGATACCATTCCGAGAACTCTTCGTGCCTCGGAAAAGCACGTTAAGCAATTGGTCGCGGCTCGCGTAGATCTTTGAAAGTCGTTACGGGTCGTCAGAAGCCCGAAAGTCTGACAACCAGTCTTACCAAGGAATATCGTGTTACCCTGTACCTAGGTTGTAGAGGTTAGATACGCAGTCGATACATGTAATATACTGCTAAGCAGCTGCACCCAGTGACACTGCAAACCAAACCTAAAAGTAACTCGTAGTTGTGGAATGGCAGATTGAGATTCAATTCCTACGTAATGTATTTTTAAAAGGATATTGACGACTGACAAAAGCAACTGAGATAACTGTATGAGTGAAGATTTCACGAATGGAACTGAACGCGAAGGGCACTTTTAAACCCAGTTCAAGAGTTCAAGAGTTTCCTGTCAGTTTCAATTTTCCATAACAATTTTGACACTGACAGCTCTTGAACGTGTTCAGTTTAATTGGTAAAAACGGCACTTACTCGTTTAAGACATTCGGGAAAAAAGCGAAATCACTCGTATTTATGGTTTTGGTATTTGAATCAAATATCTATCCAAGGTTAAGGTAAGATGCTCTGATCTAGGCAGAAACTGAAATCTTTCACCACCTGAATCTATTCCCAAAAAAAAGACACACATAAAACGTTCAAGCTCTCGGAAGCTACCGTTTAAAACGACAGAAAAGTTTCGAAATCTCGCTAAAACTTGATTCGAAGCGTTTCGTAGTTCGCAAGCTTGTAGCGTTACTTAAAATTCCTCACAACTTCCTCTCAGTTTTACAATTCGATTGACAAGTTGATCAAGTAAGTTAATATGGGAGACAGTTGTGTTTACTTGAAGATGTAGGTAGATTTAAGTTTTAGAAGTTGGTGATTAAAATTAATATTATGTGAAGTCAGAGAAATTAACTGTTCAACAAATTGACTAATAAAATTGTCTGTATAATAACAAAGATCATTTTGGCAGTGATTTGAAATGACTACACGGCAAATTGGCGTAGAATGTTTGCTTTGTTGTCTTAAATAACCTTGAATGACCTTTCCTGTTGATTTGAAATCGTTACATAATCACTATTTTAGTGTTCCTGTTGCTTGGACGCAGTTTTCCACCATGCTTGCCTATTGTGGGTTAGTGTCAATTTTATAACCTGAAAAAGATAAAATTCGGAAAGGCTAAAGCTTCCTGAAATGTATCTTTTTCACGTAATTAAATTACAAGATTGCATGACTTAAATATACATAGGTACAAACAGAAATAATTTAGAAATTGCAGGACAAACAAACGTTGTTAGTGAGTGTGGTATGCATGTCACTATTTTGTCTATGGAGACAAATCACATTTCTAGTCTACGCAAGCATGTTTGTTCAAGCAATCTGTCATCAGTTTAGCTTAGCTAAGGAAAATATTGCACGAAATCCGTACATACCTAAATGTTTGAAGAGATCCTATAGGGAATTTACTAGTTCCGCGATATGAATACTGAAGAAAGGAGATGCGCTTAGATAAATGTTTGGACTTGCTGCGCTCGACTAGATACCGCCGGCGTTCTTGTCAAATGCGGTATCAAATACTATGCCGAAGTCGGCGTACCCGAGCCCGTCACACTGCAAGCTGTTTGTGACGTGCACGTGCCGAATGTTTTATTAAATTTTAGGCATAATCCGAAGTAAAATGCCAGTTTGCGTAGTGAAACTGTGTAACAATAATAATACAAGAAATGAGGAGGACACTGCGATCACATACCATCAGTAAGTATCGTATATTTTCAATATTTCAACATAAGCAACATGAACCCTAAATGCCATTCACTGTTGCCGCGTATACAAGAGTCAAGTTTCCCGTGGTTGAGAATTTTTTTAAATGTGAATTTATTGTTTTTGTATTTTATTATATATCCTATTTCATTTATCTTACCTAGTTATTGTATACTTAACCTAGTTCTATAAATTATTTAGTGTTTATCTTTGTAATCTTTATGGTGTAAAATTTTTAGCTGACACTATTTCAAGGGGTGATTCTTCTACCCATGAAACTGAACAACTTTCCCCAAGGAACCTAATAAAAAAAAATCTTCGTGTGTAAATTATAAAATGAAAAGTATTAAAAATGAGGCCTAATCATTGATATACATACCTTCCTTTATTCTAAAGAAGAAACCTACGCCTACCCTATACACAAATGTATTTATAAATTCGCTTTTAATTTATTGTTAATTTTAAGTCTTTTGGGAGCTATATTTATAACTTAGCTAATAGACTACAGCATACAATATTTTTCCATTAACTCGGGTATCAGTTGAGCAGCTGGTAACGTAAATTAATTCACACTACATACAATAATGAGTTGCCGCATTCATGGAGCTATTGTTTTAAGAGAGTGCTGTCTCAGTAGTCGAGCGCAGCGAGAGCAATCATTTATCTAAGAGAGATGCGCATTTGTTTTTTAATTTTACTTTTTAGACATCCTAGTTTTTAGTATCCTTGGTAAAATATTTAACGCAAGCATAGAATAATGTAGATGAAATTTCAATCCAAACTACATATATCATATCCTAGCTTCCTAACGTATCCATAATGTACCAATATAATATATATATGACGGCGGAAGCGTGAGCGTATCGATAACAGGACTATCATGATCGTTTCTTGGTACGGGTTCGATGATAAAGTTGGGTACTCGGGCAAAGCAGTAAAACGTAGATTCAAGTACAAATCACAGTCACGTTTTATTCGGTAATTTAAAAGGAATAAAGGTTTATACGGTGAACTTGATTTTTTAACACTATGGCGTCAGTAGTTTTAATGGCGGAGTCGTTGGAGGAGCTGAACCAGATGCTGGACGGCCTAGCTTCAGCCTCGCGACGCATCGGTCTCGGCATGAATTTGGATAAAACCAAAGTCATGATCAATGGTCTCATTGATCCGGGACCGGTCGTCGTACATGGCCACCCTCTCGAAATTGTTTCCGAGTACACTTACCTTGGGCAAATTCTGCAGTTAGGTAAAAACAATTTTGAGAGGGAGGCCAAGAGGAGGATTCAGCTAGGCTGGGCAGCGTTTGGGAAACTACGCCGAGTCTTCTCGTCATCCATACCGCAATGCTTGAAAACTAAAGTTTTCAATCAGTACGTCCTACCCGTCATGACCTACGGAGCTGAGACGTGGACACTCACGATAGGGCTGGTCCACCAGTTCAAAGTCGCTCAGCGAGCTATGGAAAGAGCTATGCTCGGAGTCTCTCTGAAGGATAGAATTCGCAACGAATGCATCCGACAGAGAACCAAAGTTATCGACATAGCTCTAAGAATTAGCAAGCTGAATTGGCAGTGGGCCGGCCATATCTCGTGAAGAACCGACAACCGCTGGGGTAAACGAGTTCTTGAGTGGAGACCGCGACTCGGCAAACGTAGTGTAGGACGCCCTCCGGCCAGGTGGGATGACGAGCTGCGAAAGATTGCAGGCAGATGCTGGATGCGTCAAGCTGAAGACAGGGCGCTATGGCGCTCATTAGGGGAGGCATATGTCCAGCAGTGGACTAAAATAGGCTGATGATGATGATGATGATGATGGCGTCAGTCACAGCAATGCGAATCTAGCCTTCTTGATCGACTCTGTCCACGTGTAGGTATGGCTGGAAATCAAAGCGCCACCTCACGGCGTTCACTGTACTAAACGATCAACCAATAAGAATTAAGTTACAGCTTGACCAATATTATGAAATCAACGGGAAGTAATTTGATAACGTTGTCGTCTTGAAATTGCTTGCGACGACACGGCCAAACTGATGAGTCACACGTCCTCGTGTGTATCTGTAACAAAATTCTCATTTGTAGCAAAACTCTTGCTCGGCTTAACCTGACTACAATGGTTAACATTTCAAAGAAAGTCTGAAAGATACCTCAAAAGTAAGCGTATTGAGAACAAACTTGTATACAGTGAACAATACACAAACACACAACACTAATTGATTCTGGGGCCTTTGCTGTACATTCTGTACAGTGCGGATATCATAAAATCATTTGTTAACTGCAAATATCATATGTATGCTGACGATATTCAATTGTACATATCCTTAAAGCGGATGAAACATCTTCGGCTGTGCAGAAATTAAATGAGGACTTGCATAGAGTGGTTGTATGGTCCGAGGAGAACTCTTTGGTTCTGAACCCTCTCAAATCTAAATTTATGGTGCTGGGTTCTAAGAAGCAAGTTAGTACAATACTGTCTGCCAACCCTGAGGTGATTATCATGGGAGAGAAAATTGAGAGAGTGGAGCAGACATGCAATTTAGGGCTAATTATGGATCCAGAACTCCGCTTTGAGGCCCATGTGACCAATGTTCTTCGAAATTGTTTTTATAGGCTAAAGGTCTTATATGGAATACGGAAATACCTAAGCATACCAGTTAGGAAACAACTTGTTGACAGCCTCATACTATCCAAGTTAAATTACTGACACAGTCTACGGCCCATGCCTGCTTACAAGAACTGAGCATGTAATCCAACGTATTCAAAATGCCTGTGTTCGTTTTTGTGTTAATGTACCTCGAAGAAGTCATGTTACCAGGAGGAAGCTTCATTTAGCCAACTTGTTGTTTGGTATCATTACAACACAAAAACCGCATTATTTCTATGAAAAGCTAACTTGGAAACAAAACCACCTAAAGTATAGTCTTCGCTCCATGGTAAGCCCACTGTCAGTGCCAATCCAATGCACAGAACTACAGCATTCAGGGGTTCTTTCAAGTTTGCAGCCACACGCTGTTGGAATGATCTCCCACCACCAATACGATGCCTGAAAACAATACAAGCCTTTAAATTCCAACTTAAAAAGATACTCATACAAGAACAAATTTCCCTTCAACTTTAACCATGTACTTTGGTATTGGGTCACTGTACCTCTGGGGTCATGGCTTTCAAGCTTTGGATGGGAATCACCTAGTGCGTGGGCTGCTTGGCATTCGCTCTCCTGTCTGTGGGGCTGTATTATTTTATGTCTTACACCACAGCTCTCAACCCTTACACTTAGGAATGCCACCTTGTCTGTAAATTACGGAAAAACCTTATTAATTCAACTGGCACACCACGGCTTGTCAAGTTAGTTCCTTGAAGATTATTATAATTTATAACTTTTTCTACTTTTATTTATCCAAACAATTTCTTTATTTTTCTTTATATCCACGATGTTAAATAATTATTTCGTACTTACCATTTTGTCTTTAGACCTAGGTTCTCCGTTATGTCACTTAGTTTGTTTCACAAATTTCACAAACACTATTTTACAACAGCCGTACCAACACAGTCACCGAATACATCCCCTTTGTTGTTAAAATTTCATCATAACATTCATTACATAATGCGCCATTTAATTATTACATAACTAATATCAGGTACAACAATACCAGTGTGTCAAAACGTCAAACCTGTTTATATGACAGCTGCGCGCAAAGATTATCAAAGGGTTAGCCTTTGCTTGCGCGTGAGCATTCGATGCCCGGAATGTTACCATTTTACAAAAATTGTTTGTACTTATTTTGTTGAACACTTATCTAGTTTTTATGTGTATGTATTTTAGTTTTAATCTTAGCGATTGCTGCACCGGGCGACGTCATTCAACGCCGGCTGTCGCTGAAAACCAGCGCTGGGGCTCTGTCTCGGATAGGGTCGTAGCATTAAGCTGAGCGATGGCCGTTTTGCGTGGATGTGACGCATATTTTCCCCCAACTTGTTATTTTTGGTGTTTGTGTTCAATCACTGCGTCATGTTTACCGCAAATAAACGTTTTTTCTTCTTTCTTTTTTTCTTTACTAATTTGACCCGGCTGCTCGGCAGCGTAGTCTCATTGAGACCCAAAACAGTAGTCTTACTCTGACCCAAACAGTAGTCTTACTCAGACCCAAACAGTAGTCTTAGTCAGACCCAAACAGTAGTCTTATTCAGACCCAAACAGTAGTCTTATTCAGACCCATACAGTAGTCATATTCAAACCCAAACAGTAGTCTTATTCAGACCCAGCCACCATACATCTAGCCGTGCATTGCACCCTGAACGACTCTAGAATCGCAGTTACAACTACGACCAGACTGGTGCGTATATTTTTTTATAAAACCCACTTCTGTTAGATAATAATATTATTTCAAACCAAAATAAAAAAATATCAATAATACTCTTATGAGATCAGAACCTAAGCCGGCGACTTCTCAGTCCAACGCTTGGCGCCTACTGCTACCAGCTCATATTAGATTAACTCGTGTTTTAGCAATGCCATAAACCGGCCAGGTCGTTGAAACACATACAGTCGTACCCGTGAGTTCACAACAATACGACTCTTAACGTGCCTATGAACTTTTGATCGCTTACTGTACAAACATGTTTCTTATGTTTTTATAAAATATATTTGTACTATCACATTTCTTAAAATCCTCCTGTAAATCCTTAAACAGTTCTGCTCCCTCCACCAATTTTTTTTTGCCGTAATAAGTTCGTGTACGTGAAGTCATTAGTTGAAACTTGTTTTTACTTGTTGTGTTGTGTGTTACTGTTTTTTTTATGTAGTTGAATGTTGGTTGCACGGAATTCGCGGTGAATGTTTTGATGAGAATGCCGGTGTAATATATTTAAAGTTGCGTGAGATTTAGTACGTCAGTTTTTGTATAATTTTTTTTGTTGGATAGAGATAGTGATAGTGGAATAATCCTATATACAAACGTCCAGTACACAGAAATGGTACGTACACTAGCGGTTTGTGGTGATAGCGTATGGGCCGGCGGCATAGTGAAAAGCTATGTAATAGGACCCATTTACTTGCCGAGGTTAAATTGTGCCACCTGTTTAAATTTCCTCACTAATACCTTACCAGACACTTTAGATGACTTGCCCCTGGACATTTACCGTGGCGGTCTTTAATATAGCACGACGGGGCCCCCACACACTTTTCAAGACAAGTGCGAGAATGTCAAAGTAATTGGTCGGTCGCGGAGCGCCAGTGTTTTGGCCACCAAGGTTACTAGATCTGACTCCCTTAGATTTTTATCTTTAGGGTCACGTAAAAGAATGAAAAAATATTTCTTATTATAACTTGTAAAGTTAATTGGAAATAGCAAAAAAACAAAACTTTACTTGGTTTCAGAATAATTATAAGCAATAAGCTTAACTTCGTGTTTCAGAAAAATTGGATCCCTTGAATTAAGGGCCTTCACCTCCGTACCATCGAAACATGTTGTATATAGTAGAACATCAAATGGTTTTTCTAAAAACTGTTTGCCATTGCCAATCGTTTCACATTCCCTGGTCACGTGTCGTCGTGTCGTCCACATACCTTGCATCCCACTACTGTTGCTTTGACACGGCATGTACGTGTGAAAGCCGAGTTCCGTGTTGTGGAATGTAAACTGAAAATCGTGGAGGATATTCCATTTATAAATGTAAATAAAAAAATAGATAAGCCAAGGAAGAGTGACATCAAGATATTTAAATAATAATTCTAA
Organism: Dasypolia templi; assembly: GCA_963555695.1. Classification (NCBI taxonomy): domain Eukaryota; kingdom Metazoa; phylum Arthropoda; class Insecta; order Lepidoptera; family Noctuidae; genus Dasypolia; species Dasypolia templi. Next base: position 1,869,788 of record OY743144.1, read on the forward strand.
ATCTCTTTGGTTACATCCCATTGATGAATGAAATGATTTTTGTAGAGAGAAGAGGAAGATAGATACTTCACGTTCTTTCTCTGTATATGTCTTTTTCTAAAATAATCGTCCAAACCGAATTTCCGCCATGGCGGTAAATCTCAGAGGAGACTGGCCATCTACGCGGGAGATATAATGTGCACAAGTGTATGCGCAGACACAGGTGCATTCTCTCTTCCCTCACTCCCTCACTCTTATAGTCCGGTGGGACGGCAATCCGATACGACTGGAGAGAGATCAGGCGCAGGAGGAACGGCTGAACGTGCTTTCCGAGGCACGGCGGTACCACACCGCTAACTTCCAAACTCTGTTACTGAGAAATTCCTAGTGGAAGACCCAATAACACTAAAATAAAAAGAAGATATCATAACATCACGCCTGCATTCTCCAAAGGGGATGGCCGAACCACGTTTTAGAGCATCAATTGTACACACACACTAGGTTTGACATCTAGTTTTTCTCGAAAAAGGATACTTAGATTGTCACTCTATGTCCGTAGTATGGCTTTGATTTTCGCAATGTTATTATTCCGCGTCAGTAGCCGTTACTTTGACATGCAACACCGAGTTGTACACGAGTACGCGAAGTGGACTGTGCGGTGATTTGTTTTATTTTGAAAGGATTTTAGGTTATACTTCATATGACTGTCCTGTGAATTGAGAGGGATATTGCCAAGCTTGCTCAGTGCGGGATGACGATTATTCGATCATAACTTTCCTTCGTAAATCAATGAATTCTAAGAAAATTTTAAAAGTAGTTATGATGTTTAAAACGTAATATAATAATAATAAAGGTAAATAAATCACTACATAATTCCGTCTCTTGTTAGTATTGTCAGCATTGTAGGTAAGCATGGTGTGCTGTTTTATTACTAAGTGCATAATGAAAAGCTGGCGAACCGTCAGTACCTTGCAGGATTTATATAATTGATCTTTGGGATAGAAAAAGTGACGGAAGATTGCTACCTTTAAAATCGCTCTCTGAGCTCTTTCAAGGGGAAGCAAATTAGTTTTTGGAGCTGAAAGCTTTAGCTATAGATTAAATGAACTAAATCAAAATTAATATATATAAAAATGTTTATAAATAATATATTTAAGTACCAAATAAACTTGTATGATTCATTTTGAATCTGCTAATACTCGCAATTTTTGGGCACATTGATGGGCATATAGATGAGGGTTAGTAATGTTAAGTTGAGGCTTGCGCATGGAGAAATGAATATATTTTGTCTTGCCGGCATTTAATGTTAGTAAATTGCTTTGCAGCCAATTAGTCACAGTATTAAAACCTAGTTGAGTGAATTCGAACAGTTCACTACTGATTTTAGCGGTAAATATTAACGTTTATATGGGCACTTGTTAGGTTTGTACCCGCAACATAGTGTGCGCGATCTGCAGGGTTATTGCGTAACAAAAATAAAAATAACGTCTTGGGACCCACGCGCGTAAGGAACTTCGGCTCTTTCGCCTCGTGCCTCGCCTCGCGATTCGAGCGCTTGCGTTGGGAGCGGACGGATTTGGATTCGGACGCGAATCAAAGGGCACGCATGGCGAACACGAACTTACTGTTTACACATGCGTCTGCATTCAATTGACAGCTAGCACCCGACCCGACAGGTGGTGTGGAGCGTGTGTTGGATCATTTGGCTCCCTTAAAAATGGTTGAGCTGTGTGGTGCTGATCCATGCGTCATGTTCACGAACGGGCGCCGTCAGTTGGCACTGGTCATCTCTTAGCTGCCACGGACTATTTAAATAATTTAATTTTTGGTTTGTTTTTAATTACTTTTTGCTGCATTCTGGACGCTTTTAACGTGTACGGCTTTTGTACATCGTTCATATATCATCATCACATACAGGGTCAACATTAATGATATTACTAATATATTTGTAAGAAGTGTCCATGGAGTTTCTTGCCCGTTCTTCTCCACAAGTACCTACTACGCTTGGGAATGGGCAACTAGTTTCATATTTCTGACTGACCGACTCCTTCACAATTCCAAAGTGCCCGTAAATGGTTTAATTGAAATAAATGCTTTGAGTTTGAGTTATTAATGTGTCAAAAAATTATGACCGCACGTTAACACAGGTTAATTGAGTCACAATTTCGTATAAGTAACATTTTTCGTACAAAAACATTTTAATTCTAGACAGATATTAATTATTTATATGTTATTTAAATTTTTCATTAAGACACAAAATAACCATAATGGTCACACGTTATGTAGCTAAGCCGATAAGTTACTAGAAAACTACACGACGAAATCTCTATCCTTATTGAAAATCAGACTTTAAAACGACGTCTGATAGTCTTTAATTATTTGCAACGGTCCCGACGGTCCTTTCTTTTCAACTGGAAGCCATTAGAGTTTTATAAATTTCTAGATAGGTACATCTATCGGAAAGTTCGTCTGAGACACTTTCAACGGCTAGTCGTTACTAGAAACTTACGTGCTAAAATAAAATGCATGTTTTAAAGTATACATGTAGTAAGGTACCCAACGTATATTCAAGTAAAAACACAAAAAACACATAAGTTTAATCTACTCATATATAACTCACGGTTCAAGGGAATGGTCAGCTGAAATGAATGATCTTCTCCTTGGATCAGTTCAATGTAAAGTCAGGTAAATATAAATTGTAAAGTGAATTAGCAAACACACAACTATCATTAGTGGCTCGTTAAGGCTACAAAACTACAAAGCAAGAGAGGTATTAATTTAAAAAATTGACATAGAAAATACAATATTTCAGCTAAACCTATTGATAACAATAATATTCAAGTTATTTAAAACAAAAAGTAATCTTCGTAGACAAAGAGAAAAGAAAAACAATGACAGTTTGAAAATTTGACCAAGTGTCACAACAATGGAAAATGTAAGAAAAAAATCTGAATGTTTTATTAAAGATATTATAAAAGTAATCGTTTTAGAACGATTCGTAAAATGCTAACAAATAAATGGTTATGATACGGGACATGAGTGGATGAATGATGACTAGTGGTGTAAGTATAGCATATACTATAGCGTGTAAATAGCCGTTTTTCCCTGCTATTGAGGACGACAGAAAAATCAGCGTGTGGAATGCACGCGGATTCAAAATGCCTGTATTGTATGACAATAAGGTAAGGTAGATCGTACAGGGATCACAAAGTTTGTAAACACCTTATTTATGTATATCGGGATAGGCCCTCATCAGCGATATTACACTTGCACTTTGTAAGTAGGCGTGGATTGTCGGGCGAAGAAAATAGAGAAACTAGTTACAACACAATCAATTTATTTCACTCACAACTTCTTATAAAATAATCACCATGAAGAACCTGAAGGCAGAGGTCCGACATATAACCAACTTATTTATTCCAACCGCTTGTTAATTAATTAAATAGATCGCTGCACTTGTCGTTTACATAGATCACGCCGACATGTACCTACTTTCTAAGCAAATCAAAATATTATTATTATAATGTCGTTTATTTATTTTTATGCTTATTTTGCTACATTTTTAAATATTGTGATAAAACAACTTTAAAAAAATCATTTAAAAATATAAAAAATAGTGGTCCGCCGGTAGCGGGAGCAGGGTCCAAGCTTCCAGTGGTTAGGGCTCTAGAGATAGGAACCTCCTCACAATGCGAGCCGTATCGAGGAGTACTGCCTTCTGAATCAGGCCCTTGATCCTACCGCCTAATGAAAGCCTCGAGAGATGTTGGTCGAGAACTGGGTCGGGCACTAGTTCGGTTTGGGTCCATTTGAGTATACCGAAAGAGTAGATCAAAATCGGCATGACCCAACCGTTGAAGGCGCGCACCTTGTTTCCGCCCGAAAGAAGACTAACTAATACCTTCTTCAGGCGGCCAAAGAAGCGCTCCTTCAACGATTGCTTCATGTTAATAACGTTGATGCCTAACGCTTCCGACATACCCAAATCCTTATAGCTTTCGGATGAAGAGAGGAATCTAAGGTCTATGGAATGCGAAAGTTGAATACCTTCGGATTCCATAATCTCACCTCACTTAACAAATATGCAATCATTGCACATTTGTCCACACCAAATTCCATTCTGATGGCGCTACTGAATGTTTCAGTTACCTTTAGTAGCTCCATCAATTGCAATTTGATGGGGGCAAAGATTTTCAAGTCATCCATGAACAGAAGGTGAGATATGACCCAGAAAGGCTCGTCATTCCCCTGGATTTGTTGACACACCGGATAGCGAAGGACCGTCCTCCATTGCCCCATACAGGATCTAAGGAAGGTGCATCTATCTTGTACAACTCCAGCACCCTCATAAGCCATGTATGCGGCACCGAGTCGTAGGCCTTCTTATAATCTATCCAGCATGTCGACAGATCCTTGCGGGAGCGACGAACCTGTTGGCTAATGGCCATGTCGATGAGGAGTAGCTCCTTAGTACCTCGGGACCCGTTCCTACATTCATTTTGAGAGGCAGACATAATCGAGTTACTGTCAATGTGTGTATTAATTTTCGCTCTCAAAATGGATGTAAGAAGTTTATAGACCGTCGACAAACACGTGGGACTACCTGACTTATGGAGCAGGTGGGTAACGCCTGTTGATAGAAACTGGGGTAGCGAACCAGACTCTAAGGCTGACTGGAACTGAGATGCCAGGCTAGTATGCGAACTAATTAGCCATTTCAACCAAAAGATGGGCAATCCATCCGGTCCTGGCGATTTCCAATTCGGTAACTGACGGACTGCTCTGGCAACGTCGGATGGCGTAATTAGGACTGTTTCTACTTCTGGTATAGTTTCACACACTCGCTCGACATCCTGCATCCAGCCAGCCTCAGTGTGACAGAGGGGTACTGACCAGATGCTGCGCCAGAATGCACTTGTGGCGGCATCATCTGGGCGGCACACGTCCATCAAATTTTGTTCAGGTCGCTTCCAAGCTCTATATACCCACCTTTCATCGCTCTGGAACATGCGATTCTGCGTGTATCGATCAACCCGCCGCTTATACCGCCGAATACGGCTCGCCCATGCACAAACTCTGCTTCAGGAAGTCGATGCGCTCTGTGACACGGGACATGTATTCTCGAGGGCTTATTTCAGTCCCCGAAAATGCCCGCCTTACAAAGCGCATCACTCGTGGTCTTGTATTGCCCCCCCTGAAACAGTATAGTTTGCCTATGAGTACCCTGGCTCCATCGATACGGCGATCCTGCATTGCCAGGCTGGTAGGGATGGTTTTGGTCGAGCAGCTCCGTCACAATTTGGAAACTTGACGTTAGCTTAACGACATGCCGCAACAGTCGCGCAATACAGGATCGAGTGTGTATCAACGAGATCCTCGCTGCTCTCGTACACATTCTTAAGTTGCGAGTCCAGGGCACTCACTAGCGCCCTATTTTTTTTGTGCATAGGTAGGCGTGGTAATCGCGGTCTAAGTTCGGTCGAAGTGGATCTATACTCGCGAAATGGATCCTCCAGTGCGCTCCTCAATCGGTCGTTGCATTGGCTACTTACTGTGGTATCGTCTTCTTCTTCAACACCATGATTGAACCGCGGTAGATCAATGGTTGACGCTTGTACCGCGGTTTGTGCCGGAGTCGAGACGATAAGGTTGCTCAGTATCTCTGAGCGCAGCCTATCAAGTGCGGCATCGTCCAACCTATGATTGCGTTGGATTACCCGCATCTTTTTTTTTTTTTTTTGTTCCCCGGGGTGAAAAATCCTCATGGATGTCCTCCGCCCTGGGGCGGGCGGAGGGGTCTGTCAGACTCTTACTGACTAAAAACCACCCCGGTGTTCCATCTCACACCTACGCCGGGGTCGCGGGAACACATAATTCTTCCGCATCCCCGGCTGGTGCCGGCCGGCTTGCACGGGCCCGTCTCGGGCGGGGGGAGTGAGTTGTACTCCCCCCGCAACGTCTGTGAGCGGCGCGCCCGGAACACTACGCGCGCCGCCTTCTCGGGTCCTGATGTTGGGGGGCGACGGATGTCCCCGAATCCGTCGCCCCTGGACTCATTAAGGGGGGCTGGAAGATGGCGTTGTCTGCCCTCCGCCTGCGCCCGGTGCTCCTGCTGCGGATCGGGAGAGTGGACGAGATCTCTCTCTCCCTGCCGACTCGTAGGAGATCGTGCGATACCCCCTTATGACTCTGACGGCCATAGCTCTCTGCGGCTTTCGCAGCACAGAGATGCTGGCGGCCGTCAGGTCAGCCGCCCAGATCGGGGCCCCGTAAAGGGCCATCGATCGCAGGATCCCCACGTAGAGCCGCCTACAAGCGGCGCTCGGGCCCCACAGGTTGGGAAGCAGCGTTGACAGCGCCCCAGCCGCACCCAACAACTTGGGCGCCAGCCGCCGGAAGTGGGGTCCGAAGTCCCACCGGCTGTCGAGCACCAATCCCAGATATTTCATGGTGGGCTCGACAGCGATCCGGACCCCCCCTACCACAATGTGTGATCCGGCCGGCGGCGCCCGCCAGGAGCCATGAAACACCATGGCCTCCGACTTGCGGCTCACCGTCAGTGAGACCGCAGCCGTCGCGAGCAATCTGCCTCCCTGTGCGAACTCCCCCGGGCCGTGACCAGCGTGTCGTCCGCGTAACACGTCAGATCCGCGCCCGGCGGGAGCTCACCCCTCAGCACCCAGTCGTACCCGATGTTCCACAGGAGCGGTCCCACGACCGATCCCTGTGGAACACCGCACGATACTTGGCGCTGGTTTCCGCCATCACGTCCCATGTAGGTGACACAACTCCTCGCCAGATAAGCCCCAACGATGCGGCGGAGGTAGAGAGGCACCCGATGATAACGCAGTGCCTCCCGAATACAACTCCAGGGCAGGGTGTTGAAGGCGTTGGAGATGTCCAAGGAAACCGCCACCACCACCCCACCCCGGGACACCGTTTCCTCCGCCAGGACTCTCATCCTTGACACAGCGTGAATGGTAGAGCGCCCGTGCCGAAAGCCGAACTGGCTCTCGTCCAGGTCCGGCCCCTCTCTGCACAAGTGGCCGACGAGGCGGGCTGCGAGTATGCGCTCGAACAGCTTACCCACCTCGTCTAGCAGCACTATGGGCCGGTACGCGGACGGCGAGTCCGCAGAGCGCCCCGCCTTCCTGAGCAGGATCAAGCGACCTGTTTTCCACAAAGTGGGAAACTGGCTCCGCTCAAGGCACGCTGTGAAGAGTCCTCTTAGCTGGGGCTCAAGCTCCTTCAGAGCGAGGGCTAGCGCTAGGCCGTGAATTCCGTCGGGCCCCGGAGCCACGTTCTTGGCCCGGAGCCGCATCACGGCCGCCCCCATCTCTGCCTGTGTCACCTCTGGGACGCTGAAGGCGTTCTCCTCTGTAGACTCTGCGGCTGTGGGCAAAGCCATCGGCAGCGGAGTATGCTTCGCTCTTGCCGGGAAGAGGGCTGCGACTACCTCCTCCAGCAACTCGGGTTGGAGTCTCTCCGTATGTGGAGGCGCCGCGGCTCGAAGTTTCCCTCGAAGCGCTCGATAGGGGCGCCCCCACGGATCCCCGTCAAGAGTCTCCAACATCTCCTCCCTGGCTCGCGTCCTCGCCTTGCCGATGGCCAGACACAGAGTCTCCTTTGCCGCGTGGTACACCTCATACAGCGCGGCTTCTTCGTCAGGGACCCGACGACGTCTCCTCCGGTAACGGGTGTACTGGCGTCTAACCGCCACGCACGCGACGCGTAACTGCGCGATCTCGGCGGACCACCAGTACACCTGGCGCCTTGCCGACTGTGTGTGGACCCGGAGCATGGACGCGTCGCAAATTTGCGTCATCGCCCCGCGGAACCACAGCGCCTCCTGTTCGAAGTCGACCTCGACGGGTCCGTTCGTTGCCGACTCCCGGATCCAGGCCTGGACAGCAGTACGGCTCGGCGACCACGGCCACGTGAATCGACCACTCTGCCATGCTCTGGAGCAAGAGATCCTGAGCTTTGGCAGAGTGGTTGATGTTGCCCTGGAGGAGACGGAACAGCGCCATTTATGCGCAGTCCATCCCCCCCTCTGCAGCATTCTCAGGCCGGGAGTCGGCCGAAGAGGAGCCCTTCTGGCCCCTTCCCCTCCTTCTGTTGGCGGGCACGCCACAAGCTTTCGCCCCCCATCTGTGCCCTGCGGGCCTCCCTGCAGCCGTGCAGAGGCTGCAGTTTGGCGCCGCGGAGCACTGGGCCGCCTTGTGGCCGGGCTGGCCGCAGCGATAACATTCATCGCTGCGGTCGGTTTCGGCGGTGCACCGGCACCTGACATGCCCGACGTCCAGGCACCGGTAGCAACGCATGGCCCTGGGCTGCAGCAGTTTGACTCTCGCTGCAACCCATCCCACCAACAGACGCCCAGCGTCGGCCACCTTGTTCGCCGCCAACACCGGGCACCTCACCCAAATCGAGCCGAGCCCGGAGGCGTCGGCGCGGATTTCACCCGCCCGCACGTCGTCGGGCGGGCATCCACCGACACGGGCGATGGCCTCCACGACCTCAGCCGGGGTCGTCGAGTCATACAGGCCGTTGACTCGCAGCTCCGCGGTCTTCATCGGCCTGGAAATCCGAACGTCCTCCGGGCTGAGGACCTCCCTCAACTTGGCGGCCAGAACGTCCGCCCTTTCGCGGCTGGAGGCACCGGACACCTCGAGCAGCCGCGCCCCCGTAACCGCCGGCCTCAATCTGAGGCCGGACGGTGTCCCAAGGTCGGGGAACGCGACCTTGCTCTTAGCCTCTCGGAGGACCGCCACGTAGGTGACGCCCCTCTCAGCGGCTCCGGACTGCAGTGTGATCACCACAGCCGCGGAACGTGGGGCCCTACGCCGTCCTCGCGACTTCTTTTTAGGCGTCTTGGCCGGTGCCGGTGTTCCGTCGGCGTTCTTCCCGCTCTTCTTCTTCTTCTTTTTCTTTTTCTTCCCCACCGTCGTCCACCCCTCGGCATCCTGGGTGGGAAGTGAGGCGGGAGGTGGTGCGGTCGCCGGAGGTGCGGTAGGCAGGGTCGCCAGAGGCGCGGTCGCCGGAGGTGGTGCGGGCGAAGCCCCTGTGGGCTTCCTGGGCCCCTGCGTGGGCTTTTTGGGCCCCTGCGCGGGCTTTCCGCCCCCCAACGCGGAATTCGTCCCGGCGGCGGCCTCCTCTGCTCTCCTCCTATCCGCCGCAAGCGGGGGTCGGAGGGTCGCGGCTGGTAGGAGTCGCGACTCCAGCGCCTCCAACCGGGCATTAACCATACCGCCGCACTGCATCATGCAGATGCGGGCGATCTTTTCGATCTCCGCATCCGCACGAGCAGGCGACGGCTGGACCGCCGGCGGGATCGTGACGGGAGTGACGCCGCGGGCGGCGGGACCCGCCCTCTGGGCAGCAAACTGCCGCTCGAGCTCCTCGAGCTTGGATCTGAGACGGCGATTCTCCTCCCAGAGCCTCGCCGTCTCCTCCGTGCTGGTGCGGTTCACGAGGAGCTCGACCGCCTCCTTGATGTCGTCCACCGCCTCCTTTAGGGCACGAATGTACGTGCCCCTCAGGTTGCCCGACTTTGTGGCAACCGTCATGACGACATCGACGCTGTCCAGAACCTGGCTACTGAGCGCCACCCCGGTAACGGTCCCTCCGGCTGCCATTCGGGCAGCGCGTCGCTCTTTGTTCCGACTGGCCATTTCTGCCACCACGTCGGCTGCGGCAGCCTTCCGCTGCGCCCTCTTGGCAGCATTTGCCTCCGCCCTGTTGGAGCATAGTCCTAAGCCCATGCTCACGGGGTCCTCCCTCCCCAGCTCGGCGTCGCTCCCCGCGCTCTCCGACGGAGCTGGCGAAGGAAGCGGTGACGGAGCCGGCGATGAAGCCTGCGGTGGGACCGGCGTAGCAGGGCGCGTGAAGCGGCCCAACGGGTCATGCCCCGACTTTGCAGCCGCACGACCCCGGCCACCCATCACCTTGGGCGCTTTCGGCGCCGGCAACATCTCTTCGTCCGTCTTCCTCTTAAGCAGCGCCTTGCCGCGCCTGCTCAGGTCCGGATCCGACCTGCTGTGGTCCCCGGAGGGACCGGAGCCTCCTCGGCTCTGGTTGCCATCGTAGGTGGCAAATGGATCTATCACCACGCGCGGGAGCTTCAAAAGAAGCTCCGTTTCTCGCTGGTGACCGGTGGCCGTCACTCGAGGGCCGACCAAACCATCGCTTAGCGGGTCCCCGAATGACTGCGACCGGGTTCTCCCTCTCTCTCCTCCCTCCAGACAGTTGTTGCCCCCCCCAGAATACGAGGGGCATGACGCATCCGAAATCGGATGCGTGGCGGATTCTCCGACTGCTAAGCAGTCGGTACCGCCCTGGGGTAAAATATTTGCAACTGACTTTTCCATTTTTTGTTGTTTCCTTTGAAGGGTGCGGTCCCTTTGATCCCCCTGGATCCCCCCCCAGCGCTAACGACCGGATACCCTCCGGCCATACACCCCCTCGGCACGCTCGACCTTGGAGTTGGGGTTATTTTTTTAAGAGGTTTTCTTCCTCTCCTCCCACAAGATCACGCCCACACAACTCACCCTCTGTAAGCAGAGGGGGGGTGGGCGTACGACCTACACCAACGACCCTCCCCCTAGCCCGGTTCCCTTCCACGACCATCAAAGATGATCGGGGAATGGAACCGTGCCCTTCCCCGTTTGTTGAGATTTGCCGCCAGCGCCAATTGTCCACCAGAACCGGTGGGCGAGACTCTTGTTGGGCGAAAAATACGCCCCAACGATACCAACGCCATCTGCGAGGGCGGCTACCCAGCCGTGCCCCCGAGACGGGCTGACGAGAGCCCCGCCGATGATGGCCACCAAACCGTCCAGGTCTCCCACCCAGTTATCCCTGAGCGGGACCCAGTACGGCTCGGCGACCACGGCCACGTGAATCGACCACTCTGCCATGCTCTGGAGCAAGAGATCCTGAGCTCTGGCAGAGTGGTTGA